>CM062804.1:1596737542-1597337542 GCA_031772625.1 Pinus tabuliformis
CAGCAAAGCTGTGGCATCTTGATCATGCCTTTGTTGAGCTACTTCATCTGTTTGAGGGTGAATTGTGGCTGGGTGTTTGATCTTTCTCCTCAAAGCTGCCATATCTGCATCCTCAATTTTAATATTTCTTGTATGCCCTTGATATATTTGGGATCATGCCCAATCTCAATAATTATATCTTCTAAGGACTTATTCTGTTGTCCTTTGCTTGAGAGGATTCCCTTTCCAACTCAAGTTGGGCAGCTGTTTTATTTAAGGCTATTTTCTAGCCTGTAGTTATCTAATGTCTTGTCTGCAAGGAAGCATAGACCATCTCACCTGTTTGTTTATGCAATTCATTTTTATCCATCGGGTGGGATGGTCCTTGGCGGAAATCAAGATGGTCTTAATGTATTATGAATGGGGATAGACTGTGGCTGCATGTAGTTGGTATGAGGTGACTCATGATCATCTTGCCCTCCTGGACATCATATGCAGACATTAGTCGCTGCTGGTTGGTGGGAGCCATTTTCAACAAATGGTTATACAGCTGTATCTTTATGGGCTCATTCCTTTTCTTTATTTCAATGAACTGCTGTTTAATGCTCAGTTCACCCTCTCTCTGCTAGCTAGAGGAACTGACTTCTCCTCCCACTGTCCTCTCTTGTTCCTATTGGAAGGAACTTGCAGATGCCTCCAAACTGGGCGGGCCCATACCCAAAGATTGCCCTATGGGCATCTCTTCCTCTGAAAGGGGATTCATCCTGTGCCTCTTCTCACCATGACTTATTGATGTAGTCAAGGGAGTCTCTCATATCCCTTTTCCTGCTTACATCCTCCTTTGTGGAGTTTGAGGACTGAGGTTTCATTAACTGCTTCTTGCCTAGGAGGTATATGTTTTGAGCCTGCTGCTCAGTGAGAATTGGGGGCCTCAACTGCCGCTTCTTGCTGTGTGGGCTGCTCTCTGTCATGCTGCCCTACTCTTTGCTGTGATTCCTGTGTTGCTGTTGCTCTACCCGCTGCTGCACTTCTTCTTGCTGTTCTCCATCTCTTATCTGTTTGGTCTTCAGTCATGGGAGGTGGTTGCTCTTGTTCCACATGCTTTCCTTTGCCTTTGCTGCCTGTCTGTTGTGTGTCCATGGCAGCTTGTTGATGTGTTGTTGAAGAAGAGGCAGTTGCTCCTAGTTGCCTTTGATATGATAAGGAAACCTGTCCACAAGTTTCCAAGTCAGCCTCCTTTTGCATATTCCTAGCCTCTCTCTCTAGTATTTGCTCTCTAGAGATTGGCTCTTCTAGAGTGCCCTCTTTCCAGCTTAAAGAATTTGCATACTTTTCAATATGAGGCAGCCTAACATGTGAATAGTTACCCAATTTGTGTTTTATCCTCTTGAGGGAGATAAAATGATTACGGTCATAAGGTATCCATTTAAAACTGGTTTGCAATTTGAAACCCTCTAAGATCATATCTGCCTCCTTCCATCCCTCCTCTCTTTTGTTGTACAAAAAAGGGCCTAGCTGGCTCCTTACCTTCAGTTGTACCTTCTTGTTTTTGCTTTGGAAATGGAAGCAATCTGCACTTCCAAACTGCCTAAAGTATTCTAGGGCAAACAGTCTCATGGGGACATACCTTGGCAGCCTGTAAGGGTCCAATTCACAGCCATATACTCTGATTACTGTGTGGTGTTGGTGTTATAGCTCCAAATCTCACTCTTATGGTTTGTGATGCTGCACTTATGGCCTAGGGCAACCCCTCCTTCCAGACCTGGTCCAAAAATTTAAAAAACAGTGTTTTATTCCCTGTACGCGACTTTGCCCTGTGTTAAACGCGTGTACACGCGGGTCTGTCATACCCAACCCGCGTGTATCTATTAAAACACTTAAAAAAAATATAATTTCCTCTTTTTCGGGCGGTGATCGCGGGTTTACCTGCTGGATCACCTGTTAGTGCCCGTGGCCCAACTGTTCCCAACCAACTCCTAACTAAAAAACTACTTTGGAGAGGGTATAAAAGACATCAAAGGGAAGGCCAAGGAGAGAGAAAGGAGAGCAAGATTATTATGCTGAGATTTTTCCTTAGACCAGGTCTGAAGTCCTTGGTGCATCCTGCACTTCCCCCATTTTGCATAGGAAACCCTTGTTTCCATGTGTATTGGTGATCATTCATCCTTGACATCATCATTGAGTAAGACTTGGAAGGAGCTCTTGTTGAAGGCTGGAGGCTGGAACGAATCCGGGAGGAAGCTTGCTTGGAGCCTGCTGAAGGTGTTCAGGTGATATCTTTCCGATACATGTACTTTATTTGCCTTTATATATAAAGAAACACGTCTTTGTTCCGAATAATCTTTCTTTATGCTTATGAGATTCTTGTGTTGAATTCTTATGAAAGTAGTTACTTAAAGATTATTTATAACTAACTTTATAGCATAAAGATGATTTATACATAAACTTCTATACATGTACTGTTGAGTTCTTTGATTTGTTTGTCTTGCAGGTCAGAGAAAGAAGAAGGGAACTCCAAGAAGGGTTTGCACCCTAACGGTCTTCTCGGACGTAGGACCTTAGGTATGTACCCTAAACATTAGATTTTGCTTAAAAGTAAAAAAGATGGCTGTGTGTGTGTGTGTTTCTTTGTATAAGCAATTTTCAGTCTGGTAGAGTCTCAGCCCAAAGGACTCTAGGGGTACTTTCCCTTCAACCAGAATTGGCGACTCCGCTGGGGACAACATTATTGTTGTTCCTTGTTTGGGTAGTCCTCAAGCCAATCTAGGCTCAGTCCCTCTGTTTGTTGGTTCTGACTGTTTGATATTTTCTTGAACTCCAAGCTGTTCCAGTTTTTCAGTTTGTGTTTTTTATTTTTCTTGAAACACTTCATATACGCACTTTTTCTGGATTACAGAAGCGTATATACGCAAGTTGCACTAAGTAAACCCGCGTATACGCAGGTTTCCTTAGTTACAGTAGCGGTGTACACGCATTCTGCAAGTAATTGCAGGCGCGTATATTCCATAATTTTCAAGATTTATAATTTTTCTTTTGGCTGAATGTCTGTCTGGTGGTTTGGGTCGGTTTTAAAGCAGTCAATTCCAGTGACAGTTCTCTGTTTAACAGGGGGCATCTTGTTTCGAACTCTCTCTAGGAGTGCTAGTCTTGTTTTTCGTTGATTGCAAGCGTCATTGATTCTTGACACACAAGGTTTCTGTTTAAGAATCTTGATTGCTCTGTTTCGGCAGAGTGGGAAGATTGTCTTAAAATCTTTGTGTCCATTTTGTTTTCATGACATTTGTGTTTTGCTTAACGAAATCATTTTTATGACCATTTGCTCCTTCGTTTCGGGAAAGTTGTTTGTTACCATTTCCTTGAAACTTGTCTTTGATTTCTTGGACTTTCATTGCTGCTTTTGATTGTCAAAAGCGACTTCGAAACATCTTATTTTTGTGAGTTCTCATCATTTCATTGGTGTCAATTCACAAAAGTGTTTGGTTGCTTGTTTATCAATCATTGGTGTCAGTATTTTTGAGAGTTTTTCCTTTGAAAAAGACTTTTTGGTTTGATTGAAAGAAAATCTTTTGAAAGTTTTTGAGTTTCGCTTGCTTCTCATCTGATTTCCTTTTTTGCGAAGTGAAAGTGCTTTGTTTTTTATCTTAAAACTTGTTTTTATTGTTTGGACGAAATGATTAGTAACAAATCATCTTCTATCTAAGCATTTCAGTGGCAAGACAAAATTTGGTAAAGCAGCAACTTTCCTTCTTTGTTTAGTAGAGTAGTTTTGAATTGTGCATCCACATTTAGTTCTTGCATTAGGGAAAGATTTGCATCTCTTTTTAGGCATATTTAGTTTTGTTAGTTTTTGTGAGTGTGGAATCTGAAAAGAAAAAGGAAAATTTTTTGTTTATATTACAAGTGCCTTCTGAACCTCATAGAAATTGCTATTCATCGAAAACAAAAGTGCATGTGCATGTAGCTAGGTTTTATTAATTTCTTTTGTGTCCATAAAACACCACAAGTTTCACCTACATTACCTTTGACTTAAAGAACAGCCTAATAAAATCAAGCGCTTAATTAAAAATCCACTAGAACTTTTTGTTTTAGTTATTACACCAACAAGTTTAGGATTTTAGGGCCTTGGATTAGGCGAGTGGAGAGTTAACTCTCCAAGGCCACACAAAACGTCAAACATAAGAGTCTGATTAAAGAGAGTAAATCCAATAGCGTTAGGGAGACCAGGAAGACTCCGGATCTGGGAGTTAAGCACGAGGGTCTGTGAAGACAGGGAAGAGAGATACCCCCTCTCCTACTTGTCCGAACTTACCTCACGACTGTTCCGCCTGGCTTCTGCGACGAGTTGGTACCCATAGTTGCCTCTCCTAGGGATCTGCATAGGTGGCTGCGGAGGGGAATCCCGTGGCACCTGAGGTCGACGTTGTATCACTCTCGACAGTACTTCCGGAGGGCACCCTTGCGAAGCTTGGGGGCTTGCACCGGCGCAGACTGTTGTTAGAGGTCAGCGTAACTTCCTCTGATACCTTCGCTGATAGGACTGGGCCCTCATCATCCCAGACTATCCTCGGAAGGCCCTTTGATTCACTTTCTTGTATTTTGGTGTCCGGTCTCAATCACCCGGAGCGGAAATACTTGAAAGTTGTTTGACTGGCTGTATCTTTAGGAACTTTTTTAGTGTGTGCTCTGTGCTCCTAGTTGGCCTAGCTTTTTATTTTTTGAGTCTTTAGATAAGATCATAACAAAAAATTCAAAGTGGCTGACCGGTCTCCTAGACGGTCTCGAAGACTTCGTGGTCTCTCGCCACCTAGTTTAGAGCCTTCTCCTAGAAGGCGCAGAGGGAATACTACCGGTGGGGTCCGTCCCACGCCGGCTGACGCATCGGGGATTGATCCTCCTCTCGGGGATATTAGCGGCCAAGCAAGGCCTGGTACTTTTGAACAAGAGAGGGACGCTCCAGTCTTTTCTCAAGTTCGCTTTCAAGCGGAGGATAACGTAGAGGTAGAAGAACTTTCAGAATCATTAGTGATTCCAAATTCTCCACTGCCATCTAGTTACCCAGACGTATTGCAATACGTTGGGCCTCCATTATATAGACCAGCGAGTCCAGGTTACGCTACACGCTTACCATTTATGATCACTACTGGAAGCATGGCTTCCACAAGTGCTGCGACTATGCAAACCCCAACATCGGTGCAAGGGGGAGGAACCATTTCCATCCCCTCCGCTTCCTTGTTCGGATCGTTTGCTAGCACATCTTTGGTTGGGTCTACCTCCATTCCGTCCACGAGTGGAAATGCCCAAACCAATGCTTTTAGTACTGGTTCCTTCCTTTTTGGCACCCAATCGCAGGGTATTCCGTCAGTTCCGTTCAATGCCGCTACGTCCATGATGGGCGGATCGGCTTCATTTCAGGGTTTTCCTTTTGGAAGTGGTCATATTCCACATTCCAACCCAACGGTAGGATCCATGCCTTTTTCTTCAATAGGACAAAGCAGCAATCCTTTCCAAGGTTGGAATAACCCTGGGGCTAGTAACGCAGGAACTGCAAATCCATTCATCGGTCAACAAGGAAGTATGCCGTATTCCACGGTTAGCATGTTTCAAAGTATTCCTCCCCTCGCTTCGGCTTGGAACCCATATCAGGGGTTATCGACTCCTTACAATTCTATAGGAGGAAACTTTGCAAGCTATGGAGCTTATACGGCAGGAGTTGGTCAAACTCCGAATTTTGCTGGACCACAAGGCTTGCCCTTTGGTTCAGCTGGTTCTACTGGTCACTTGGGGCAGCCTGGTGCCTCTCAAATCCCAGGACAATCTTTTCAGAACTTGGGGAGTTCTGCCCAGTCTGGGTGGAATCCCCTAGGTCCTCCTAGGCTTCCATTTCTGGCAACGTTAAACTTGCCAGATCTCACTAAGCTAACGAACGACCCTATCAGATACAATCCAGCCTGGCCTCCGGTCCCAACCAAACTCCCTTCGGACATCCCAAAATTCGAAGGGAAGAGTGGTGAAGATCCGGGCGATCATGTAACCACATTCCATTTGTGGTGCTCATCTAACTCCCTCATCGAAGATTCGGTTAGGTTGAGACTTTTTCAGCGCACCTTGACTGGTAATGCGGCTAAATGGTACATAGAGTTGCCAGGGGGCAGCTTTACATCGTTCGCAGACTTAGCTAATATCTTCTTGAATCACTTTCAGTTGCCTGTCCGCTATGATGCCGGAACTGAACTTCTGGCTACCTTTCGTCAGGATAAGGCAACCCACATTTCTGATCACATACAGGAATGGAGACGGAGAAAAAAGGCTCATTAAAGCCGAAATCCCTCCGGAGTAGTACCGTCTAGAGTGGTTTTTGAAGTCTTTGCAACCTGAGATCTCCAAGGATGTCTCCATGTCTGGGGTCTATTCTGAGGAGCAAGCCATTTTCAGGGCCCAGCAGTTAGAACTGATCTACTCTCAGTCTGGGATCCTCCAAAAGTACTTGCCAGATGCTCCTGGATCTAAGGTGATTTAGCTAAGCCAAAGCCAGGTCCGCATGCGGATGGTATCGTGGGGTCTGTAGACTCAACTACAGTGAACTTGCTGAATCAATTGCAGCAGTTGTCATTACAAACTGCTCCTAACAACCAAGTCACAATGTCTAATCCTCCTGCTTCCCAAAATTCTTCCATTAACGCCGTCCAATCCGATAACCCCAAAGGAAATCAAAATTCCGATGGAAAAAGAAAGGACGTGGTAAAAAGAAGAACTCGGATGGGAAGCCCGATGCAAATAAATCCGGCAACAACGCTGGTGGTGGTGGAAATGAGTCGAGAAAGAAAGTTAAGTTTCCTTGCAAGTTATGCAAAGGAGACCATCTAACTCATCTCTGCCCTAGAATTGAAGACGCTCAGCGCTTGTTAGGACAGCAAGGGACTTCTAGTTCGCAAGCTGTGTTAACTAACCCGTTTCCCCAAGGGCAGCAACTTCTTGCTGGCACAAGTTCGAACCCTGGTACCTCCGCAGGGGGCAACCAGGAAGGGGACAAGTCATCAAATGTTTTCATGATGGGTGCTCACGCTAATGTGGCCACACGGTCACGCGATTATGGTGAAGGTGAAAATTCTAAGGGTAAATCAGTTCCCGAAACTAACAACCCACTTCATATTGAGCGACCTTCTGTTGAGACTATACCTCGGGTGCCGAAAGGTTCAGCTAAACACGCGACTATCAACCCTAATATTAGGGCAGCCCAGAATTACTCCATTGTCGAGGATCTGGCTCAGAGTCCATGTGCTATGTCCGCGTTAGAGGTTCTCCAGACATGTCCTACTCAACGAAGTGCCTTGCTATTGGCAATGGGGGCAGTAGATCCAAGTAATTCCTTAGCTCTCTCTTTTGATATGAGTAATGTCAAAAAGAGACTTCCTCATCACATGGCTTTCCAGATAAAGTCTACCTACCAGAAAACGAATATTTTCCGGACGGTTGTAGATGAGGGAGCTTCCACGTGTGTCATGTCTATGTCATGTTGGAAGGCCATTGGATCACCGACGGTTGTTCCTTCACCCACCCTATTGACAGCATTTGATGGTCACTCTCATAGACCGTACGGGATTATCCCGGCTTTTCCTATATGTGTTGGAGGAAAGGTCGTTAATATTGAAGTAGAAGTCATAGACGCTAACCTAGATTATAATCTCCTATTAGGAAGGAACTGGGTATACGAGATGGAAGCCGTTGTTTCGACTCTATTTCGTGTCATTTGCTTTCCTTATGAGGGGAAAATCGTTAAGGTTGACCAATTGGACTATTGTCCAGCTGATCCTCAAGCAAACTCTGACTCTACCATTCCTTTAGTGGGTAACCCCCGTCCGCCTATTGAGAGTCTAGGAGTCGGGATGTATTCTTCATTGATGGGTACGTTTAACCTTCCCCCTCCTACAGTTGGTATAGATACAATTTCATCCTCCAGGATCCTTTTCGGAGAGAGTTTGTCCAAACTCTTTATTCTTCGAATCCTGGAACCTTAGCTTCATCTGTGACCACATCAGGTGACGACAAGGTGGGTGAAATAGAATCTCTTATGTCTGCAGCAGAACCTAGATGTGAATCTATCGATAACGCTGTAGATAACCATTCTACTATCTCCTCTGGGAAAGAAATAGATGGTGATGTGGCTCATTTTCGGACCCCTGATTCCACCTCTGCATCGGATTGCTCGGATATTGTTTTTCCATCGGATGAAGCGATATTCGAAGCAATGACGGCCGTAGATCGACCTTTGGAAGATTTACATCGTCGGTTATACTTTCATTCCCCTGTGCATGAAGTAGAATCTCGGTCCTCCAGTTCGACTAGTGATGTTTGTACGGTCCCTTTGGCTCCGACACATTTATTTGCCGAAGAGAGTATATTGATTGGTTCGATCGTCGTACCTATAAACATCCCTAGGTGTCAGTTGGCGGAGCCCCCTGACGGGCTCTACCTAAAGAAGTATTTTGCTTAGTTTTACCAGGCAATGGCTTCTTTGTATTTTATGTATATTTGTACATATCTTATCGAGCGTTTTTCTGATATCAGCACTTTTGGTCTGCTTTGGCAGGTGTTGATGGATGATTTGGTTTATTTTGGATTCGCCGATGGTGCTAGTCGGCACACTCGGAATCTTGCTTCCGCAGCTTGGGTACTTTATTACCCATCTGGTCAGTTGATGACATCGAGAGGCGTGTGTATCGGTCCTGCTTCAAACAATATGGCCGAGTATACAGCTGTTATCAGTTTATTATCCGAGGCAATCTCTTACGGGATCGACTCGTTGGTAGTGTATCTTGATTCTCAATTGATAGTGTCTCAGTTAAATAACATTTATCGGGTTAGAGATCCATCATTATATCGCCAATATTTAAGGGTGAGGTTGTTGCAAAGATCATTTATTTACATTAATTATTTGCACATTCCAAGATCTCAAAATTGGTTAGCTGATTCTATCGCTAATCAAGCATTAGACTGGCATATCAATCATTCATCATCATAAAATCATGCATCAAAAAGTCAAACTGTATATATATATATATCACAAAGCGTCTCGAGTGTACATATGTGTGTCCAAAAATATACAAAATTGGGACTAAAATGCCCATAATCATGTCAGGCATATCTAATGCCTCGGCTCTGGATGAGCAGCTAAATAACTAACTATAGCATTGGCCACGCGCCGAAAAACGCGAACCCAGTCACGTGGCATCCCAACCACATGACGCTGCATATCTGGAGGAAGGTCCTCTATCTCGGCCATCGGTACTTGATAGCTCAATCTCGCCAAGTGTCGCTGGACGTTGGCGAGGGTCCTTTCCGCATCCGCAGCCGCCTCTTCGGCTCCTCGGCCACGCCGTCCGTGCCGTGGGAATCCATCTGGTCGCACAGGCCCAATGTCTGAAACATGATCATCATATCAGTCATTTGAATCTCATCAAAAAAATATATTTTTCAAAGTTCATCATTATGCTTGAAAAATCCTAAAAATCCTAAAATCATAAAAAATCAAAAAATCTTACCGATCTCGCCCCATGCTGCATCTGGTGGCAGTACTAGGTCAGGATCTCCTCGGAAATCCAGTCCAGCATAGGGGTAGTCGTCTATGGCGATGATCTGTTGCTCCCACCAAGCAAAAAAGTCGTCGTCGAATGCATTCATGGGCACTTCCCCACCCCCCAGACGTTTCATCAAGTCAGCCCACCGGCCCATACGTGGATCACGTGGACTACTGATGGGAACTGCTACCCTGGGGCGGAGTGCAGGAACCTTCTCGAAGAAAAATGTGCATAAAATGGTCCCATACCCAAAGTTCTTGGTCTGTCCCTTCCTGATAGAAGCAAGCTGCTCCTTCATGTTGGCAAGTAGGGGAGTACACCAGTCAAACACCGTGGTGAGACAGTCCACTGCTACGCTCATGTTTACTCGTGATGCCTGATGTAGCGAAGATGACCCGTTCACTCGAGCTATGGTGAACAGGATTATCCGCAGTGACAAACTCGCCACGTGTGGGATCGAGATCTGACTCCCGACCTTCCGATGACCTGGGCAGTAAAGTTGTACATAGTCGTCTACGCTGAGACTATTCCGGGTCCTGCCCCGGGAGTGGACTACCTCTCCCCTTCGGGAAAGGCCCGTGATGAAATATATATCTTCCACTTCTATCCTGAGTGGCATTTGATCAATCATAAAAGCTTCTTCCTCGACATCCCAGTAATCAATAAGTCTCTCGAGCAGACGCACATTTGCTTTCATATTCGGCAACTTAAAGAATTTTAACAATCCGCATCCCCGTAAGGCATCTAATGCCTCATCATTCTCCATAACTTCATTATCTACAGCTGAGTGCTCTCTTTCACGCCATGTGAGAGTCATCCTGGAAGAAAAAATCAAATTCATCCATTAGTTTTTTATATAAAAAATTTTCGCTGCGCACACGCGGTTTACCCTATACACAGTCGCGTGTAGGGCCGTCGTATACGCGATTTATATACATCCAACCCGCGTGTACGCCGCAGAGCAATTTTTTGCAAAAATCTAACGGTGAAACATTAATTAAACTTCCTAAAAAACTATCACAATTGATTGCAAGACAAGTTTAGTGCTTACCTGGAAGTTTTCGGCAAGTTTGAACGGTTGAATAAGTCACGGGGAAAGTTTGCTCCTTTTGCTCCACAATTTGCTCTCCAAGTCAAACGGTGAAAATGGTAAGTCCAAAATTTCTTTTTATAAGTTTTGAAAATGCAAAATTTTTTCAAAATTTTATTTTGTTTGGTTTCATGTCACTTTTAACTTGGGAGCTTGGAATGTCGAGATTGAGTTGTTTTTCAGGACATTTTGGACATTTTTCGACGGTTCGAGACGGTTCCATGACTGCTGACCCGTCATGGCAGGTATCGTGTTCTCACTGGCATATAGGTTAGGGACACCATTTTTCCGTTGCATTATGCATACTAGCCTCCATTTGACCGATACATCTGTCGTAGGGTCGACCCCATCATGTTATGGTTCGCAAGCCATTTTCACTCGCCGATTCTTTAAATCATGACATGATGGTAGAGCCATCCTTTTACATGGGCATCCTAGTTAGCACCTCACTGACATTTGTTGCCCATGCTGCTTCGTTTTGAGTAGGCTCGGGAGTCCTCTGTAGTCCCGCCATGACTTATGCGTTGAAGACTCATTCTTCCTTGCTTCTTCGCTTCGTTCTGGCCTTATACCCTAGAGGCTCCTATGTGTGTTGAGTTGTACTTCTGCATTGCATGTTGACCATTTGCACCTTTTGGCCTATAGCCGGCTTCACTTGGACTCGTGTTTAAGCCCACTTTTGACCATGACGTCTGCAAAAAATCAACCTTGCATACCCTTGACCTCTGCAGCTTGACATACCCAGATCCGTGGAAGGGACATACCTCTGAGTGTCACTGACCAGTTTTTCACCTCCCTGCATTGAGCATAGGAACGTTCCTTTCCCAGGAACTAGAGCATCTGTTTCACCGACACTCGTTCTTTCCACTGTACCATAGCATTCTTTTATTCTTTTTCCGGCTTATCAGAAAAAGACAAAAAAATTAAATATTCCAAAAAGAGCGGGAACAGGGACATTATTTCCATTTATTGTTGGCAGCTAGAGTCAGTCGTGTCGCCCTTGAACAAAGCACTCAAAACAAAGTCTCCTCCGCATGGGTGGGATTTAGTTTGACTTAGGTAAGCCATAACCTTGTTATCGAGTCAGTTCTCCCCCGATTGGTTATCTCTTCCAATCATATGGAGGGTTCGTTCGTGCCTCCTGCATGACGAACTTATACAGATTCATTATATGCTGCCACATAGTCACATTGAGTCGTGCTTTTGTTCAAGGGAAGTTAGCCTGAGTCGGCCTTTCTGCGGTGTCTCTTGACTCATTTTTCAGTCGGCCATCCCTGGTTGTCAGTGTCATGTCTATCATCACATCAGTTATATTGGTCCTTCACTCGTGCCGGTTTGAGAAGGTCCCCATTGACTTCTTGCTGGCGGGTCTTGTCCTTATCGACGACGACACATTGCTCTGAGGGAGACCTAGAGACCGCACCCTGGCCCTATTTTCATTATTGATAGGTCACCTTGTGCTCAGCATCGATCAGTATCATGGGTCTTTGACTGAGTGGTTTCCCTTGTGTTCGACATCAGCATACATTATCACACATTGGGATTCGTGCAGTACCTTGGTTTCCATTTGACCCTATTGGTGGATACCTCGCCTCTGTGTCAGCTTTCATTATTGGTTGGTTCAGAGGGTTTCTGCCGTGCGCTAGCCACATCTTGTGTACGCCGGAAACGTACTTTCGGTTGGGTTACTACATCTTTTTCGTCCGATTCCTTCCACATTATTGGCCTACGGGTTACACTCGCGCTAGATTGATGGAGGATGCCTTAATGCCTTCCTTCTAGCGGATCTTTCCCTATCGACTCCGACTCATTGCTCTGGGGCAAAGATCTAGAGTCCATTTGGCAGTACCTTGGGGTTTGCAGTCATTAGTGGCAGATTCCTCGCTATCGACAGTGGGAAACCATCATTGTCTCCTGATTGATAGATTCTTACAGGTGTTCGACTTCAGCTCATCTATTCACACTTGTTAGATTGTACTGGGTACCTTGACGCTCATTATCATTATCGGTGAGTAGTCTCGCATTTGTTAACGGTATACATCAATGACCGGTAATCAAACGATTTCTCACATGGTCGACTTCAGATCATTTATTCCCATGGTGTAGAAATGTACCACGGCGGTCGGTGAAGACCTCAGGTTGTATCAGCATTCATTGGTTCACTTGACAGTTGCTCCTGTTACTGCTAGTTGATACCATTCCACCTTATATGTTGCAGTCAGTCATGGCGACATTCTATATGCTGGCACCTGAGTTTGCAGTGTAGTACCATCCTATTCCATCATGTTCAGTTGGTACCTTATGGGATCAGTCTTTGATTTCAGTGATCCGTTGCATCTTTCAGCATCATTGACAGTTTTATATGTGACATGTACTTACTCATTATGATCAGATGATCCATTATGTATTTTTACAGTCATTTATACTTGTATACTTAGTGGATCCGCTTGTACTTGATATGCGGACATGCTTTACTTTTCCTGAGCATGGGTATGCCTGCCTCAGACAGTGTTTCTTTCTGATCTCCTTTCGGTGGCTTGGCAGGCTGAATTCCGGTGAAGTCCTCCTCGGTTTTTCGGCAGAGTTCCTTTCCTTGTACTTACTTAATGTATTTCGGCCATCATGTTCCCCTTATGACCTCATACATTAGGGGGCATCTGTTATAGCTCCAAATCTCACTCTTATGGTTTGTGATGCTGCACTTATGGCCTAGGGCAACCCCTCCTTCCAGACCTGGTCCAAAAATTTAAAAAACAGTGTTTTATTCCCTGTACGCGACTTTGCCCTGTGTTAAACGCGTGTACACGCGGGTCTGTCATACCCAACCCGCGTGTATCTATTAAAACACTTAAAAAAAATATAATTTCCTCTTTTTCGGGCGGTGATCGCGGGTTTACCTGCTGGATCACCTGTTAGTGCCCGTGGCCCAACTGTTCCCAACCAACTCCTAACTAAAAAACTACTTTGGAGAGGGTATAAAAAGACATCAAAGGGAAGGCCAAGGAGAGAGAAAGGAGAGCAAGATTATTATGCTGAGATTTTTCCCTTAGACCAGGTCTGAAGTCCTTGGTGCATCCTGCACTTCCCCCATTTTGCATAGGAAACCCTTGTTTCCATGTGTATTGGTGATCATTCATCCTTGACATCATCATTGAGTAAGACTTGGAAGGAGCTCTTGTTGAAGGCTGGAGGCTGGAACGAATCCGGGAGGAAGCTTGCTTGGAGCCTGCTGAAGGTGTTCAGGTGATATCTTTCCGATACATGTACTTTATTTGCCTTTATATATAAAGAAACACGTCTTTGTTCCCGAATAATCTTTCTTTATGCTTATGAGATTCTTGTGTTGAATTCTTATGAAAGTAGTTACTTAAAGATTATTTATAACTAACTTTATAGCATAAAGATGATTTATACATAAACTTCTATACATGTACTGTTGAGTTCTTTGATTTGTTTGTCTTGCAGGTCAGAGAAAGAAGAAGGGAACTCCAAGAAGGGTTTGCACCCTAACGGTCTTCTCGGACGTAGGACCTTAGGTATGTACCCTAAACATTAGAATTTGCTTAAAAGTAAAAAAGATGGCTGTGTGTGTGTGTTTCTTTGTATAAGCAATTTTCAGTCTGGTAGAGTCTCAGCCCAAAGGACTCTAGGGGTACTTTCCCTTCAACCAGTTGGTAAAAATACCAATCACCAATGCTGTAGGATTTGGAGAGATGGAGAATTCTCTGCATGTCATCGGTTAACCTTGGAGGAGGGACACCATACAGCAATGTCATAGCTGGGTGAATGAACAGGTCTATAAATTCACAGTATGTGTATGGTGATTGAGAAACATCATGGAAAACTGAAGTCCAAAACACAACTGACCTTGGATTTCCCTGGGCATTAAGTTTCTTGAGGGGAATGGAGAAACTGTCTGGCTGATAAAACAAGAACAGGTGGTAGATGTATGAGGTGTATCTGAACACCCTTTCCCTTGGTAGATTCATTAGCTGCTCATGGATCTTTTCTGCAATATAGGTGGCATAGTCATAGTGTACAGCTGGAGGCTTTCCAGGAGAAAACATGGATAGCATTGCCATTATAGTGCCATCAACATCCTCAATTCCCTTGTATCCCAGGACATAGCTGATCAAATCCACTAGCATCCTGCCCAGGTCATTCAGGTAGTGATATCCAATAGGGGGAGTCCTTATAGTTTTAGAGCTTGGCTGTACAAATAACTGGTTAATTTTGGTAATCTGGGCACTTGACAGATTACTCCCCTTCTTTATTAAATCCAACATGGAAAGAGGGGTTAATGGCCTTGCAGTATGGAAATGCAACATCTCATTTATGGTTTATGGGGTGATGAAGAAGAAAACTGAGCCTGTAGGACTGAGAACAGCTCTCTGGCAAGGATCATAGCATTCCTGGCACTTGTGGATCAAGTCTGGGAGGGCATTGACTTGAGGGAGGTTGTAAATGGGCAAATTTGAGTCCCACATCCCTAAAATATTAGCTCCACCAAGGTGTTGGGCTTTCAATTCATTTAGCATGTGAATATTGAACTTGGAACCCAATGGAAACCAATCTAACATCTGATAATCTACATCTCCCAGGGCTTTCCATGTTATCTCCCTTTGAGGGGCATTCAGAGGCTGGATATTCAGGGCTATTGGTGTCTCCATAGTTACTAAGGCTTCTGATTTGTATGTAAACTAGTTCTGAATGATCAGAGCAACCCGGAGGAGTTTCTTTACAATGGAAGTGTGAATTTCAAGGAATAGAGGGCAGATGAACAGCTGCAGTAATTGAAATATTGTTTTGAAGTGTAAATAAGACCAATGTCTGGTATCAATCTGTCTCTTTTAGCAGGTATGTACAGTTTGAGTGACTGGTTCGCGATTGCGCGAACAGAGTACAATTTCTTATGAAAATGTGGGCAAACAAGGCTCAGCTGGTGCTTTTCGACCTCACAGTTGCGAATGGGGGCTAGACACAGGAATTTTACCGGCAATTTATAAGTTTCGGTGTCTTTTAAGCTTTTTAGAGGGAATTCACAGACAAATTAGGCATATGAAGGATTTACAAGGGTAAATACCTGGTAAACAGCAAGCAACGGTCACGAATCTATGTAGAAATGGTGCGCTGGAGGTCTCCGAATCGATTTCAGCAAGGTGGTGCAAGTTTGGACGTGAAAAAACCATGCAGAGAAAGCAACAGCGAATAGGCAAAAGTATGAAAAAACGCGAAAATTGGCCAAAATATAGATTTTTTGGCATATTGGCGCACTTTTTGGATGACGTCATCAGGTGGGGTCAAGGTCGGATGACGTCAGCGTGACGTCATCGGGTGATGTGGCGAGATATGATTGGTCCACGGGGATAGTGAGGTGGCGGACATATCAGCGCGGGGGCGGACGAAGGAGCTGATGCGGCGACGGGGTGGCAGTGACGTGGTGATGACGCGGTGATGACGAGGGCATGGCAAAACTGGTGGTAAACGGAAAAAGCGGTAATGGTTTTCTCGGACCGCCTACCATACGGCAATGGTTTTGTCAGAGGGCAACCCGAGAAATTGTGAGGGTGACGCGTGGTAGAGGCCTGACGTCACCCTATGACAGTTTCTCGGGTGCTAACTGTCGGACGTCGGGCCCAACCCGATATGTATAATGACCGTCCGATCTAAAGCACTCGATCAGACGGTTGACGGGTCAGTGAAGTGATCGGTCAATACGGAAGGGGGCAGGGATTAAAATAATACTTCTTTCGGGATTTGTGCTCGGTGGACACCTCTGGGATGCGGTGGTTTGTAATGTTTTTCAATGTATTTTGAAAATAAAATAATATGCGCCGATACTTTGGATAAGTGCAAAAAGTGGGTTTTGGTCTGTTATTTGCAAATGAAGTGGGTCATAGGTAAAAAGGGTTTTTTCCAAGGTTTTCTTAGCAAATGAAGGTTTTAGTGGGCCAAATGGATTCAGAAGATGGGAGGGGGTTTGGCTTAGGTTTATCAAAGTGACCAGATGTCATTTTGATCCCTGACAGAGAACATATGGCTATAATGCCAAGGGGAGGGATATTTATACAATGTTTGGGGTTTATACACCATGGTGTTATAATACTAGGGAAGGGTAACATAGGGGAATTATATAATAGAGTTAGGGTTAATATGGATGAAAAAGGGTGAATGAAGGGAAATATCACTAAGTTTATTTGAAAATAACTTAGCTTAGGGAGTAGATCAAAATGAAAATAGTTTTAGACAAGAAATGTGGCTTCTAATAGGACTAAGAACCACCATAAAACCATCAATTCTTCCATGAATCTCAACTGATGATGGGATGTTAGTAATGAATGGGAAGAGGGGAAGAAGGGAGGTTAGACATGCTTCTTTGCTTTGCTGCCACCTGATGGAGAAGAACACCTTCTCAATTCCTTGATTTTGCTTTGTGAACAAGGCTAACACACATGCAATTTGTAAGAAATGATATTTCTGCAACCCCAACTGCCTACCCATCTATTTGCCTAGCATTTTTTGTTTTCTTCTTGGAGGGTGCACTTAGGCTTGCAGACCCTTATTTGCCTTTTCTTTTCTTTGGCTTTTTTTTTTTTTTTTTTCTTTTGTTTTTCTATCTACTTCTACCCTTATTTCTTCCAAGGTCCCAGATTAAGCAGTTGGGAGCCTTTCTTCTCTACCTAAACTACTTGTCTGCCAAGATTAAACAGTTTGGACAGACTTCTTTCTCTATTCTACAGCTGAAAATTTAAAACATGGCATGATCCAGATTAGGCTGTTGGACCATCCATCAAAATTGAGTCCACATCAAGCTATAAGCACAGATTGTATTCTCTTGGAAATATGTGATCTTTGCATCATCAAAGCAGAGCATATTTGGACCTTTCCTTGCCAATCATGAAATATGAAACCTATTGGTATAGGTAGCTAACAGTGGCTCCACATGGGGATGGTTTTTCATTTGAAAGACCAAGAACAGCAGGTCAGATTGCCTTGGCCCTTGACTGCTCTTATCAAGATTTTGAAGTTTGCTGCTTTGAAATGCCAAAATTGTGTACTTCCCTTCTTGGTAGACCTCTGATCCTATTTACCTTTTGCTGATAGTCAATAAAACTTTGAGAAACTGCATTTTTACATCCTAACAGAAAATAATATATACATCTGGATATGTACAAGGGAAAACTCAGGCTGCACTTATGGGTGGTAGTCAAAATAGTGCTTGAGCATCCTGCCATTCACAGGGCCTTCATCCAAATCAGTATTATTAAGACTTTTAAGGAAATAAGTGTTGTTTCCTTGTACTGCTTGGACAGCAAATGGTCCTCTCCAAAGGGAATCAAATTTTCCATGTTTTCCCTTATCCTCTCTTCTTGAATCCCACTTGAGGACTTTGTCACCAATGTTGAAATCTTCTGCCTTAGTTCTCCTATCAAAGGCCTTCTTTAATTTTTCTTGTAGAACTTGAACTCTGCTGAAAACTTGGTCTCTAGTTTGCTGTAAACATATTATTTGATTGATCCTTCTTTGCATATCATTTGGTTCAGCTTGGCTTTCTTGAAGAAGTTTCATAACAGGCACCCCTAGTGATGAAGGGAACTTGGCTTCTAATCCATAAACCAACTCATATGGGCTGGTCCCAATTGATCTCTTGGTTGTTAGTCTATCTGCCCATAGAGCATTCACAAGCTTCTTATGCCAATTCTTTTTGTTCTCTTCTAGCACTTTCTTTATAATGTTTACCAGGCTTTTATTTGATGACTCAGCAAGGCCATTTCCTTGGGGATAGTATGCAGTAGAATGGCCCAAGGTAATGTGAAATTTATGGCAGAAATTCACCATCTTCTTGGATCTGAAAGCAGCAGCATTGTCTGTTATTATTTTGTCAGGACAACCAAATCTAGCCAATATGTTATTCTCCAAAAACTGAATGATTGTTGAATCATTTGCTTGTCTGCATGGAGCAGCTTCAATCCACTTGGTGAAATAATCAGTGGCTGTTAAGATCCATCTATGTTGGCCTGAAGATGAGGGATGAATTTCCCCAATGAAATCCAAGCCCCATTGTTGAAAAGGTCTCTCTGTTGCAATAGGCCTTAAGGGAAGTGGCAGTAGCTGTCTCTTTCCCTCAAACACTTGACATTTATGACATGAGGTGGTGAATTTCTTGACATCAGAGAACATGGTGGGCCAATAGTAACCAGCCCTTAGTATTTTATCCACAGTGGACTTCCAATACAAGTGTCCACCACAGTCACCTGCATGAAATTCTTTTATGATATTGTCAGTTTCATTCTCAATTAGGCAGTTTAGCAATATCCCTTCATGGTTTTTCCAAAATAAATTTCCATCCATAACACAGAATTTAGAAGTTTTCATTTTTAAGAACCTACATTTAGTTCTGGACAATCCTGGGGGAGCACACAGGTTTTGCAATACATAACATATATCAGAGTACCAAGGGGATTGTTCAAAGGCTACATTGATCTTTGGAGTCGCCAGCTTCGGTTCACTGTCCAGCTGGTTGATGTCTAAGGCTTGGAAGTTTGCTTCTGTCATTAGTTTGGCCAAACCTTGCCCTTTTATTAGTTTTGTAGGTTTTATCTCAATATCAAATTCCAAGATGTTGGCAATCCATTTTCCTCTTCTGCCCTCTAGGTTTTCTTGAGTGAGTATGTCTTTTACAATAGGACTTGGCACATATGCTACAACATGGGAATAAAGGATGTAAATCCTAAAGTCTTTAATGGCTTTGACCAAAGCATAAGCTTGCTTTTCCATGATTTGATATTTTAAAGGTGCATCTCTAAGAGCTCTGCTAAAGAAAGCAATTGGCTTCTCATTTCCTTGGTCATATTTCTGTAACAAAACAGCAGCAATAGTATGCTGGGAGGCAAAAGAGAAAATGATAAATTCTCTGTCAAATTGAGGATTGGTCAAGACCAGGGTTTGGGTAAGGGCCAGCTTTATACCTTCAAAGGCTTGATTTGCTTCAACTGTCCATTTCACTTTTGAATCTTTCTTTAGCATGTTATTTAGTAATCTGATTAGTTCTGCTAAGTTTGGGATAAACCTTCTCAAGAAATTGATTTTTCCCAAAAATCCCTGCAATTCTTTGATATTTCTTGGGTGGGGCATTTGTAAGATAGCTTGTATCCTGTCTGGATCAATCCTAATGCCATCCTTAGAAATGATGTGGCCCAATAATTTACCTTCCTCTAAACCAAACAGGGATTTCTTGGGATTCAATGAAATTCCATATTTCCTGCATGTTAGGAAAATCTGCCTCAAGTGTTTTAAATGTTCTTGGTCGGATTTTGAAAAAGGTGTGAGGTCATCTAAGTAAATGACTAAAAATTCATGAATCTCCTTTGCAAAAGCAATATCCATTGCTCTTTGAAATGTTGCCCCTGCATTTTTCAGCCCAAAAGGCATTTTTACATATTTGAAAGTTCCCCATGGGGTTGTAAAAGCTGTTTTGTCTTGATCATCAGGGTGCACCAGGATTTGATTGAAGCCTGAGAATCCATCAAGTAGCGATATCCTTGAGGCACCTACCACTCTTTGGAGGATGTGATCCATCTTAGGTAAGGGATAATTATCTTTGAGGGATACTTGATTCAAGTTCCTAAGATCCACACAAAGCCTTATTTCTCCAGTTTTCTTTCTTGTAGGGACTAAGTTTGAAATCCACTCAGAGAATCTGATAGGTGCTATGATGCCTGCCTTGAACATTTTCTGTACCTCTTGTTCCATTGCTGGGAGAAGCATAGGATTGATTCTCCTCAGTTTTTGTTTAAAGGGTTTTTGATCAGGCTTGAGAGGGATAGTATGCTGGATAACAGAGGTATCATAGGACTTTAGGTCCTCATAACTCCATGCAAAAACATCCTGGAACTCTTTAAAGAGGTCAATGTATTTAGGCTTTTGAACAGGAGGTAGAGATGCAGATAATTTTATTATTTTGGGTTTGTCAACGGTACCAATGTTGCATTCTTCGATGGCTGCATTTAAGGGCTGCATTTTTGGTTTTCTAGGAATATCATTTGAATCAAAGATGTCCTCTAGTGGAGTTAGGCCTGTTGGCAGAAAATTGTCTTTCAGCTCTATGATTTCAGTTTCAGCATTGGCCACTTCTTCACAACTGATTGGTTGAATTTGCTGAATGTTTTCCTTGTTGAAAATAGTTGGATTTAGCATTTGTTTTGCTATTCTAGGTGATATTGGGTGGTTGATCTGTTCAAACTGTATTTGTGATGGACTTGCTCTGTCGAGTATTTGTCATTGACTTGCTCTGTCAAGTATTTGTGATTGACTTGCTCTGTCAGTGTCAATATTTAATCCTGCAAACTCTTGTTGCAGCGTTAAAAAATGGTTTATTTGCATATCATCCTCAAATACTTGCCAATCTTTAACATTGTTTGGAATGGAGGGTCTGTGTTTTATCTCAGCTGTGAAACAATTGTTAGGTTCCAATGGTAATTTGCAAGTACTAGCAAATGTGGCCAAACTATGAGCATGCAGATTGTGGGTTCTAGGAATTTTAGTGATTTGGAATTCAGCGAAAAAGTTTAGTACTTCAGCAACAACAGACCTATAAGACCTTAGTCTTTTGTCATTGGTGACAAAATTTCCCTTCACTTGCTGGATAACTAAATCTAAATCTCCCATGATTGAAACCCTGGCAGCTTGCAAGAACTTTACTAACTTGAGGCCTAGTAAAAGAGCTTCATATTCTGCCATGTTATTTGTACATCTGAAGTTTAATCTATAGGCTCTGCCTTCTGCATGATTGTTTTCTTTATTGTGTACCCAAACTCCAGCTCCTGCCCCTAATTTGTTGACTGAGCCATCAAATTCAAGGAACCATAGAATATCTTGTTGTGAAGGAGATTTAATGATCTGTTCATGGGCTGGCAATGTAAGTTGAAGTTCTGGTTTTTCATCTGGCTTGTCTTCTGGGACAGTCTCATCATTTGATTGAATATGCTTGACAACTAGAGCAGCAACAGTGTCTAGTGATTGATTGACCGTTGTTTCATGGGTGGTAATTCTTTCATTAGAGTCTTCCTCTTGTATGAGTATCTCGGTTTCAACATCATTATCTGAAAGAGTTGTATTATCATTGAAGAGAATGTATGAGTCTATGTCTGAATGGACAGCATATATGGGAAAGTTTTGAGGCTTTTCTTCACTGCTGACCATGTATTTCATGAGTGTTTCTCTGTATAGTCTTTTTGGTTGCCCAAAAACAGAGATGGTGGCATATGACATGTCTAATTGTAGGGAACCTTGGAGTTTAGCTCCCCATGATCTTGATAACAGCATCCCATACTTAGGTGGGATATCAGCAACTACAACATCCATTAGAATCGTTTTGTTTGGGTATTGAACCAGAGACACACATAAATCTTTTATGAGACCTAAACACTTGACTTGGCTGGAGTCAAAGGAAAACAGGTCCTTGTATGGTCTTGTTATATCTAGATTCAATCTCTCCATGACTGCTTTTGGCATGAGATTGTGAGAGGCACCTGAGTCAAACATTGCATTATGTAATATTTTATCATGAATATGTAAGCTGACATAAAAAGGTAATACCCCTGTGACTACCGTTTTTCCATCCACTTCTGGGCCAAACAGTAATTCTGGGGTGTCATCCAACACATTGACATCATCTTTGTTGCTGGTGAGTTGAAGGGACTTCTTGATTTGTTGTTTATAGATGTCATGCTTGGCTAGTTCTGAGAGAGGAATTGCTATCTTTAGTTTGCCAATTTCAGTTTCTAGGTCAAAGGGTTTTTCAGATTGGGTCTTAGGGTTATGGATAACAGTCCTTTCCTTGTTCACTAGATCTTCTTCTTGATTTTTATCTTGATTTTGGGACTTGTCCTTTTTACTCATCTCTTGAGGAGTAACATTTAAATTAAGGTGGGAGGATGAAGTAGCCACAGGCTGCTGTTTTAAGGACAATGGTTCAGTGATCTCTTCAATAATTACTTCTTCTGTAGGTGAATTTGTTTTGTCATTAGGCTCTGTGACTATGGCTCTTTTAGGCTGCTGATTATCCTTTATCTTTTCAGGCTGACTTGCATTCACAGTTATGCTCCTTAGCTTGTATTGTTTATGGACTTCATAAACAGCAGTGTCATAGCCTTGTTTAAAGTCAAAGGATTCACCTGATTTAGTTTGGAACAGTTTGATTTCATCATCCTCATGATCTTCTTGTGTTAAGAAAACTTGACTTTCACCATCTAGACCCATTAAATTAATCTGAGGATCTTCATTGGGTTCAGTGGATGTGGAAGTCTCTGCATAATTTTCTTGGAAAGGGGGTCTTATGTCTTGGTCAGCACTGGGCTTGCCAATGCCTGGGTTTTGAGTTCTCCTAAAATTTGGATTCCTAGGAGGGTTGTTTTGTGGCGCTTCCCATGATGATTTTCTTTCTACCGATTCCACTCTATCACCCAATCTTTTCATTCCATTGAGTATTGCATCCAGCTTTTGATCAAAAGCAGAGGGTTCCTCTTTGAAGGCTGTTCTCTTTTCCAACCTTGCTCTGTTTCTTTTGGCAATCAGGTTGGCTTCCACTGTGACAACAACCTTTTGGGCCTCTGCAAGGGTTTGAGGGTCTCTTTCCTTTAACTGATAGGCCATGTCAGGGTCAAAACCATCAGGGAATTTGTACAAAGCTAAATCAGGAGGGGGTCTTAAATTTTGTGGGATTGCGTTATATACATTGTTGAATCTTGCACAATACTCCAAAACAGTCTCTTGGGGACCTCTTTTGATAGTGTCATATTCACCAAGTATGTGCAGAGGATCCTTCTTCTTTTCCCATCTGCTAGTAAAGGCTTGATAAAGCTCATCAGGAGTTGTGATGGAGTTTGCATTCAGGGATCTAAACCAAGTTCTTACATCCCCAGTTAGGCTTTGAACAAACATCCTCATTCTCACACTGTCATCATCTATTTCATAGGTCTCAAAATGGTCTTGCATCCTTTTGGCATGCTGAACAGCTGTCAAAGGGCCAGTGGAGTCAAAATATGAGATTTTGGTTTGGTAATCCTGGGGTAGAGCTGCAGCATTAGCTGGTATTTGCAGGGGTGCATATCTATTAGCCATATTCACAAAGTTTGGGTGATTTACAGGGGCAACTGGGATAAAAGGAACGGTGTGTACTACAGGGGTAACAGGTGTAGCAGCACCTAGAGTGTTGTTCAAGGGGATATGTGCAGTGGGTGAAGATGTGAAAGGAGGGCTTTGAGATGTAGATGGTGAACTGGGGGAGACAGGGGTAGAGCGAAATAGAACCTTGATAGGGGTAGGAACCGGTTCAGGGTGGGCTGTCTCAGGACTCAAATCACTAGGATTTTCCTGCCTTTGCTGCTTCCTAATTATTCTAGGGATTATATTAGGATTTTCAAAAACAGCTTGTGGGTTTGGGTCAGGGTTTGACCTAGTGTGTCTGGTTTCCCTTTTAGGAGCCAGTTTCTAAACTTCTTTTTGTTATTTTGCAGGATATTTTTGTGTCTACAGAGGCCAGAAAAGATTTTGAACTTACTGTATATTTTCCAAAGCTAGCAGCAGAGGGAATGAGCAGCTTTCAAGAGATAAACAGAAATTAGAAAATCTTGAGGAAGTCCCCAGTGGAGTCGCCAATTATGTTAACACCCAAGTTGTTCCCTATGACTCCCAAGGGAATACGGCCGGGGTAACCACTAACCAATCTTTAGACTACAGTCTCTAGCCAAACTGTAATCAGAGAGGGCTCTCTCTTTATGATTTGTCTCTGTTCTGATAGTATTTTAGGCTAGCTATTATGCTCAGGTTTTTGGTTTGTGTTTTGGTTGAAGGACTTCTTTCAGTGCATTAAGATGTAGTGTTCAGAGAGTAGTATATCATTGGGCAATGGAGTCTAGAGCTGTGAACTGTTTTGAAATGCTGGAGTGATGATGTTCAGACTGCAGGGCCTATTGAGTATCTCAAACAAACAAAATTTAAACTTAAGTGGTGATGTATGGTCAGCCAACAGAAAGCAATTAAGAATTCTCCATTAAGCTGGTGATGTGAAAGTGAAACATGTTGTTCAGGAGCAAACTTGAATTCCTGAAACAAAGGTCACTGTGAAAGATATATTCTGAAAGTGCAGCAATTAAGAATTACACTTATCAAGATTATAGCTGAAGAAAACATTCATTAACAACATAGATTGAACTCAGGGTATTGCATGAATAAGTCCTGAAGGTTATTCTTTTTCTTTGTTGCTAAACACTTAGAAATTAGAAACATATATGGATTTTAACAGATTGAAACACATAACAAAGAGAGTTACAGAAAAACTTATTGTATTGTGAGGTACACAGGAATCCTGCAGTTTTTCAACAGACACCAGAACGCATTCAACACTTCAGAACTCCGAGAAATTCCATCACTTTCTTTATTAAACTCTGAAAGGATTACAGCATAAGAAAATCTTGAAGAGAAATCAACAACAACCCCTGCAAGCTTGTGCGAGGGGCAAATATATACAATCGGTTGTACAAAATATCTGAGTGCTAAGTTATCTCAGAAATGAATACGTTCACCAACTTTTCAAGATATTAGATAAGAAAGTTATTACATCATTGAATACAAAGTAAATGCATCTTTATGCCTGTCAGAAGATATTTTGGCCTTTGGAGGCCACAGAGTCGGTTGGAGTGATCTGCATTAATGCTGAGAAATGCGCTTTTGGAGCTGCTTTGCTGTAGCTTCTCGGCCTGGACACCTGTAGCTTCTCACCTTGCTTTGTTGGCCGTAAGTTCTGCTGAGGTGGCTCAGCTTTCATCTTTAATGCATGCTGATTTTTTTAAACTGTCCTGTGTATGACAATTTGCATTTTCCATGAACAAAATTTATTGAATGGCTTCCTGTTTATAAAATCATCTGTATGGCCTTTGTCCACCATTCTAGTGTAGGTAGTTGATGCCTGAGAATTGCATCCATAGTCTCCTCTGCCTCTGTATATTTGTAAAAATTGGGAGGTACCTCAAACAGGTGTTTAATTTCATTCATTATAAAAAATAAACTTTCTACTCTATTGTAGAGAGTCTGTCCTGTGGCTGGCCCTGTTTCCTCTGAGGTGCTGGGCTTCTCATTGATCTGACTTGTGGCAAATGCATTAACCCTTTTGGCATACTGCTCATGAGTGAACAGTCTCCCTGCGCTGTTCAGTAAGCTAGGGAGCCCTCTGTTTTCTAATACCTGAAATTTCTCCAAAAACCTGATTACCTCAGTCTGCATGTCCTGGGTTCTTCTCTCTAATGTCTGCATCAAGTTTCTCAGTGTAAGAACCCTCTTAATTAACTGAATGTGATCAGTTCTGTTTGAAATTCCCATGGTAGCCAACTGAGTACTTGTTCTATTGTTAAGCACATTAATCATCCTGGTGGCAATTTCAGGCATATTGCTTAGAGCAGCTCTTGATCTCTGAATTTCAGTCTGTGCTTTTGGAATAAGCTCTAACTGCTCATGGATTGTTTCAATATACTGCCATTGGTCATTAATAGATTGGCCAATGTTAGCCCATAGCACTATTTTAATCTCAGCCACAACCTTATCTAATTTGAGCTCATTCTCTAGCTCTTTGATCCTGTCTTTGAGGGCTTTTATCTCCCTGCCCTTTTCTGCCACAGACTGCTTGGATTTGTCATATCTATCATTTACTTTGGCCAATTTCTCCCTGGTCTCATTCAGCTCTGTCATTTGAGCTTCCAGGGCCTGAATCTCATTTCTTAGCTTTTGCATATCCAAGCTAGGGGCCTGCTCTGTTGTTGGTGGTGCTGAAGTAGATGGTGCTGCTTGTTCAGTCTGTTGAGGAGGTGGAATAGTAGTTGGAGGAGCTTCCTCAAGGTTAATGACTTGAGGAGGAGGCTGGGAGGTCCGACCTTCTTCTCTTTGTTTCAGAGTTGCTTGTAATGCTGCCTGTGCAGCCTCTGATTCTCCCAGCTTTTCTTGTGTCTAGATAAGCTGTTTATAGAGAGACACCAGCAAAGCTGTGGCATCTTGATCATGCCTTTGTTGAGCTACTTCATCTGTTTGAGGGTGAATTGTGGCTGGGAGTTTGATCTTTCTCCTCAAAGCTGCCATATCTGCATCCCTCAATTTTAATATTTCTTGTATGCCCTTGATATCTTTGGGATCATGCCCAATCTCAATAATTATATCTTCTAAGGACCTTATTCTGTTGTCCTTTGCTTGAGAGGATGCCCTTTCCAACTCAAGTTGGACAGTTGTATTATTAAGGCTATTTTCTAGCCTGTAGTTATCTAATGTCTTGTCTACCAAGGAAGCATAGACCATCTCACCTGTTTGTTTATGCAATTCAATTTTATCCATCGGGTGGATGTCCTTGGCCAGGACCTCAAGATTGGTCCTTAAGTAATCTGAAGGGGACTGTGGCTGCAATGTAGTTGGTATGAGGTGACTCATGATCATCTTGCCCTCCTGGACATCATATGCAGACATTAGTCGCTGCTGGTTGGTGGGAGCCATTTTCAACAAATGGTTATACAGCTGTATCTTTATGGGCTCATTCCTTTTCTTTATTTCAATGAACTACTGTTTAATGCTCAGTTCACCCTCTCTCTGCTGGCTAGAGGAACTGACTTCTCCTCCCACTGTCCTCTCTTGTTCCTGTTGGAAGGAACTTGCAGATGCCTCCAAACTGGGCGGGCCCATACCCAAAGATTGCCCTATGGGCATCTCTTCCTCTGAAAGGGGATTCATCCTGTGCCTCTTCTCACCATGACTTATTGATGTAGTCAAGGGAGTCTCTCTATCCCTTTTCCTGCTTACATCCTCCTTTTGTGGAGTTTGGAGGACTGAGGTTTCATTAACTGCTTCTTGCCTAGGAGGTACTATGTTTTGAGCCTGCTGCTCAGTGAGAATTGGGGCCTCAACTGCCCCTTCTTGCTGTGTGGGCTGCTCTCTGTCATGCTGCCCTACTCTTTGCTGTGATTCCTGTTGTTGCTGTTGCTCTACCTGCTACTGCACTTCTTCTTGCTGTTCCATCTCTTTATCTGTTTGGTCTTCAGTCATGGGAGGTGGTTGCTCTTGTTCCACCTACTTTCCTTTGCCTTTGCTGCCTGTCTGTTGTGTGTACATGGCAGCTTGCTGATGTGTTGTTGAAGAAGAGGCAGTTGCTCCAAGTTGCCTTTGATATGATAAGGAAACCTGTCCACAAGTTTCCAAGTCAGCCTCCTTTTGCATATTCCTAGCCTCTCTCTCTAGTATTTGCTCTCTAGAGATTGGCTCTTCTAGAGTGCCCTCTTTCCAGCTTAAAGAATTTGCATACTTTTCAATATGAGGCAGCCTAACATGTGAATAGTTACCCAATTTGTGTTTTATCCTCCTGAGGGAGATAAAATGATTACGGTCATAAGGTATCCATTTAAAACTGGTTTGCAATTTGAAACCCTCTAAGATCATATCTGCCTCCTTCCATCCTTCCTCTCTTTTGTTGTACAAAAAAGGGCCTAGCTGGCTCCTTACCTTCAGTTGTACCTTCTTGTTTTTGCTTTGGAAATGGAAGCAATCTACACTTCCAAACTGCCTAAAGTATTCTAGGGCAAACAGTCTCATGGGGACATACCTTGGCAGCCTGTAAGGGTCCAATTCACAGCCATATACTCTGATTACTGTGTGGTGTTGGTAAAAATACCAATCACCAATGCTGTAGGATTTGGAGAGATGGAGAATTCTCTGAATGTCATCGGTTAACCTTGGAGGAGGGACACCATACAACAATGTCATAGCTGGGTGAATGAACAGGTCTATAAATTCACAGTATGTGTATGGTGATTGAGAAACATCATGGAAAACTGAAGTCCAAAACACAACTGACCTTGGATTTCCCTGGGCATTAAGTTTCTTGAGGGGAATGGAGAAACTGTCTGGCTGATAAAACAAGAACAGGTGGTAGATGTATGAGGTGTATCTGAACACCCTTTCCCTTGGTAGATTCATTAGCTGCTCATGGATCTTTTATGCAATATAGGTGGCATAGTCATAGTGAACAGCTGGAGGCTTTCCAGGAGAAAACATGGACATCATTGCCATTATAGTGCCATCAACATCCTCAATTCCCTTGTATCCCAGGACATAGCTGATCAAATCCACTAGCATTCTGCCCAGGTCATTCAGGTAGTGATATCCAATAGGGGGAGTCCTTATAGTTTCAGAGCTTGGCTGTACAAATAACTGGTTAATTTTGGTAATTTGGGCACTTGACAGATTACTCCCCTTCTTTATTAAATCCAACATGGAAAGAGGGGTTAATGGCCTTTCAGTATGGAAATGCAGCATCTCATTTATGGTTTACGGGGTGATGAAGAAGAAAACTGAGCCTGTAGGACTGAGAACAACTCTCTGGCAAGGATCATAGCATTCCTGGCACTTGTGGATCAAGTCTGGGAGGGCATTGACTTGAGGGAGGTTGTAAATGGGCAAATTTGAGTCCCAAATCCCTAAAATATCAGCTCCACCAAGGTGTTGGGCTTTCAATTCATTTAGCATGTGAATATTGAACTTGGAACCCAATGGAAATCAATCTAACATCTGATAATCTACATCTCCCAGGGCTTTCCATGTTATCTCCCTTTGAGGGGCATTCAGAGGCTGGATATTCAGGGCTATTGGTGTCTCCATAGCTACTAAGGCTTCTGATTTGTATGTAAACTGGTTCTGAATGATCAGAGCAACCCGGAGGAGTTTCTTTACAATGGAAGTGTGAATTTCAAGGAATAGAGGGCAGATGAACAACTGCAGTAATTGAAATATTGTTTTGAAGTGTAAATAAGACCAATGTCTGGTATCAATCTGTCTCTTTTAGCAGGTATGTACAGTTTGAGTGACTGGTTCGCGATTGCGCAAACAGAGTACAGTTTCTTATGAAAATGTGGGCAAACAAGGCTCAGCTGGTGCTTTTCGACCTCACAGTTGCGAATGGGGGCTAGACACAGGAATTTTACCAGCAATTTATAAGTTTCGGTGTCTTTTAAGCTTTTTAGAGGGAATTCACAGACAAATTAGGCATATGAAGGATTTACAAGGGTAAATACCTGGTAAACAGCAAGGAACGGTCACGAATCTATGTAGAAATGGCGCGCTGGAGGTCTCCGAATCGATTTCAGCAAGGTGGTGCAAGTTTGGACGGGAAAAAACCATGCAGAGAAAGCAACAGCGAATAGGCAAAAGTATGAAAAAATGTGAAAATTGGCCAAAATATATATTTTTTGGCATATTGGCGCACTTTTTGGATGACGTCAGCATGACGTCATTAGGTGGGGTCAAGGTCGGATGACATCAGCGTGACGTCATCGGGTGATGTGGCATGATATGATTGGTCCACGGGGATAGTGAGGTGGCGGACATATCAGCGCGGGGGCGGATGAAGGAGCTGATGTGGCGACGGGGTGGCAATGACGTGGTGATGACATGGTGATGACGAGGGCATGGCAAAACTGGTGGTAAACGGAAAAAGCAGTAATGGTTTTCTCGGACCGCCTACCATACGGCGATGGTTTTTTCAGAGGGCAACCCGAGAAATTGTGAGGGCGACGCGTGGCAGAGGCCTGACGTCACCCTCTGACAGTTTCTCGGGTGCTAACTGTCGGACGTCAGGCCCAACCCGATATGTATAATGACCGTCCGATCTAAAGCACTCGATCGGACGGTTGACGGGTCAGTGAAGTGATCGGTCAATACGGAAGGGGGCGGGGATTAAAATAATACTTCTTTCGGGATTTGTGCTCGACGGACACCTCTGGGATGCGGTGGTTTGTAATGTTTTTCAATGTATTTTGAAAATAAAATAATATGCGCCGATACTTTGGATAAGTGAAAAAAGTGGGTTTTGATGTGTTATTTGCAAATGAAGTGGGTCATAGGTAAAAAGGGTTTTTTCCAAGGTTTTCTTAGCAAATGAAGGTTTTAGTGGGCCAAATGGATTCAGAAGATGGGAGGGGGTTTGGCTTAGGTTTATCAAAGTGACCAGATGTCATTTTGATCCCTGACAGAGAACATATGGCTATAATGCCAAGGGGAGGGATATTTATACAATGTTTGGGGTTTATACACCATGGTGTTATAATACTAGGGAAAGGGTAACATAGGGGAATTATATAATAGAGTTAGGGTTAATATGGATGAAAAAGGGTGGATGAAGGGAAATATCACTAAGTTTATTTGAAAATAACTTAGCTTAGGGAGTAGATCAAAATGAAAAGAGTTTTAGACAAGAAATGTGGCTTCTAATAGGACTAAGAACCACCATAAAACCATCAATTCTTCCATGAATCTCAACTGATGATGGGATGTTAGTAATGAATGGGAAGAGGGGAAGAAGGGAGGTTAGACATGCTTCTTTGCTTTGCTGCCACCTGATGGAGAAGAACACCTTCTCAATTCATTGATTTTGCTTTGTGAACAAGGCTAACACACATGCAATTTGTAAGAAATGATATTTCTGCAACCCCAACTGCCTACCCATCTATTTGCCTAGCATTTTTTGTTTTCTTCTTGGAGGGTGCACTTAGGCTTGCAGACCCTTATTTGCCTTTTCTTTTCTTTGGCTTTTTTTTTTTTTTTTTTTCTTTTGTTTTTCTATCTACTTCTACCCTTATTTCTTCCAAGGTCCCAGATTAAGCAGTTGGGAGCCTTTCTTCTCTACCTAAACTACTTGTCTGCCAAGATTAAACAGTTTGGACAGACTTCTTTCTCTATTCTACAGCTGAAAATTTAAAACATGGCATGATCCAGATTAGGCTGTTGGACCATCCATCAAAATTGAGTCCACATCAAGCTATAAGCACAGATTGTATTCTCTTGGAAATATGTGATCTTTGCATCATCAAAGCAGAGCATATTTGGACCTTTCCTTGCCAATCATGAAATATGAAACCTATTGGTATAGGTAGCTAACAAAAGAAACACTCCCCCAAACTGAAAGATGATATGTCTCTGAAAAATGGGAAGTGGTAAAGATGTGGAATAAATGATGATAAATAATGCTCAATGGATTTTCATAAAATTCTCCTAAATTTGTAACAAGTCAGAAAATTATGCTATTTTACCTCCAAAAAAAATGTAGAATGACATGTATGGGCTAGCATTTGTTGAAGATGATGTAGGTAGAGTTGATTCTAAAAGTGATGCAAAAGGTGGAATTCAGGCAAGCACATCATGTCTGAACACTTGTTCATGTTCGCGAGTTACTCAAGCCTCTCCTGTTAGTTGCAATAGTGTGGTTATGTTGCAAATAGATTTCCCCCCATACTTGTTGTTCTCCTGTAAACAAATCACTATTTTGCATACAATATTTTTGAATCCATAGTGTTAGTTTTGAATAACAACAGATAAGATGCATGTAAAAATTTCAATCAGAAAAACTTTTGTATACATGTAATACTAATATTTTGTCAAATCAACAAGTTATGGCAGAGTGCAGTAATCATATCGCATGCTATCCCATAATGCATACATTTTTCCCTCCAATTGGGAAAGGGATTCCATGACCATAAAGCCTATGAAAGGTGTTATGCTGATGGCAAGGCAAGGGAATGAACAATACAACAGTAAATGAAGCAGAGTACACATATCAATGATAGGACGACGAGAGTTATGGTTATAATTAGAGCAGAGTGTGTAAAGATAGTTATGAATAAGAGATAGGACACTTTGGATTGATGATAAGTTATGCGAAAAATAAAAATGACAACAATATACTAAAAAGATGCTTTGCTGATGGTATTCTAGTTGAAAATAATGTGATTGATCTGAAAACAATTTCTCACACGTAAAGGTTCAAAATAGGGAAAAAATTAAGGAAATAACTTCTCTGATAAAAAGAAAGAATAAGAAAAGGGTATTATAGTAATAATTGACAATAAGATATAACTTCAATATCATAAGTAGAGCCGCTGCTGCAAGCAGGCGTCCATAGCCTCGGCAGGGTTGCTTGTTAACCCATATGAGCCAAGATTCTCAATTTATAAATGGAGAGTTTCAGTGTTGTTCTACAAAAGAGATCAGTGTGCTGGCGTGGTAACCGGATAACCACATTGCCATTCATTGGGTGTTATAGACAATTTTGTGCCTTACAGCAACAGGCATGAATTGTCAATAATCCAATGGATCCAAAGTTCCCTAAGCATGATGTTCCTACCCCTAGAGGAACAAGGTCAGCAAACCAACAGCTCTCAGATCAGATCTCCACCTGAAAACACTCAAAAACAAGCAATCCTGAAATCAAAGTAGGTGCTCCACTAGGCTTCTGCGCTGAAACTCAGATCCTCCATGGTGTACCTGCGTTGCAAAGCAAGTGGAACAAAGGCCACCTGCGCTGAGCGAGATGGGACAAGTGGCACACTGAGTCATTGCTCCAAAAATGACACTTGGATCAGGGATTTCGCCTTGTGATGAGTCAGAGGCTCTATTTCTCCAAGTGGAAGCAAGGTTCTCCAAGTGGACTCAAGAACTGAAGATCAACTAAAGATTAACTGAAGAGAGAGAGGACACAAGGCAGCTACACATCAGTTGCAAGCTGACTCATCCTTTCTCAATTCATCTATATATTGAGCTCTCTCCTATGAGCTCAGGAGGCTGGAATTTTGTGCAAAGTAATGCTATGCTGTTGGTTTCACTATAGAGCTATTGGGTGATTGCTTGAGGGAGGTGAAGAGGAGAAATTCTTTCTGCTGGGAGGTGTTGCTGGATTAGGACCTTCAATGGTTGTAACACTCTCAGAACCTTTACTTCTTCATTAATAAAAGCTATTGAGGTTCTTCTATATGCATTTGTTCCAATGATGTTTTGTGATAATTGTATATTTGGTTTATGCTAATCTGTGAATCAGTTATGATTGCATGCCCCTTGTAGTCTCCTTCTTTGTCATTTTGCAGGATCTCATTGTAGCTGGGCCGGCAAAAGAGCAAAGAGCTGGGAGCAAGCGGCCATAGAGAAGAGTTTGGATTCGACATTAAGCGCAAGGCAATGGTTAGTGCATTTATCCACTCTCTTTTGCTTTCATAAAGAAGTAAACCTTAAGTAGTTTTCTTTACAGTTGTTGTTGAGGTACTATCACCCTTAGAGTGGGATAGGGTCATCCGAGTCGGATACTTTTCCCTACAACAAACTGGCGACTCCACTGGGGAAGCGTATCTGTTTGATTGTTTGTAGTATTTTGCTATTCATTTCCTGAACAAAAGAGTACCAAATCGAAAAGCTTTTGACTATATCAAAAGCGAAGTAGAGGGCAGCTACTCTAGCTCATTTCTGAGCATGTTCATGATTTGAAGAGCTGATCTACAAGGATCCTTGTAAGCTCTTAGTGATAGCTTTTCATCTTCCTTGTCATCCCTTAGTGTGTGCTTGACTGATAGCTTCTGATTTGAGCAAAAACCGTGAATTTTTGAGAAAATTGTGACCCGGAAACTGAGAAAACGTAAGTCTCGTTTTCCAAAGCAGGCTGTACACAGGCTACCTGCTTTGCAACGCAGGTAGCCCCTTCGGGACCTGAGCTGAATGTCAAACAGGCAGTGTACTACCTGCTTTGATCCAGTTTTGCCTAGTGCTACTGGGCTTTCCTCCCTTTTTCTTGCCTGTTTTCACTATAGATTTTGCAGCCAGTTACCAGTCTTGTACCTGTTCTGAAACCAACTTTACTTGCCATTATTCCGCCTCAGTTATATAAAGAAACTGTACTTGTTATTTTGTATTTCTTACATCATTTACAGTTTCCCATAACGAAAAGTGAACTAGTCTTGCTGTGGCCTCTTAGATCCAAACCTGTGTTAGGCATTTTTGCTGATCTTAAGAGTTAGTTTGTTTGCTGTCCATAGCTGATTAGTCTTTTTACTTTCATCATTATGGTTTGATTTCATGTATTTCCAGTGATTAAACAAGTAAATCTTAAGGTGTCTTTTGATTTTAGACAAGCTTGTTTACTTTCGCTTGAAATCGAAATCAAAGTTATATAACAACTTTCTTTTTGTAATACATCAACATTAAGAAAGGGAAAAGAAAATACATGCATTGTGCATTTTGCATCTAAAAAGTTTGCATGTGATTTAGGAGAAAGTGCATTAGTTTGTGCTGTATGATCTGTGTGAAAAGATATGTCTTTCTTTTCCCTCAGTAGTTAAGATTTTCATCAGTCAAAAAGATTTGAAAAAGCTTGCTTCTCATCTTAGGCTGCATTTAGGAATTTGTCATATACATCTCGTGGTGAACCTTGAAAGGCAAACTTTAAAAAGATCAACTTAAAATATACTGAATGAACCTAACAACGCTTTGAAACATAATGCAAACACATAGAGGTCTAAGCTAGAGACGTGTTCCGACGTCGTTAAACATAGTGACTGTCGATCTCGAAGAAGGTGGGTGATTCCTCCTGAGAGTCGGTGGCACTAATACGGACTTGTGCTCCCACGTACCGTCGAGTATATATTGGGAGACCCCTATAGGCATATATCCTTTATCCTTAGGAAGCCGTGTCGGCCGCCCTACTGATCGCAATGCAGTGAACACAGCATTCACGAAGATCGACCACCCGTACCGTAAAACGTATTCTGTGGTTTTGCGAAAGGTTTGGCACACCCTCTACCTAGATCTCCAGAGCAGTTTCTTTTGGCCTTTTTCAAACTCTATAACTGAAAAAGTCCAATCGAGCATTTGTCACTTCGGGCTCGTTAATACATCGAAGGAGACTAGAGTCATCTTTAGCTTTTTCTCGACTCTTAAAAAATGAAAAAGCAAGTTGTGTCTAAAGCGTCGTTAATAAATTTATTTTAAGCGGAATAATCATCACCTTTCCCTCGTTGATCTTCGAAGTTAGTCTACCACAAGTGTAAGTTCTTGTAGAGTCGCGGAAAATCTCTTGGATAGACTAGATATGTCTGAACAACCGTCGACATCCAGGACTGTGTCATCCGACACAGCAGCGGCAGAGCCTCCTGCTGCTATCCCAACAATGTTCGATGGTATACCATCTGTCCCGGCAAGTTATCAACAACAAGCCGGAGTCCCATCAGGGACGATGACATGGTTAGTTCCTATTTCTTCGTCCGGATTATCATCTGGTATTTCTTATGTTGAAACTCAACAAATCAATCCAACGTGTCTTCAAAGGCCAATCTGCCCTTTAAGTACTGGATTGCCACCATATGGAGGACAGTATGCCTTTTCATTGTTTCCCCCTGGAGAACAACCATATGGGAGTTTACAACAAAATTCAGGTCAAACTGGAAATACATCCAGCGGATGGGTACCAATACTGCCTCAGCAACCAAGAGTTGCATATTCAATGCAACCAGTCCATCCTGTGTCGAATGTTGCCACTATACCTGGTATGGTGATTGCGTCGCAAGTACAAGCGCTGCCTACTGTATGTCAACCCCAAGTTTCTCAGGTTGCCATACAACAGCCTCTTGTCTCGACATCTCAATCGCAACCTCAGGTCGGTGCCTCCTTATCTGGAGCGACTCAGGATCAAACAAGTACTATGACTCCTCATCTTGGTCAATCATCTAGTATTGGGCATCAGCAAATGGTCCAACAACCAGAGCTGGTTCGAACTCAACAACCGCAATTCCAGCAATCATATCAAGGACCTGAGCAACAAGTCTTTGTAAGTAATGGGCAACCATACTATAATGGTCATACCCATCAACCTTGTCAAAGTTGCCAACATTATGCTGGTATGCAAAGACCCACTGCTCAGGCGATTCCATCTTATCCTGGATATGCTTCACCTAACCTGAATCAACAGTTGCCCTTTGTAGCAACTCTAGAATTGCCAGATCTAAATCGGCTGACGAATGATCCAATTGCTTATGCCCCTTGGTGGCCAGCGATTCCGCATAAACTTCCATCGGACATTCCTAAATTCAATGGAAATCCAGGTGAAGATCCGTCGAATCATGTGATGACATTCCACCTATGGTGTTCATCAAACACCTTGAATGATGATTCGATAAGACTTCGCCTCTTCCAGAGGACATTGACAGGTCCAGCGGCTAAATGGTACATTGAATTGCCAAGAGCCTCTTTTGACAATTTCAGCTCCTTAGCCACGACTTTCTTAACCCATTTTCAATTACCGATAAGGTATGAAACAGGAACAGAACTCCTTACCAACTTCAAACAGACAACGGCCACTCACATATCTGATCATATACATGAGTGGCGACGTCGTCGTAGGATGGTGAAAACTTACATTCCCGATTAGCTGTTAGCTGAATGGTTTATAAAGTCGTTACTTCCGGCTATAACGGAAGATGTGGCCAAGGGAGGAGTCGTAACAGAGGAGCAAGTCATTGCTCGTGCTCAATACTTAGACTTAGTATATACTCAGTCAGGCACGCTTTACGACAAAATACCTGACGCCCCTAGACCTGAATTTTCAATTCCTCCCCCTCTTGAATCGAATACTAACTCTCACGCCAATAATGGCGTGACTGGCAAACGCGAAATTTCTAATCAAAATGCAAATGAGGAACTTCTTGCCTCGGAAGTAAATGCCATGTCGACCGACAAGGGCAAACAACTGAAGCAACCAGGGGGCAAGAAGATAAAGAAAAGGAAAGGGAGACCCCCGACAGGGTGTCATATATGCGATGAGGATCATTGGACGAAAGATTGTCCACATATACCTGAAGTTAAGAAACTCTTCAAGAGTTCAAAAACCCCAGCAGTATTGACTGATCCGTTCCCTAATCCAAGCCAAAATCTGGTTGCTAATCAAAATGCTTCCCGATCCCAAGTGCTTATGTTGTCCACCTCAAAGCAGCAGAATAATGCTTTGACAAGGAATAAAGGTTACCGGAATCCACAGCGGTCGAATAACAAGGCTGATAAACAACCTAGTAGTTCGACAACAACTTTGAACGAAGTTGTGCCACCCATCGTTCCTAAACCAATGATAAAGTCGCCAAAGGGAGTAGTACACAAGTCTACATTTAATCCTCGTGAAAAAATAACACAGGATTATAATATAATAGAGGACCTGACCCAATCGTCGTCCGCTATGTCGACACTTGAAGTAGCACAAAATTGCACCTCCCAAGAGCAAGCTTTATTATCAGCTATAGGTGGGATTGGCCCAATGGATTCCAATCTTGTGGCCTCTGACCATGAAGGATATGACCCTAAGTTACCAGCTCAACAAGCTTTCCTTATTAAAGTGAAAGCCCTCAACAAAACTGTTCATCGAACAATTATTGATGAGGGGGCATCTACATGTCTTATGTCGATGAGTTGCTGGAAAAATTTAGGCTCACCACCCTTGTCGAAATCGTCAACGACGTTAAAAGCATTTGATGGACGATCATACACTCCATACGGGATTTTAATTAACTTGCAAGTTGAACTGGGGGGCAAAACAGTAGAAGTTGATGTTGAAGTAATCGACGGGAATCTCGATTACAACATCCTACTGGGAAGGCCTTGGATATATGCCATGGCCGCAGTTGTGTCGACCTACTTCAGGAGGATTGTATTTCCTTTTCAAGGAAAAATTACAATCGTCGACCAACAAACATTTCTCCCCAACAGTTCTCAAGTTACGGGAAGCAGCACAATGATCCATGAAAGTAATCAATCGCTCCAAAATATTGGAGTAGGTCTCCTGAAAGACCCTTCCTTAATGGGTACTTTTGCCCTACCGCCGGCAAGTAATCTGGCGGAAGTAGCCACAGTGGAAACCTACAATATGAAATCTTCTATATCCAACGGATTCAGAAGATTCCTAAATATTTTGTCAGCATGGATCGTCGCCCTAATGGAAATACTGTAAATACAGTGGGCCCCGAGGACGGTTCTTATCTCGTGTCAACCTCGTTAAAAAATGAAACAAGGAGTCGAGGATAGTTCCTATCTTGTATCAACCTCATTAAAAAATGAAACAAATCCCCTTTTCAAAATTCAAAGGTAAACCTTCATTCCAACCACCAAGTTGAATGCAATGAAGCTTGGGGGGCACCCTCCTTTGACATGCGTTATTATGATGCTGGGGGCATGCAAAATAATCGAGCAGTTTTAGCAATGTTCATGCTCGTTAAAAAATAAACGCAAGAATTCGAGCAGTTTTTGTACGGAGTTCATGCTCGTTAAAAAATAAACATAAATTGTGAGCAATCTTTCCCTACAGTTCAAGCTCATCCAGAAAAAATGAACCGGTAAATAACCTTGAGAAATGTAACCGTTGATAGCCATATTAAAAGCCCTTGGTCGTTTTTATATGCCATCACCTCCATCCGTTCATTTGGCCAATCGTTCATCTCCATATGTTTGTTTACCCATTTTGAGGAACAGCTGCGAAGAGTGATTTCACTTAGCCATCCTTGTGACATTGCCTTGATTGTAAAATTCCAACCTGTACCTGGAATCTGTTGCTATCCATGTTTATCACTCGTTCCTCAAAAGACGAGTCTTCTTTGAGCTCTTTTCACTGACTCGTAAAATATGAAAAGTTTGCCGAGTTTTGGCCTTCCATCTCGTTAAAAGGACCGGAAGAGCTATCCCTCCTCTAGATTTTAATCTTTTTGGACCTGAGGGATTATTGCACAAAAAGATCGAGCGCTTGTTTTGTTCGGCTCGTTAAAGAAATCGAAAATTCATCCCTTTTGTATTGTTTTATACTTTTTCGGACTTAAGGGATTAGATGACGAAAAAGGAATTTTGGAGTTAACTTTCCGTACCTTTTCAGACTCTCTAAAAATGAAAAGGACCGAGTTTTCCTTGTCGTTAGACTCGTTAAAATGATTAAATAGCGACAAACTTGTCTTTAGACGAGAACGAGTTTCCCTATCGCTAGGCTCGTTAAAACATAGCGATGGGCTTGCCCGAAGGGCAAGTTATAGAACAAGCATATGTTATCCTCCTCAAGCTTGACAAAAATAAAGAGGTACTGGTCAGCAATGACTGGGGAAAAATTGGGAGAACCTCATAGCATTAATGGTAGCAAGTCACTCTTGAACATGACACTTTGTCCTCCGTATCACATCGGGTTGGGTTGTTTCATTCACCGGTCTCATAACCATGGTCCTCGCCACACCATCCACAATTGGGGTAATGCTACCAATCCATCACATCAGTGTCGTTATATGTTCAAGAGATGTGGTTCTGCAAAGAGTCAACCGTGTGTTACACTAAAAAATGTCACCTTGACTACTTACAGTTAGTATGGCTCAAATCAACAGTCATGCTACCCTCTTAGGCAAGTCTCATGCCTCTGTTATCCATCTCAAACTCAAAGAAGAGAGAAAGTCTTGTAAAAACTATGTTTATCTCTGGGGTCGCAGGTTCTCTCTAGCCTTACCTGCGGGGACGCTGACCATGTTTACAAAATCTGCGTCCATGGACGCTCTGTATGTTAAGGGACAGGTGCGTCCCTCTGTAAAAGGCAAAATGCGCGAGTTTTATCTTGAAAAAGTTACTTGTGGTTACTTCTAGAACATTCTAGAGGTCGGTTTGATGAAATGGATGCGCCTCCAGTTGGTTCATGTATCTCTATTAAGGGGGAACTTATCCCATCAATAAGGGAGCTATCCCACCCAAAGAGGGGGATGATCCCATTGATAGTGGACCTGAATAACCTCTTTACAGCACTATAAATAAAGGCATTGAGCCAGAAGGAGAAGAGGTTGGAGCTATACATTTTCTTTGGGTAAATGCTGCAGGATTTAGGTCTTCCATTAGAGCCTTTGTGAGGAGAGATTGTCTTCACTTGATTCTACTTGGGAGAGGGTGGGCTTTGTCAAAGTAGAGGAAAACCCTTGATGGACCCTGGGAGGAACTTGCACAACACCAAGGCCAGGTTGTAAGAGTTTCTTTGTTTCGTTATTAATACAAACTGGTTTATTTTTCTCAATAGCTTGTGTTAATGAGTTATTTCATGTGTTCCTTGGTCTGCATGTTGAATATATGTTTTATTATATGAAATGCAAGTGCTTGGTAATTGTTTGATTGTTTGTGGTTGCAGGAATTGACTTGAAGGAGGAGCTCATCCGGATCGTCAAGAACGGACTTCAACAACAGCGTTTTGGAATAAGGTAAGCCTAAACACTTGTAGTTTTCATATTGTAAAAGGTGTATTTAGAGAAAGATCACTCCATTTTGTCTTGTTTGTCATTAGAACGTCTTAGACTTCTAGGAAGGTCAGTCGTGTCCGCACCCTTGACAAATTCCGTGTGACACCGTGTCCCATCCACTGCCATACATTATCCTTCATCCACTTCATGGCCGCCACCCTGAATCATACATCACAGTTTGTTTTCACCTCATCACAATCACTAGCTCCGTTCCATGTCACTGATGTGGGATTCATTAAGGGCCTCCTTTGACGGATCGCTCCTTGTCGACATCAGCTCATTATCCAAGGAGTTGATCTAGGAACAACCCCTTCAGTACTTTGAAGCTTGCATGCCTCAATGGCAAGTTTCTCACTTCCGGCGACAGGTATACATCAATGACCTTCGACCAGAAGATTTTGCATGGTGGTCGACGCCAAGTCCTTTATTCCCACCATGTGAATTGTACTGCCGTACCTTGAGGGTCATCATCCTTATCTGTGATTCCTCTCGTGCTTGTTAACGGTTTACATCATTGACCGGTAATCAAGCGATGTCTTTCCATGTTCGACTTCAAGAAATTCTCACATGGATCGACTTGTACATCGAGTGAAGATCGGAAGAGATTGAAGACCCCGGATCTAGTTTCATCCATCCGGGCTGCGATATATATTCAGGACATAAAGACATTTGATATGTACATCATTACAGCAGATGATCATCCTTCTCAAAGGATGATAATTTCAGCAGAGAATTATCAGTCTACAATCAGACGATCGTCTGTTCTATGTACGAAAATGTATTTATAAAGCTGAGCATGGGAATGCCCGCCTCAGCTAGATCATGAAAATGTATGAAAAATAATGTATTGTATTGTATCTTATTACAGGACACTTCTCAGCAGATTGAATGAACTTCGGATCCTCTCAATAAAGCATTTCACCCGATAAACGACCTCATACTTTAGGGGGCATCTGTTATAGACAATTTTGTGCCTTACAGCAACAGGCATGAATTGTCAATAATCCAAGGGATCCAAAGTTCCCTAAACATGATGTTCCTACCCCTAGAGGAACAAGGTCAGCAAACCAACAGCTCTCAGATCAGTTCTCCACCTGAAAACACTAAAAAACAAGCAATCCTGAAATCAAAGCAGGTGCTCCACTAGGCTTCTGCGCTGAAACTCAGATCCTCCATGGTGTACCTGCGTTGCAAAGCAAGTGGAACAAAGGCCACCTGCGCTGAGCGAGATGGGACAAGTGGCACACTGAGTCATTGCTCCAAAAATGACACTTGGATCAGGGATTTCGCCTTGTGATGAGTCAGAGGCTCTGTTTCTCCAAGTGGAAGCAAGGTTCTCCAAGTGGACTCAAGAACTGAAGATCAACTAAAGATTAACTGAAGAGAGAGAGGACACAAGGCAGCTACACATTAGTTGCAAGCTGACTCATCCTTTCTCAATTCATCTATATATTGAGCTCTCTCCTATGAGCTCAGGAGGCTGGAATTTTGTGCAAAGTAATGCTATGCTGTTGGTTTCACTATAGAGCTATTGGGTGATTGCTTGAGGGAGGTGAAGAGGAGAAATTCTTTCTGCTGGGAGGTGTTGCTGGATTAGGACCTTCAATGGTTGTAACACTCTCAGAACCTTTACTTCTTCATTAATAAAAGCTATTGAGGTTCTTCTATATGCATTTGTTCCAATGATGTTTTGTGATAATTGTATATTTGGTTTATGCTAATCCGTGAATCAGTTATGATTGCATGCCTCTTGTAGTCTCCTTCTTTGTCATTTTGCAGGATCTCATTGTAGCTGGGCCGGCAAAAGAGCAAAGAGCTGGGAGCAAGCGGCCATAGAGAAGAGTTTGGATTCGACATTAAGCGCAAGGCAATGGTTAGTGCATTTATCCACTCTCTTTTGCTTTCATAAAGAAGTAAACCTTAAGTAGTTTTCTTTAAAGTTGTTGCTGAGGTACTATCACCCTTAGAGTGGGATAGGGTCATCCGAGTCGGATACTTTTCCCTACAACATTGGGATGTAGCAAAAGTGATCAGGCCGGCTCGTGATGAGACCTCCTGTCCCAAGGATATTTTGGCTATCAATGGATCATAACTCTGGTGTGGTGGCCATAGTGGGAATGTCACTTCACTACATCCTTATGAACATGGTAGGCTGGCTCTTAATAAGACCCCTTATCTTCTATCTGTAAGCAAAATTTTGTTGTTATTACACATTTTTATGATAAAAAGAGGGAGGCTAAGTACTCCCTAAGAGTAGGGATGGTGGAAGAAGTTTGAACATGTCAATAGAAAAAATATACCCATAATCTCATTTATTACAGACAGAGAATATTATAACCAGGAAGGGTGGAACTAGCATGGTATTAAGATGATCAATCAGTATCATGTACAACAGAAAACAATGTAGTAAAATAGTATATAAATAGTTTTTTCCTTTTTGAACATTTATCATCAAGGAGCTGTCCTGTTAAAGATCATAACGTTAAGGGTATTCACCTGCCTCAATAGACTCCATAGTTCTTGTTCTCATAAAAGTAGTGTACTTCATGCCATGAAAGGGAATTAGTAAAATGTCGTTGAGATGAACTAGGAATAATCCCACAAGAGGAGAGAAGGGTTGTTCTTGAAGGAACAACAAAAACACTCGAAAAAGTGTTGTTCTTTGTGGGGAACAACAAAGGAAATGCATGCCAACAACAAAAATACACACGAAAAGGTGTTCTTTCCTGTAGGAAACAACAAAAAAATACATCCAAAAAAGTGTTGTTCCTTAAAAGAAATAGCAAAAAATGCATATGGAAAAGTGTTGTTCCTTAAAAGAAACAAAAAAAAAAACACCCAAAAAAAGTGTTGTTCCTTAAAAGAAACAACAAAAAAATAAATGCGGAAAAGTGTTATTCCTTGCAAAAAATACACCCAAAAAAAGTGTTGTTCCTTAAAAGGAACAACAAAAAAATGCATGCGAAAAAATGTTGTTCCTTAAAAGGAACAACAAAAAATGCACCCAAAAAAGGTGTTGTTCCTTAAAAGGAACAATAAAAAATACACATAAAAAATTGTTGTTCCTTAAAAGGAACAGTAAAAAATACATGCGGAAAAGTGTTATTCTTTAAGAGGAACAATAGCTATTCCTTAAGAGGAACAATAGTTGTTCCTTAAAAGGAATAACAACTATTCCTTAAATGGAACACCGGTTGTTCCTTAAGAGGAACAACAGTTGTTCCTTAAATGGAACAACAAAAAGACAAACATATGAAACTGTTGTTCCTTAAATGGAATGGTTGTTGTTCCTTAAGAGGAACAAAAGTTGTTCCTTAAGAGGAACAACAACTGTTCCTTAAATGGAACAACAAAAAGACAAACACGCGAAACTCTTGTTCCTTAAGAGGAACAAAAAAAAGAAAGAAAAGTTTATATACAAAATTCAAAAATGAATTAATTGTTCACTGGATTGATGTTGAGGATGGGTTACAATTTGAAGGAAGCAACACCTGAAACACAAAAATATAAGAGAAATCAGAAAAGAAACAACACTTTATTTAAAAATGGTATGTAAATAAATAAATTAAGTTACAACAGCTATGTTGTTATTTCTTAAGACAAGAAAAAAATGATCTCTTTGAAAAAAAATTTTGGTAGCAGTGACATGACATGAATCTTCAAATGGAAATCAATTCTTCATTTCTTATATTATGAATCTGTTGGGTAATGAATTTGATGAAATTCCCTTGTTTCATTAAAATTTCTTTCAAGAATCGCTTGTCCATAAATTGACCTTCTTTATTCTCCTAGGACCTGCAAAAAACGAGTGTCTACCTGCAATAAAACATTAAATCATGGAGAAAGAGAGGTGATCAAGCTCTCTTAATCCAAGAATTATGCAAAAAACAACAAGTAGTTACTCTATATAACAAATCCACAGAGAAAATAATAAAGTAAAATTTATTTGTTACTTGTGGGAGAGCAGTGGCCAGTCATGCTAACCTGCAGTGTTTTAATCACAACTTCTTTGTTTTTTGTCCAAATTGATTGATTCCAGAGTCAGATGAGAGCTAATTCAAAGATGTATCTCCAATAGAAATAGGTTTTAAAAATTCAATGATATGATATGTCAATTTTAGTTAGAACAACCTGCATAACCGAGTCATTTTCGATTACCCCACTTAGAACAACAATGGATATTTTATGTAGGAATTTACAGGGTAAGTTCCTCAGAAAGAACACCAAAAGGACACCGCTCACAACCAGATCACAGATCAATACACCAGTATTTTTGACGTGGTTAAAACCCTCAAAGAGGGAAACAGTCCACAGCCTGAGCCAACGCGGCCACTTCAGGCAATTTATTAATCAAAGAATGAAAATTTACATAAGCTTCTCTCATGCACAGATTACCCTACAAATGACCCTCCATGCAGTTTAAATAGAATTCATGGACCAATTGGGTGTCAAGCCACGGATCAAGTGTCGGTAATACCGAGGAGAGAATGAACCGTCGGATCACTACATATCGTGACCGTCGGATTGTAAGTTACAAAATGTACAACGGTAAAGAAACACACTTTACCTAACTCTATACCTAACTCTACACTAGACCAAGTTGTACTTAACTATTTCCTATGTGTCGGAATATCCTAACATCCCCCCTTAAGAACAACTTGGGATAGGATTGAAGGATTTACAAATATGACACAATAGGAGAAAGAAGGAGGCACTAGAGCCTATCCCCCCTTAGTGACAACTTCCTGAACTCCAACCATAAATCGAAGTTTAGTGAACTTCGCCTCTGTGAGAGCCTTTGTGAAGATGTCTGCAACTTGATCATCTGTTGAACAATATTGCACTTCAAGAACATGGCCGTGAATGAGCTTTCTGATGAAGTGCATGTGCAGTTCAATGTGTTTTCTGCGCTGATGTTGAACTGGATCTTTGCATAGCTGAATGGAACTTTGATTATCACACCAAAGTGTAGTCGAATGCTGCTGCTGAAAGCCAAATTCTGACAGGATCTGACGAAGCCACAAGGTTTCCTTACTAGCTTCTACGACACCATGATACTCTGCTTCTGCTGGTGAAAGAGAAATGGCACCCTGTTTCTTGCAAGCCCATGTAATAGGTCCTGAACCAAGAGTGAACACATAACCGGCAGTAGACTTCCGATCATCAGGGTCACCAGCCCAATCGGAATCAGTGAAACGAACCAATAGAGGAGCTGCTTCGGCACTGTAATGAATCCCAAACTGAACTGTACCTCGAACATAACGAAGTATTCTTTTAGCTGCTTTCCAATGACTTTCACGGGGGTTTTGCATGAACCGAGCAACAAGGCCAACAGCAAAGGAAAGGTCAGGACGAGTATGGGTTAGATACAAAAGTTTTCCTACAAGTTGACAGTATAAGGTAGCATCAACTTCAGGAGAAGTACAAGTGACTGAATGTTTGACTCCAGACTGAAAGGGAGAAGGGGCTGGCTTACAGTCTTCCATGTGAGAATGACAAAGAATATCACAAGCATACTTGGACTGGGAAAGGGAAATACCCTCCTTGGATTGCAAGACTTGAAGACCGAGAAAATAGTGTAAGTGTCCTAAGTCTATCATTTGAAATTTCCTTTTAAGGCTAGACTTCACATGGTTTATAAGGTTGGGATCACTACCAGTAAGGATAAGATCATCAACATAAAGAACAAGGATGATAAGAGAGTTGCCCACTTTCTTGGTGTAGACAGTATTGTCAGAATGACACCTAGAAAGGCCGGATTCTAAAAGAAAGCTATCCATTTTGGCATACCAAGCCCGAGGAGCTTGCTTGAGACCATAAAGGGATTTCTTAAGTCGACATACAAGGCTGGAGTCTATTTGTATGAAGCCAATGGGTTGCTCCATATAGATTTCTTCATGCAAGTCCCCATGCAAGAAGGCACATTTAACATCCATCTGATGGACTTCCCATTTGAAAGAGGCAGCAAGGGAAAGAACAAGACGGATAGAGTTCATTTTGGCAACAGGGGAGAAGGTTTTAGTGTAGTCAATGCCTTCAACCTGTGAAAAGCCCTTAGCAACAAGACAAGCTTTATGTTTATCAACTTTCCCATCTGGTCCATACTTGGTTCTGTAAACCCATTTGCATCTAACAAGTTTTCGTCCCTTTGGTAAAGGAACAAGATCCCATGTATCATTTGCCAATAATGAATGATATTCTTCATTCATGGCTGCTTCCCAATCTGGATGGCCTGAAGCTTCTGCAAAGGTGTCAGGATCATAATTTACTGGAGCTTGAGCCAGTAAAGAAGAGGCTCTCTCGAACTGAGAACGTGTGCGTCGCTGATCTGTAGGATCACCGGCAAGATCACCTGCTGCATCTTGAGTAGCACGAACCCATTTTGGAAGCTCAGGAGCTGAAGGAGGATCCTGAGATGGTGGGGGAGGATTGTCATCCTCACTTTCATCATCTGAAGAAGAAATGTTTTCAAAGGTAGAAGAGATAGGGAGAGGTGGCACATCCGCCGGACTAGGCTCGCAGGCCGATATATTTTCATCAAATTTTACATCTCTTCTAATGATAAAATTTTTGGACTTAAATGGAATAAGTCTATAGCCTTTGACATCTTCAGAATATCCAACAAAAGTACATTTTTCACTCTTAGGTTCTAAAGCTTTATGCTTTTCATCTGGAATATGGGCCCACGCTTCACTTCCAAAAACACGAAAGTGACTTACATCTGGTTTGATTGAGCTCCATGCTTCTTCTGGAGTGATATTCTTTAAAGCCTTAGTAGGAGTGCGATTTATTATGTAATTTGCACAGTTAATTGCTTCTTCCCAAAAACTAAGACCAAGTCCTTTAGATTGTAGCATACAATTAGCCATTTCCTTTAAGGTGCGATTCTTCCTTTCAGCTACACCATTTTGTTGTGGAGTATATGGAACAGTATGCTGCATTTGAATTCCATTCTCAGTGCAATAGTTGATGAATGTGTTTTTAACATATTCTCCGCCATTATCAGATCTTAACTTAAGAATTTGATGTCCAAATTGTTTTTCAACAAAGGCCTTGAAGGCCAAAAAGGTGTTAAATACTTCACTCTTGAGTTTTAAGAAGTATACCCAAGTGCGTCTGGAGAAATCATCAATGAAAGTTAAGAAATACTTGCAACCAGAGAATGACACAACTGGAAGTGGACCACATAAATCACTATGCACAAGCTGTAAAGGGGCTGAGGCGTGCCAAGAGGCACGTTTTTCAAAACTGTCCTAATGATGTTTACCGAGTACACATCCGGAACAAACACCATCTCTGCAAGATACCATAGGAAGACCTGTCACCATATTTTCTTTACATAGATGCTGAAGGGAGCGATAGTTTAAGTGACCAAATCGCTCATGCCAAAGTTTGCTCACTTCATCGTTATGAGAAACAAATACTGAGGGAAGATTTGATGACCCAAAGTTGTGAAACTTATACAACCTTGTAGAATCATCAGCAATGCCAGTAGCCAAAATCTGTTTAGGATCTTTTAAGTCCTTGATTACAACATCATGAGGTGAAAATTCAACGATTTTACCTTCACCTGAATGAGTTATCTGATATACAGATAGAAGGTTGCAGGATAAGGTTGGAACACATAATACATCATTAAACTGACCATTGTCTAGATGAACAGTTCCAGTCCCTACAACATTAAGAGATCTATCATCACCAACATATATATTTTTGGTGTTACAATCATTTAAAGAAGAAAACATGGCTTAGTTTTTGGCCATGTGATAAGAAGCTCCAGAATCAATGAGCCACTCATGAGAATGAGAAGAAGAAGATACATTTAATGCATAGCCAGACTGAGATGCTTGACAACCACATGCAGAAAGTGCCATTCCTGAAGATGGAGTTGAAGTTGAAGATTGCCCCAAATGGATGTTATGCTTCTTCATTGCTGCTTCCAAGGCTTCCATCTTCTTAAAGCATTTTGATTCTAAGTGCCCATCTCGATTACAAAAATTGCAATGTCTATCAGTCTTCTTCCCTTTGTTTTTATTTGTCTTATCATTTTGTTGAAATGATTTTTCATTTTGGGGCTGAAATTGCTTAGGACCATTCCTTTTAAGATATGACTTTTTAGGATTCTTTGAATTTGGTTGCTGCTGGGCGGCTAACGCTTTCTTGGAAGAGTTTCCAAGATTAAGAAGACCAAGGTGTAAGAGTTTTTCTTGTTCTCTTATTAAAGAATCAAAAAAAGAGTCAAAGGAAGGGGGCTTGTAGTCTTTTCCTTGAGAAATGAAGGCTTCTCTTGTAGAATGGAAGGTGGAAACAAATACAGAGTATGCTGGTCCCAACTTAGTAAGGATGGAATAAATAAGGTTACTATCTTCTTTCTTAACCTTAACACCTTCCAAAAGATATCTAAGGGTCTTGAGCTTAGACAAGAAATCTTCAATGCAAGAAAAATTATTAGGGTCCAATGTAAGCAACTCATTTTCAAGTTGATGAGCTCTAATTTCATTTTTAATCCGAAAAACTTTATTGATTTGTTCCATTGCTTCATGAGGAGTTTCAAGTTCTGCAATATGGAATCTAAGATCTGGAGAAATAGACATCCCTATCAAACCACGTGCTTGATCTTGTCTATTTTCCCATTTAGCAGCCTTGTCTTCATCTTTCGGTTTCTTTTCTTGGCATGTGGCTATTCGGTAGAGACCTTTACTTCTAAGTAAATCCTCCATGTAGGACAACCATTGGAAGTAGTTGGTGCTGTCAAGGGTAACTTGGTATTGACTTTCCATTTCAACAGAAACTGAAGCTGAAGATGCTAAAAGTAAGTGTTCCAATGGATAGATCTCGAAAAATTAGGCTGGTTTAAAAAAAACGGCTTTGAAAAAGGCTTCTGGATGAAGAAGTTATGGCTTTTTGAAAAAAACGTTGTTGAAGTTGCCGATGAAGTGCGGGAATGTGCAGAAATGAAAAAGTCCGCCCCCACAAAATGGAGATTTGAACCCAAGACCTCTACTCTCTTAAAATAGCTTTGAACCAATTGATCTATACAAAAAATTTGAGAGAGAGAGAGAGAGAGAGGGGCGGGGGGCCTTGGGTTGCGTGCTTGCTTTGAGAAAACTCTTTTTCCTTACAAAACAAAAAACACAAAACCCAACACGGACATGCAAAGAAAACGAACCTTATGGCTCGAAGTTAGCTTTACCCAAAAAACTAAATATTTTCAAAAATTGAACCTTGCGGCTCAAAGTTAACTTTAGCCGAAAAACTAAATATTTTTCTCAATGTTTCTGATTTTCCGAGATCACACTAAGGTGCAGGGAAAAGAGCATACGCATGAGAAAAATCCTTCCTTTCTGTTTCTGATTTGCCCAGATCGCACAGAGTCGCAGGGCAAAGAGCATACGCAGAAATGAAAGGTATAGATCCGGTTAAAAAAAAAAACTAAATAAACCGAAACCGAAATAAGCAGAGAGAAAATAACAGTACCATGTAGGAATTTACAGGGTAAGTTCCTCAGAAAGAACACCAAAAGGACACCGCTCACAACCAGATCACAGATCAATACACCAGTATTTTTGACGTGGTTAAAACCCTCAAAGAGGGAAACAATCCACGGCCTGAGCCAACGCGGCCACTTCAGGCAATTTATTAATCAAAGAATAAAAATTTACATAAGCTTCTCTCATGCACGGATTACCCTACAAATGACCCTCCATGCGCTTTAAATAGAATTCATGGACCAATCGGGTGTCAAGCCACGGATCAAGTGTCGGTAATACCGAGGAGAGAATGAACCGTCGGATCACTACATATCGTGACCATCGGATTGTAAGTTACAAAATGTACAATGGTAAAGAAACACACTTTACCTAACTCTATACCTAACTCTACACTAGACCAAGTTGTACTTAACTATTTCCTATGTGTCGGAATATCCTAACATTTTAAGCATAGATTTTTCATTTGATGTTGAATTTGAATGATTAAAATTGGAAATGAAATTAAATTCATTTATGTATCTCCAATGGACACAGGTTTTGAAAAAAAGAATAATTGATAGGTCAAATACTCGAAGGAATAACCGGAAAAAAAGAGTTTTAACAGTGTTGATTTAAGATAGATAGTGAGTATTTTTGTCATAACTTCCTAATACGATATCGAAAGTGAGTGATTCAAATTTCTTTGTAAACTAGATTCATAGGGGAATATACCATAAAAACATGTTTTCAAAATATGGTCATTTAGGCCTTCAAAAACAGACTGTCCCAACTTTGTTCCTAAGCTTCCTACTAGACACCTTTTCAATGTTTTGGTTCTAACTTTTTCGTTTCAAATCTAAATTGAGTGATCAAAATTGGGTTGGAAAGAATATATCAGGGCTACTTATGATAGAAATAGGTTTTAAAAATATAGTCATTTAGGCATCCAAAAATTGACTGTCCCAACTCTGTTCCTAAGCTGCCTACTAGACACCCTGTCAATGTTTTGGTTATAAATTTTTCCTTTCAAATCCAAATTGAGTAATTAAATTTGGGTTGGAAAGTAGACATCAAGGGATGCTTAGTATATAAACAGGTTTTAAAATTATTCCCTTTTGGTGCTTCAAAACATGACTGTCGCGGCTGTGTTTTCAAAAATTTCATCAAGCCCACAAGCCAAAAAATATGATATTCAATAATTTTTTCCAAATTGGTGATAAAAAATTAATATGAGTGTTTGTAGAACTGTTATTTCCATTATAATTCATCTACATACACAAATGAATTAAAACATTTATCACCTATGTTGATTTCCATGGCGTGTTGCAAAAAAAAAAAAAACTATTTTTACATAAAAACAAAATGTATTTATTTATGTCCTTTTTTTTTTTTTTTTTTACACTAACCTATTTTGATTTGAAAAATAAACATGATTACATATAAGAGTACTTTCAGTGGAACCATTTTTGAAATAATACTTCAAATATGCACATACCCAAATTTGAAAAGTGCATGTTAATAAATATTAGGGTATGAGAAGCCAACTTCCTTTGAAAAAATGGTGTCAAAAATTGTTGAAGTATGGAGTGATGCTGCAAACAAATGATGGAGTGAAACCAATCTTCAATATATCCTTTACTTTCTTGATTTCCCATAGCCATCATATCATGAAGTTCTTGAGATTTTAAAATTACTTGTTGATGCATACTAGAAGAAACCTCGTTTTCTTCCATAACTTCTTGTTGATGCCCCGAAAATCGGGTCGACAACAAGGGGGATACCCACCCGGTCCGAACCTTGGTTGGAAGCTCCTTATCCGTTTGGTATAGCGGGTCCGACTGGGGATAATGGGACCAGTTTCCCAATTTAAGGGTGTGTGTGTGTGTATGCAGAGTTGGATGTCGCTGATCTAAGGATACTTAAAGCTAATCTAATTCAAACTTTTAAACTAACTTTATGCTATTGTAATCTAATGAAAAACATCACATCTAATCTATGCTAACCCGGGGTGTATTTCTTCTATTATGCGATCTAAAAAGATTTCAAACAATAAATGGTAATAAAGATCATTCAGCTATCACAAGAATAGAAATCAATTAAGATGAACTACTTTGCATAAAAAGTTAGGCAAAACAGTTGTGAACATCATATCGCATAATAAGTTATTCATATATCAGACATAAATAAATGGCTCCACCGTACAAAAGTGCCAAATGGTAACTCACACATTCATGCAATAACATATAAACAACTAAAACTGTATATCACTTTAAGAATATAAGCAGAAATGGTCAAGAGATAAAAGTACCATTTATGACTGATCCTACTCATAAGCTTCAAGCAACAATGATTTATCTCTCCTTGCTCTAACATCTACTAAGAGTACAGAAGTGCAACATCAGTAGCAGATATCAAATGTAAACATTAATAAAACTTGATCCATCCATTCATCAAAACCCCCTCCGAGGGTGCAAAAGTGCATGTTCTGAGGACAAGTTTTTGACAAATTTCTGGACCCTTCTCCAAATGCATGAGAAGGGTTTAAATACTGCTAACTAAATAACTTAATTACATAAATTTAGGATACGGTTTAAATGACCGCCCTTCTTCTAAAGCAAAACTATTTCTAAAAACTGAATCTAATTCCTAACTATTTCTGCATTTTCTCCTTAAATGTTGCGAGCATTCAACATTCGCTTGGGAAGAGTCGGCTGGTTGCCTTTTGCTTTTTTTTGAGCTACGAAAATAGAAATGGAAAGCGCTGGTACCACTTTTTAGTACACTAGAAGATATTTTTTGAGAATCATCCTCTGGTTGGGCGAATTTACTGCGTATATACTTGGCAACAACCCAAATTTCTCTCAAACTGCTTCTGCTTTTGCTATTTCGGTTTCCGGATTTGCGAATGACTAAGCAAGTTAGGGACTTTTCTTTCTGAACAATTTTCTTAGCGATGTTCGATGCATCGAAAACTGCCTCTGTTCTTTATTCCGGGCTTTTCTGGTGCGTTTTCCTTCTTTAGCGCCTTTTTCCTTTACCGGGTAGAAGTTTCAGGATTTTTGGTAAACATGCTGTTTTTGTGAGCTTTCTGACCTTGAATGTTGAATCACCTATCGAACTCAACATCTGTTGAGTGATACTCTGGAATCTGTGGTTCTGTTGCATGCGGCATCCATTTATGAAGGCATCTCTTCTCTGTTCTCCGAGCATTGACGCTTTCCCCTTTTCCTTAGATGTTTCCTGCTTTTCATTCCTGCAGTTCACGCAAAGGAAAAGAGTAATGATAATAAATACTGATACGAAATCTCTAACCTCTATGAATGTATAAAATCATGACACCCATCGTGAACTGACTCTTCGAAAAACACAAAACTGTCCTTCATTAACACTTTGGCATATGTTCATTAATTTCTTTTAAGGCGCGCGCCTAATTTTTGGTTTACGGACAACTTTTCTTGAATGTTGAGCCGAGGAAATTTGCGATGGGCGATAGCAGCATCGCGTCATCACATTACCTAGATGTGTCATCGCAAGTTTTTTCAGATCGGATTATCACAGATTGCAGATCGCATTTATCGCAGATCGCAGATATCGCAGATATCGCAAGATCGCAGCATCGCGGATCGCATGAGTCATTAAATCATTGTGTGTTGCTTATGTGATATTGTGATATGCGACGTCGCACATCGACCGTCGGAGATTTCTTAAGATTTTCATTTAAGAGCGCTTCTTAATGTGTGCGATGCGATGAATTTCGCGTCGCTTCTTCGCAGTTTTTATTATGCTCGTAAAGAAATGTTTATCTTCTCCACGCAATGCGACATAATTTCAAGGAGTAGAATACAAAAAGTTATATAAAATGTTTTTTGAATTTTTTATTAAGGGTCCCCATTTGCCTAGTGTTATTTCTAATACTAAACAAAGAGGGGGGTTATTGGTGGCCACAACACTTCTATAATTTTTGAATTTGAAAAATTTTGAATCTCATTGTAAGTTTTCTCCAATGGTGCATGTGAGATAGAAGGAGTGGGAAGGGTGGGTAAATTTTGCAGTTCAACACTGTAAGCATGTTGTACTGGTTTATTATGGTGAGGGAGTGGAATGAGTTGAACAGGAAATAGTGTACGAAATGGAGTATTTTGATGATGTAGCTAATTGGGTTGAGTGGATGATTTTGATAGGCAAACAATATGTTGTGGAAGAGAGAGTGAAGGATATGGAGGATGTGTTTGTGCTACAAGATGAGGGAGAGTAGTCATGAAATCATAAGATGAACCATGCCAAACTTGTAGACAAGATTTGTGGGGGTTATATTGAAATTGACATGGCTACCCTAATGCATGAATATTCCATAATGGATTATGCAAGTAAGAGAATGGAGAAGAATTTTTTTGAACCATACCTGTAGGCCATGATTTCCATGGTTTTGACCTTGTTGTAGCTTCCTCATCTCTTTGATATTATACTTCCATCCTAGATAAGGAAGAACAACTATCTATTGGATGCTCCTTTCGGTAATGAGGGAAAAATACTTCTTCAATTTCTTAATTTTTCTGAACCTGCAAAACATCCAATTTTGAATTTAGAGAGCTAATAAAATCAACTTTAAAATTTTCAAATAAAACATTGATTTCAGCTCTTATGGCTCCTGTTCTTGTAGCAGATTTGGAAAATAAAGAAGAAAGTTCTCTAGAATTCTTACCAGCCTTAGAGATTCCTCTTGAATACCTTATGCACAATCCACAAACATCATCATATGACAACTAAAAAAAATCACCTTTTCCTATCAGTTTTAAGAGTTCTAAATATTCATTTTTGATTCCTTTGAGTAGGAGTGTTTTTAAGATCTCTTTTTCCAAATACTTATGCTTTGATTTTTGAAGGTTATATTGAAATCGCTCTACATATTCCTCCAAGCTTTCATCTTCCCCTTGTATCATACAGAAAATATCTTCATTGGATTTGCAGTAGTCTTGGTACTTCTTCAAGAATATGTTCTTCATGTCCTCCCAGTTTGGATGCAGTTCCCACCTAGGCTCACGAACCATCGGAGAGCTGCTCCTTTTAGAGTAAGAGGAAACACTTTCAACATTTGTTCATTAGTACAAATAATCATATCCTCTACAAAGTATTTCAAACTCAAATAAGAATGTATCTGGATCTTCATTTCTCAAACCATGAAAATTTGGCAGTGAAGATGGGGGCATTATGTGCATTTGTGTCAGTCCTCCTATATCTTTGATAGGGAATTCAAAAGTAGAAATGTGAGCCATTTATTACCATAATAGAAGATGTTTTTCATGTGTTTCTTTAAGGCTCCTCCTTCAAATGTTCCTGTGAATTAGTTAGTGAAATGGGTGGTGCTTACATCACCACTTAAGTGAAATCATGAGATTTGTTTTTCAAAATTTCTAATTTTTTTGTTTTTTATAGTCATTCACACAGAAATTCAAACATTTATTTCTACCATAAGTTCTTTAACAATCCTATTGGAAAGCGAGCAGGGGAGCAAAGCTTTTACATGCTCCGTACGCAAGTTCTTACCTTCTGTTTTTCATACCCAACTCTTTCCTAATAGGCACCCATCACATGCACACTACTTTTTAGAAATGGCTACACTCTCCTCGACAATGGCGCCAAAATTTTGAGTGATAAAAGGTGTCTTTTTAACTCCTAATTATTTTCATATTAATTGTCAACCCAAGGACGATTTTTTATCTCAAGAGTGTACTCAGTCTGAGGCGATCACTTGCTCAAGAGTAATGTTTTGCAGTATAGTGCTTAAAATGCAAAAGTAAATAAATGTTTGAAATAAAATCTACTTACAATTAAAAGAAACTTAACACTATGAAACTTAAATCATTCACTCAGAAAACTACAACAATTTTTCAGTCAAGGATGCAGTAGTGATAACTCTTTCCTTTGTCAACTGATATAAATGAAATCAAACATAAACAAGATCCATAATCTGAGAACTTAGACAGCTATAGTCAATGTTCTTTACAATGTTGATCCTTCAATCCACACTAAAGCAAATAAATGGAAATGGAAATTCAATTGGAAATGCTTACTAAAACACACTTGCTACAATATCAATTAAAAGATGAAATCAAATCCTTGTAGAAAAGAATAGCGGCTAAGTCTATTGAAAAACTGAACAACAAAGCTTAAATTTAGCAGAAATGAATTGAACAGCAAAGCTCATCTTACAGAAATGAAATATTAATGGAAAGGAATAGTAATACTAAATTATTGAAGATGAACAACGATACTAAATGGAAATGAACCGCAAAGCTAAATGAACAACAATACTAAATGGAAATGAACAGCACTATGATATTAATAGAAATGAGCAGCAATACTAAATAAGCAACAACCGGTAATGCACGACAAAATATGAAGTGAACAACGAAGCTTCATAACCAAAATGAACAGCATAACAATTTAAGTTGTAATGAATAGCAATCTTTGTTAGGGTGGAAGAAAATAGCAACGTGATCCAATTGCGATTTCATGCACAAAACGATTTCAGGAAAATGTACAAGAACAGTAAGTTAGAAAGCAATGCAACTCAATAGCAATGAAAAGTAAATCGAACCATCACATGACTGGAACTATAAAATAATGGTATGGATAGCAAGTGGATCCACCAGGGCCGGGCCCTTAGCCACCAGTGAAGCACCGCTGAAATTACTCCAATATCAAATAATGGAACAACAATGCTTTTATTGATTAATCATCAAATTATGAAATCATTACAAGAGGTAAAGACTTGAGAATTACAAGGGTAATGAAATAGTTCCCCTTTCCTCCTATCCTATCCTATCCTATCTCTAATAATCCCTAACTTAATTTCTCATATTCTATCCCATCATGAATCATGAATCCCCTTCTTTGATCTCTGTTTTCATTTTAATACAGGGAGAGCAGAGAGAAGTTACAACAGAGATGATTACAATATGATTCTCATTACAAAATTGATTGCTCACAACAAATTGATAAACAAGATCCTATCTGGAATATCTCTTCATCAATCATTCAACAGGAACATGTCGAATTTGGCATTGCAGCTGAGATATTTTGGAAAACAACCATAACATCGAATTTGAGAAAAACGTCTTTATAGAACCTTCCATTTCTCTTAGTATGGACCGAATTTGCGAAAACGATTCATTACAAAACTAATTTGGTCCGTTCTGGATAAAACCCATGTTTCATATTTAACAGATTCTACTCCATTTGCCCAAAACGTCCAATTCAAAATTGTCACTTCTTATTCCAGTGAATTTCTGAGTTGGCACATTTAATGATGAGCTGGAGATCAAATCTTCAATCTGGAAAATATCTTGGAGGTTAAAATGGTGAACAAATTTATTAATAAACCATCATTGGTAAAAACATGTATAATAATCAATTTATTAAAAATAAAGGAGAAGAAATAATATTTATCCATAAGAGCATAATTAATTATAAAATGGAATTATATGATAAACCATGATAAATGACATTATTAAGAAGAGTAGAAATAGATGAAACAGGTGTTAAAAAGTGATAATAATAATGACATATTAACGACCCAACACTCAACACGGGCATTGAGTGGTATATCATAGTGAGACACTTTCAGACACAGTCCAGAAGTATCCCACTTATGACAAAGAGATGTATTTCATTGTGCAAGCCTACCGACAATGGAAGCATTACATTTTGGGGAAGGAAATGGTCATCCAAACAGACCACAGACCCCTGTAGTTCATATAAACCCAAGCGAAAATTACAGAATGATCGCCATCAGAAGTGGTCCACATACCTGCAACAGTTCCATCTGAATATCAAGTATAAGAAAGGTAGCACCAATATTGTTGCAGATTGCCTCAATTGACCACCGATCATGGCGTTAACCACAGTGCTCCGCTCTTGTGGGGACGAGACTTCTGATTGGCCACTTCTCTACAAAAGTGACCCAGAATTCAGCCATACATACCATGCACTCTTGGAGGGTCAACATGTTCCAGATTTTCACCTTCAGGATGCCTTGTTATGCCGCCTGGGTCACCTTTCTGTTCCTTCAAGTGAGCATGCCAAGATGATTTGGGAAGAACACTACAAATGGGCTGCTGGAAATTTCAGGGTCGAGAAAATGGTGGCAGTACTGTAAAAGTATTTCTATTGGCTGAATCTTCGATAGGATGTCAGAAAGTACATCAAATCATGCACTGCTTGCGCCATTGCCAAACCAACCATCAAGAAGCAAGGCCTCTATACCCCTATGCCTACCCCTAGTCTACCTTGGAATCCATCTCCATGGATTACATGTCAGGCCTCCCTTCGACTAAGCATGGAAATGATTGTGTTTTTGTGGTCGTCAACAGGTTCTCGAAGATGGCCATTATGGCTGCCTGCAAGAAGAATAGCACAGCAGAAGCCACAACTAAACTCTTCTTTGAATGAGTGTGGGTGCACTTTGGGATCCCACAGTCTATCATCTCAGATCGGGATAGCAGGTTCCTCAGTACATTTTGGTCCAGTCTCTAGTCGATGCTCGACACCAAACTCACTAAGTCCATAGCATTCCATCCTCAAACTGATGGCTAGACAGAGGTTGTCAACAGGATGATCGTACACATTCTATGAATGTACAACTCAAAGAATCCACGCACATGGGACGAGAGCCTCCCCTATGTTCAACACAGTTACAACCGAGCTCTCCACAACTCGACTAGCCATAATCCTTTTCAGGTGGGCTTGGGATTCCAGCCACTATGTCCCCTTGATGTGGCCATTACATTTACAGCTACTCATGGAGATTCGGCTCATGTCTAGTTTGAAATAAATAATGCAAACAGCTTCACTAAGCACATCCAACATATTCGCCAGCAGGTCCATGAAATTCTAGAGAAATCAAATGCCAAGTACAAGCAGCGACATGATCAACATCAGGTGCCACACAAGTTTCAGGTGGGCCACAAAGTCTGGTTGCATTTGCAAAAGGAATGCCTTACCGGAGCCTATCAGAAACTCAGACCACTCCGATATGGTCCTTACACCATTACCAAAGTTGTGGGAGACAATGCATTTGAGCTTAGCATTCCCCCATTCCTTGGCCTGCACCTAGTGTTCAATTGGATCATGGACACATAGATCAAGCACACTTGCCAGCAGAATATCCAATTGTATCGAGTTGTCAAAGCAGGCTCATTCCTTCACCAAGGCAAGTGTCTCACTAGGGACCAAGTTCAGCAGAAGTTTCCTCATCTCATGGAGGAACTCAACGCAATGGGGACCATTTCTTCCTAAGGGGGGAGGAATGATCCAGGTAGATATTGGTGGCCACCTACCAAGTCCACTTGGAACCCCACCATTATTTCTTTCATCTTTTTAGTTTCCTTAATTGTAGCACAATTTACTATTTTTAGCAGTTTTTCAGGTCATGAACTTCCAGAGCCGTTTTGAGGCCCTAAATGACGTTTTTTGGGAAAACTTTGAGCAACATAGGTCCATGGACTAATGTAGCTCTTCTCAAAGTTGTAGTTCTCGGATAGATCTTTCTAACGAGATACTGTGCGCGTCAAACAGAGATCGTATGCCAAAGTTATGACCCTAGGAAGTTGATGTACTAATTTACCAAACGGGGCCCACAATTTGGCGTTTCATCTTCTAGGGTTAGGTTTTTGGATGTTTAGGGTTTTCCATTATTTTTCAACAATAAATAGGCCTTCGAGCCTCATTGTAACATATTTCATGGGCATGTAGCTGCCACATCTCTTCTCAGAGATAAGCTACCATCACCCTAGTTGGTTTATTTCCATTGCTGCTTGTAAGCATATTTCAGTATTTTACATTAACGAAATGAAATATTATTTCTGCTGCATCTCCATGTTTATGGTTATCTCTATAATTTGTTGCATTCCTGTTTAAATCTGGATCAATGGCGTTAATGATTTTGGTTATCGCTTTTATGATTATGGAAAACACAAAATCATTAGGAGCAGAGATATCATATTCAATGAAAAGGTTTTGTATAAGGATCAGCTACAGGAAAATAAACAAGAAAAAGAAAATAGAGAATACACAGTGCTTGATGAGATCACAGAAAAAGTGATGGTGCCTGAAAATCACAATGATCAATGGCTAGAACAACAACCACAACAACAACAAGCATCTCAAACACCTGAAAGTGGTGTTAAAAGATCTACCTGGATAAGTAGACCCCCTGAATGATAGTCTGCTTCATTATATTATGTATTGTTGACTGATTCTAGTGAACCAGAATGTTATGAAGAAGCAATGCAAGTTGAAACTAGGAAGAAGGGGGAACAAACCATGAAAGAAGAGATGGACTCCTTAGCACATAACCATACTTGGGACTTAGTCAAGTTGCCTGTAGGTAAAGCAACGTTGCAGAATAAATGGGTTTACAAGTTGAAGGAAGAAGATGGAGGTAGAAAAAGGTATAAATCTAGACTTGTGGTGAAAGGGTTTGCACAGAAAAATGGTATAGACTTTGATGAGATATTTTCTCCTATTGTTAAAATGGCTTCAATCAGAACTATTTTAAGTCTAGTAGTAGCTAAAAGTTTGCATCTTGAGTAGTTATATGTAAATACGGCCTTTCTCCATGGGGATTTGGAGGAAGAGATATATATGCAGTAGCCACAAGGATATGAGGTAAAAGGGAAGGAGAAACTAGTGTGCAGGTTGAAGAAGAGCTTGTATGGCTTAAAGTAGGCTCCAAGGTAGTGGTATCTAAAATTTGACAGGTTTATGTCTGAACAAGGTTATACTAGATGTCACTCTGATCATTGTGTTTATCTCACAAGGCAAAATGATGGTAGCTATATTATATTATTATTGTATGTAGATGACATGCTTGTTGCAGGTTCTAACATGCAGGAAATAAATGTGCTCAAAAGAAAATTAGCGAACTCATTTGCAATGAAGGATTTGGGTGCTAGAAAACAAATCCTTGGTATGAGAATAACTAGAGATAGGAAGAATCGCAAATTAACATTGTCTCAAAGTGAGTACATAGAAAAGGTGTTGAAAAGGTTTAATATGCAGAATGAAAAACCAGTTAGTATACCTTTGGCTAGCCATTTCAAATTAAGTAAGGAGGAGTGTCCCAAGACTCAAGAAGAAATGGCTCATATGTATAAAGTTCCATATGCATCAGCAGTTGGAAGCCTAATGTATGCAATAGTCTACACAAGGCCTGATATTGCACATGCAATGGGCATTATAAGTAGGCACATGAAAAATCGAAGAAAATAACATTGGATGGTGCTGAAGTGGATTCTCAGGTATTTGAGAGGTACCACAAATCAAGCATTATGCTTTGGTGGTTCAAACATTTCTCTACAGGGATATGTTGATGCAGATATGGTGGGTGATAGAGATAACAGGAGGAGAACAACAAGGTATGTGTTTACTATAGGTGGAACAACTGTCAGTTGGGTCTCAAAACTGCAAAGTGTTGTTGCACTCTCAACAATGGAAGAAGAGTATGTTGCTACTACATAGGCTAGTAAAGAAATGATTTGGTTACAAAGGTTTCTGGATGAATTGGGTAAGAAGCAGGAGTTGGGCAGGTTATACAATGACAACCAAAATGCCATACATCTTTCAAAGAACTCTGCATTTCATTCCAAGACTAAACATATACAACTCAAGTACCATTTCATACGGTCAGTGTTGGAAGATGTATAGTTGAAGCTGGAAAAGGTACACACTAGCGAGAATCCTACAAATATTTAAAAAAAAGTTGTAACCAGGGATAAAATGAGAATCTGCTCAGTTTCAATTGGTCTTCAAGTATGATGAAGACGATGAGAAATAGCCAGGTCCAAAGTGGAGTCATTGTCCAGCAAATGAAGCAACAGTGGAGTTGCTATAATCAGTCTCCAAGTGGGAGATTGTTGGGTGTGGAGCCTGATTATCTTCTTTATTTAGAGGTATTGCCACATTGGACCCCAGTTCGTAATGTGGTGGAAACATCGCCTGTAAAATATACGATGCAGGGGGGGATCTAGGGGGGCTTCCAAGGGGGGGCAGTTGCAGCCTTTGGGAGCCCCCACCTAGTGGGGGGATCGGGGGGAGTGCCCCCGAAGCTAAAAATAGATGTAAAATTGCCTTGTAAAATGTTGTAATTTCGTAGTCAATATGGGTTGTTCATTAGGCGAAGATCTAACGGTATAAGTTATGTTTAATTTAGGGTTTTCTTCCCTAGAAGGCAACCCCTCGCTATATATGAGGGAATTGTATTGCATCTGTATAGATCTGTATTCTGAGTGAGAAGAGAGAGGAGATTGAGCAAGAGAAAAGAGGGAATTACAACAGATCTGTTGTAGGTTGTATCTCTTCAGTTTGCTGGATAATATAAAATGAAGGATTGGTTGTTTCTCCGTGGACGTAGCCCAAACTGGGTGAACCGCGTATATCTGTGTCTCTCTTATTTTATGTGTTTTCTGTGTTTATATTTCTGCAATATATTATGTGTTCCATTGCTCTGTAATATATATATTTTCTAACACTACATTGTAGATACTCTACCTTGGTTTAAATATAGTAAAATTATAATAGAAAACAACAGCATACAATATTGCTAATGACATAGACTTATAGTATGTAGACCTTGGAATGAAAATTTGGGCTTTGCGATATTTCGAGTGTAAAATCAAGTTAAGATGAAATTACAGTGAGAAACCCTAAGATAAATAAGGTTTAAAAAGTCTAAAATAAATTATGTTATTATTAATATTTTCATAATCCACTAAATGTGCAACATCATCTTATGCTATAATTTTTGTATATTATGAAGTATCTTTTTGTTAATTATAAATTTTATTTATTTAATCTATATTATATAAAATCAACTAATTACATTATTTCACTATTATAATTAACCTAAAACTGACGTAAAAAATGAGTAAAAGATGGCTATGGAATTGTTTATTTTGGTCGGCCACCAAAATTTATATTTATGTTACCACAGTTCACCATCTCACGAGAGGCACAAGTGTCCTATTATATCAATGTGGAACTCATTTTATTTCATTAAGAGTTTTCGATAAATGCCTTTTAGGTCTGTCTATGGTTCTCAAATCACAAGAATAAATTTGAACCGTGAAAGTGTGAATAGCGTATGGAAAGCCCTGAATATAATGAAAAGTTGCAAATGCTAGACTGGTCAAATTGTCATAACTATAAAGTCTTCATAAAAACCTTGATTCCAATTTTCAAGTTATTAAAAAACCCTCAAATTATCCTATAGGAGTGTTCCACTTTGGCACGATGTTCATGAAAAAAAATAGTGGAGAGCAATTGCCAAAATGCAGTGATACTTGGAGATTCGATTTTATGGAACTTTGAGTATCAGCAATTGAAAAGATGATAAAATGTCAAGGAAAATTGTCATAGAACATTACGTATTGATTTTTCCAAATCCCTCTAGAGTACAACGTACAATGTTCACCTTAAATCCCTGAGAAAATTGTTGTAGAACGATTGGTCGAATGTTTCAAAAGCAGTTGTCCAAAGAGTGGAGAAATTACGTATTGATTCTGCCAAATCCCTGTGATGTACTGTTAGGGTCCCACCCTAACCCCCTTATTTATGTAATGGGATCACGTCATAATCAAGAGTCAATAAAGCCCATATTAATAATTGTAAGTGGTTAATCCGCAATTAATGACGGAACCACAGTTAGTTGCAAATGGTCCGTAGTATTAGATAGATGGTATTAATAAAACCCACAGTATTGGCCTGTGGTATTGCATGTATGAGTCATATATAAAGGATAGAGACTCCCTACGAGGAGCATCGTGTCTTATTTTGTTGTCGAGCTCTACTCTATTGGAGGTTGCCCCCTCGAAGAGGCAAGTGAACATTACTCTCTGAATAATAAAATCATTGCTATTCTGTGTTCTGGGTATCTTTTCTTTGCATATTCTGTATTTGGGTATCATTTTGCAGGTTAAGAGCATAACAAGTGGTATCAGAGCACTTTCCAGGGCCGGTGGGATCTCCATTTCTTAGCAATTTTTTTTTTGGCTAGAGATGTGTTCCGACATCTTTAAACCATGGGATCTGTCGTTGAGCACATAAACCTGCAGATTTGGGGAGGTATGCACGCAGGAAATAAAAGAGGTGGTCACGTCTGTTGGACTCCCTTGTAACCCCTGTGGTTACCCCTTTGAGTAGTAGCACGTTAGAAAGAACCGCGCACGGAATGTCTTCCACGTACCCTCTGGGTATATTGGAAGCCCCCTAGGCTCCCTTGAAACCTCGCCATAGATAAACCGTCGGCCGTCTTGCGGCTACAGTACACCGAGAATAGCACTCGAGGAGATTACTCGCTTGTACGATACGGTAGTCGGGTTGTACGGCTAAAGGTATGGTCGATCCTCCTTAGTTAGAGCCCTGAAACATTGGGCCGAGTACTACTGCCAGACCCTTATGTATATTGTGATCTGTAGCACCTGACACTCCTCAAGACCATAGTTCCCTTTTTCTATCAGGGGATCACACAACATCTCTTCCAGACCCGCTTGTGCAAAAGGGTGCAGCAGCAGCAGACATCAATCCCGCAGTCTCGAGTTCGCAGATCAGCCATTCCAATCTATTAGATCCATCAGATCCACAGAAGCAGTCTGTTCCGCCATCAGATCCGCCATTCAGATCTCTCAGATCCACCAGATCAGAGTCGTTGTGAAGGGTTCCTATACCGGGGTATAATTTTCGCAGGACTTTTGGCCGCATTGACATTTTGAGGATTTGGCCACTGCAGTATTTTCCATGTCTCATGCCTCAAGAAAGTGATTGGGAACAATTGTAGAATTCAGACCAGTCTACCTGAATTGGACGAAGAAGGGTCCATCTGGCTTCAACCCGAACAGGTCCTAGACACACGAGACAAGCAACTGCGTAGCCGCATGATTAAGGAAGTCCTCGTCAAATGGAAAGACACCTCTCTGGAAGATGCAACTTGGGAACCAGCCACTATTCTTCAGCAGTTTCCGCAGCTTCAGCCTTGAGGACAAGGCTCGTCTTAAGGGGGAGGGCATGTTAGGGTCCTACCCTAACCCCCTTATTTATGTAATGGGATCATGTCATAGTCAAGAGTCAATAAAGCCCATATTAATAATTGTAAGTGGTTAATCCACAATTAATTATGGAACCACAGTTAGTTGCAAATGGGCCGTAGTAATAGATAGATGGTATTAATAAAACCCACGGTATTGGCCCATGGTATTGCATGTATGAGTCATATATAAAGGATAGAGACTCCCTACGAGGAGCATCGTGTCTTATTTTGTAGTCGAGCTCTGCTCTATTGGAGGTTGCCCCCTCGAAGAGGCAAGTGAACATTACTCTCTGAATAATAAAATCATTGCTATTATGTGTTCTGGGTATCTTTTTTTCGCATATTCTGTATTTGGGTACCATTTTCCAGGTTAAGAGCATAACATGTACAATGTACAATTTTCACCAATATAAACTAGGCGAGCAATATTTCTAGAGTTAAGATGAATCTATGTTGGTTTAATTATTAATTATAATTATAATTATTGATTTTATAATTTATTATGTGATATTTAATTGGTTCTGATATAGGAGTGTAAATATTATGAGATTAATATGATTTAAAAATAATTTGGAATATCTTAATTATATTGAGAGGTCCAATTCTTCATTTTTATATCTCTAAGTTTATATTTGCTAATAAAATTATAAAATAACTATTCAAATTAACAAATAAGAAATAAATTATGATATAAATTATGAAATAACAAACTTACTATTTTTATAATTAACTTAAAATTTAAAATACTTAAACTTTGTTTTTTTGCTAAAGCAAGAGTCGGACCTTCTATTCATTATAAACAAAGAAACAAATTACATATAATACAAATACCCAAAGAGACCTGAGGGACATAGAATCCACTATCCACTCAGGGCTTGGGTACCAAGCCAAAAGCTTGACAATTAGACCACGGGCCCACAAACTTAACTGCGAGACCTTCAAAAAATATACCAGTTCCTCAACCGCCCGATGGTTTGAAGAGATCTGTCACAAGGGCCGCATATCAGAACCAAAAAAGGTATATTCTTTGATTCCAAAAACGGACCCGATGAAAATATAGAAATCATACTAAACAGATTTCGGGTCTGAATGGTGGAATAAACATCGTGCATGTGATCCACCCGAAATCCACAGATTCTGACCTCAAGGCTCAACATGCACAGAAGATAACAGTGGATGCTTACCCGAAATCCAGATAACCCCCAATTCCAACCCGCCCCCAGAAGCCCGCGAGATCTTCCGCTAATCAGACTCCGAAAGAGTCCTTTTGATCTGAGCCGTCCATTCCAGATCCTAAACCAACTACCAAGGATGATGTTGCCCAACAAAGACGACCAAAGTTTAACGGGCTGCCCCTCCAAGTTGCACGAACAATCATGACCATTGTTCCCCATAGAGAGATCCAACGATAGAGAATCATATCGCACCAAACAAGTTAACCAGACTTTAGGGTGTGATGGAGGGTGGTTTTCCAAACCCTTACTCTACCATGTGTAGGATGTTGGATGGGATCACTGCAAAATCACTAAAACCATTTCCCACTTTAGAGCGGTGCGATCATCCAAATACTGCCAAGGAAGCGGTTTTCCTCTCCTAGGCCCAAAAATGTGAAGATTCTAGCTGCCGATAAAACAAGGAATCCTTCCCCACCTGCTCAACTTTCTTGCCTGAACCAGGATCCCTGAAAAGAAGAGAGGCTATCCATTAATTAAGGAACTATGGTATCCACTGCGCTCCCCCCGATGAATAGTGATGACCATCTCACTGACTCCAGGGAAATTAGCGACCATCTGTGATTGTCCCCCCACCAAAGACCAATTTGCTATAAACTAATGACACATATGAAGGCCGAAAGGTTAGGAGCTTGCCTCCATGGCTTTGTTTCTAAAAACTCTCCTATCCTCTTCCTCTTGTTCATAGCAAAGAGTTCTCAGTCTGCTTTGTCGCAACTCTTGCCACTCCATCGAAACCTTGACCTTTGTACTTGTTAGGAAACTAGCTCAAGAAAAGATAGAAAAGATAGATCAACGCCTTAGAATTCAGCCTCTTCGAGGGGGAAACCTCCTTTACATTACATAAATGAACAATTCTTTGATGATTCAAATGAAAAAACCTCCTTTCTATATATAGGAGTCTAAGGAGTCACAATATAATCCAGTTGACCTAACAATAATAATATAAAGCCACAAAAATAACAATCGAGGGATTCTATGGGGCACAACAATAACAATATGGGGGCAATAGGGGCACAAAAATATTAATAAGGGGTATAACTACAATAGTAATGGGGTAATCACTAGTATTATAGGTACCCAACAGTACTGCTAACCCCCTGATTGGCAAGAAGGTCCGCCAGCTTGTTGGCCTTTCTTCGAACATGATGGAAACTGACAGTGCGCAGGTTTTGTAGGTGATCCTGAATTCTCTGGAAAACCCTGATTAATTTCCATTGTTTGGAGACTTTCTCTGGAGTTGTTCCACTATTTATTCTTTTCACTTAGTTAATTATTAGTTCAGAGTCCGCTTCTACTATCACATTGCAGTAGTTATCCTGACTTAGAAAAACCAGGCATTTCTCCAAAGCCATTAGTTCAGCCATGTTATTGGTAGTTGTTCCTAGGTGACAATGAAAGATGAAGATAATACTTTCCTTAGCGTCCCTAAGGACTCCTCCATACCTAGAAGTTCCCGGGTTTCCTTTTGATGCTCCGTAAATGTTGTATTTCAGATATCCTTCTGGGGGAGGATGCCAGAATTCCTTCTCTGTGTCCCTTGCTGTAACCTTCCTATTAAGACCTTGAGGAGTGAGTCCCTGCAGCCGCAGCTGCGTGAGAATTTTCCCATCCCTATCTGAAGGAGGATTTTGAGGGTGGTTACGAATAGTGATATCCACTATCTCCTTAAGTTGTTTCAAGATTGTCTCAAACATGTGATATGGGGGATTTTTTTTCCTCCTTGAAAATTCTTTTATTCCTCTCCTTCCAAAAATTCCATATAATGAAGCTTGGTGTAAGGGCCCAGGCTGAGTTGAGAATTTCATAGTCCAAAAAATTTCCTCTCCAACTATTGAGTGTATTAATGATGTTCCCTCTGTCCCTGTCAGAATGCTGAAATATTTTGGCAAATATGTCCCATAGCCAGGAGGTGAAAATGCAGTTGTTGAGTAGATGCTCCATTGTTTCTTCTTGCTCCCCACAGAGTAGGCATCTAGAAGGCCCCAGAACACCCCTCTTCCTAATGTTGTCCCAAGTCAAGATTTTCCTATGGTAAACCAACCACATGAAGAGTTTGATTTTCATCCATCCTTAGTGCTTCCAAAGTTTCTGCCAGATTTTTTCCGGAACCTGGGGATCCAGCTCAAGGAGAATGCCTTTTGCTTCTTTAAGATTAAAGGTGCCCTCTTTATTATTGCCCCATATTAGTTGGTCTTTCCCCCCTGAAACTAAGATCATCCTTTGTTTCACCATTTTCATTAGCTCCTCTGCTTTTGTTTTCAAGGGGTTTCTATTTCTACAATCAATATTTCTCCAGGTTCTCCATTTCTCCATCTGCTGAGTGTTGTCCCATAAGTCCTTTACTTTAATTAATCCTTGGGAATCTGTCTCATGTTTAAGGTTGAGGAAGTCTTCTTTTAATATTATTGGTTCTTGTTGCCACTTATCTTCCAAAAAAGAGCAAGATCCCCTTCTCTGATTTCCCAGAAACTATTTTCTTGAACTAATCTTCTATTTTCCCAAGCTTTGTTCTAGATGTATGAGCCCTTAATGTTACATGACATTCTTATGAGATCACCAGGATATTGCATATTTTTCTTCCATATATTTGCCCATTGAGTCTCCGGATTCTAAACTCAGTGCCACCATAGTTTGGCCCCTAAAACCTTGTTGAGTATTTCCTGATCGTCGAAGCCAAGCCCTCCATGGTTTTTGGGTCTGCAAATTTTTTCCCAAGACACTAAGGCCCATTTCTTCCTCATCTCCTCCTTACCCCAAAGGAAGTTTCTTTGTATAATTCTGAATTGCTGAAGGACTCCCTTTGGAGCTGGGAGGGTAGATAACATAAAAATAGGGATGGCTTGCAGAACAAATTTTGTAAGAATCAACCTACTTGCAAGATTTAAAGATCTGAAGGTCCATTTATTGAATTTATCCTGCAACTTATTGATCAAGGGTTCCCAAATGCTTTTGAGCATTGGTTTAGCAGTTAGAGGAACTCCCAAATATTTTGAGGGTAGGGAATCCCTTTGAAAACCAAGAATTTTGGAAATATTTCTTTGAACCACAATATTGGTATTGAAGAAAAATATTTTTGAATTGGAGAGATTAACTTCCGTACCTATGGCCATGGCAAAGGCATTTAGGATTTGTTTATAGGTTGTAGCTTCTTTGACTGTGGGGACTCCCTATAACATTGTGTCATCTACAAAATGTTGATGTGTCAGATCCCGACCATTCTCAGTTAGTTGAAGTCCATTAATCTTACCTATTACTTTAGCATGCTTGATGGACCTACCAAGTCCTTCCATCATGAGAATGAAAAGAAATCGAGAGTGTGGGTCTCCCTATCTGAGGCCTCTAGAAGGACTAAAAATCTCAGAGGGAGAGCCATTCACCAAAATAGAGAAGCTAGAGGAAGTAACTAAGGCCATCACCTACCTGACCCAATTGTGATCAAAACCAAAAGCAATAAGTACCCTCTTCATATAGGTCCAGTTTACCTTATCATAAGCTTTGGCTATATCTAATTGCATGATCATTCTAGCCTGCCTTTTGCTACTTAACGAGTGAACCACCTCTTGGGCTTGAATGATGTTGTCTAAAATTTGTCTGCCTTCCACATAACCAGATTGTTCCCCTGAAACTAGGGTAGGAAGCAGTGGTTTAAGTCTATTAGCCACTACTTTGGATATTATCTTGTAAACCACATTGCATAGAGATATGGGTCTAAACTTATCCAGTGTTTGAGCAATGTCCTGCTTAGGGATAAGAGAGATAAAGGAGGTATTGAACACTTTCAAAATAGTTTTGTTCAACCTGGAATCCTCCACTACATACAAAATATCATGTTTAACAATATTCCAGCATGATTTAAAAAAATCCACATTAAAACTGTCCAGGCCTGGTGCTTTTCCATTCTACATTTCTTTAAGGAAATCATCTACCTCCTTTTCAGAAACTGACCTATTTAGATTGAAATTGTCCTCTCTAGATACCAGCTTTGGTATGTTTCTAGTAACATCATTGATGGACTATTCTCTATCTGAATTATTTTCCTGAGTAATTCTTTGGAAGTGCTAGATTAACGCAGGTTCAATATTCTCATGGAAGGTGAGAATATTCCCTTCTTCGTTCTTAATTGAAGATATTCTATTGCGCGTTCTATTTGCCATGGTGGACCTGTGAAAAGTTTTTGTGTTACGCTTCCATTCTTTTAGCCATTGCACCATAGAATTTTGTCTCCAAAAATTTTCCTCTTGTTTACATAGATTATCCCATTCTTGACGATATTTGTCCAGTTGGTTACTTTTGACTCTATCAAATCCATCCTTGATCAGAGCTTGGTTGAGAACCTTCATTTTGTTTTCAACATAATTTTTTTCCACAAAAATATTGCCAAAATCATTTCTGTTCCAGTCCTTTAGTCCGAGTTTGATATGCTTTAATATTTTATGAAGGAGAAACATTCTTTTTCCCTGAATCTGTAAATATTCTGACCACCATTTTTTAATATTATTGAAGAAATCTAGGTGGGAGAGCTACATATTTTAAAATCTGAAAGGTTTATTTCTAAGGGTACCCATACCTTTGATCTCCAGTTGAATTGGCCAGTGATCTGAGCCTCTAAAGGGGAGCACTTTCGCTATTACTTCCTTATTTGTTGGCATCAGATCCTCTGAGATAATGAATCTATCTAACTTTGAGGCTACCTGAGACTCTCCTCCTCTTTTATTGTTCCAAGTAAAGAGGCCAGTATCCGTTTCAGTATCAACAAGGTTCATATTGTCTATAAAGGTTTGAAACTCTAAAGAGTCTTTACTTAGAGTTTTGATTCCTCCTTTTTTCTCCGAAAGAGATTTGATCATGTTGAAATCCCCTCTCATGATCCAAGGTATTCCTGCATGTCTGTCCCTGAGACCCACCAGTGAGTCTAGAAACCTAAGTTTGTCGTCTATTCTTTGAGGGCCATATACATTTGTGACTAGATAGGTGTACCTATCTCCTACAGGTTGAATAATGAATGATAGATAGTTCCTGGTTGCCTCAGCATCCATTATGCTAATTTTTTGAGGGTTCCAAAGAGTGAGAATTTCCCCCCGTTGTATCCTCTGCTTTAACTTCTAGAAACTCAAATCTACTAAGCCATTTTCTATGGATTTGTCCTAATTTTTGAATGGAACATTTCATTTCTTGGATAAAGATTATGTTTGGTCTTTCTTGTTTCATCCTATTACTAAGTAATCTCTGCTTTCTCTTACTCCCTAGACCTCTGATATTCCAAGATGTAAACTTCATAATTAAAGATTTGTATAGGAGTAGCTGGCTAGATCTTTCACCTTACCTGAATCTATCATTAGCTTGCCACACTCCATCAAGAGTTCATTCTGCTTCTTCCTGCCTCTTTTCTTACTTGGGTTTCTTGTTGCTAGTCCCAGAGTTGTTTTCATCATCTTCAGCCTTTGTTATCCTGCTTATCTATATTTTTTCCTTTCTCCAATGCATTTACCTGTGTTTTCCATAAAAACAACTGATGTATTCTATTGAGCTCTTCTTGAGTTACCGAATCCACTCCTCCCATAGTTCCATAAATCAAGAACCCTTCCAGATCTAGGTTTTCTTTATCAAGAATCTCCTGAAGCTCATGGTCCTCCAGGACCATTTCACTCTGGGTCATTTCCTGATCCATATCAAGTTTTGTTTCATGCATCCTGGTTTCTTTCTGATAATCAGTTTCTTGAGTTTGTTCACGTTCTTCTTCTTTCTTCTTTCCCCAAGATTTCCTTCCATTGCTTGATCTTCCTTTGTGATCTCTTCATATTCCTCAAGGACTTGGAACTTATTTTGAATTACCTTTAGCCCTTCATCTTGATGTTGCTTTGGTCCTCTTTTATCTCCTTTTCCTCGATTCACCACTTTCTGGAAGCTATCTGTTTCCTTCGCTGTGTTAGCCTTGCTGTTATTTACCACTTTACTGAGTGGAGAGTCTCTAAATAGATGCCCATGTTCATGACATCTATGAAATCTAAATGGAATATGCTCATAGTTTACTGTTTGCACCCATTCTTCATCAAAAACTTCCAAGATCACTTAATCTAGTAGAGCTCCTGATAGATCCATTTCCACACATATCCTGGCAAAGGAAGTGTATTTCCCTCTTCTTGTGGCTTTAGAAACTTTGACAAAACGACCTAATTTATTACCTATGGCTGTTAATGATTCATTTTTCCAGTAATCAAAAGGTAAAGAATAGAGTCTTACCCAGACCGGTACCGAAGTAAAAGTCTCACGTTTCGGTACAAAATTCATCATCGATGGCCTCATGTAGAGTCCAACTGCTGCATAGAAGTAGTGTCCTCCTTCAAATACTCTGTCCTTGTCTTCAATGTTCGTGAACACCATAGTGACAAATCCCTTTGACCCAAGATGGAGGTCAATGCTCCCTTTAGGTTTCCAGTGATATTTTATCCATGTTTGTAATGCTTTTTCAGTGGGCCATAGTCCCATGAACTTAGAGATAATAGCATATGTCCGCATGTGATCCCTGTGCACATGCAGAGCAGGATCGTTTAAAATAACTCTGGGTGTGATCTCAACTTTGGGTTTGGAGGGTCCTTTTTGTTTCTTGTCTTCTACCTCCTTGTCCTTTGTGCCATTATTTTCTTTAGTATTGGCTCCTACTGTCTCCTCTTCCATATTTCTTTTCCCTTCCTCCAAAGTACTTCTAGAATTTTCTATAGGTTTCTTACCACTACTAGCAATGGCATCCTTGTAGGAGGGAGTGGCCCTCCCTCCTCTGCGACCCTCCATGACGAACACTATCTGCAACTCGCTGAAACCATAGATGTTCGCCTTCGCTGTTCCGCTCCCACTCTAGATAGATATTTTAGACCTAATTACTCATTCTAAAATACTTAAACTTTGAATTAGAATTTAAAATACTTAAATTTTAAATAAAATAAATAATTAAAGCCAAAAGAAAGCACAAACATAAAATGACAATGTTTAAATTTTGATAGTTGGGTATTCACATTTGGGAGCCACACCTTTGGTGACTACTCTAGTTTTTAACTCACAACGAACTAGTTAACACAAGACGTCATTGGATTTTAACTCACAACGAACTAGTTAACATGGCCAACAATATTTCTCAACGAGTAAATGCCACACAATAATTTCTCTATCCTTCTACACCTCATGTCTATTCAAGTTTGTACAATTGTCAACAAGGTGGCCGGAATTACTAATTATAAAGGCATATATCTGGTTTATAAGGGCACCGTTGGATGTATGGCTCATTTGGTACTATCGGGAAGGTGTATTAAATAACGAATAAGGTGGAAATATTACTTTCCGTATGAACCAAGCCCTTGTAATTAAACATTAATTATGAATAAATAATTTTCCTAAATTTTTAGCCTTTCAATACAAATTAACATGGCACAATGCTAATAGTAATTACCATACCTAGATTGCAATGATTTCAGAATAAGGCTCGAGCTCTCTCAACCAATAAACATCTAATTAAATGAAATTAAACAAATTTAAAAAATAAATTATATGTGTTTTGCAATGTGAACTTTATAAATAATTTGTTTGATTTTTGGTCAACCTCAAATTAATTCAATGTTCAACGCATAACAAATGCGTTATACTTGCATGGCAGGGATAATAATAGCTATGTGATACTTCATATGTGAATGTTGAAAAGAGTTGTAAGATTAGACTGTGTTATGTGTGTATCAATGGGGAAGATGAAATGAGAGATTTATTTATTTTTGAATGTGGCTTGTAATATTAGATTATGTTATGTTGTAAGGTTAGATTATGTTATGTTATGTATCGATGGGGAAGACAAAGTGAGATATTTATTTATTTATTTGTGTGAAGCTATTGTAAGCAATAAAAATGTAAGAATGGTTCTTACAAATTTTATTATAAATAATTTAATATGTAGGAATTGTTTTGATAGAATTTAATATAAATGAACATAATGTGTTTTTATTTTATTATGTGTATAAGTTTTGTTATGAATAATTGATATTGTACACATGGTTTATCTATATATATATATAGATATATTGTAGGTGAGAGTTCACTTTGTTTGGGATATTGAAAATGTTAATTCTAAGATTATTATTGAGTCATGTGTCTAACCGAGTGTCTAATACTAGCGTCAATACTCAGTTTTGTTAATGATATCAAGCATATTTTTTCATGAAAGAATAAGAATATTCCATGGATACCCTTTTGGCAAGAAATACAAGACTCAATTGAGAAAATGGAGATAAAATATGCATAGAAGGACACAAAAATTTTCATGTGGATCCAGAATTGTGGAAATTCAAGTATATTTATATAGATAAGCATGAAATCCTTTTAACCAAAATTTTGAACTCATTACATGAACAGATAAAAGTATATGTAGAAATTGATATAGTACATTTATACTAATAACCTATAGTCAAGGATCAATAAATGGTTGACATACTTAAGATGCTTTACAATAAGAGGACGTGTGAAATGTATTATTGCTTGACATGAGTGAAAGAATAATATATAGTGGAGTTGGCTATTGGATAAAATGTCTCTTTGAGCATAACCAAGAAATACATGAATGAATAACCAAGACGAACATTGCTAGAGTTGATACCTTACTGATCAAAAGGTTATTTATTGAAAAAGGATCGATGAAGATGACACTAGATAAGATGGAAGTGTAAAACTCACATGGTGAGGGGGATAGAGGAAGAAGGGAGAGATGAAGACCTTGAAAGAAAAATAAAATATAGATCCATTTGAGTATGTGAAAGCCAGTAATTTAAAATGTAGGAATTGCTTTGATAGAATTTAATATAAATGATCTTAATGTGCTTTTCTTTTATTATGTGTATAAGTTTTGTTATACACAGAAGGACACATAGAATTTGTAGGTGGATCCAGAACATTGCTAGAGTTAATACCTTACAAATCAAAAGGTTATATTTTGAAAAAGGGTTCATGAAGATGACACTAGATAGGATGGAAGTGTAAAACTCACATGATGACGGGGATAGAGGAAGAAGGGAAAGAAGAAGATCCTGAAGAAAAAAAAAATAGATCCATTTGAGTATGTGAAAGCTAATAATTTAATATGTAGGAATTGTTTTGATAGACTTTAATATAAATGATCTTAGTGTCTTTTTCTTTTATTATTATATATTATTATTATGATATATATATATATATATATATATATATTAGGTGAGAGTTCACTTTGTTTGGGATATTGAAAATTTCAATTCTAAGATTATTATTGATTCATATGTCTAACCGAGATTCTCATAATAGTGTCAATACTTAGTTTTATTAGCGATATCAAGCATATTTTTTCATGAAAGAACAAGAATATCCCATGGAAACCCTTTTAGCAAGAAATACAAGACTCAATTGAGAGAATGGAGATAAAATATGCACAGAAGGATACATATAGTTTGCATGTGGATCGAGAATGGTGGAAAGTCAAGTATATTTATACAAATAAGCACGAAATAATTTTAACCAAAATTTTGAACTTGTTACATGAGCAGATAAAAATGTATGTAGAAATTACTACAATACATCGCTACTGAGAACCTACAGTCAAGGATCTATAAATGGTTGACATACTTAAGATGTTATACAACAAGAAAACATGTGCATTGTATCATTGCTTCACATGAGTAATATATAGTGGAGTTGGCTACTAGATAAAATATCTCTTTTACCATAACCAAGAGATACATTTATCAATAGCCAAGAGGAACATTGCTAGAGTTGATACCTTATAGATCAAAAGGCTATTTGTTGAAAAAGGGTCGATGAAGATGACACTAGATAGGATGGAAGTGTAACCTCACATGATGAGGGGGATATAGGAAGAAGGGAGAGAAGAATAATATGAAAGAAAAATAAAAAATAAATCCATTTGAGTATGTGAAAGCCAATAATTGAATATGTAGGAATTGTTTTGATACACTTTCATATAAATGATCTTAATTTGTTTTTCTTTTATTATGTGTATAAATTTTTTTATGTATATATATATATATATATATATATATATATATATATATATATATATATATATATATATATATATATATAGATATATAGATATATTTTAGGTGAGAGTTCACTTTGTTTGGGATATTGAAAATGTAAATTCTAAGATTATTATTGAGTCATGTGTCTAACTGAGAGTCTAATACTAGTGTCAATACTTAGTTTTATTAGCAATATCAAGCATACTTTTTCATGAAAGAAAAATGATATTCCATGGAAACCATTTTGGAAAGAAATATAAGACTCAATTGAGAAAATGGAGATAGAATATTCACAAAAGGACACAGAATTTGCATGTGGATCTAGAACATTGCTAGAGCTGATACCTTACAAATCAAAAGGTTATCTGTTAAGAAAAGGTCGATGAAGATGACACTAGATAGGACGGAAGTGTAAACCTCACATGATGAGGGGGGTAGAGGAAGAAGGGAAAGAAGAAGATCGTGAAAGAAAAAAAAAATAGATCCATTTTAGTATGTGAAAGCCAATAATTTAATATGTAGAAATTGTTTTGATAGACTTTAATATAAATGACATTAATGTTTTTTTCTTTTATTATGTGTATAAGTTTTTTTATGATATATATATATATATATATATATATATATATGAGTATTTTAGGTGAGAGTTCACCTTGTTTGGGATATTGAAAATTTCAATTATAATATTATTGTTGATTCATATGTCTAACTGAGAGTCTAATAATAGTGTCAATACTTAGTTTTATTAGCGATATCAACCATATTTTTTCATGAAAGAACATGAATATCCCATGGAAACCCTTTTAGCAAGAAAGACAAGACTCAAGTGAGAAAATGGAGATAAAATATGAATAGAAAGACAAATAGAATTTGCATGTGGATCTATAATGGTGGAAAGTCAAGTATATTTATACAAATAAGCATGAAATCATTTTAACTAAAATTTTGAACTTGTTACATGAGTAGATAAAAATATATGTAGAAATTAATACAATACATTGCTACTAAGAACCTACAGTCAAGGATCTATAAATGGTTGACATACTTAATATGTTATACAACAAGAAGACATGTGCAGTGTATCATTTCTTCACATGAGTAATATATAGTGGAGTTGGCTACTGTATAAAATATCTCTTTTAGCATAACCAAGAGACACACTTATGAATATCCAAGAGGAACATTACTAGAGTTGATACCTTACATATCAAAAGGTTATTTGTTGAAAAAGGGTCGATGAATATGACACTAGATAGGATGGAAGCATAAACCTCACATGATGAGGGGGATAAAGGAGGAAGGGAGAGAAGAAGATCTTGAAAGAAAAAAAAAAAAAAATTAGATCCATTTGAGTAGGTGAAAGCCAAGGTAAAGAGTTATGAAAAGATAAACAAGTTATGTGAAGCAATATGGAAATTCAACTCGATAATTTGAGACAAAATGGAAAAACATAGTAAATAGTAGTAGGAGAGTATGAGAAAACCAAAGTGAAGGAGTTATAAGTGCATAATAGGAGTAAAGGTGCCAAAGAAGTGCACTAAATTATATACTGAGTAGATATAATATTAGTGTAAGAGTATGACATATTAAGTCCCAATCGAAATTCATAGAAGGGAGTAATAATCAAGAGGAAGATAAGAGTGATACTTCAAATAATGAATATGTTCCAAGTGAAACTAGAAATGACTCTATAGAAAGAAAATATTTAGTGGTAATAGTAGAGTTGATGGTTAGAGTGATAATTGAGGAATTGTTTGTATTTGATGAAACATAATTATGAGAAAATTTGTTGGAAGAAACCATTTTATAACTACCCCCCATGCATGATTCATCAAAACAAAAACATGACAGTGATAGAGAGATTATATTTATAATATAATGGAGCATATGAGTAGTAGAAATGAATAGAATAAGCACAATAATAAGAAAAACTTTATAATAATGAGAATAATGAATAATATGTATCAAATTTTCCATATCCATGATGAAGGGTCATTTAATGACCTTCCTAATTCCATTAGAAAGAGAACCAGAGGACTTGGCATTTAATTGTCAACCAAGGATTCATATCTTACTTGTGTATTGTTATGCACTATACATTTCATAACAAATATGAAAACACTATTTTAGTTATTGTGTTGTAATTATTGGAGGAATAATGAATGGTCACAAAATTGGAGTCTTTAGATGTGCTAATTAGGTTCATTGAAACTACCTGAATAACCAAATGAATGACAAACTTGTGAAAATGAACTCAACTAATGAAGGAAAATATTTATTATAATTCAATTGCTAACTAACTATTCAGTTGAGAAAAGAAAGTAAACATACAAGAAAATAAAAGCAAAATACTCCATTTTGATGGATTAAAAACATAAGTCTAGTTGCAGAAACAGAGATTCACACGTTAAAAAAAATAAATCAACCATTTGTATTGAAGGAATTTCTAGCTAAGTGTAGGAAATTATTGAAATGAAACAAGTCTACATCAAAGGAACTATATTATATGACCTTACTACTCAATAAATATAGACAGTCACATTGGAATTTAATTCACCAAGAACTCAACCCATAACATGTAACAATAAGATGTTACTATATTATATATTTCCAACCCAGCACATAACTCAACTCAATTTATTAGATTTATAAATATATTGTAACTATTCACGAACACACGCATGCACATGGAAATCTAACTAAACTTGTAAATTTATTCATGTAAGAGCGAAAATATGATCTATTACACACTTACAAAATTGTAAATTAACTGCACATAGGATTAGGAAAAACAAAGAAATGAATCAGAATCACAAACTATTAATTCTAATAAAAAATACAATTGTACCTTGCTAAGGACAGGGTCCTTTTCCCTTAGATAAGGTACTAGAAAGAGGGAACAAGAGATTCCTTAATCAAGTCCTCATTCATAATAAACATAGATGCATATAACTCATGAGAAATTATTTATTAACTACAAATCATTTTTACAAGTCAACAACATTACAACATATTATTCCATATATCCAACATATCTACTTCCTTGAGGGAGGGTGGCTTTATACTTTTTCTTTAATATCTATTCTGAGAAGAGGTTCAAAGAACAACCATGAGAATCTCTGATTCTCAAGTTATTCTAACCTACTTGAATAATCTTACAACTTGGCTTTAACAACCATTCCAAAATAATATATAATTTCCTTTTTATTACAGTATAGCTACATCAATTATTGCATCTATGTGAAAATATATCTTGGATATCTTTCACCAATCCTCATGAGGTGTTTCTTGAGTTATTTATATGCATAGACCTCAAACATTAATAATCAACCTGGGGCTCCTATACTTACAAGGTATAAATAGGGTGTGTGCAAGATTAAAGCCTAAGCTAACTTGAAAGCATAACAACTTAAAGCACAGAAAAAACATACTTTCATAATACTTCAAATAAATCAGTAATTCTACTCAAGCTTGATTAGTAAATAGGGCTTAGTTGGTTCAGGTGAAGGTAGTCTAACCATAACCCTTAAGTTCCATTTGCCTCATAGGCACCACGTTTCCATTCCACATTTAGCTGAGATGAATATATCACTAAGTCATTTGGTACCATATGTTAACACATGAAGGAAATAATGGTTTAGTAGATATCCTTAATGAGTTTCCAACCAATCACCAACTACTTTAGAAATAAAACTTACTGAGAAAGAAGACACATGAGCATGACATAATCTAATTACAATTGAGACGAAAATCTTACAAATCTATCATCTAAAAATGTAGAACTGCTTCCTAAGAATGGGGGCCTTCCTTCCTTAGAAGCAAGCTACCTAAAAAAATAATAATATGCCAACAACAAAACGACAGGATGATAAAAATCAAAGTATTAGTATATTAAGAAAATACTTTTACATATATGTGATGTTATATCTCCCCTCCTCCCCTGTTACATTGCAAGGTATGATATATATTATAAGAATAACATTTATCCATATATAAGATTAACACATCTAATGTTATGGATTAGAGGAAAATTGCATTGTTTCCATTGATGGAATGAAATCTAGAAGATTCTAATATCATTCTAGTAGTTTTGGTTTCCATTTCCATGAATATAAAGAACATCCTAAGCTACATCAGAATGGTGGGTTGTATTTTCATGAGAAAAATGTGGATGAAGGAGAAAGCTCTACACTAGCGGCCATCAAATATGAATCATCTATCTCACGAGATTAAGCATATCTCAACTGATAAAACAAAGTCACCAAAAATAACTAAATACACTTCCATAATAAAATCTAAATATTTTGTTAGCTAATAAATTATATAACTCCCAAGTATTTCTGATTTTATCTGATTCGTAGGAATGAGATTGAAGGCCTTGAATTGTTGATGAGTTGTCAAACCCATTATAAGGAGGGATAAGCTAACTATAAATAAAGGTTTGACTATATCATAAATCATGGCTTTATGCTTCCTCCTAAGGACCTAGGTACAAATGAAACAACATGAAATGGTCTCTAGCCTCTGCTCTACAAAACTGATGTGCTCAATTCTTACCAAGACAGTTGTACACATGTCAAATGGTGAAATATGAAAAGGAACTGTATTCCACCGATAAGTGCTCAATTGAGTGAACAAAAATTCTTGACCTAACATAGGAATTGATCCTATACATTCAACATTATTAAAAAAATCTTGTTTAAACCTCCTTAAAACATTGAAAACAAAGGAAATGCATAAGGAAAATAACAATTACCTTATCATGCTCAAATTTATGGTATTAGTCCAAGGATATACATTTGTCTAGAAATACTAGGGGGGTGAATCAATATTTTATGCAATTAGTAATTTTACTTTCCTTTTACCATGTTAATTGAACTATCATTTAATTCACAACACATTGTGTAGTAAATATAAATAAAGAGCAATAAACCATGAGAAAATTTTAATCTAAGCAAGAGCAATAAACCATGAGAAAATTTTAATCTAAGCAAGAGCAATAAACCATGAGAAAAATTTAATCTAAGCAAGAGCAATAAACCATAAGAATGCACTACATCAGCAACACATCAACACATAGGGACACCAAATTTTTAGGTGGAAAATCCAACTAGGAAAAACCATTGCTAATGTTGTCTATGTCTTCTTCTTACTATAAAGAAAAATCATTTTACATCTTGCAATAGTGCAAACTCTTATGAGTGCGCAGACTCCTACATCCTTCTAGAGGCTACCACCTCCTCTTATTTCTCCAACTACCACTGGAAGGAAGCTACTACTCCCTCATCAATTTACTGACCATCACCATAAGGAAGCTATCACTTCTTCGCTAAGGGCTCCAACCCTCTGTCCCTCGGTGAACCATGTTTTAAAATATTTCACAATGGATTCACCTGACGCAAACAAAAGTCCTACATGCCATGTTTAATACAATTTTCAAATCATTTTTCTCAATTTGAATAATAAGGTACCAATAACCTCTATGCAATAAATATTTGATTAACAAATGAATCTACTCAATAGAATATCACCCAAACTCTATACAATAAATATTTGATCAACAAAATATATCATCAAGCTCTATTTCATCAAATTCCAAATGCCAAGCCATACTCTTTTCTCCAAACAAATCTCATCTACCATCAATCTACTCATCAGTAGCAAAAAACTTAATAATTCCAAAGTCATCTCTGCAGCAAATACAATATCTTAATGTAAAACACAATAAGATCCCTAGTTGTCACTCAACCATTAACTCAATGGAACCATAACTCAATACATCCCAATAAACATGTGATAATTATGTGACATATCTGTCAAACCTATCTCATGATGACAATCAGTAATTTAAAGCAGCATTCTCATATCAAGAATAAGACATCAATATCACAAACAACATCATAAAGATGATTTTCTGCCAAGCCCACACTACACCTTTCTCAATGAGTGAATTATTTTCCTGCAATAATTTTATCATGCCTCTACACAATACAAAAAAACAAATAAAAAAATCAAAGTAGCATCATCATAGGCATTTATAAACATAAAGTATCAATTATGTCATAACAATTCTGAATTGTAGAAAATGATGAAAACTCTCAACCTCTACAACAAGCAATCATATAAACATACTAAATGCAATCTCAAAGGAAAAATTCAAAGGAAAAGCAACATTATACACATTATATTCATAAGCCTCTGTCTAAGTAAATAAATCACTATCCTAGGTACTGAGTGCAGCTATTTAACCCTTACATACAACCTCTACCATGCTATTCTCTATCTCATATATCTATTCTTTTACCAAGTTGTTGATCTATGCACATTTTATAGGTCTTTGCAATAAGTCAATGAAAGTCCCTCTCCAATACAACATTAACAATGAAATTCTTTGAATCTAATCAATGTTCATTGTAGCCAAGAAAAAATAATCCCTATGTTCTAGCATCAAATGACAAGCAACAACAATCCAAGTTACTCAAATGAACACAATAAACTCATAATGTCAAAGGCTTCTTGCCATACATATCTCTGTAATACAGTATAAGAGATATATATAGTTCTACCATACACCACTTTTTGTCAAGGAAATCGACTTGCAGCCACTCATCCATGCCAATTGATGTGATTATAATAGACCCATAACCTTTATATAAAGAAAGTTTATTTCTGCAAACCAAACCTACAAGTGCACACATTTTAATCTTAACTAAATCAATATATTGTTGAGTATTCAATCATCTTTCTCATCTAGAAGATTCAACACTAACATTTATATCATACTAGATATCATATGGTGTGCATATGTTTAAGATACCTCTAACAATTAAAACCTATGCAATTGATCTAGGCCAAAAGAGTAATTAACACTTACTGTCAAGAATTAAAACTTCAGATCTCAAAACTGTTAGATCATTCAATGCTTGACTAGATATGACTTGTGCGCTATTAAAAATTACACACCTTTGATGATCGAACTCATGCCTTCTGATATCCATTCCTACTTCACTTCACCTTGAGAAAACATAAGGATTTTTTAATGGTAATGTTTGACGATATTAATGAGACATTGGAAAACATTCCACACATGAATGCCTTGGGAAATCCCATAGTTCTACCTAAGGTTTTACATTTCGCCTTCCTTTCCAACAATAACGGACCTTGTCCATTCGGGAAGTGATTTATAACTCGATTTTTTACTTTGTGGCCTGTGTAATAACTTGGGTTTCTCCTTAGGAACTTGTGTTATCGTGATCTATAGCTCGAGTTTCTCCTTCGAAACCTGCGTTACCATGACTTCTGCTCATAACTTCACATTTAAGCTTCTCCAAACCCTGTCCAATCTTAAGCAACTTCTCTAGACCATGTCCAGCCTCCTGTATCTCCTCTATAATCATCTCATAACATGTTCACCATCTTCTGCAAGAATCACAAGTCATGACCTAGCTAGGGACATCAGTTCTACACACAATCACAAATGGTGTCATAACAAGATCATGATATCCAAGTTGATCTACCCGGACGTGGGTGTTAATAAAAACATTAATGGGGATTAGACTGGTAGGTGGTGAGAGGACGAACCATCTGGTTGTCAGCGCTCCCTCCCAAGCTAGCCTGAGCCGAATTCATGGCCGCCTACAAGCAGCATTTAATAAATGCTGGGGCTGAGAGCTGCTCATTATTTGCACAGATATGGACTTCCCTCCTCCCCTGCTCCATTGCAATTGTCCGCCCCAAGCTACTGAACCTTGTTCATGCATAGTCACTGGGAGCCGTTGCTGGTTAGTGAGTTGTGTTGACCTTGGCAATGGGCATCACTACTCTCATTCCAGGCTTTGCCATTTGACCTCCACCCAACCTTCCCCTATTCACCCTCTGCTCAATTCCTCAGCCATCTCCTCCACTGAAAACTCAGCCTGGCATTCTTCCATGGCTCGTATTCGTCATCGTATGAGAATCTGAAGAGGTGGAAGTTGGGGTGGTAGCGTTCACCCTCCGGAGATGCTGAGCCCTGATTCCGTTTCCCCTTCCCCTTCCAATGAAATTCCTTACCCTCATAGCTCGGTCTTAGGAAGGTATCCTGATACCCGTAGTGGTCGGGGTCGTGCTAAGTTTCCAGGAGTCTGCCGAAGAGATGTCACGATCCACACTGCAAATTTCCCTTTGCCCCTCACCTAGCTCCCCACTCAACCCAATTCCACTTCCACAGCTCCCTAAACAGACCGGTCATTATTGCCACCATTACCATTTTTTTCTCTAAAGAACTGAGCGAGAGGATGCCCTATCGAGAAGCACTGGAGTGCAGCAAAAGGAGGCACGCAGGTTGAGGAATGAATGTGATTTTGGTAAGCACGCTATGGACAAGGAAATGGATCCTCTGCATCGCAAGGCACTAGGTGGCTGTCTGCATATAGTGGGAGGAAGTTCTGGAGACATGCGTCCACCAGGTGGCAGCATGGTTGCCACATCAGGTTTGCATGTAGCTGCTGGTAGCTTTGGTGGCGATCAAGCTGTTCGTGGGCCACACAGCGGCATGTTGGAGGAGGAAGACGACTGGTACTAGTATGCATGCCGCATCGAAGAGAAGCCCGCCCCAGATGAGCTCAAGTGACGACGTGTGGTAGCCAGGTGCCACCCATATGCCAGTTGAGGTCTCCTTTGTTGACTGGATCTTTTCTATTATGACTGTTTTGTTGGAACTTCTCTGGGTTTATGATTATTCTGTTGGAATCTCTCTTGTTTTTTTATTTCCTATTTTAAAGATAGATATCCCACATTTGGGTATTTTTGACTTTTCGGACTGGTTTCCCCATCGATGGGACAGTCAAGTTTTTTTCTAATAGAAAACGTTCAGCACTGCTGAGGCTCGAGCCTCCTTGTATTCTTATTTTGTTACATATTAATAGATTAAATTTACTTAGAAAAAAAAAGATATCCAAGTTGACCTGATGAGATCACGATCTAGGGTGACATAGTATGTTAAGATCATGATCCAAGTTGAAATCAAGGCTAACACACTATCCATAATGCCAAACATCGCCCCCTTTGGACTTGATGTCAACCTCGTGCAAAAAAGCAAGTCCTTCTCTCCCCCTTTGACATCAAGGGAAAAGAGAAATACCAGGCTGAGAGAAGTACTCCCTTGAAATACTCAACAAAAATTGATATTCTGATAAAATATGATGTTTCTCCTACAAAAAAAGAACTTGGTTGCAAAACATGCATCTTGTGCTGACCATACTCCCCCTAATAATATATAGGGTTTACAATCATACTTTCTTCATTTCTTTGCAATAATTCTCCTTGCCAACTTTAAACAATGGTTTACAATGATGTGAAATAAAAGTACAAAACTTCCTATAGAAAATACATGGTTGTAACTACATATGATTGATATATGACAATTCTATAAGTATGCTTATCACCAACCATTGACTCAAGTTACATCATTCCATCAAATGACCACACTTTTACATTGCATGTTAGGCCCAATGTGTCATTCTAGGATCAATGTAGCTATTTAGGCCTCGAAAATCATTGCATCAACACAGGGGAAAGCCACCCAATTCGGACCTTAAGACAACACCTTTTCCGTTTAGGTAGTGTCTCTGACTGGATATAATGGGACCAGTTTCACAATGAAAGGTGATTAAATTAATGTGTAACACTTATAGTGGAGTGAAATAGATGTATTTTCAGCAATGAATCAAATGGAAAACAGATGCATTAATCTACTCTATAACCCTAGATTGTATAACCTTTATCTAGATGTGATCTATAATTATTTTCCTTAGTAAATGACAATATAGATTGCTCAAACACCAATGGAAATGAAAATATTTCAAGATGATTATTTTGATTAAATAGTTAATCAAAATAATGTATATAACTCATATCGCATTTAGAATATCAAAGAAAATTGCTTAACATGTATTTAAAAATATCAATGGAAGCCTGATCGGAAATAAATACATGTAACATTGTTCTTTAAATACCATGTAATAAAAAGTCTGAAAAGATAAATTCACTATTTATTTATGAACAAAACAGAGGTACAAATATAGAAATACCAGATGCACGTTGCTCAGCTCATAAAAGAAATAGCAGTAGTTTAGTCCTTCTCACAAAGATGATTTCAAGATTACAGAAATGCAACTTCTCAAAATTCTTTATGAAAATTCCTAAAACAATGTTCGAGTCATTCTATTGAGAAAAGTATGAAAGTACAATAGTGCGAGCTTTCGTAAACCTTTATTCATAAAATTCAGGACCTTCTTTTCATACAACAAGCAAGCTTAAATAACATAAAAACATTTGAATATATTGTGCAGAGCATTGAGGGCATTTAAACAGATCCCTTAAATAATGCTTAAAGGAAAACAATTTTTTGGTAGGAATTTTTGGATGTGATTTGTTGTCTTCATCGACTTTGTTTGTTCCATCAGATTATCTGGATGTTTTTCCATCTATTTGAACTGAACTGCCACTTATCAGCACAGTTGTCCTCTTTTTTCATGAACCTGAACATAGAAAACAGGAATCGATAAGCTAAAAATAAATGAGACTGATAAGTGAGTTTCATTTGAAACAAATCATGTTTTGCAGAAAATCAGGATAAAAATGTAGAGCGTAATAAATCTCGAACAAAGATATCATGGAGAAGAATGCGGAGTGAGGTCTATGATAAGAGAGGCAAACTTTACAGTCTTATCGCAAAACAGACATTGATGAAAAGGGGAGGCTTAGCGGTTTTTTCGGAGGGGGTTCAAAGTGGTAAGTAGTTTGTGAAGAGGGTAGTTTAAAAGAACAAAGGAGTGACACGTAGATATAGGGTTGGACAGAAAAACCACTTTTTAGACCCCCCCCCCTTTGAGAAACTTAAAATTGAGCGCAAGGGGGTCCAAAATCTTCTCTGTCGTTGATCCGGGCATATTAGATCTGAGCCGTTTATTTTTACAAGACAAATCGGGCTTTTCGTATTATCGCAATCACGTTTGGAGTGGAGAAAAAGGAACAAGCAGGACTATGAAAGTTACGAAGGACTCGGACGTGAAATGTTATAGATAACTTTTAAGTTATGTGTCGTGTTCGATCCTTATATTGCAATCGCAATTAGTGGTATGGAGGACTTAAGTTTTTTGGAACTTTTGTGACAGTCACGTATGCGGGGATTTATGGATTGCAATGTATAATCCCGTTAGGTTCGACTATATCACATATCGCAATTGGCATGAGGCACAAGGCAGGACCTTTTTGGATTTGCAGTAGCCATTAACGTGGGATTTTATTAATTACGATTAATTTTCCTGTCGGGTTAGTTTATATCACATATCACAATCGGTTAAGGATAAGATTTAAGTTTGCGGTCATTGCGATCTGCAGAAACGAGATATTTGTAGAATTTCATTAACTTTCCCATCGGGTCTAGGGTAATATCGCAATCACAATGGAGTTGGTGTAGGGTGTTTTCCTTATGGAATTTTTGCGATGCGGGGAAGTGGTGAGTTGAAGTTTGCAAAGATTTTGACCTTCGAGAATTTAAAAAAAAAACTCTGATTATTTAAATAACCAATTATTATTTAATACTTAAGGTTTTTTGAAGCCTAAGTATAGTTTTGGTCACGGGGGCTATTTTAAAATTTGGTTTTTGTATAATCAATGTTTAATACTTGGGTTTTAATTAAAAGTCCTAAGTATTAAACTTTGGTTATGGGATTTTATTAACAACTTTTATGTTGGTTTTCTATTTTTTAATTTTTGGTTTTTTTTAAAGAAATAAAATTGAAGGGTCCCTATTTTAATATAATAAATTTCATAGGAAATTTATAATATATTAAGATGGGGGTTGTTGAATAGTAAAACAATTGGCTATTCTCTGGAAGAATCGGTTATCTCTGATAAATGATGAATTTCTTCAAAGATTCAGTAAAAATAATTTAGGAAGTGGAAACTACTTTTCGAAACATTTAGATAAATACGATTACTCTGACTATAAAACTCATTAAATTGTAGTTTCTTTTAAAAAAAATTAGTGAATGAAAAACACCTATTTACTTGTATCGTTCATTAATCAGTTTATAAAAATAAAGTAGGGGGCCTTTTACGACTTAGTTTGTAGTGTACTCATTTGTCACAGGTAGAGCCCTTGCATTTATTAAACCGAATGGAATTTTTTGGTAGGCATAAGTTCCCCATTTAGTTCTGAAAGTAGTATGTAGCCTATCATCTGGGTGGACCATGATTAGATTATATCCTGAGAAACCATCAAGGAAAGACATAATTTTGGAACTAAAAACTGATCCTAAAAACTGATCCATAATGGGTAGCAGGAATTTATCCTTTTGAATTGCCTTATTGAGATTCCTAAAATCTATACAAATACGGATATCACCATTTTTCTTCCTAAAAAGTACCAAGTTGGAAACCCATCTTGAATTCCTAATAGAAAAAATGATTTTAGCCTTAAGGAGTTTATTCAATTCCGTTTTGATTTGATTTTCTAAGTTTGAATGAATTTTACTTCTTTTTTGTTGGAAAGGTTTATCATTAGATGTCATCAGGATTGTGTGTTGAATGATCAAGGTGTCAAATGTTTTGAGATATTTGTAACTCCAAGCAAAGATATCCTTATTTTTTTTAACAAATGAATGAAGGATAATCTCTCTTCATATGAGAGACCAGGTCCTAAATTGATCTTCTGAGGTTTAAGATATGTCCCAAGATTTACTAATTCAATCTCAAAGTTGAACTCTGTAGTTTTGAATTAGTAACTTCTTTTAAATATGTTTTTAAATCATAGATATCCTCAAGTTTTACTACAGATTTGAGTATGGGATTATCATCGATTTCTGTTTTAATTTTTCATTGTGTTCATCCTCATCAATTATTTGGTCATTGTATGAATTTTCAAAAGTTGAGAAGCTTAAAATGTCTTCATCATCATTAAATAACGTGAATTGGTGATATTATTAGGAATGGATGGTCTAAAGGTTAACTCTACAGAAAATCTATCGGGACTGTAATCTTCGGATGGGATCAGCTTTGATGCAATGTTAGTAAGAAGTTTAGCACTGGCATTCTAAATCCTAGGAATAGCATAAATGTTAAACGCTAAAAAAATGGAAGTGAGAGACCGAACCAAATACGGATAATGCTTCAAGTGTGTAGAGATACAATGCATCATGTTTCTTACTTGTTTAATCACAATTTCTTAATATCCAAAAACTTAAAGATATTTAACATCAAGGCTAATTACTTTGTACATACCTTGGACAATGCCTCATATTCTACAATATTATTTGTGCATTCAAATTCCAATCTGCAAGTCAACATTGTCTTCACACCTTCAGGATTAATCAATATGCAACCTACTTCTACACCATGACTTGCTTTAAACCCATCAAAATACAATGTCCGAAATAAAGAATTAACTAATGGTTTTTCTAGCATATTTACACATCCATAAAATTTTGTCTGTGAAAAATTTTCAAATTGAGAAGTTACAGAATTACTCAGAAATGGTGATGTTTGTGCTTTGAAATTCTCAAAAAAGTATTCAGTAGAGTAGTTTCCAAGAATGTTGTTATTAAATGCTACTACCTTATTTTCACCTTCGAAATATGTTACCGAATGTTTCATGTGTTTTTCACGGTTGATTATAATTTGATTTGGCTTTCCAACAATGGGATCCATAAGTGAGACCAATCAGTAGAAAAGTAACCGTGTATTTTTTCTGACCAATCTCTACTAAGAATTAAACCATAGAAATCTGGGACATCAACAACTAGTATATCAATTATTTGACAAACTTCAAGATTTGAAGATAATCTAATAAGAACTGAATTCACTTCTCCTATGACTTTGAATTTTGTCCTATCGAGTTGCACAATGTAAACTGCAGTTTTCTGGGGTGACATGTTTAATTTCAGACAAACTGAATACGGCATGATATTCGAAGAAGCCCCTGAATCTACCAAGAAGTTATGTACATTTTTATTAAATATTTCAAAAGTCAAAAGAAAAGGATGGGTGTGTGAATTAGACTTGTCACCTATCAGAATAGTATCAGAGGAATCGAATAACGGATGACCAGGGGGTTTATCCATTCCATTAGAATCTTTGGATACCAAAACAACAGGAAGAGGAGAAGCAGGTACTACGTTCAATTCTTTTAGTAAAAATTTCTATTGTTGTTTGAGTTTAGTGAGTTCATGAAGGGAAATGTTTGATTTTATTTTCTTCATATCCTAAACTATATCATACCCACTAGTATCTGAAACTAATAAGGTTCTGGGTGAAGATGGATAATTGGATGAAGACAGAATTACTTGGGGGGAAGTGGAAGTGGATTTTTTAACAACAGCTTTATCTTTAGCAGTGGAAGTTGAAGGTTTCTGTTTTTGAATTGGTTGTATAGGATCGACTAGACCTTTACTTATTGTCCCAATAGGTAATGCTTCATATTCATTTTCACTATCATAAATAGGAAGAAATAGGATCCCACATTCCATTTAACTCAACTATTTGTTCATCTCGGGATTCATCAACAGAAAATGTTTCTTCCTCCTCATCTTCATCATCTGTTTCTACGTTAAAGATTGTGTTTGGAGGTTGTGGATTAGGTTGCTAATTTATTCTGTATGTTATAAAAGGTTTTTTGGAAGAAGATTCACCTACTTGTTTTTTGATCTCACCATTTTGTTAGACAAAGTTTTAAGGACTTGTTGCAAGCCTTCAAGATCCAATGGATCTTTAAGTGATTTCTTTTTAGATTCATCCTTAAATGTAACTCTTTTTTATTTTTTGTCTTCCTAATCCTTTTTCTTTTCTAGTGCATTTGTCCCCTTCTCTATAGACACAACTTCTTTCATGTTTTCTACCGAGGTATTTTTGTTAGCTCTATCTACAAAAATTGCTATGTTAGAAGGAAGAGATGAAATATACCATTCAATTTGTACATTGATGCCAAGTCTAGAAGTAGCTAGGATTTTATTTAACAATTTGTTAAATCTAGAATTGAAATATTTTATCTTTTCCCCTAAATTCATTTTTAAATTGGAAAGGTCATTGATAAGAGATGTGGTTGAGCGATCATCACCAAATTTAGTCAAAAATTGTTCTTCAAAAATATCCCAACTAGTAATAGAATTGGTTGGTAATGAAAAGTATCGAGACCCTATTGATCTTGTAAGAGTGTATGGGAATAATCTAACAACAACGTCTTCTTCAACTACCTCAATAAGATTGATGGCTAACAAATAATTATGAAGGTTTGCTTTAGTAGGTCACCCATCATCAGGATTGAATTTGGGAAGCCATCTTTCAGGATGTTTTGGTAGAGGACGAAATGGTGTTGGCATTTGAATAGCTCTCAGATTGGACCATGGTCCAGCTACCATTGTAACAGTTGTGGAGGTGGATGTGAGAAAGAAGAACTAGAAGTTGTGATAATACTTTTTGAGGCAACACTAGTCATTTGTGTAGAAGAAATGGAAATAGATGAAGTGATCGGTAGAGAAAAAGGAAATGAAAAAGGAATAAATGGAGATGTTTGTGAATGATAGAATGAGGTAATATCACTGGTAGATTTTTGGGAATCTAATGTACCAATTTTCATTCAGCAGGATTGAAGTGGAAATTCAAATCGCAAGATGCCAATTTTTTCACTTCGGGACTGATTCAAAACACCAGTTTTGTGAAAAATAGAAGTTATACTTCCTTTAGAAACTTTGTATGATTCAGCATTTTCTGCTTAAATGGAGACATCTCCCAATTTCTTTATCAAAGTTGTAACTTCTAGTGATTCTGGAGTATAATCCATAGGTATTACCTTAGGAAGTATTCTAGGAGAATTTGTAGGTGATTGTACAACTCTTGATCTAAAAGTAGGAGATTCTGGAGGGGATCTAGAGGTTGTAGGAGATTTGGAGGGGAAATGACTCTTGGAATGGCCTTTTATTTTTGGATTGGACTTAATTTCCATTCATAGTCTACAGGCCCTCCTTCTAGTACCAAAAGTGTTGAGGCCTCGAAAATCGTTGCATCAACATGGGGGGAAACCACCCGGTCTAAACCTTAAGACAACTCCTTTTGTATTTAGGTAGTGGCTCTCATTGGATATAATGGGACCAGTTTCCCAACGAAAGGTGATTGAATGAATGTGCAATTCTTATAGTGGAGTGAAATAGATGGATTTTCAGCAATGAATCAAATGGAAAACATATGCATTAATCTACTCTATAACCCAGAATTGTATAACATTTATCTAGATGCGATCTATAACTATTTTCCTTAGTAAATGACAATATAGATTGCTCAAACACCAATGGAAATGAAAATACTTCAAGATGATTATTTTGATTAAATATTTAATCAAAATAATGTGTATAACTCATATCTCATCTATAATATCAAAGAAAATTGCTTAACATGTATTTAAAAATATCAATGGCAACATGATCAGAGATGAATACATGTAACATTGTTCTTTAATACCATGTAATAAGCAATCTGAAAAGATAAATTCTCTATTCATTTATGAACAAAATAGAGGTACAAAGATAGAAATAAAAGATCCACGTTGCTCAACTCATAAAAGAAATAGGAGCAGCTTTGTCCTTCTCACAAAGATGATTTCAAGATTACAGAAATGCAACTTCTCAAAATTCTTTATGAAAAATCCTAAAACGAGGTTCCAACCATTCTATTGAGAAAAGTATGAAAGTACAATAGTGTGAGCTTTCGTAAACCTTTCTTCATAAAATTCATGACCTATTTTTCATACAACAAGCAAGCTTATATAGCAAAGAAACAACTAAATGTATTGTGCAGAGCGTTAAGGGAATTTAAATAGATCCCTTCAATAACGCTTAAAGGAAAACAGTTTTTGGGTAGGAGTTTTTGGATGTGATTTTTTGTCTTCATCGACTTTGTTTGTTCCATCATATTATCTGGATTTTTGTCCCTCTGTTTGATCTCAACTGCCCCTTATCAGCACAACTATCCTCTTCTATCATGAACCTGAACACGGAAAACATGAATCGATAAGCTAGAAATAAATCAGACTCATTTGTGAGTTTCATTTGAAACAAATCATGTTTTCTAGGAAATCAGGATAAAAATGTAGAGCGTGATAAATCTTGAACACAGATGATCGAAATCTGGATTATGGGAAAAAATTTCTCAAAGCGGAGTTCGTATTAGAAAGATATCGCATTCTAATAATTTCGTCAAACAAGCAAATTTTGGTACATGCTGATTGGGATGTTGACTAGGCATCTGTACATCCCAGTCAACAAAAATAATATTCCAAGGAATATTCTTGGAATATTCTGACATGTGGCTCAATCACATTCTGACAAGTGTCGGTAATTTATTGGTCATCGACATTGGAGGTGGACTAATGAGAGGCTAACACGTGGCAAGCCTAGAGGCCGCCACGTTCCCTCTCAAAGGTCATTTAAAATTATCGTGGCAGGTCGGCGAGTCGAACCTGTGACCTCACCTACATAAGCCCCATGCATTACCGCCATGCTACAACAATGTTTCTTAACATATGGTGGGCGAAAATTACATTTAAAGGTTGATGCCAAAAATTTGGAGGTAAACCGTTAACATTAACAGCTAACCTAACTTCTAGCATGTGAATGCTCCCACGTAACCACTAGAAGTTATACTAACCATCAGGGAGCCTAACCGCTAGCATTAACCATCTGGTAACCCTCTGCATGTGACTAACAGTGGTTAACCGCTAGCATTAAGTGCTAACCATGCGGATTAAGCGCTAAGTGGAGGATTAGCGCTAGTTAATCTTGTTTAACCATTAATTAATTTCGGTTTAAGTTGCCAGATATTTTGGCATTCTGAAAAATTCAGGATTTCCTCCATTTTTGGTGGAGTTAACTGGAGTTTCTCCATATTCAGTGGAGATTTCCTAGGAGAAATTGAAGAAGCCATAATTTTGGCAGTTTTCGACCAATTTTAGCTCAAAAAGAGTCTGCCCCAGATGATTTAGATGCTCTAAACACAATGGAATAGGTTGCAGAGGTAGAAAGGCACTTCTATATGTGAGTTTTCTACATTGAAATTTAAGGAAGCTTAGGGCCACCAAGAGAGCAGGTCAAGCCAGATCAACTGAAGTCCAATTGCAGAGCTTGGAAAGTCATTTTTGGGGCTTTTGGATCTTTTGAATCCAATGGAGTAGGTTGCAAAGCCATTGGAGCACTGTAGGTGCTTGTAATCAGAGAATTGACCATTAATCCAAAGAGGGCATAGCCATTGAAGCAATTACAAGGAGATGTAGCCTAGGACGGGTGAACTCCTTTATCAGCTATGTGTTATGAGTTTGTTGTGTTTTATTTCTCTACAATTTACTTGTTGTATATGTGTTTTTAAACAACTAATTAACCTCATATATTGGTCATAAAAGAAACTCAATACTTGACACGTAATCCGTCACAATTTAATTAATTTTAGATGATCCTAAACACAATTTAAAATACTAATGAGGGAGCTTGCATAGCATTAACAAGTTTTCCCAACATTTCAGATCAAGTTGGTATCAGAGCACTTGTTAGCTCATTTTAACCCTGAGATGGTTTTCCAAGGTTAGCTAGAAAATTAGCTATTGGTTTTGTATTTGTGCAAGGAAAATTTAACTATGTGCAAGTTTATGTGATGGCAGCTTCAACAAGTGATGTTTCTAATCCATCTTCCTTAGCAAGACTCTTTGATGAAGAGATGTTGCAATAGCTTATCATCATGAGAGATATGGTGCAAGAGTTGTATGAAGATATGAAGGAGAACACTATACTTCAAAGGCAGTTGATGGCCATGAAGGAGGAGGAGCAAGAGCTTCTTGAAAATATGCATGAGATGGAGATTCAACTCCATGATGCCAAGGAAACCCTAGCCAAGTATGTGCATGAAAATGAGGTATGAAATTCACGTTTATCTTCAGTTTCCTCTCAAAATGAATGTTTTGGTGCTTTTGAAAGACACACTAGAGGAATAGGGTCCAAATTATTGATGAATATGGATAATGAAGGTAAAGGGTTAGGCAAACATGAACAAGCCATAGTTGAGCCAATTGTTGTTGAGGAAAGGCCTAGGTATTTGGGTCTTGGTTATGGTCAACATGATGGAGAATTCTCCAAAGCTAACAAGTCACATGAAGATGTTCCAAGAAGGACTTTCATTACATGTTCATTACCTCAAGCTTGTGAAGTTTGTGTTTGTGAGGAATGGAAAAGTTTTATACCCACTTTGCAAGAAGATGTTCATAAGCATGCAACTAGTGGAAATAGCAAACACGAGGATGTTGAAATCTCTAAGGTAATTGAAACCGTTGTTGGTATTCTGAAGAGAGCCACTTCCTAATCAAATTCACCTCTTCAAGAAGGCAACAAAGGTAAATGTGCAAGGTATAAATCTACCTTTAATCAAGTTTCTTTTGATTATGATAAACATGGTAAATATTCACATAAGATTTGGAGAAAATTTACATGTTCTTTTTGTGGTTTGAATAACCATACTGTTTCGAGGTGTTGGAAGAAGATAGCCATACATAGAAAAATTTCAAAACAAAAGGGACAGAAAGACAAAGGTCCATTGGATAATGGAAACCATGTTGGAAAGAAGATGCAATTATTTTGCACTCATTGCCATATGCAGGGTCATCTTGTAGAAAAGTGTTGGACTTTGCATCCAACAAGTCATCCATGACATTTGAAGAAGGTGGAGAGAGATTTTGGCAAGAATGGAAAAGAGGATTCCATAATTGATGTGCGTTAGGATGATAAACATGATGAAGTGCAGCTGAAAGAAGTGCCATTGAAATGGTTTGGAAAGAGATGGTTAGATTTCTTAACCAATTAAGGCCTTGCATTTCTTTTGGTAATTGATGCAAATCTTACCTTATTGATGCATTTCCTTGTTATTTGGATGAATTTATTTTCTCCTAAAAGTATGTTGCATATTGTATGAAGCAAGACGTTGGAAAAGTAGAGTTATGTTGACTCACTTAGATGCAGCAAAGATGGCAATTTGCAACTACAAATTTGCATGCATGTTGCATTCTTGAACTTGAATGTTTACGCCAGGAAGGTGTTCAAACATGGAGTATGTTGAGTCACTTTATTGTAGAAAATTTGGTCATTTCAGCTCTTTAATTACTTGTACATACCAATGGGATTTGTGTACTTGTGAGAGAGTTCAAAATTGTTATACATTCATGAGATTTTATGTGTGTGAATAGTGGAGTTTTAACAGTTTCATTGTGCTTGAACATGCATGAGTGATTGAATTATGTTGGTTGATTTCTTTGTTAACATGTATGTTGTCAACTTGAGAATGTTGATCATTTACACATGCATGTGACATTTTTTGCTTTGAAGAAGCAAAAGGAAGAGGTCCTCAAGTTATATTCTTGCATGAGTCTTTTTAAGGAAACACCATCAACCTTGCAAGGTGTTTCTTGTGACAAGATGTCGCGGGATTTTGGAAGGTCCATGCTTGAGCAAGAGGCTCATGATTAGCCTTCATTCTCAAATCATGACATGGGCATCATGTTAATATAGGAGGATGATGGAATGAAGAAGCAAATGTGGACAAAAATGCCAAAACAAATTGCAGCCCTTGTAAAATATCAAATGGTCTACAATACGATTTGATGTGTTGATGCCAAGAAACGAAAGAGATGGGGAATGCATTCTTCCAGATGTGGAATTTGGAACCATGGATGTAAAAGAATGGTCATTCTTTTTCTTCTTATTAATGATATTGGAACTCGTTGATGTAGTTCACTCAGATGGGCTTAACTTGGAAAAGTGGTTTCCATGGAGAAGCTTGCATCGAATGCATGTGTTGCAAAGGAGGAACATGATTCTTAGTGGGAAGTCCATCAGTCAGCTTTCCAAGCACCGAGGGATCACTTTGGTACAACAGGATGTTTATTCATCAAGAAGCCAGCAAGTGTTGGATTGGGTCAGCAGCAAAAGGAGAACATTGGTTGAAGTGCCAAGCCATTTGCAATGCAAGGCATGTTAGTGAACTCAAGTGGTTGTCATGGAGATTTTTCCAAGTAGAATCAATTGATATAAATTGGGAAGGAGAAGAGTATTCAGCTCTCATCATATAACCAGCTTTTGTGGGTCCAAAAGCCTGTCAGTGGGAAGGAGTTTTTGGAATCTGGATTAGGGGCAAAAATTTGCTCAAAAATAAAAGTTCTCAGAATCAATAAAAAATTGAATGACCACATCTATCACAGTGATAAGATCCCAACACAACTCGTTTCACTCAAAACGGAGTTCGTATGAGAAAGATATAGCGTTCTGATCATTTGGTCAAACAGGAAATTTTGGTACAGGCTGACTGGGATGTTGGCTAGGCATCCGTACATCCCAGTCAGAAAAAAAAATAATATTCCTTGGAATATTAGTGGAATATTTTGACATGTGGCTCAATCACATTCTGACAAGTGTCGGCAATTTATTGGTCATCAACATTGGAGGTGGACCAATGAGAGGTTGACACGTGGCAAGCCACATCCCCTCTCAAAGTTCATTTAAAATTATAGTGGCAGGTTAGGGAGTTGAACCAGTGACCTTGACTGCACAATCTCCACACATTACTGCCATGCTACAACAATGTTTCTTCACATATGGTGGGCGAAAATTACATTTAAATTTTAATGGCAAAAATTTGGAGGTAAACCGTTAGCATTAACTGCTAACCTAACCTCCAGTAAGTGAACGCTCCTACATAACTGATATCAGTTACAATAACTGCCAGAGAGCCTAACCATTAGCATTAATCACCGAGTAACCCTCTGCATGTGACCAACATTGCTTAACCACTAGCATTAAGTGATAATGGTGTTGATTAAGCTCTAAGTGGAGGATTAGTGCTAGTTAATCATGTTTAATAGTTAATTGATTTCAGTTTAAGTTGGTGGATGTTTTGGAGGTCCGATAAATTTGGTATTTCCTCCATTTTTGGCGGAGTTAACTGGAGTTTCTCGAGATTTAGTGGAAATTTCCTAGGAGAAACTGAAGAAGCCATAACTTTGGCAGTTTTCGACCAATTTTGGCTCAAAAAGAGTCATTCCTAGATGATTTGGATGATTTGAACACAATGGAACAGGTTGTAGAGGCAAAAAGGCACTTATGTACATGATTTTGCTACGTTTAAGTTTAAGGAAGCCTAGGGCCACCAAGAGAGGAGGTCAAGCCCAAATCAGCTGAAGTCTAATTGGAGATATTGGAAAGTCATTTTTGGGTGTTTTGGGTCTTCTGAATCCAATGTTCTATGTTTCAAAGCCATCAGAGCACTGTAGGTGCATGTAATCAGAGAATTGACCATTAATCCAAAGAGGGCCTAGCTACTGAAGCAGGTCCAAGAAGATGTAGCCTAAGAGGGGTGAACTCCTTTATCAGTTGTGTGTTATTTGTTTGATGTGTTTTATTTCTCTACAATTTACTTATTGTATATCTTTTTTTAAACAACTAATTATCCTCATACATTTCGCATAAGATACACTCAATACTTGACATGTAATCCTTCACAATTTGGTTAATTTGAGATGATCCTAAACACAATTTAAAATACTCATAAGGGAGCTTGCATAGCATTAACAAGTTTGCCCAACATTTCAAATCAAAAGACATCATGTAGAAGAATGTGGAGTGAGGTCTGTGATAAGAGAGGTAGACTTTATGGTCTTATCGCAAATCGCAAAATAGACGTTAATGAAAAGGTGAGGCTTAGTGGTTTTTTTGGAGAGGGTTTGAAGGTGGTAAGTAGTTTGTGAAGAGGGTAGTCTGAAAGAACAAAGAAGTGACATGTAGATATAGGGCTAGATGGAAAAACCACTTTTTGGACCCCCCCGATTTGAGAAACTTAAAATTGAGCGCAGGGGGGTCTGAAATCTCCTTTGTCATTGATCCGAGCAGATTCTATCTTAGCCATTTATTTTACAAGATAAGTCCGCCTTTTCGTGTTATCACAATTAGTGTTTGAAGTGGAGTCAAAGGAACGGGCAAAACTATGAAAGTTGCAAAGGACCCAGCTGCAAAATGTTATAGATAACGTTTAAGTTATGTGTTGGTTCTGATCCTTATATCACAATCGCAATCAGTGTATGGAGGACTTAATTATTTTGGAACTTTTGTGATAGTCATGGATGCAGGGATTTATGGATTGCAGTGTATAATCCCATTGGGTGTGGCCATATTGCATATTGCAATTAGCATGAAGAAGGAGGAAACACCTTTTGGGATTTACGGTAGCTGCAGATGGGATTTTATGAATTACGATTAATTTTCCCATCAGGCCTGGTTTATATCACATATTGCAATTGGTTAAGGCTGAGACTTAATTCTGTGGTCATTACGATCCGCGGATGCGAGATATATATAGCATTGCATTATCTTTCTCGTCGGGTTCGGGGTGATATCGCAATCATAATGGAGTTGGCGGAGGGGTCTTTGCCTTATGGAACTTTTGCGATGCGGGGAAGCGGTGAGTCAGAGTTTATAAGATTTTGACCTTCATGAATTAAAAAAAAAACTTTGATTATTTAAATAACCCATTATTATTTAATACTTAAGGTTTTTTGAAGCCTAAGTATAGTTTTGGTCTCGGGGGCTATTTTAAAATTTGGTTTTTGGATAATCAAGGTTTAATACTTGGGTTTTAATTAAAAATCCTAAGTATTAAACTTTGGTTATGGGATTTTATTAACAATTTTTATGTTGGTTTTCTATTTTTAATTTTTTTTTTTTTTAAGAAATAAAATCAAAGGCTTTTCTAAAATTAAAGGGTCCCTATTTTAATATAATAAATTTCATAGGAAATTTATAATATATTAAAATGGGGGTTGTTGAATAGTACAACAGTACCAAAGGATGAAACAATATTGTTACATGGTTATTTAAATGAACACACATGTGCTCTCTCATGTGCTCTCTTCTATGCATGATTAATACAATGAGATGTCAGAAATACATGGCATCCATGAAAATGTATGCAATAATATATGATATATGATAGTACATGTCTACTCTCAACATCTCAAACATAAACAAGGATCTCAGTAGCAAGATATGTAGATCTCTCATCAACATATAAATGTAATCTCAATGAAGACCTTTTGCAGCATCTAAGTCCTCATAAGCCATTAAGTATAGAAACAAAATAAGGCTAATCAACAACATATCAAATACCAACCAACATCAACAATGAACTCTCTACAGTGACAACAACATGAATATGCCAACCAACACACTAAAAGGAAAATACCTTCTAGTGAAGGTTATAACAGAGATTATAAAAATAGTGAATATTATATAAATTCAGAAATTTGTTTGCAGCATAAAGGTTTTTAGTGTTATAAAATTGAAAAAAAATGTCAAAACAACATCCACTAAAACTTATGTTTGTGATAGTGGATGTTTTATCAGAGAATATAATGGAGCTTCATCACAACTAAAAAAATATGAATGGCCGTGGGTTTTAGCGGATGTTTTTTTAACGATGCGCTACATATATAAAAGCATCAGGTTTCATACATAACTAAAATCACTGAGGTGTTGAATTCAAAGAACATTCGTGCCTAAAACATATATCACCCTAGTGCATATATATCAAAAAACATCTGAGTTGTTCTATTAAAGAATGACACTAGGGAACGTAAAAAATAATTACAGTCCTGGTGCAAATGTTTAAACTTGTAGCGTTGATGCGTATTGTTTGTATAAATGCACTGGTGCATTGGTGATATAAAAGGATTGGTGTTGTTAATTTTAGTAATGCATCGAGGCTTGAAATAATATTAGGTGGGACCAAGGTGTTAGTTCTAAGAAAGGATTGGTGCATTAAGAATTACAATGCACCGGGGTGTTAATTGCAAACAATATCGGTGCTTGAAGAACTAAATGCACTGGTGTTATTGTTTTAGAAGAATCACCCTTTCTTGTACCTATACTATACAATCTAGTCTACCTTGCATGGCAGGATGACATCGACCCTTGAAATCCAGAGTCAGGGATGCAGCGATGCATTGACGTCACGCAAAAATTTCAACCAAAAGCTTAATGTTAACTATAGAAATTTGAAAAAAATGCACTAGTACGAACAAACTAATATCTTGGAACCGATCATTGACATAATAAAAATAATACATATATGGAAAAGATAAAGTAATGAGAGCTATAAGTAATGTTAATAATGAGAGGAGATGAGTTGTGCGTGGAATTTTTTCCTAAGTTAGTTAGTGTCAAAACATAACGAAATTATTTTCCTGTTTGATTATCTCTACAACAATAAAATAATAAAAGTGAGTAAATAGCACGATTACATACATTTATTTTTCCCTTGAACACAATCGAACAGACCCAATTAGATGGAAGTAATTGCATCAAATGTTGTGGCTATCTCTCATTTATTTAATATAGGTGTGTGCTCTACACTTAGCTTGTCCTCCATACAATGTTCAAGAGATTTTGTGATAAATCTATCATACATAATCATTAGTTATATTTGAAGCATTATAGTGGTATTTGTACACTTCTTATTATTTAAATCTTAAAATTTTTCTAATGGTGGTATGTATCATAGGTATCATTACAAGTATGTTGAGCATTGTGTATAAATATGCTACTTATTCTCACTTTGATAGAAGTGATATTAACTATCCATTTTAACAAATGAAACAACTCAGTCCAAACAAATCCCAAGTATGCAATTTTATAGGTGTTATATTAATTATCCATATTCTCCAATCAAAGGACTCCATTTAAAGGTTGTTTCATAGAAATATATCTATCTATATATATATATATATATATATATATAGATTCTCTTTTCCAAATTAATATCATATTCCAACCTCCATAAAATCCAAATCAAAAAATCCAAATTCCTAAAAATTGCTTCAAAGCAAAAAAGTAGAACCATCAAATTTCCTCCAAGGCAAAATTCGTTGAAATTCCAAGGATGTTGTCATTATTTTTATTTGATCCCAGTCAACTATCCAAACATCGATCGACAGATTTGATTCAAATATTTATATAAATAACATTCGAGAGCTAATTCTGAAAGATGAAGCTACACTTTTCCATTATCATTTACATTTTTTTTGGTTCCTCTATCCTAAAGCTCTCCTTTTGTGATTTAGGTAGTGAATTTTCTATCCTTGCATTATTATTATTTTTTTTAACTGAACTACTCAATACTTTTTATTTTCCATTAATTTCAAGGGATAGATGTACATTTATGAGAGGGTTATTAGTTACAGCTTCCATGTTGTGATAGGATATTTCGATTAGTTAAAGGGAATAGAGAAAGGGTTGAAATGGGGGAATTGAGAATAGGAGATAGCCAAGAGAGCCTAAGGGACCAAGAGAGGTCCAAGAGGAAGAGAGGAAAGGGACAAAGCAAAGAAAATTCCCTAAACTCTGTAATTCACGCCCTATTGTACAGATCATGTGTTAATAAGAATTGTGTGAAATTATCCTCCATTATTGTGTATGCTTGATCTTTTAGTTTTGAATTAATATTTGTCTAATCTTTGTATTCTGGAACCAATATATTTGTGATTGGTGTGTTTATACTATGGGAATATTTGATTGTGAATTTGTGACTGTGTGTAGACATTTGAGTCCTCACAAGTGAAATAATGCATAAGATAGAAAAGGTGTGAGAAAGTAAGCTAAAAGGAAAGGATTCATCATTTCAGAGAGCCAATAAATAGATGAGTGGTTGCAATATTAGTGTGTAGAGAAACCCGTTCATACAAGGAATGAACAAAATCTATATAGTAAATATGTCAATTGTGTTTGAAGTGGAGTTCATCCTTTGATAGAGTCAAGAATATCAAAAGTAAAAAATTGGTGTTAGCCCAAGACAAAGTTGCCCATATGTTACCATCAAAATTTCTATCAAAAGGTAAAGTGCCATTTCCAACAATTCTATCCCAAGCCCATCATTTTTTCAACAAAGTCCTTTGTAAGTCAGATCTCGAACTGGAGGGAGTGCACAAGTTTCAAGGAGGCATAGGACATGTTATCAACTAAAAGTTTCATTGGCTGTAAAAGGAAACTTGTAAGGAAACCACAAACCAAATTTAGGTTGAATAGTTGAACACTTTTCAACCAGAAGGGGCTCTCTCTTGAATCTCAGCAATAGGATTGTTGGCTTAAAAGATTAGTGGTCAGATTTGGTAAGAAAGGTTTGAAAATTTGGTAAGGCTTAGTAGGATTCCATTGGGCATCGATTCAAAATGTTTTGCTTAATGAGAAATTACAATGAAATATTCAACATAGAAAAGGCACTGGAGATAATTTGAATCTTCAAACTGTTCATATGGAAGGAAGAATATTAAGGAAATAGTAACTTATAAGAGCATTGCATGGATGAATTATACAAAGCATAAGTCAGAAAACTATGGATAAATAAAAATATAAATAGAGCATAGAATTTATGAATTTTGTTTATATACTCTTATTCAGTCATAGAAGATCATGCATATTGGCAACACGGAAAGGAAACAAAAACCAATGAAAATACATTCAAATCACCCAACACAAGAATATTTGTTGTAAAATCATATTTTCCTCATTAAACTTTCAAAGAAAATTTAGTATACAATAGTTTTTCCAGCCAAAACCTAGCCCTTGGTCTGTCTTTTCCATCTAATTTATGCTAAAAAATGCATCAGTTTTGAGATCCACAATTTCTAGAAGTTTTTATTACAAAATTTGAAAAAATATAAAAAATAAATCAAGATCCAAAAGAAATGGATCTGAAAACATCCTCATCTATATTTATTTTTTCATTTAAAACAAGCAAGGAGATGGTAATATCTGATCCCTAAGTCGAATTGATGAGGTGGCTCATCAACAACTATCCATGAGCTTTTTTTGGCGAATTCCTAAAACATAGGGTCAAAATATGCCTTCATATATCCCAAACCGTAATAGATATATAACAACTAAGAGAGGTTTTTATTAATTGTTTTGATCCCTCAAGAAAACTCTTTTGGGTTTCAAAAACTATTCTCTAGTTGTTCGAAAATTGCTTTTTAAAACAGTGGCTAAAACAAGAAAAAATCGATTTGCAAAGATCTAGAAAAACAGGCCTCAAATATTACTTCGAATCTTCCAAACCAGTACACCTGTATCAAAACTGAAAAGGTTTTTTTAAATGAGATTGTTACCAAAAATCACCTCTTTTTGTTTTCAAAAATTCGTTTCCAGTTTTTCAAAAAGCACGTCCAAAGTTGATGACTAAAACCAGAAAAAACTAAGTAAAATAGAGTGTTGGCATTTTATTTGTCAGTGCCACCGTTTTAAATTTTTTGAACGAGCATTGAAAAATTATCTTTCAGTGTGTCTGAATTTTCATTGGAATATTTTAAACAATTGCTCCAAGTCATTTCCCCTTAATTCTTTATCCTGAATCTAAATTATGATAACAACCGGATCCAACGGGGATGTTGTCATCTTAAGAGGCAACAAAGAACCCCCATAGGCCAAGTGCCTAGTCATTAGATGGCTCCCAAAAATTTAAAACCAATTCATTCTCCAATCCTAAAAGTTGTACACTGTTGTAAACAATCACACTACAAACCAAACTGAAACTGCACGCTGAAAATAAAGGCTTGGATAGCAATCTTATTGCACACTCATCCTACATTAACCTATTGAATGAACGTTGGATCAAATAATACAAAAAGGTCAATACGGCTAGCCAAGTAGTTGCTCAAATAATGTAGCTCCTTGATTGTGCTCTTTTCCTTGCTCCACATCAATATATTTTCCTTTCTTAATATTAGCTTTAGTAGGTATAAATCCATCACTCTTTACTTCACTACATTCTTGCAACTTATTTAAAAACATGAAAACAAATTCATTATTGATAAAATCTGAAAACTTGGGCCTTCTTACTGACTCTAAAAATATTTCAAAAGGATCCTCAAAGGAATGAAAACTGCTCTCATAACAATGTCAAAGACTATCACTTTGATGGTTAATCCCTTCAACTGCAAATTTTCTCCCATGCATCTCAGGCTGATGGTCGTCATAAAGAGGCTGAAAATATTCATATGATAGATGCCATGGAATACTTTCTAATAAAGAAAATATCTCTGGTTGCTTTTGAAAATTAGTATCCTTACAATCATCATTTTTAAAATCCCTGTAATTCAATGGCTATTAATCTGAACTGACAAAAATTTTCATATACAAAGCCACATGATCATGAAAAACATGAAAATATTCCTACCGATCTAAAATGTTGTCATTTTTTTCCTATAAACCTATGTGATTTTTCATCGTTCAAGTTCATATTCTTCATTTATGATTTTAAATTTCTCTTTTAGCAACTTGAATGAAGAAAATCACAAAGGAAAAAATTTACCCTCAATTAATTGATTTGTCTTTATGTCTAATGTTTTAACTGTGATATATAGGTTGAGTGTTTTCATTAGAGTGTTGCAAATGAACACTTTTTTACGAAGGAAAAATAGTTGGTTCATCATGAAAGTCATCATTATAAATAGGTAAATCAAAAACACCTTGAATATAATTAGTAATAAAATTTGAGATAGCAGTTTACTCTTCAACACACTGGTTATTTCTCTCTACAAAAAATCATCATTGAGACTTTCAAAAAAATGTATGATATTATCAATCCTTTGCTCATAGTGAAATGGATTAGGATTTAGATCAAGTCTCTCTTGAACACTCTCACTCTCTTGTTCACCTACATCTATAACTTCATCAAGACTATGTTTTTGGAGTTTCTCACATGCATGAATATTGTCATATATTTCTTGAGAATTAATGAACATTTGTTGCAAGGTCACAGACCTTTTATTCATGAGAAAGTAAGAAAAAACTAAATGAAAGGTTGTTTCATAACACAACATAGCAACAACTTGAGGAGGTTGAATATCTCTAGGCATCTTATGATAAAGACTAAAAAATCTCTTATTAAACATAGAGACAGTTTCACCCCTTTGTTTCTCTACGACACGAAACTTTGAAAAATGTTAATCCTTGGATTTAGTCTCGCCCCAAAATTTCAGAAAAAGATCACTCAGTTCCTCCCATGAATCGACTGATTCGAGCTCTAAATGTCTAAACCATTCTTTAGAATCCCCTTGTAATGTTTGAGAAAATTCTTTCATGTACACATCTTCATACTCAACCTTAAAAAGATATTTGAAATGCTCAAAGGCCTCAATATGTTTTGTAGTTGTAAGATTCTCTCCATCAAACATAGGGAGGTATTTGTAATGTTTTGTATGGAAGTCATAAAGGATATATGATAATTTAAGAGGTCTATATCTCTCTTTAATCATGGAAGGTATAGGATTGAGCACATGGGGTGATATATCGGCTTTAGTATCATGAGAATTACAAAGATGATAATGGACATCATATGGTACAAACGGAAAAATTTGGTCAAGTTCAATGATATACGAAAAAGATACATCTCCATCTTTCAAAGAAGGATATACAATTGTAGATATATGGTGGTCATTTGATTCTAGTAGCAAAACAATGAATCTTTTGATATATACAAGAAATGATAAGAAATAATTAATGAAAAAGAAAACCATCTCTTGGAAAAAATTCAAGTTTTGGTACCGAGTTCTTCCATATTGACCTTTCATGTTTATGTCAAATGAGCTCGTCCTTGAGTGAAGTCGCAAGTGAATTCTTTCATAATGGATTCGCTAGGTGAAATATGTACAACTCAATGATTTCCCACTGTTGTTCACCATCAATGGTGAGATCTCAATCTTCGTCATTCTCCCAAGGAAGATTTCACCTTCATTCCCCGACAACTGTGCTAAGAAGTTATCACCTAAAGGTTTCATTGGATGTAATAGGAAACACTTAAGGAAACGAAAAATTGAATTTAGGTTGAAACGTTGACCACTTTTCAACCAAAGGGGGTTCCCTCTTGAATCTCAGCAATAGGATTTTTGGCTTGAAAGGTTAGTGGTCAGATTTAGTAAACATGGTTTGAAAATCTAGTAAGGCTTAGTAGGATCTCGTTGGGCATGGAGTCAAAATGTTTCGCTTAATGAAAAATTACACTAAAATATTCAACAAAGGAAAGGTAGTTGAGATACTTTGAATCTTCAAATTGTTCAGATGGAAGGAAAAATATTAAATAAATAGTATACTTATAACAACATCGCATGGATGAATTCTACAAAGCATAAGTCAGAAAACTGTGGATAACTAAAAATACAAATAGAGCATAGAAATTATGAATTATGTTTATGTACTCTTATTCAGCTATAGAAGATCATTCATAATGGCAACATGGAAAGGAAACAAAAACAAGGGAAAAGATATTCAAATCACCCAACGCAAGAATTTTTGTTGTAAAATGAGAATCTCCTCATTAAATTTTCAAAAAACATGCAATATACAATAGTGTTCTAGCAAAAACCCAACCCTTGGTTTGTGTTTTCCATCTAATTTATACAAAAATTTCATTAGTTTTGAGATCCACAATTTCTGAAAGTTTTTATTATAAAATTTGACAAAATATCAAAAATAAATCAAGATTTAAAAGGAGTGGATCTGAAAAACTCCTCATCTATCTTTAGTTTGTCATTTGAAACAATCAAGGAAATGGTAATATTTGAACCCCAAGTTTAATTCATGAGGTGGCTCATCAACAACTGTCCATGAGAATTTTCTGCTGAACTCCTTAACAATAGGGTCCAAATATGCGTTTGTATATCCTAAACCGTGATAATTGTGTAAAGATTGAGAGAGGGTTTTGTTAACTAGTTCGTTCCCTCAAAAATTGTCGTTTGGTTTTCAAAAATCCATCTCTAGTGGTTCAATTTTTTTTTTTTAAAACAAAGCCTAAAACATGAAAATACCAATTAACACATATTTCATTAAATCTGGAATTAAATAGTGTATCTAGAATTTCAAAATAACCAAAAAAGCTCAATTATTGTGTTGTCCTTCTAATAAATGTTTTGCAAATTTAATGAAATATGTGTTAATTTGTAAAAACCAAAATAGGTCTCAAATATTCCTTCGAATCTTCCAAAATATTACACATGTAAAAAAATGAAAAAAAAAAAAAAAAAAAAAATAAATAAATAAAAAAATAAAAATAAAAAATAAAAAATAAAAATAAATAAATAAATAAATAAATTTAAATGAGATTGTTATCGACAAAAACCTCCTTTTGTTTTCAAAAATCCATTTCCATCTGTTTGGAAATCGCATCCAAAGTTGATGGCTAAAAGAGGAAAAAACTGAGTAAAACATAGCACTGACATTTGATTTGTCAGTGCCACCATTTTAAATTTTTTGAACCAGCACTGAAAAATTATCTGTCGGTGTGTCTGAATCCTTGGTGGAAGATTTTAAACAACTGCTCCAATTCATTACCCATGAAGTCTTTATCCTAAAACTAAACTATGATAACATGACACACATCTGTCTTGAGGAGAGCCTAATCATTGAGTCAAATCGGAGTAGAGTGATAGAACATGCCTCTAGATGAGAGGATCTTCATGCTCAAACAAACAAATCTAGTTGCGTAAAGTATATAAGGTTTGTCGCAAGAATGAGAGAGGAGGCAGACCGAAGAATCTGCGAAAATATATACTCTATATTAAAGGACATATGGCTTGTTGTAAATGTAAATCAATAGAGAGAGGGGTTAAATAAGTAGTGATGTCACTTATAATTGTTTTTCCAACTAATTAATCCTTTAAACAGTTGCATTATAAAACACATAAAGAGAGATCAGAGCATCATAACATAACACATGACCATAAAATAATCACATACGTAAGACATCAATGATTTCTAGTGGAAAACCCGAAGGGACAAAAACCACCTGTTGTTGGTGTGTTTCTTTTCATTCTCTTATTATATATAGATAAAATATTTTACATATTTTAGTTGGCCTCCTCCACCTAGAAGCCACTAACCATTCTATCAGTATTTTTGGCCATCGCTAGCTAGAAAGTCACTACTCACATGACTTTACAGGCTACCACCTACTAGAAGGCACCACTTCCAATAAGCCTTGCCCAACCACCACTAGACTCTCTAGCCACCACTAGATGGAGATACTACTCCCAATATATCATTTTGTTGGGAACCAAAAACAAGGAGCAGTTGTCCCTTTCTTTTTGAACCACTAATAAACGAAGGCCCTAACCTTCTCAAACTCTCAAAGCCATGTTTTCATTCATTTTCAAGCTAGACTCCAAGGAGAACTTCACATATCAACAACAACATGTCAGTCCTCTCTGCAATATATAAAATTTGTCCATATATATATATATATATATATATATATATATATATATATATATATATATATATATATATATATATATATATATATATTATAATGAATGCACTAGCAACAACCATACACTAAATGATCTTTAATCATTCCTTTCTCCATCTCCTCAATCATTGCATAAGATGTTGACTGAAACATGCTTATGCTACCTTTTACAACTTTTGCAAACCACTTCATATTTTATGCATAATGTCTCTCACAGCTTACACACACTTCTCCTCTCACACACTTGCTCAATCAATAATACAACCAAACTAAATTCCTCAAAGCATCCTCTCATAAATAATTTGTTGGAGTGATTAAAACAATAATTAGATTCTGAGTAATGGAACACTTTGCTTCTCTTTTCATACAATAGAATTGATCTGGTATTTTAAACATTTCTCCTCCATCACTTGATCCTCATTGATTGACATTGAATGAGGGATATTTTCAACTCTAGCTGTCTTCTAGATGACTTCCATGAATTCTTTTACCAAATACCATGTGAAAAAACCAAAGGAATTTCCCATGGAATTGATTCGATGCGTGCACATTTCGTGAATTCCACTTTCAGCCATCATTGTTGGGACTACACGTGTTTCCAGAGAGGATAATTGCTAGGATAGTATGGACATGTCAGCGAGGATAACAAAAGATATTTTCTATGAGGAAAATCACTTCCTTGTGAGGATGCCATAGCATTTAACTATCTTGTAAATGACTTCCCTGAACATTTTGACCAAATACCATGTGCAAAAACCAAAGGAATTTCCCATGGAATTGATTCCATGCATGCACATTTCGAGAATTCCACTTTCAACCATCATTGTTGGGACTACACATGCTTCCATAGAGGATCCTCACTGGGATAGTATGGAAATTTCAGTGAGGATAAAAACATATATTTGCTATGAGGAAAACCGCTTCCCTATGAGGATGTCATAAATTAAGTATATTGCATCCTTCTTCCACCTGATTTGTAGCTCAACTTTAAAACATAATTTTGCAAGTCTAGACATTGTGACAACCATTAAATATCATCCATAAAACTCAATACAAAGCATAGAAGTAATCATTACAGTGAAAATAATGTTGAGTATTTGTTGACATCAATGAAAACACTACAATGCTAAAAATATCCCCCTTTGACATTTAATGTCAACCTGAACCTAATCTTCCCTTTGGAACCTGACTTCTGAAGATGATTTGAATAATCTCTCCCCCTTTGACATCTATGGAAAGGGAAAAGCCCAACACTGAAGAACCATGCCAACAATGTGGGGACTGAGAGAAGTACTCCCCCTAAAGTGTTCAACACCATGCTAACTACAAAGCTTATACAAATTGATCTTCTGATAAGAACGAATGTCTCTCCTGCAACATAAGCATGTGAAACAATGAACTTAGATGCCACTCATGTCTCTAGACAACACCATACATCCTCTCATGTTGACCATGCTCCCCCTAAGCATGTAATGGGATTACAATAAACATCTCTTTGTTGTTGTACTGACACTTACCTTTCTCTACAATAAGTCTCCTTGCTAAATGCAAGAGACTACCCTTCATAGACTAGGACTCGAACTGACTTTGATGAATGATATACAATGAATTGCAATAAAAATGAAATGCTACTTAGATAAAATACATGGTTGTAATAATCACAGATAACTGATATATGAATCTCCTATCAGCATGCCTAAAGTTCAACCAATGACTCTATGGACCCAACGTTTACATCATTCACCCAATGCAGTAAGGGCTATGTCAATGACATCCAAAACTAGACTTTGACAATTTTACAATACTTGCTAGACACCATGGGTATCTCTATTTTACAAATGCACATAAGTGTTCTCTCCTCTATGCTAGATCAATACAATGATATGCAGTAAGTACATGGCATCCATGAGTAATAATATGTGTTCTATGTAGCAACAACAATATGAGTATAATACATGGCATATGATAATGCATGGATACTCTTAACACATCATCCATAAACAATAATATTGGTAGCAACATGTGTGTAGCTTCTGTATTCAAGCTTTTGTGATCCATAATGAATTAAGCAAAGTCTTTTGGTAGAAATCACATAAGAGAAATTTTTGGCCGACGTGTTTCGAACGAACAAGTGTGGTTCATCATCAAGACCAGATGAAGAGGTAGACCATGGAAAGGCTTAAATAGAGAGCAATGTAGAGACATAATTTCAAGTAACAGCGATATTTGAACAATAATATTTAAATTATGATATTAATTTATTAATATATTAAAAACAAATATTATTCAGTAGCGGCTATATTAAACGGCTACTTTTTGGAAAAAAATATTTAAATAATGATATTACTTCATTAATTTATTTAAAATATTAATAGGTAACGACTAGTTTTTGAAAAATAATATTTAAATTAATTTATTAAAACCAAATATTACTAGTTTTCGAAAAATAATATTTAAATAATGATATTAGTTTATTAATTTATTAAAAGTATTAATATGCAATGGCTATATTAAACGGCTAGTTTTTGAAAAATAATATTTAAATTGTGATATTAGTTTATTACTTTATTAAGAACAAATATTAATAAGTAACTACTATATTAAACAACTAGTTTCTGAGAAATAATATTAAAAAAAAATCAAAGTCAAACTTTAAAGGAGGGGAGTCAAAAATTATAAAAATGGGTCAAGACCCTAATTGAGACAAGATAATTTGATAAATAATTAATGGAAATAAAATAAACTAAATTAAAAATAATTGATGAAAAAATAAATAAAATAAAACAAAAATATATACAAGTCAGAAGAAATATATATATATATATATATATATATATATATATATATATATATATATATATATATAAAAATAGAAACATATCTATGTATACATATATACATATACATATACATATACATATCCAAAGAAAAGTAATCAATAAATAAAATGGGGTCAACAATAAAATATGGGGCTCGGGCCCATTATACAAATAAAAGATACTAAAAGGAGTTAAGAACGAATAGGATGATAAAATACATAAAAAACATGAAGGATCAAGAAAATAAACTCTAATGAAGAATAAATCAACAACAAATAATATAAAAAGGATGACAATACCTACATAGATAAATAAACAAACAAAATAAATCCCAAAAAGAAGCCTAAAAAACTAAGAGGACAGGACAGGGACCCAACTTCTACTAATATTCCAACCATCATCTCTATTCAAATTATTGGATCATTTTTCAATTTCTAGGGCCTCCCTCATTTTATGATGATGGAAATGAGTAACCCTAGCAACAACTTGGGCCTCCTCAATGTAGATGTGATGCTTAGATTTATCTTCATGCTCCGCCAAAGCAGAGGAGAAGGTCTTGCCATGCTTGATGTCAGCAGCATTCTCACGAATCCTTTGATTAATCGAGCGACCAATATCACCAATGTAGGCAGTCCCACAAGATCATGGGATAACGTAAACACCCTTCATATTCTTGGGGTCCACTGGGTCTTTTATAGATCTAAGGGAGCTCTAGATGGTATTTAAAGGCCTAAAGGTTGAAGCCACCTTATGCTTCCTTAGGATCCTCCAAATCTTGTCAATGGTCCCTTGGATAAAAGGAAGATGAACACCATAAAAATGATCCTTGATATCTTTCTTAGCACTAGGACCTTTTTCAGCTCTGAGGAAAGCCTTAGTAAAATGATGTTTATTATACCTATTATTAAAGAAAACACTTAGGAGATGTGTTTTCTCTTCATTGAGATGGTTCTCATCAGAACTCTTAAAGCTCTAGTCACTAAGGTGTTGAGAACACCAAGCTTTTGAGCTGGGAAATGATGAGAATTAGCATGAAGATATTGTTCCGTATGAGTTTTCTTACGAAATGCTTGATGAGGGAAAGAGCCATCATCATTCCTTGAGAGGAGGATGTCAAAGAAGGGCAGACTACCATTACATTAAAATTCCATGGTGAACTTTATAGAACTAGATTGATTGTTAAGATGGAGGAAAAACTGTCAGAACTTTTTTTTACCATGGGACCAGATGACACAAGTGTCATCCATAAACCTCTTCCACATCTTAGGCAGAAGACAAGAAGAAACTAAGGCCTTTGATTCAAAATACTCCATGAATTGATTAGCTACCACAAGGGAGAGGGGCGAACCCATGGCGACACCACAAGTTTTCTCATAAAATTCCCCATCGAATGAAAAGAAAGTAGAAGTAAGACAAATACCAACTAAATAAGCCATATCAGGATCTGTGATGCACTTGATGACTTCTATGGCATCGTTGATAAGGATATTAGTGTAGAGGGAGACCACATCGAAGCTCACAAGCTTGTCATCTGGATCAAGCTTGAAACTCTTTAACTCATTAAAAAAAGATGCATAGTCCTTGATGAAGGATTATGTATGGCCAACAAGGGGCTTAAGATTTTGGGCTAAATATTTAGTAAGAAGATAATTTGTCCATCCTATCATGTTGACAATGGGTCTCAGAGGAGCCCCTTCCCTATGAATTTTTGGCAGACCATAGATTCTAGGGGTAACAGGGTAACTTTCAATAAGCTTATGACTAAACGAGTTGACTGAGCTACTAGCCTTTATAGCAAGAGCCACGTTTTTGGAAATCGTCTATAGGGGATCCTTGTTGAGTTTCCTATAGCTCCCGCTATTATGGAGGTGGCCCAACGTCTTCTGAAAGTAATCATCTTTATCAAGAATAACCACATCACCACCTTTGTCAGCTTTGAGAACAACAATATTCTTATTATTGTTTAACGATTTGAGAGCATCAAACTCAGGTTTGTTGATGTTGTTATTGGGGGGCTTTGTCTTTCTAAGGACAGCCACACAGTCTTAACGAATGATCTCTTTAGTGACGTCCGGTAAGTCCCTAATACCATATTCAATGTCACATATGATATCGTCGACCGGGATCTTTCTAGGAGCAAGAGAAAAATTTAAACCTTTCTCCAAAAGACTAAAGACAGGGGGATCAAAAGAAAAGCTAGAGAGATTGACAACCCGATTACTAGAAGAGGAAAGAAAACTAGAACAAACAATATAACAAAATAAGCTCTATATAGAAAAATCATGACAAGAGCACAAGATAACCACTAGAAACCTCCATACTCTTCATAGACATCTGGAATATAAAAATTCATAGTAATAACACAAATAACATGACATAGTGACACCACAACTAACATCCTCATCAGCAATAAACAATAAGTCATTAATGAGGATCAACATCAAGAAGCATACTCTTGTAGCATCAACTCTAACTCAGGAAAAAAAATAAGCAAGCAGCAAACGCATCACTAGCAATATATGAGCCAATATAATAGCAATCTCTCAAACATCCTCATTGGGTGTCCAAATAAGTAATGCATCTAAGAAGTAATCTAAGTAACAACAACATCAACATAAGATTTTGCAATAAGGCACTATCAGCAACTCATCAACTCCTTGACCTCATGCTATCAAGGTCAATGCACTCTTTCATTGTACAATGAGATCAAAATCCCAAGTATCATAAGCATTAGAACCAAAACATCATAGGAAACATGTATACTCTTATGAGACTCATGGAGCATCATACTCGCTCTATGCATCAACAACAATACACCTCTCATAGATATAGCCATTCACACCATATATTATCAAGGCATTAACACTTAGCAATAGACCCATCAAAATTGAGCCATATAAATGCAAAACATCCTAGCAGTAACATGCACCATACATCTAGATATATAAACCATGAATGACAATATCTACACTCTAGAAGTGCCAATTCTAATACACCATCAGTTAACCTCAATAACATCCACACATGCATGACAATACATGACATAAATGTGATCTAGTAATATGATCACTAGCAATATACTAAATATGCCATGCAAAAATACTAGAACATATGAATCCCTATGAGGAAGCCACAATGAAACCAATGTCAAATATATGCATAACAAGCTCCTCCATAATGAACATAATGCCAACAATTGACTAGTCCAGTAGAAGAGAGAATGCTCCCCCTAAATGTGTGACATCTCTTTAATCCTTGAAAACTATTCTATGAAGAGTTCAAGCTCAAATCACAAATAATATATTAAAACCCTAATCAAAATTGCCTCAACAGATGAACATTAGTAACATAAATCTTGCAAAATACAATCAACATCAAATGAAAAGGCATCAACAAACCCTAGCTATTGTTGGCATTATGGCACAGGTGTGGCGCTATGGTACAGGTGTTGTCCTTGATGGCAACTCACTTTGGTGACAGATCTCAGTTCAGGCTCTCAGGATGAAGGAAATCTTGTATACGCAGTTTCACCTTAACAAAGACGCGTATACACGCGGGTTAGACGTTCAAAAGTCGCGTATGCGTATACATGCACTTTCACGCACATAAAAGCGCGTATATGGTGGGAAACTTATTTTTTGGTCCATGGTCGTTAGTCCTTGGAATTTGAACCTATGGTTTTGGACCATGGTATCTTGTCAGAAGTATTGACCCCAGGTATTGGGCCCTTGGTATTATTTATTATGGTTTTGGACATTGGTATTGTGGAAGGCCTAAAACTATAAAAGAGGAAGGAGATCATGTGGCAAGATATGATCTGATTTATTGAATATCTGATATTGTGCTAGATCTGGAATACTGGTGATTGGGTTTTGGTGCAGATCTAGATCTGAATGAAGGAGGAACCTGAGCGCAAGAAGGATAAGGTCTATTGATGGATTGAAATCTCAAGGCTTGAACATTGATATTTCTGTATGATTTTGATCTGTTATATGTGGCGCACTCTTGATCTATAAATCTGATAATGTGGGTTAACTAATGACTGAATGTTTAAAAGAATGAATTATCCTTTATAGATCTGTACGCAGTTTCAGTGAAGTGCAGTTGCGTATACACGCTTTTTCTATGAATGAAAGTAGCGTATACACAGGTTGGTTGTGGTACAGAAGTGTATACACGTAGGTTGCTGAATAGTGAAGTAGCGTACATATCTTGATTTATGTTCTAGTTGCTTCTGTTTTATTGCTGTAGTGTTCTGGGTTCAGAATTGGTGTTTGATTAGAGTTACTGTGTTCTCGGTACAGCGGATAGAGAAGTGTTTATTTGATTCAGTTTTTGATTGGTGAAAAGGAGTTTGGTTGATGCAGAAATTCTTGATGTTTGATTGATGCTATCTGTGGATCCAGTCTGAAAATCAGTGAAATGTGGTCCCTGAAAGATAGAGAAGGTTGTAGCCTTTTGTAGGTCAGCACCTACGTATTAGTATCTTGGCTAGTGCAAGAGCAGATGGGGTTGTAGCTCCCTTCTAGGAGAAGCTGGAAAACGAGAGAGGGTTGTAGCTCTCTACAGGTTGCAGCCTACGTAATGGTAAAGGACTGCACCATTACATTTGTAAAAAGAAGTTTCTAATTAAAGAGAAGAGAGAGGCGAATTGCAGCAGGTGGTTTTCACCCACATTAGGTTTCCACCTTATATCTTGTGTTCTTGTGTGCGATTGTCTTTTTGCTCTGTTTTGTTGGTTCTGGTTACTGGTTATTTGCTTCTGAATCACAGATTAACAATTAATTTCAGAAAGATAAAGTAAATTAAAAAGTTTGCATTATATATGCGGGTTTTCTTCTGCATAGTTGTGTATATACGCGGGTTCAATTAACTGAAGTAGCGTATATCATTTTATTTTGAAAAAGGAACATTTGACTTAATAATACTGATTCACCCCCCCTCTCAGTATTATTTTCAACAATTGGTATCAGAGCCAGGTTTTTCAGGAGAAGCTTGATCGCTTGAAGGAAGATCATTCATCATGAGCAACTACGAGAGGGAAGCATCAATCAGGCCACCAATTTTTGATGGGACAAACTTCGTTTATTGGAAGGTAAGAGTTACTGCCTATCTTCAATATCTTCGTACAGAAGTCTGGGATATCATAGATACAGGGTATACTTTTCCATCAGCAACTCCTACAGATCCGGCTGAGAAGAAGAAATATGAAACAAATGCAAAGGCGGTCAATACTCTATTAGGATGCCTATCTCAATCAGAATTTGTCAAGGTAATGAAGTTTAAATCCACAAAAGAGATATGGGGCAAGATTGTTCTAAGCTATGAAGGAGATGATCAGGTAAAACGAGCAAAACTTCAAACCCTCAGGATTCAGTAGGAAAATCTCAGGATGTATAATGATGAAAGTGTGGCTAACTATTTTCTTCGTGTAGATGAGATTGTTAACTGTATGAAAAATTTGGGTGAAGAAATAAAAGAGGCTGTTGTGGTTGAAAAAGTTCTAAGATCATTGTCCCCTAGGTTTGAATCTAAAGTTTCTGCAATAGAAGAAAAAGAGAATCTACAAAACCTTAAAATGTCACAGCTGCACGAAATTCTAACTACTTATGAAGTGAGGAAAGGAGGTCCATTAGACAAGAGAGAAGTTGCCTTTAAGGCTTCAGGCAAAGGCGAGTACTACGAGTCAGGACACGTGTCAGAAGAAGAAGAAGAATCAAATTTTATCAGAAATCTTCAACGGGGTACTGGACGGTTCCGAGGTAAGTTACCTTTCAAATGCTTTGCTTGTGGAAGAGTCGGTCACTATGCTGCCAAATGTCCTCACAAGGATAAGATTGATAAAGGGAAGGAACCTGGTAGATGGAACAAGAAACAGAATGCAAATAAGAAAAGCTATTACACTCATGAGGATAGTGATGGACTTTCAAATAGTTACGAAGATGAACGAGGTAATGAGTATAAACTTTTAATGGCTTTTGAAGATGATGACTACATGGATGCTATAGATGTAGAAGGTTTTTATAAAGAGATGTCTAATCTCAAAATTTTCTTAGAAGAGAAAAATGCGATTATTGATACTTTGCAATGTCAACTGGCTGAAAGGGAAAAACATCTTGAAAAATTGGAATGTGAAATTTTTGGTCTTAGAAGGAATATTGAGAAAACAAAAGCTATTAATCTTAAATTTGTTAAAGGATATGAAACTCTGGATGAGATTATCAATGTGCAGCGTTCTCCACTAATAAAGACAGGTCTGGGATATAATGAAGAAACATCTCAAGCATCCACCTCCAAAATTTATCTTGATGCAGCAAGGAGGAGCGAGCAAAGGCCTAATAGAAATCATCAGGTAAATCAGGGATAGTTTACCTCAAGAACAAACAAAGCCTATCAAGAAAATCGGGGGCAAGCTACCTTAAGGACAAATAGAAGCTACAATCAGCCACAGGTAAAATCTTCCCAATTTGCCTCAAGAATAGATGTCAGTAGAAACTACAATCGGTTGGATGATAGATTTGATAATCGCAGGAGTTTCTTCAATGGCCAATGCTTCTCCTTCCATAACTTTGGTCACAAAGCAGCCCAATGTGTTTCCTATAAGACAATCATGACTAGAGAAGCTCAGAAACAAAGGAATATGACTGGGATCACGAAAAGGACTTATAACAACTTTTCAGCCCTTGAAAATGAAGTTGAATGTTCTATTTGTAATAACTTTGGTCATGAAGATTCTGAATGTAGGAGCAGGTTTTGGAAGACAACTCAGAAGGAACAAACCTCAAGTGCCAGAACATGGAGAATGAAGGAACCACAACCAGAAAGATGTGGGATAGCCTTTTATGCAGAAGGACAGGAAAATCTATGGTATATCGACAGCGGATGTTCGAAGCATATGACAGGTGATAAAGAAAAACTTGAATCATATACTACATTAGAAAAGGGAAAGAAGGTTTCTTTTGGAAACGATACCCCTGCAGCCATAAAAGGAAAAGGCATTGCTCAGTTGAAAGAAAAGGTCAAGGCTAGAAATGTTTTGTATGTTGATGGCTTGAAGCATAATCTACTGAGTGTTAATCAGATGTGCGATCAAGGAACCGAGGTAATATTTCGATCAAATGGATGTAGTGTTCGTGATCTTGATACGGGAAAAACAGTGATCAAAGGTAGAAGAACTCCAAATAATCTATACATATTTGAAGAAGGACAACAACAATGCTATTTGAGCAAGGATGATGAACACTGGTTATGGCACCGGAGGTTGGGGCATCTAAGCTTTTCACAGATAAGGAAATCATGCAAGTACTAGGCAGTTTGTGGTCTTCCAGATATCAAAATTCCAGACAACACCATATGCAAATCATGTCAGTTTGGTAAGCAAACCATAACTAACTTTCCTGAGAAGGAAGGATCAGCTAGCAAGCCTCTTGAGCTAGTCCATACAGATGTATGTGGTCCATTTAGGACAAGGTCACCTCGAGGAGAAGAATACCTTATATTATTCATTGACGACTTCTCCAGGTTTGTTTGGTTAGGACTTATGAAGCACAAAGACGAAGCATTCGAAAAATTCAAATCCTTCAAAGCCTTGGCTGAAAATGAATCAGATTACAAAATTAAGTGCCTCAGGTTCGACAGAGGTGGGGAGTTTACCTCAAATGAAATTTTTGATTTATGTGAAGAACATGGAATAAGAAGGGAATTCTCTACAGCTAGGACTCCTCAGCAAAATGGAGTGGTGGAAAAGATGAACAGAACAATCCAACAAATGGCTCGTGCTATGCTTGATGAGTCTGGAACTCCCACAACCTTCTGAGGTGAAGCTGCATATGCTGCAGTTGTTATTCTCAACAAAACAAATGTCCGAGTGAACAACACTCAAACTCCTCATGAGCTCTAGTATGGTGAGACTCCTTCGGTAAAGCATTTCAAAATTTTTGGGAGAAAATGCTATATTAAGAATACTGATGAGCAGCTTGGCAAACTTGAACTTAGAGCAGATGAAGGCATTATCCTTGGTTATTCTCCCCACAGCAAAGCATATAAGTGTTACAATAAAAGACTTGGAAGAATTGTTGACAGCATTGATGTAGTGGTTGATGAAAAAGGATACATCCCTAGGCAAGTAAATCATGAAAAAATCGATGAGGATGAAGACTACTCTCTAAATCAGACAGATGATGATGAAGAACCTCAAGAGGCACCAGAGGGACAGACAAGGATAGAAGAGAAGACTCCATCCAGGTACGTTCAGAAGAATCATCCAGAATCTCAGATTTTGGGGCAGAAAGAAGCAGGTGTACAAACTAGAAGAACAATTGCAGAAGCCTCAAGCTATTTGGCATTGCTCTCCTCCACTGAACCACAAAATGTAAAAGAGGCATGCAAAGATGAATGCTGGGTCAAGGCAATGGATGAAGAACTTGAGAAGATCGAAAAGAACGACACTTGGGAGTTGGTTCCTAGACCAAAAGATAAGAATGTCATAGGAACAAAATGGATCTTCAAGAACAAGTTGAATGAAAATGGGGAAGTTATTAGAAACAAGGCCAGGCTTGTTTGTAAAGGGTATGCTCAACAAGAAGGAATAGACTTTGAAGAAAGTTTTGATCCCGTTGCTAGACTTGAAGCCATCCGAATGTTCCTTGCTCTCTCAAGCTTTTAGAAGTTCAAAGTATTTCAAATGGACGTAAAATCAGCCTTTCTGAATGGAGATTTAGAAGAAGAAGTATACATTGAACAACCAGATGGTTTCATTCTTGGGAATGATATAAATCTTGTATGCAGACTGAAAAAGGCTCTCTATGGTCTTAAACAGGCTCCAAGGGCTTAGTACTACCGCTTGGACAAATACCTTCATCAACAAGGTTTTTCAAAAGGATCAGCAGATAATCTTCTAATAATGCATTGTTGGCATTACCTCAGAAGCTCTTGGTTGAAGTACTCAAGCTGTTTGGTTCAGGTGGATCAGCTGCAGAAAGGAGAACATAAGGAGAACATGGTTGCTGCTATTGTCAGATGTTGCTGATAGTAGTTATTGGTGATTTTCATAGTCTTGATATTTCGTCTCTATGTCATGTATATCTTCTCTTTATCAAGGTCATGTAACAGCCTATTTTGGTTTCCCCACTATGCCTGGGATGATTGATGCAATGTAATTGGTTATCATATGTAAATTTCTGATGTATCCCCACTTGGTTGGGTGGATGATCCCCACTTGGTTGGGTGATGGATGTATGTATCGAGTCCTTTGGTGATAGGAAGGTCATTTATGATATGTAAGTCATGATTCTTTTTACAGAACATCTTTTTGCAGATCTTGCCTACAGTCAGGGGGAGCATGTTCAGCACAACAGAGCAGAGATATCAGCATGTACTCAGGGGGAGCACAACCCTTTGCCCTTGATGACAAAGGGGGAGAATGAGGATCTTGGGTTGCCATCAAGTCCAAAGGGGGAGATTGTTGGCATTATGGCACAGGTGTGGCACTATGGTATAGGTGTTGTCCTTGATGGAAACTCACTTTGGTGATAGATCTCAGTTCAGGCTCTCAGGATGAAGGAAATCTTGTATACGCAGGTTCACCTTGCCGAAGACGCGTATACATGCGGGTTAGACGTTCAAAAGATGCGTATGCGTATACACGCACTTTCACGCACATAAAAGTGCGTACATGGTGGGAAACTTATTTTTTGATCTGTGGTCGTTAGTCCTTGGAATTTGAACCTATGGTTTTGGACCATGGTATCTCGTCAGAAGTATGGACCCCAGGTATTGGGCCCTTGGTATTTTTTATTATGGTTTTGGACCGTGGTATTGTGGAAGGCCTAAAACTATAAAAGAGGAAGGAGATCATGTGGCAAGATATGATCTGATTTATTGAATATCTCATATTGTGCTAGATCTGGAATACTGGTGATTGGGTTTTGGTGCAGATCTAGATCTGAATGAAGAAGGAACCTGAGCGCAAGAAGGATAAGGTCTATTGATGGATCGAAATCTCAAGGCTTGAACATTGATATTTCTGTATGATTTTGATCTGTTATATGTGGCGCACTCTTGATCTATAAATCTGATAATGTGGGTTAACTAATGACTAAATGTTTAAAAGAATGAATTATCCTTTATAGATCTGTACGTAGGTTCAGTGAAGTGCAGGTGCGTATACACACTTTTTCTGTGAATGAAAGTAGCGTATACGCAGGTTGGTTGTGGTACAGAAGCCATTACACGCAGGTTACTGAGTAGTGAAGTAGCATACATATCTTGATTTATGTTCTAGTTGCTTATGTTTTATTGCTGTAGTGTTCTGGGTTCAGAATTGGTGTTTGATTACAGTCATTGTGTTTTGGGTACAGCGGACAGAGAAGTGTTTATTTGATTCAGTTTTTGATTGGTGAAAAGGAGTTTGGTTGATGCAGAAATTCTTGATGTTTTATTGATGCTATCTGTGGATCCAGTCTGAAAATTAATGAAACGTGGTCCCTGAAAGAAAGAGAAGGTTGTAGCCTTCTGTAGGTCAGCACCTACGTACTAGTATATTGGCTAGTGCAAGAGCAGAGGGGGTTGTAGCTCCCTTCTAGGAGAAGCTGGAAAACGAGAGAGGGTTGTAGCTCTCTGCAGGTTGCAGCCTGCGTACTAGTAAAGGACTGCACCAGTACATTTGTAAAAGGAAGTTTCTAATTAATGAGAAGATAGAGACGAATTGCAGCAGGTGGTTTTCACCCACATTGGGTTTCCACCTTATATCTTGTGTTCTTGTGTGCGATTGTCTTTTTGTTCTGTTTTGCTGGTTCTGGTTACTGGTTATTTGCTTCTGAATCACAGATTAACAATTAACATCAGAAAGATAAAGTAAATTAAAAAGTTTTCATTATATACGCGGGTTTTCTTCTGCATAGTTGCATATATACGCGGGTTCAATTAACTGAAGTAGCATATATCATTTGATTTTGAAAAAGGAACATTTGACTTAATAATACTGTTTCACCCCCCCTCTCAGTATTATTTTCAACAGCTATAAGTTACCCTAAAAAAACCAAAATAGTCTAGCACCACATGTTGTCATCATGCATAACAGTAACTACATCATTCAAGAAAATAATAGAAAACCCTACCTCTCTTGGTTTCCATGTCTTTAAAACATCATTAGGGTTTAAACAAGAAAATTGCTTCGATTCTATCAACAATCACATATGGTTGATCCAACAAATATTAAATTGCAATAGTGATAAACCATAAATAAGAAAACCTTCAAACGTCGTGTAGCTCCCCTTGAACCCATGCATCTCCTTCCCAAAACACAGATCTGTCCATATACAATCTCTATTATATCATTGCACCTCGAGTGGTGTACATGCAACTCAAGATGTAGCCATATGCTCCCCCTGAGACCATGCAGGCCTTAGTTTTTGGTGGGATTCTCTTGTTGATCCTTTCTCCTCCATACTTTGATATACAGATATTTGACATGTGCATCAACTTCTTTCTTCTTTTGTGGTTGGTCGTACATGATTTTATTCCCTTCACTGGATCACCTATAACACGTGGGAAAATTGAAAACTTTGGTCGTATGGCTGACATTATGACACACATAAAACCTTATGTGACCAAGGAATAAAGGAATAAACCCATATCCTCCTATTACTATATTTTCTACTCCTTTCATATGCCTCGTAGTCAATAGCCTTATCACCACAATCATTGCATGAGAAGTAGTAACCATAAAAAGGACTATTTTAGCTAATTGGAGCATATTTTCATGAAGGACGTTTTCTTCGTTGACTATTTTCTTGAGGATGCTTTCTATACAATTACATTTGTTGCTACAAGCTTCTACAATCTACTACAACATGTCCAAGTTTCTAATAGTTGAAGCATTTGATATCTGCCAAGGGTGCAAATGATCTTCTAGGTGAAGATACTTTCCTTGGCACATTTTTTTTCTCCTTCTTTAACAACTAGTTTTTTTGTTGGATTTCGTTCTTGCTACTTTGACTACTGGTAACATCTATTACTTGGTCCTTTTTTAGTGTTGCTTATGAACTATTTTCTCCTTTGTTTTGGCCGAGATATTATTTAACTGAAGTAGACTTTTGGGTGCTTCTTTCCAATTTTTGCTGGGACATTTTCTTCTCTAGTTCACTTCTCAATGAAACTAATTCATCCTTCAAGCTTTGACATTGAAATTACTTTTCCTTATACTACTTCGTCATCCCTTCTTCAATTTTCCTTCCTTCTTCCAGCTTAGTTTTTAATCTGATGATTTCTTCCTTAGAATTTTTCTCTCTTTCTTCAAGTATTTGAAACAATTTCTTCAAATTTCTATTTTCAAGTGAGATCATTTTTATTACACCCAATGTTGAGATAATTTGAGTTTGATATTTAGTTAATCTCTCATTTTCTCCATAATCAAAATTTTACAAATATGATTTCTCTCTAGAAGGATTACCTCCACGTCTACTTAAGAGACCAATCTCAATTGATTGGTTGCCATCTCCTAAACCATCAAACTCAAGATCATCATCATAATTTCTTGTGCAAGGAAATGAACAATCAGATGTAAGATGCCATCACATCTCAAAAAGAGAGTATCCTCTAAATCTGGATTTTTTTTAACTTGTTTGCTGCTCTTCTTCTTTTGACACATCTTTTTCTTATTCTTAGCCATGGTCTATAATATACTCTTGAGTGGTTAAGATTCACTAGAGATAACTTGGCTCTAATACCATTTTTTGGAAATGTAGATCACTACTGAGAGGAGGGTGTTACATCAGACAAATCCCTCTAGTGGACAAGAGCAATCTCCCTAGATCCTCGACGAAAACTAGAAACAAACAAGACAATTGAAATTACTCTTTCCTTAATTTGAACTTGATTGAATTATAATAATTAAAGCTAATGGATGAGCATCTTACCTATTTCATGAAATGCTTGATGAATATCCCTTTTTGTGATTCAATGTAGCTCTTAAATGCTTGATAAGACCTGCAAACATCGACTATAAAAGGATCAAAAGCACATGCGATATAATAATCCAAACAACTTAACCTAATGATCAAGGATATTAGGAATTTAATTTGCCTTAATAAAAATTATAAACAATAATAAACTATTCATTTTTCCAATAAGACAAATCAATGGGATAAAGTGTTCATTTGTATTAATCAAAGATTAAGAGGAGCCTTACAACCTTCACCTTGATGTCGTGAGGTCCCTCCAAAATGCCTTCAATCTCCTCCTTAGATGACAAGATTTCCAATATCAAACCAACAACATAATTTTGTCTTCTCTGAGTTCTGACCTCCTCAATCCCTCTACCCTCTAGTCATTTTATAGGCCAAGAGGAAGAAGTTTCAGATCCGAAAGAGAAGGATGAGAGTCCTTCATTAATGGATTAGGTTACCATGAGAAAAGGGATTAATATGCAACATCTGAGGGTTATAGTTAGAATAGTCATCACCTGGAAGCTTTTCGTTGGAAACTATTCGACTAACTATGTTTCTAGAATGTACCTTTTATTTTTACTTTCTTGAATTCACCTGCGTGGGTTTATAGTGGCAAACATAGCGCAGTTATGCATTTTTCTCATAGTTAATTCCAGTGAATGTGTGGGAAACTCTAGAAAAATCATCACAGGTGGAACTTAACAAGGTGTGATAGCTATTATCCCCAAATTTCTCATATACTTCAAGATATTTTGGGTTGTTTGACTTTGGAGGGAGCTGGTTCAAACTTGTTCATCGGTGGTAAAAATACCCATAAACTGATCAAGTTTCATGGCAACAAATTGACATGTAACAGAGGGGGGTGAATCAGTAGTGATGGAACTTATAATTTTTTCATGAATTAATTAACCTTTAAACAATTTCAATCTGAAACACATAAAGAGATATCATAGCATCATAACATAACACATAAACATAAAATAATCACACACATAGACACCAATGATTTGTGGTGGAAACATAAAAGCTTGTTGTTATTGTGATTCTTCTTGTTCTCTTATGATATATAAATAAAATTGTTTACATCTTTCAATTTGCCTCCACCAGTTAGGATCCACTACCCGTTCTAATAGTATTGTTGGGCACCACTAGCTAGGAAGTCTCTACTCACATGAATTTGCAGGGTGCCACCTACTAGAATCCACCATTCCCAATAAGCCTTTCCCAACCACCATTGGATGGAGATACTACTCCCAATATATCATTTTTTCTTGCCACTACTGAAAAGCAACAACCACCCCTTTCTTATTCATCCACAACTGAACGAAGGCCCCAGGATCCTCAAACTCTTGGAGCCACACTTTAATTCATTTTCAAACTGGACTCCAAGGAGAACTTCACAACTCAACAACAACATGTCAAACCTCTCTACAATATATAAAATATGTCTAAAAAGAAACTATGAAAACCAAACAATATTTTGATGAATGCACTAGAATAAACCATACAGGAACTTCAACCATTCCTTTCTTCATCTCGTTGATCTTTGCATAACATGTTGGCTAAAACATGCTTCTACTACCTTCTGCAACTTTTGTAAACCACTTCATATTTTCTGCATAATGTCTCTCAAGTTGTCTCCTCTCACACACTTGATCAATCAAGAATGAAACCAAACTAAATTCCTCAAAACATTCTCTCATAAATAATTTACTCGAGTGGTTAAAACAATAATTGCATTCAAAGTAATGGATCATTTATCATCTTTTTTCATATAACAAAATCGATCTGGTATTTTGAATATTTCTCCTCCATCACTTGATCCACCTTGATCTACATTGAATGAGGGATATTTTCAACTTTAACTATCTTCTAGCTGACTTCCTCGAACTTTTTGACCAAATAGCATGTGCAAAAACCAAAGGAATTACCCCTGGAATTGATTGGATGTGTGAACATTTTAGGAATTCCACCTTTAGCCATCATCGTTGGGACAATATATGCGCTAAAAGAGGATCCTCATTGGGATAGTATGGACATGACAGTGAAGATAATAACATCTTTGCTATGAGGAAAATTGCTTCCCTGGGAGGATGTCGTAAGTCAAGTTGATTACATATTTCTTCCACCTAGTTTGTAGCACAACTTTAGAACATAATTGTGCAAGTCTATACATTGTCACAACCATAAAATATCATCCATAAAACTCAATACAAATCATAGAATTCACCATTACAAGGAAAATAGTGTTGAGTGCTGGTTGACATCAATGGAGACACTACAATGCCAACATGGCTCATGGAGTTTATCCTGTTGTGAATGATAAAGAGATGAAGTGTGACCCCTGGATGGGAAGATCATTCCGATTCAAGTTTAGTTAATATATATTAGAGGAGGACCCCACAGGATGGCATATAAAGTTACATCTAAGTTTTGAAATATTTAGTAGATAATTCTAGAATAGATTCAGTGAAGGGTGGATCCCCGTATCAACATGGCAACAAAAAACTAGGGTGGTTTGTATTTTGGTTGGTTTCCACTTCGCTCCCCCCCCCTCCCCCCCCACCTTCTTAACCTACAGCAAACTAGGGGGGACCTCGAAGTAAACTTAAGATGTAGATTAGGCCCTACCTTCGATCATGTTGTTGATAAGTGGTTGTCTATTAACTAGGGGTCCAACAATTATAATTTTCAATTTCGATCCCCACCCCCACTCCCCGTTTGTTTACCCATGACAGACTATGGGGGCTCAAAGTGAATCATAGCTATAAATCTAGTCACCTTGTGATCATGCCACTAAAGATGGTCACCCATTAATGAGGGGTCCACAATAGTCCCACATCCAATGCTCAAGGTCATATGAGGTAGTCACATAACGAGGTTTTTCCTAACCACTTGGTTCTTGCCCATGGTTGTATGCACTCATTTTGAGTTAAGCCTTCCAACTCAAGGGAAATAAAATTTCAAGTTTAGCATGGGATAATATTTACATGTTGTTTTGTTGAAAATATTAGATTAGCCTATTTCATGTGCCCATAAATATTAGGTCTGAGGATCAAAGCAACAAAAAACTCGATCCAAAGGAACCCTTGAGCCTAGTGTCAACAAGTGGTATCATATCACAGTGCAACTCTTTGGGAAGAGAAGGAGATCTAAACTCAAAATATTTTTAATTACAAAGGATAAAGGTTTGAAACAGAAATAAATTCCATGTGTACTGTAGGAAGAGAGATAAGTGTAGCATAGGAACTTGAAACACTGAATGATATTATAGATTGAAGTTTATTACAACCAAGGAGGATAGTTGGATGGAATTGCTCGAGAAGGGCTTGGAAGTAGACCTTGTAGGTATTTAATATTATATTTTGCAATAAATTAGTGAAGAAATGTATGTATTGATTATAGGTATTAGCAGATAACGTACTATACAAGAATAATATAGCTAGAATATTGTGACAAAAGAATTAGAGAATTGAATAAGAGTGTGGTAGAGACACTCACTCAATTATATCTAAGGTTGGAAGTTTGGAAGAGAGTGGGTGAAGCCCTAATAAGAGAAGTGAGAAAAAGTGCAGAATCCTAGAGGAACGTAGAAGCTTAAAGAGTTCTAGATGAGAGAGCCAATGATGCCAAAAGGCCATGTCTAGGAAAGTAGACCTTAGTGAGGTATTTTTTAACAAGAAGAAATAGACTTGTTACTATATAGGCTTTCTTGCAAATCATAGTATATCATGGGAAAGTTCATAGTGAAGGAGAGAGGGATGACCATGAATATTCATGCTAGTGGTTCAAGAAGAAGCCACATGAGAGAAATTAGGAATTTGAGAGGGAAATAGTTGAATTGAAGGCACAACTTAGTGTGCTAAAGGAGATACTATAGGAAAATAATTAAGAACAAATATATGGTGAAGAAAAGGTGAAATGGTTTGTTAAATAATTGTTTGTAGGAAAGATGAGGAAGACGTTGAGGCACACGATGTGTGCTTGGTTGAGGTAAGAGAAACTTAGAGTAGTTAAGTTTGAGGAATAAGGAGTTCACTATTATGAACTAGAATAGAGAGATCTTCTTAGGGGAAATGATGATGCTGATGTTAACGAAAGACTTCATGAGTGTCTTGTGGATTACTTGAAGAGTTCATATCATCATGAAGATCTAATAATAGAGAAAAAAAAGGAGGCTAGAGAGCCTTATGTTTTGAAAATTAATAATGTTGGGTGTGGAGCCTAATTATCTTATTTATTCAAAGGTATCGCCGCATTGGACCCTAGTTCATAATGGGGCAGCAACGCCACCCATTATTTCATGTCGCCAGGGAGGTCCAGGGAGGGCGACATGCGAGGGATTGGGGGCAGTGCCCCCGAAGCTAAAAATAGATGAAAAGTTTCCTTGTAAAATGTTGTAATTTCGTAGTCAATCTGGGTTGTTCATTAGGTGGAAATCTGATGGTAGAAGTCATGTTTAATTTAGGGTTTTTTTTCCCTAGAAGGAAACCCCTCGCTATATAGGAGGGAATTATATTACAGCTATCTAGATCTGTATTCTAAGCGAGAAAGAGAGAGGAAATTATGTGAGAGTGAAGAGGGAATTACAACAGATCTACTGTAGGTTGTATCTCTTCATTTTGCTGGATAATATAAAAGGAAGGACTGGATGTTGCTCCGTGGACGTAGCCCAACTTCGGTGAACCACATATACCTATGTCTCTCCTATTTTATTTGTTTTCCGTGTTTATATTTCTGCAATAATTTATGTGTTCCATTTCTCTGTAATATATAATTTTCTAACAAATAATTTGTGTATGAATGCAAGTCTTGTAGGTATTGGAGATGAAGAATAATCACTAAAAACCATCATAAGGCTAGAGGAAGAACAAACCTAGAATTTTGTTACAAGAGAAAGAGGACAAAGTTGCCTTATAAAGGAAATCAAAGTGGACATCATACAAAATGGGAAAATGCAGCTATGGGAGAATAGTTGCAAGAACATGTTAGTCTAGAGGTAAGGACAAAGTTGGCTTATGAAGAAATCCAAAAGAAGAATCAAGGAAATGATCAAGAGTAACATTCGGATGTAACAATCATGAAGTGTGATGAAGAGATCAAGTTGCTAGAATAAATGCTAAGAGAACTTGAATTAGAAGAACAAATTATAGCCAATGATGGGAAATGTTCATAAGTACCTAGTGGAGAAGAGGTGCCCGTAGCATCTAAAAGTAAATTATTATATGAGACATAAAACTTGTCTGGAGGTGGATTAAAAACAATGGAATTTCAAGGAAGAATACTTAATGAGGAAGGAAACCAAAATATTTTAGAAATTAAACAACAATATGAGGACATGAAGAGAATCATAAGTTGTCTTGGAGATGCTGCAAATAATAAGGTGTGCGAGGTACTAAAATGGGGTATGTAAAATTATAGTATGAATCTTGCCAAAGATGGAATGATAGTTTTGGGTGATGGCAACAAAGGAGCACCCAATCAATGGTGCATGATCACAATGGAATTTTTTAGAAAAAGAAGTATGTGGGAAGAAAATGAAGTTTTTTCAAAATCTTCTGATAAATTCAGATAGAGTTGAGATTATAATAGCTAAGAAGCATCTTTTATGAAAGGGTGAAACTCACTAGATGTGTGAGGAATTAGTAGATTTTTTAACCAAAATGGGTTATGGACATCATATGTAGAAGCATGAACAAGTGGCATATCAAGATGATCATAACAAATAATGGACCACATCAGAGAAATAACCTTTCCATAAAGAGAATGATAGCAGAGTGGGAGTAGTGATGACTAAGGAGTAGGTCATGATGTTGAGAGATCAACCATTATAGACTTATAGGCATGGAAGTAAAAGAGAAAGTAAAATTTGAGATCCCAAAAGGTGTCAAGAAACAAAAACATACAAAAATGTTGTCAAGCATGTGGATAACTACAAATTCAAATTTGGGATCCATGAGGACTTCAATAGAGCCACTTGGCTAAGAGGTCATGAAAAAATTTCCCATTGGGAGTCTTATGCAAGATCATAAAACCATGCTAGTCATTTATTTCCTAGACCTAAGTGGTCTTGGAATTTCCTAAATGGAGTAGATTCCATTAATTAAAATTTTTATTAATTAGACAATTCATTTGTCATGTAAGTACAACTTTCCTAGTTCTAGAAAGGAGTATAGGTTTGTTATAGTAGTTTTGCTGAGTTCACATTCTTGGCCATGTGGCACATTGTAAAAGAGGCAAGTAATTAGGCTGAAACACTATGTAATTTCTAGAGAGGATAATAGATGTAGGATATTTGTTAGGTGAAGTAGCATTAGCTTCTAGAAGAGGGAAATATGTATATCTATGAGAGGACTATTAGTTACATCCTCCATGTTGTAATAAGATATTTTGATTATTTAAAGGGCATAGAGAATGAGAGGGAAAAGGGGGAATAGAAAATAGGAGATAACCAAGAGAGGCTAAGGGACCAAGAGAGCTTTAAGAGGAAGAGAGGAAAGGGCCAAAGTAGAGAAAATCACATAAATTGTGTAAATTAGGTTATATTGTACAAATCCTATGTTAATAGGAATTGTGTGAGAATATCCTCCATTATTGTGTATGCTTGATCTACGAGTTTTGAGTTAACATGTGTTTGGTTTTTGTTATCTTGAATCCAATATTATTTTTTATTTGTATGTTTATACTCCGAGAATGATTGAACATGAATTCGTGACTATGTGTGTGTATACAATCGAGTCCTCAAAAGTGAACGATGTGTAGAATAGAAAAGATGTGAGCAAATAAGTTAAAAGGAAAGGATTCATCATTACAGAGAGCCAAGAAATAGTTGAGTTCTTGCGAGAACAGTGTGTAGAGAACCCCCTACTTACAAGGAACAAACATAATATATAGAGTAAATATGTCAATTTTGTATGAAGTAGAGTTCAACGTTTGACATAGCCAAGAACATAAAATGGGGAAAGATGGAGTTAAACCAAGACAAATTCCCCATCTAATATTGTCGAAACTTATATCAGAAAGAAAGGTTCCATTGCTCATATTTCCAACCCAAGCACATCATTTTTACAACAAAATCCTTTGTAAGTGGATCCTAGACTAGAGGGAGTGCAAACATTTCAAGGAGGCATAGGACCCACATCTGACTTAAGGAGTGTCTGGTCATTGAGTCAAGTCATAGTGGAGTGATAGACTAGACATTTGAAGGAGTGGATCTTTATTCTTGAAAAACATATATGGTTGAGTAAAGTATATTTGGGCTATTGCGAGAGAAAGATAAGGTGCAACCCCTGGATGGGTGGATTGTTGAATCCTTGAACAAAAATCTAGTCTTCATATCAGACATCCAAGTGGATAGATGGATATATATGAAGATATATATAATAGAGTAAATGACATCTCGCTCATGGAGTATATCTATTTGTGAATGATAAATAGATGAAGTGCAATCCCCATATGGGTGGATCATCTTGATTCAAGTGTAGCTAGAATATATCTAAGGAGGGCCCCAGACGAAAGCGTATAGAGTTACATCTAGGGTAGAAAGCATTCGGTAGAAAAATTGGGAATAAAGTCAAGTGAAAGTTGGATCCATGGATCAACACGCCAATAGAAAACTAGGGTGGTTTATATTGTCAGTGGTTTCCACTTCAAATTCCCCTAATGAGCCTATAACAAACTGGGAGGGGAGTAAATCTATGTCGTAGATAAGGCCCTCCCTACAATTGTGTCATCAATAGGTGTTTGTCCATTAACCAGGGGTCCCACAATAGAAATTTCCACTTTTGACCCCCTGTCGCCACCCCCGCCCCCTTCCCGCCACACCCACCCCATTGTTAAACCCATGATAGACCAAGGGGGCCTAAAGTGAACCTTGGACGTAAATATGGCCACCTCATGATTGAACAACTTAAATATGGTCAACTATTAATGAGGGGTCCATAGTAGTTCTACCTCTAGTGCTCAAGATCATATGTGGTAGTCACATGATGAGGTTTGGCCTAAGCACTTAGTTCTGAGCCCACATTCATATCATTTGGTTGTGAATTAAGACTATTAAGTGTTCTAACTGAGGAGCAACAAAATTTTAGGTTTAGCACAGGTTGTGGTTATGTATTCTATTGTTGAAGAGGTGATATTAGCCTATTTTATGGACCCATAACCCATAGGTATGAGGATTGAATCAACAAAAACCTCGATTCGAAGGAACCCCTTATCCAATCGTGATTAGAGGACATAGAGGAATTTTTTACTTATATATTTATCTATGTTTATGCTTATACAGTTTGTTGAATTCCCTCAAACCATAAAGTAAGATAGTATGCTATGAATTATGCTCTAATTTCCTCTTGAGACGATTAATGATAAAAGGAATTAGTTAGGCCCTCTGTGGGGATGGCTAATTGCACTAATGTCATTAAAAAATATTTTCTTATACTTTGTTTATGCAACTTTGTTAATTCTCCCAAGTAGTAATAGTCTCTATGACAACACGCATAAATGGATTTCACAAATTGGCTCCAAGCAAGGTAACCTACATAGCATTTGTTATGTCATTAACATCATTGTCATCATTATGATAAATATAATACTCCCACTCAAATTTAATCATGTCATCAATAATTCCATGAAAAAAGAATGTAATATATATAAATATAAATATTATAATAATAGCAATTATAAATAATATTGATTAGGTTAATAAAAGATGAAAGGGTACATATACATATAAGTATTTTGTCACCACAATCATCGTAACACCATTATTATTTGTTAATTACTTTTTCTTTAACATATTCTTACATAATCATTATTCCATAAGCAACCTAGATTTTTATTTCATATATTATCAATATCTATTTTACTAGTGCACAATTTATGTAGTGCCTCACACTTTGTTGTCTCATTTTATATATGTACTTTTCCATTCTAAATTTTTATAAATAACTAATAGGGTCACTTTCAACCACCAAATTTGTACCATTTGATGATGATGATGATGATGATGGTTAACGTCCACTGAGACCAAATTGGTCTATCGGACCTACAATTTTCTTAATTTTTAATTATCTGGCTACTCGTCTTTCTTGGCAAGATTGGTGCTGTAGCTTTCTTTTTTTTCTCTACGGTCTTCCAACTTCCTTTATCTTGCATCTCCTTCATCTCTTCTAGTTCTTGGGACATTGGTGTCTTAGCTTCGCGATCTATTGTGTTCTTTCTTTTCAAGATAGTCGGAGAAGAAGTTTGGTCTAGGAGATCTGCTTTGCTATTAAATGAAGATTTATTTTGTGCGGTATTCGAATCCTCATAACTGTTGATTTGTTGGGCGGGGCTTTCTCCTTGCTTGTCTTGAGAGCTGTTTCTTTCTTGCCTGATTTCTTATGATTCAGAGTTTTCTCTAGAATATTCTTCTTTGATGACAGTGTAGTGTTCTTTTTGTGCTCCTTCCCACCATGTAGATCTCTGGTGGTTTTTTCTAGAAAAATTTTTCTTAGAGGTTTTTCGGCAATTTTTGGCTAGATGCCCTATCTCAAAGTAGGATCAACATCTGAAGAGGATGCTTTCATAATCAAGTTTCTGGTTCCACGCATAGTATTTACTTGTTAGGTTTATTTCAGCTGGGAATCCAGCGATGAAGTCCATTTCCACACAGATGCGTGCATAGGTGGTTCTGGCATATTCCTCTGTTTCTGGGTGCCTGTAGTAAAATTTTCCAATTGCATTTCCAATGGCTTTTAGCGAGGAGAGATTCCAGAGATGCAAGGGTAGGCTTGGCAATCTCACCCAATCTGGTGCTGAGGTTATCACTGCAGTAGAGGGATCGAATGATGGGTTCCATGGCTTCACGAATAGGCCTGATTTTTCCCAAAACCAAGGGCCAGAATCTAGATTACATTGTCTGCTTTCAGGATTTTCAAAATCTACTATAAAGAAACCCCTAGCACAGGGGTAGATATTAATTTCATTAGAAATGATAGGCTTCCATACCTCCGAGATCCAATTGTGGAGAGCTGTTAGCCGTAGCCAAAAACCATTGAACCGACAGATTAGGGCACTTTCAGAAAACTTCAAAGCCTCATCGAGTGAGGCCTGGACCACCTGGATAGTGGGAGCTGGGGCTTCACTGACGATATGGGCAGGAGCTTGCCCTCCAGAGGCGAATGAGCCACCAGCTATTTTCGCGAAGCTGGGAGCCATATTTTACTTGCCCGTAGAACCCAACTGCAAAAAAATAAGGCAGAATATAAGATTAGATCTAGATTTGGCCGCAAAAGATTAGATCTAGAACCTAGCCGCCTAGATCTAGATCTAGCCGCAAAAAATTAGATCTAAAACCCAGCTGTGAAGGGAAATGGAATTACCTTCGAGAATACAGCTGGACCTGCAAAGCATCAGGCAGTGGCCCTGCGCGTTGGATCAGATCTTGTGACTCGAAAAGTAAGTTAGGTCATCCCTAGAAAGGGCAAGACTAAACGCCGGCTCTTAGGCACCAGCAAACCACGATCTACGAAGCGCAAGCAGCAGGACCGTGGGGTAAATATATCGTGGATGCCAAAGGGAAAAAATTCATACAATTAATTGTATGTCATATTTTTCTATCATCATTTGTACTTTTCTATAAATGTCAATTTTTTTTTACTTTTTTCTTCACACCCCTTTTATTTCACATGTAAGTTTTAACTTATCCTTACATAAATCACACTCATTCTTCTATAAGCATTTTCAAATTAATAATCAATATTTCTAATTAAATTAATTAACCAATCATTTTTAAACTTTTAAAAATATAATAATTTCTTTTTGTATATAACTTTTTAATTTTAATATAAACTTTGAATGAATAAATAAATAAATAAATATAATATTAATAATAATATAAAGAATGTTATAATGATGCACATGTAGAGAGATGGTTATGTAGGAAGCAATGTGTAATGGTGGTACAACTCCTTAACAGTGACAACACATTCACATTATTTGTCTCTATAATAACGAGTGAGGTGTTAACTCGTTTTCAAATAATCAATCTCACTTTCACATATATACTTCGTATTGATTTCTTTGGTTTTGATATGAAACAGTAAAATTTAATAATAAAAATAATACGTATATGGAGAAGACAAAATAATGGTAACTATAAGCGATGTTGATAATGAGAGGAGACGGGTTGCACGTGGAGTGTCGGCGTAAGTAATTAGAGTGGAAACATCTCGAAATTATTTGCGTGTGTAATTATCTGTACAACAATAAAACAATATTCGCACTGCTAACTTCTTATCGTCACTAATAACTTGTACACACATTTACGTGGTCGATCATTGCACATTTAATATAGGTGTGTGCTCTACACTTAGCTTATCCTCCGCACAATGTTCAAAACAGTTTGCGACAAATCTGTCAAACATAATCGATCAAGAGACCAGAAAAAAAGAAAGAGTCCGGAAATTGCTGAAACAGGACTTCAAAAAAACATTGTACCGACAAAGATTTATGAGGCCACTGTGCAAACACCGAGTGATATATGAAGCATTCGAGGTACTAATTGGGCTTATACGCACGAAAAAGAATTGCATCATAAAACTAATTGTATAACCATGATACTGATGTTCCTACTAGCATTATGTTTATGTAATGCTTATTTGTTTAACCTTTCCTTTCCTCTTTATATATATCCAATAGATATATATAAATATGACGTATATTGGATGAAAATAATCATCATAAAATTGATGGTATAACAGTGATGGTGATATTTTTTTAAGCACTATATTTATATGTTTAGTGTTTCTCTCTATGTACTCCCCTTGAAGTGCTTAACACCATGCTAACTACAAAGTTGATACAATTAATCTTCTAATAAGAACGAATGTCTCTCCTACAATATAAGCATGTGAAACAATGAACTTAGCTGCCACTCATGTCTCTATCCAACATCATGTATCCTCCCATGTTGACCATGCTCCCCCTAAGCATGTAATGGCGTTGTGACCAACCTCTATTTGTTGTTGTACTAATACTTCTCTTTCTCTACAATAAGCCTCCTTGCTAAATGCAAGAGACTGCCCTTCGTAGACTAGGACTCCAACTGACTTGGATGAATGATATACAATGAATTGCCATACAAAGACAAGGCTTCATGGAGCAGATCCATGGTTGTAATAAGCACATATGAATGATATCTGAATCTCCTATAAGCATGTCTATCTTCAACAATTAACTCTATGGACCCAATGTTACATCATTCACCCAACGCAATAAGGGCTATGTCAATGACATGCAAAACTAGACTTTGACACCCAATATTCCACACATAGCTGAATTTGACAATTTTACAATACATGCTAGACACCGTGGATCTCTCTATTTTACAAATGCACACAAGTGTGCTCTCCTCTATGCTATATTAATACAATGATATACAGTAAGTACATGGCATCCATGAGTAATAATATGTGTTCTATTAGCAACAATAATATGAGTATAATATGCAGCATATGTTTAGCTCTCAACAACACCAAAAATAAGCTCTCTATAGAAAAATCATGACAACATCACAAGATAACCACTAGCAACCACCATACACTGCATAGACATCTACAATATAAAAGTTGATAGTAGTAACACAAATAACATGACATAGTGACAACAACATATACATCCTCATCATCAGTAAACAATAAGTCATCAATGAGGATCAACGGTAAGAAGCATACTCCTGTAGCATCAACTCTAACTCCAAACAACAAATAAGCAAGAATCACTAGCAATAGATGAGCCAATACAATAGCAATCTCTCCAACATCATCAATGTGTGGCCAAATAAGTAATGCATCCAAGAAGAAATCTAAGTGACAACAGCAACAACATAAGATTTTGCAATAAGGCACTATCATCAACTCATCAACTCCTTGACCTCATGCTATCAAGGTCAACACACTCTATCTTTGTACAATTAGATCAAAATTCCAAGTAGCAGAAGCACTAGAACCAAAACATCATAGGAAACATGTATACTCTCATGAGACTCATGGAGCATCATACTTGCTCCATGCATCAACAACAATATACCTCTCATAGTTTTAGCCATTTGCACCATATATTAACAAGGCATTAACACTTAGCAATAGACCCATCACAATTGAGCTATATAAAGGAAAAACATCCTCGTAGTAACATGCATCATACATCTAGATATATAAGCCATGAATGACAATATGTACACTCTAGAAGTCCCAACTCTAAGACATTGTTGATTAACCTCAATAGCAGCCACACATGTGTGAAAATACATGACATAAATGTGATCTAGTAATATACCAACTATGCCATGCAAGCATACTAAAACATATGAATCCCTATGAGGTAGCCACAATGAAACCAATGTCAAATAGATGCATAACAAGCTCCTCTTCAATGAACATAATGTCAACAATCTTCTAGCCCACCAAAAGAGACAATGCTCCCCCTTAATGTGTGACCTCTCTTTAATCCTTGAAAACTCTCTCTACGAAGAGTTCATGCTCAAACCACAAATATTATATCGAAACCCTAATCAAAATGGCCTCAGCAGATGAACATTAGTAACATAAATCTTGCAAAATGTGATCAACATCAAATCAATAAGCATCAACAAACCCTAGATGCAAGTTACCCTCAGAAAGCCGAAATAGTCTAGCACCACATGTTGTCATCATGTATAACAGTAAGTACATCAATCAAGAAAATAAGAGAAAGCCTTAGCTCGCTTGGTTTCCATGTCTTCAAAACATCATTAGGGTTTCAACAATAAAATTGCTTTGATGCTATCAACAATCACATATTGTTGATCCAACAGATATTAAGTTGCAATAGTGATAAACCATAAATCAGCAAACCTACAAACCTCATGTATCTCCCCATGAGCCCATGCATCTCCTTCCTAAAAGACAAATTTGTCCATATAAAATCTCTTTGATATGGTTTCACCTCCAATGTTGTACATGCAACTTAAGATGAAGCCATATGCTCCCCTTGAGACCATGTGGGCCTTAGTTTCTAGTGGGAGTCTCTTGTTGCTCCTTTTGCCTCCATACTTTGATAGGTTGATCTTTGACATGTGCATCACCTTCTTTCTTCTTGTGTGGTTATCCTTACATGATTTTCTTCCTTTCACTCGATCGCCAATAACACCTTGGAAACTTGCAATCTTTGGCCTTATGGCCAATATTGTCACAGACATAACAACTTATGTGATCAAGGAACAAAGGAATAAACCCATATCTTTTGTTGAACTATTTTCTACTCCTTGCATATGTCTTGTAGTTAATATCCATATGGCTAAAATCATTGCATGAGAAATAGTAACCATAAAAAGGACTATTATAGTTGACTGGAGTAGATTTTCATGAAGGTTGTTGTCTTCCTTGACTGTTTTCTTGAGGATGCTTTCTATCCAACTACGTTTGTTGCTACAAGGTTCTACAATCTACTATAACATGTCTAAGTTTCTAACAGTTGAAGCATCTAATATCTCCCAGGGGTGCAACTGATCTTCTAGTTGAAGAGACTTTCCTTGGCACATTCTTTTTCACCTTCTTTACCAACGAGTTTTATTGTTGGATTTCTTTCTTGCTTCTTTGACTGTTGATAACATCTATTGCTTGGGGCTTTTTCAATGTTGCTTACGAATTGGTTTCTCCTTTGTTTTGGCCAAGATATTATTTAGCTGAAGTAGACTTTTAGGTGCTTCTTTCCAATTTTAGCTGGGAGGTTTTATTCTCTAGTTCACTTCTCAACAAAACTACTTCATCCTCCAATCTTTGACATTGAACTTCCTTTTACTTATATTGCTTCCTCATCCTTTATTCAATTTTCCTTCCTTATTCCAATTGATTTTTTAATATGATGATTTCTTCCTTAGAATTTTTCTCTCTTTCTTCAAGTATTTGAAGCGATTTCTTCAAATCTCTATTTTAAAGTGAGATCTTTTTTTTTTTACACCCATTTCTAAGATAAGTTAAGCTTGATATTTAGTTAATCTCTCCTTTTCTCCACCATAAGAATTTTCTAAATACAATTTATCTCCAAAAGGATTACCTTTGCTTCTACTAAAGAGATCAACCTCAATTTAATGGTTATCATCTCCTAACCCATCCATCTCAAGATCATCACATCATTGCTTGCGCAAGGAAATGAACAAGCAGATGTAAGATGGCCATCTCATCTCAAAAAGAGATTTTCCTCTAAATCTGGAATTTTTCTAACTTGTTTGTTGCTCTTGCTCTTTTGAGACATCTTCTTATTGTTCTTGGCCATGGTCCACAATCTACTATTGAGTGGTTAATCTTCACTAGAGAGAACTTAGCTATGATACCAGTTGGTGGAAATGTAGATCACTACTGAGAGGAGAGGGGTGAATTAGTAGGGATGGAACTTATAATTTTTTTGTGAATTAGTTAATCCTTTAAAAAATTGAAATCTGAAACACATAAAGAGATATCATAGAATCATAACATAACACATAAACATAAAATAATCACACACATAATACATCAATGATTTTTGGTGGAAACCCCAAAGGTTGTTGTTGTTGTGCTACTTCTTGTTCTCTTATTATATATAAATAAAATATTTTACATCTTCCAGCTGGTCTCCACCAGTTAGGAGCCACTACCCATTCTAACAGTATTTTTTGCCACCACTAGCTAGGAATTCTCTACCCACACAACTTTTGAGGGCACCACCTATTGGAAGCCACCACTCCCTATAAGCCTCGCCCAACCACCACTGGACTATCCAACAACCATTGGATGGAGATACTACTCCAAATAAAAATTTTTGTTCACCATTATCGACAAGCAACGATCACCTACCGAACAGAGGCCCCAACCTCATCAAACTCTTGGAGCCACGCTTTCTTTGATTTTGAAACTGGACTCCAAGGAGAACTTCACGACTCAACAATAACATGCTAGTCCTGTCTATAATATATATAGTATATCCAAAAACAAACAATGCAAACCAAACAATATTCTGATGAAGCACTTGGAGAAACCATACACTAAATGATATTCAATCATTCCTTACTCCATTTCCTTAATCTTTGCATAACATGTTGGCCGAATCATGATTCTACTACCTTCTACAACTTCCACAAACAACTCCATGTTTTTTTCATAATGTGTCTCAAGTTGTCTCCTTTCAGTCACTTTCTCAATCAACAATACAACCAAACTAAATTCCTCAAAACATTCTCTCATAAATAATTTACTAGAGTGATTAAAACCATAATTGCATTTAGAGTAATGGGCCACTTATCATCTTTGTTCATACAATAGAATCGATATGGTATTTTGAATATTTCTCCACCATCACTTGATCCTCCTTGATATACATTGAATGAGGCATATTTTCAACTTTAACTATCTTCTAGATGACTTCCTCAAACTTTTTGACCAAATACCATGTGAAAAAACCAAAGGATTTGCCCCTAAAATTGATTGGATGCATGCACATTTCAGGAATTCCACTTTCATCCATCATCATTGGGACAACACATGCTCCAAAAGAGGAACCTCACTGGGATAGTATGGACATTCCAACAAAGATAGCAACATTTTCGCTATGAGGATAACTGCTTTCGTGCGAGGATGTCGTAACTCAAGTAGATTGCATCCTTCTTCCACCTGGTTTGAATCTGATCTTCAGAACATAATTGTGCAAGTCTAGACATTGTCTCAACCATAAAATAGCATCCATAAAACTCAATGCAAAGCATAGAAGTCAACATTATAGGGAAAATAGTTTTGAGTGCTAGTTGACATCAGTGGAAACACTACAATGACAACATGGCTCATGGAGTTTATTCGGTTGTGAATGATAACGAGATGAGGTGTGACCCCTAGATGGGAGGATAATTTGGATTCAAGTGTAGATAATATATATTTGAGGAGGACCCCATATGAAGCCATATAAAGTTACATCCAAGTTGTGAAGTGTTTAGTAGATAATTTGAGAATAGATTCAGCGAAGGGTGGATTCCTGGATCAACATGTCAACAAAAAACTAGTGTTGTTTGTATTGTGGTTCGTTCCACTTTGGACCTCCCCCTCCTTGTTAACCTATAACAAACTAGGGGGGCCTCGAAGTAAACCTAGGATGTAGATTAGGCCCTACCTTCAATCATGTTGTTGATAAGTGTTTGTCTATTAACTGGGGGTCCCACAATGGTAATTTCCAATTTAGATCCCCCCACTCCCCGCTTGTTTACCCTTCAAACCCCACCCCTGGTCCCCCACGTCCGCCTCCCATGTCACCCCCACCCCCTTGTTAAACCATGACAGATTAAGGGGGCCTAAAGTGAACCTGGGACATAAGTATTGACACCTCATGATTGTGCAACTTAAATATGGTCACCTATTAACATGGGGTCCATAGTAGTCTCGCCTCTAACGCTCAAGGTCATATGAGGTAGTCACATGATGAGGTTTGGCCTAAGAACTTAGTTTTGAGCCCACAGTCATATGATTTGGTTTTGAATTAAGCCTTTTAATTGAGGAGCTATAAAAATTTTAGTTTAGCATAGGATTGTGGTTATGTGTTCTATTGTTGTAGAGGTGATATCAACCTATTTTGTGGAGCCATAACCCATAGCTATGAGGATTGAATAAACAAAAAACTCGATTCAAAGGAACTCCTTATCTGATCGCAATTAGAGGACATAGTGGTATTTTTTCCTTATGGATGTATCTATGTTTATGCCTCTACAGTTTGTTAAATCTCCTCGAATCATAAAGTAAGATAGTATGCTATGACTTGTGCTCTAATTTCCTCTTGAGACCACTAATGATAAAAGGAATTAGTTAGGCCTTCTGTGGGGATGGCTAATTACACTAATGTCACTAAAAAAATATTTTTTTGTGCTTGCTTTGTGCAAATGTGTTAATTCTCCCAAGTAGTGATAGTCTCTATGAAAACAAGCATAAATGGATTTCACAAATTGCCTCCACGCAAGGTCAGTGACATAGTATTTGTTATGCCATTAATCCCATTGTCATCATTATGATAAATATAATGCTCCCACTCAAACTTAATCATATCATCAATAATTCCATGAAAAAAGAATGTAATAAATATAAATATAAATACTATAATAATAACAATTATAAATAATATTGATTAGGTTATTAAAAGATGAAAGGGCACATATACATATAAGTATTTTGTCTCCACAATCATTGTAACACCATTATTATTTGTTAATTACTTTTTTATTTAATACATTCTTACATAATTGCAATATATTCCATAAACAACCTAGATTATTATTTCATATATTATCAAGATCTATTTTACTAGTGCACAATTTGTATAATGCCTCACACTTTGTTGTCTCATTTTCTATACATATTATCACTTATATGTACTTGTCCATTCTAATTTTCTATAAATAACTAATAAAGCTACTTTCAACCACCAAAGTTTTGCCCCTTACATTCATTATCAAGGTCATACAATTAATTATGTCATTTTTTCCTATCATCATTTATACTTTTCTATAAATGCCAATTTTTGTTGACTTTTTTCTTCCATCCCTTTTTATTTCATATATAACTTTTAAATTATCTTTACATAAATCACACTCATTTGTTATAACATTTTCAAATTAATAATAATATTTCTAATTGATCTTAATTTATAAAGTTAAATTTAATAAAAAAATTAAATTTTAAAAAATATAATAATTTCTTTTAATATATAAATTTTTAATTTTAATATAAACTTTAAAACATACAACATAACATAATCAATGAATTGATTAATTAATTAATTAATTAAGAATGTTATAATGATGCACATGTAGAGAGAGGGCAGTTCCTATTTCCAACCCTATTGAAATATAAATGCGTCTGACATATTTCAAATGGGTCTGACATGCAGGGGGATAGGAGTTGCCTTGCTGCTAACATGCCAAAGTCAACTTTGAGGAAAATATAAATGCAAGGCAACTCCTATTCCCCTGCATGTCAGACCGCATTTATATTTCAATAAGGTTGGAAATAAAAACTGCAATGTAGAAATAGAGAGAGATGGTTATGTAGGAAGCAATGTATAATGGTGGTACAACTCCTTTAACAGTGACAACAGATTCACATTATTTGTCTCTAGAATATCGACATCAACCAAACAACGAGTGAGGTGCACCTCCTTTAACAGTGACAACAGATTCACATTATTTGTCTCTAGAATATCGACATCAACCAAACAACGAGTGAGGTGTTAAGTCGTTTTCAATAATCAATCACACTTTCACATATATACCTCGTATTGATTTCTTTGGTTTTGATATGAAACCGTAAAATTTAATAATAAAAATAATACGTGTATGGAGAAGACAAAATAATGGTAACTATAAAGCGATTTAGATAATGAGAGGAAATGAGTTGCACGTGGAGTGTCGGCCTAAGTTAGAGTGGAAACATCTCGAAATTATTTGCGTGTGTGATTATCTGTACAACAATAAAACAATATTCGCGCTGTTAACTTCTTATCGTCACTAGTAACTTGTACACACATTTACGTGGTCGATCATTGCACATTTAATATAGGTGTGTGCCCTACAGTTAGCTTATCCTCCGCGCAATGTTCAAAACAGTTTGCGACAAGTCTGTCAAACATAATCGATCAAGAGACAAGAAAAAAAGAAAGAGTCCGGAAATTGCTAAAACAGGACTTCAAAAATCATTGTACCGACAAAGATTTATGAGACCACTGTGCAAACACAGAGTGATACGAGTTGTTTTTAGTGTGATTTTTTTGGAAGTTTTTATGTTGGGTTTTTTCTCTATTTTTTTTAAAATATGGCGAGAATATATTGAAATCACAAATTTGATAGGTGACCCTGCACCATCGAAGTGCCCTAGGGATTTTTCAGGTGCTGAATCCATATATACAGTCAAAAAACCAATTTAAATAACATAAATCAAGATTTCACTTCAAATTTCTCTTCCACATTTTAACACTGGAATGTCCAAAAAAACAGACTAAAAACAACTACCCTAATAATATATAAAACATTCTAAATAGTAATTATACACTTCTTATTATTTGAATTATAACATTTTTACTAATGATGGTGTTTATCACATGTATCAGTACAAATATGATGAGCATTGTGTAAATATGCTAATTATTCTCACTTTGATGAAAGTGATACTAACTATGAATCAAACAACTGTGTCCAGACAAATCCTAAGTATGCCATTTATAGGAGTTATATTAATTATCTCTTTTTCACCCATGAAAGAACTCCATTTACAGGCTGTTTCATTAAAATAAATTATATTCTCTTTTTTCCACATTAATATCGGATTCCAATGTCCATAAAATGCAAATTTGTAAAAATCGCTTCAAAGCGAAACACCAGGACTGTCAAATTTCCTCCAAAGCTAAAGATGTTGAAAGTAACTATTCCAAGGATGTTGCCATTCTTTCCATTTGATCTGAGTCAATTGTCCAAAACATCGACCGACAGATTTGAGTGAAAGCTTTATGAATAACATCTTAGAGTTAATTATGAAAGATGAAGCTACATTTTTCCATTATCATTTACATTTTGTAGGTTCCACTAACTATCCTAAAGTTCTAGGTAGTGCATTTTCTGTACTTGTGATCTGTTTTTTGTTTTGTTTTCACTGAAGTATTCAATACCTTTTTATTCGGTTAATTTTGTTGAACAATGTACCAGTGGAGCTGATCAGGGATTCTTGGTCACACCACCACCAAATGAAACTAAATCTTTAGGACCAGTGGCTGCTTGGTGTATGTTAAGTGTGTTTGGTTGCAAATTTATTTTAACAGCATCATAAAGTCCCCTTATGCAAACGAAGCATCACATATCACATATTCCTTTATTCTTTGTGTTCCATACATGTACCTTGGTCTTACATTAGGGTTATCGAATGTTTCTTTGTTTAACCTTTCCCTTTCTGCATATATATGGCATAGGCATATATAAATATTATGGTTAAAAAAATCATCATAAAATTATAATAATAATGGTAATGTTACTAAATTATATTTTTATATTTATGCTTCCAATCTCGTATATAGATATATATATTATAGATTCATTGTAACTTCCTATCTACCAAGTATCTAGAGGGATCAAATCTTTTGAGATGTGAATTTTTTTAGAGTAACCCAAAGTTAAGATGGATTTAGCATGGTTTAATTAGTTGTATATATAGACGACCTTATACCCATATATTATTCCCTGATAATAATAGTGGCATAGAGGGAGTTGAGGTTATCAATTTAGTTTATATTATGTGGATTACCAAACAAGTATAGGTTTATACTTTGATGGAATGTTTTTCTCTTTGGACTCATGGAGTTTTGGAGTTTACGATTACATAGAAAAATATATCATCTATAATTTTGGCATATTCGGTATTATATATCTATGTTATAAACTAACAAAATCAATGTTATATTTTTAAATGGAGAGAATGAATTTAATTTTATACTTTGAGATGTGTATATATTATGACTTAAAGAGTTTGCGTACGATTAAAGATTGAATGCAATATTTTTTAACCTTAGCATGAAATATTTCTCTATTAGGGTTAAAAGATTATTGTGTCACATTAAGATTGAGTGGAATATTTTTTATTTTTAGGAAAATGTGCTTCTATTTGAATTAAAGGAATGTATTTTTATTTGGACTCATGGATTTATAATAAAATCTGGAGAAAAATAGAAATCCAAAAAAATCAAATTATCGCATCTAATTAATAATAAAAGTAGAATTCTAAAAAACTTTTCGTGTTCCTCCTCATGATTAAGAATAAAACTTCAAAAATATAAAATAAGATGAATAACATACAACAAGGATATGAGCCTAAAGAAACCACATCTTTGAAGGTTATGTAACAAAGTGATTTTCAACTAGAATACACACATCCTCAAAGCTACTAAGTATTTGGGTCGTGTCTCTTTATCAAGGGCTGTCTTTGCCGAATCAAATAGGAAAATTGTCGAGGATTTGATATTTGTAGTAGAAATTAGGGTTTACTTTGATCTAACTAAATGTGATGCAACACTCCACACATAATTATGATTTTTAGTTTTTAATATTTTGTTGCAATGGATGTGTTTTCACTTCCAGATACAGCCTTAGATTGCTTACAAGACCAGTGCCTGGAACATCTAGATTTTGTGTGTCTCATATGATTTTCAGGAAGCTAGAGACATCACATACATTTTTGTATCTATGTATGTATAGATATATATATATATATATATATATATATATATATATATATATATATATATATATATATATATATATATATACACACACACACACACACACACACACACAATAAACAACATGGGTTGGTTCATTCATCTAAAGACATAAGCCATGTATTTTTGGTATTTCTTCACATATACAACTCACAGAAATATATGTATAAAGTAGTGGATGCCGAGTAGTTCAAGGACCTATATCTTAATCAGCTTTGGCAGATTCATGAAATAAGATTGGGTGATAGAATAACTCATCACATAGAGCTTGAAACATCAAGAATTCTACTCTTACCTGAGTTGAAGATAGACATAATGGATGAAAGAGGATTGGGTGAGATGATTCATGGAGCGCAAATTTAAAGATGTAATCTCAAAGATCCATACAGGCATGTGCATTAACAAGTTAATACAAATGAATCTATAAGAGCATATGAAACATTTCTAGCAGCTACAATAACATGAAATTAGTGAGGAAACATGAACATAATGGAATTTAAACAAAGAAGTAACATATTGTAGTACTCGAAGGAGGAATCACCACCATTTCATAGATATTCTGAAAGATGAATATCATAAATTCATACTGTCTCGAAAATAACATGTCATTCTTCTTTAGGATTCAGAACCTTTGTGATGTGTTGCTTCCCATTATTTATCTGGAGATGGGAGCATTGAACAATAATTACAACAAAATATCTAAGTTGAGCCTCAGCTGTTAGATCAACTCGTTGTCTTGGCCTAGGATGGCTCTGTGGCCCAAAAATGACTACAAAATATTAATAGCTTCATTAAATTGTGATGCATTACATGATAACAAAATAAGTCGACGATTAAACGAAAACACCAGCAAAATATCTCCACACTGATCCCTGGGATCGCCTTTGATTGGTCAACTGATTTTTCATGATCTTCATTCTCTGGTACTCGGTTGGTTCTGGTCACTTCTGCCTTTACTGCTTGAATCACTCGTTGCCTAGAGCTGGGAATAGTTCAACTGTGAGTTTCATGTCATGGTACAACAACGGGGGTCGTCTGAGAAGCACTTCGTCTTCCCTCTGCATGGACCTCCATGTTGAATCATCAAGTCCTCCTGAGCTTCCATACATTCATTTTCTCACAGCAAGCCTGGGCGTGGTACAATCAAGTTCATTTATCTTCTCTGTGTTGACCCTATTTTCTTGTCACGAGGGGATTTACAAGGTCAGCCTATGCCGACTTCTAAATGCTCCATGTCCTTCTTAAATGTCTCAGTTGTCAATCCATTGCATCTTTAAAACCTTGTATTCCATTATCGGGCAGTTATTACCACATGACTACCTCACAGAACAACGCATTTCGATCCCCTTTAGCCACTTTTGCTTTGATCCCCTTTTCCTTCATATCTTAGGGTGTTATGACCAGGTACTTAGTCCTTGGGTGCTACGGCCTTTGGGCTCCCCTTTTGGGGTCATTTTCCAAGGCGCTCCCCAACATTTTACATTGTGGGATCTCTTTCCCGACATTTTCTTTATAATGGTCAGTTTAATATCATTGATTGCCGATTTGCGACATGGCTATGACCTCCGATGTGTGAGCTTGCTGATACAGGACCTTCGATATATCGGACTTACATGCAATGCACCGATATGTCGTGCTGCCTTGAGTGTGATTTCCATGGACCTCCGATTGACGGTGTGTGATGCCCTTGATCCCTCCGATATGAGATTTGTGATATCGGCGATCGCTCTACTGCTGGTCCTATGACATTTGTGGTCCTCGATATGCGGGATCACTGGAACCTGTGATAAGCACTGTATACTATGCCTTGGACCTCCGATCTCTGGTACCAGTGATCGTTTATCGCTGGTTTTCTCTGCCCTCCACTATTGCTACTTTGAAAAACTCGATATGCGGGATCTAGGGTGTGTACTTAGAAAATTTTCTTTTGCCTTCTGACTTTGAAAGGAGAACCTTGATCTACTCTAACTTTTGATTCTGAGGTCAATATGGGGAGTTCTATATACCGTTGGAAAGCTACTTTAGGGCACTTTCCAATGGAGAGGGTTTGATTTAGTTTTGAATGTTTTGTGGCATTGGAGGCTAGCTCCAAACGTCTCTAATCTTTTTCCCTCTTTGTACAACTGGAACTCTAAATGCAGAAGGTGACAACAGAATGTATCACATTATAGAAGACAACCAATGATAATTTGACTATTTTACTTCAATATTATTCTATTTATTAAAATTTGTATTTATTTATTTGTATCTTGTTTTATTTTTTCAATTTAATTTGATCGAGTAAAATTGTTTACATAACATTACATTAAATTACATAATATAACAACATCTCTTCCATACTTGGAAAAAAATATGAAGTAAATTATAATTTAAAATTATTTTTATGAAAGTTATAATAACATTTTTACTAGCATTTTGTTTAAATTAATACATAATAATATGTTTTCTTGTTTAGTTTTTTTCTTTCTTTTATAATACTTATTCATTAGATATGTTACTAAGAAAGAAATAGAGAAAAAGTGAAACAAAGTTTAATACACTATGAAATATTTAAGTTGATATTTAACATTAAATACAAGGTTGGACCATGATAGTGTTAAGTGTTAGACAGTTAGCATTGTTAGGATGACATGTGGCATCAAGTGTGCTGGAATTGATGCCAATTAGGTTGGCATTGATGTCAAATGCATAATATGTTTGACATTGATGTGCATGGAGTGTCAAGCTCAAGGGGAGTCTTTTGGTTGCTGCAGCTTTTAGTAGAGAACCATCGTAGTAACCAGTTAAATAAAGAAGCTATGAGTCTTATAGTTATGGTGGTTATGTGGCTCAAGATTTGAAGGCATTTCTTCCTTAGAAGATCAGCTTAGATGTTCCTGGAAATGGAACAGTTGGATATTGCTTAGAAATGACTTTCCAACAATATATGGCAACCTAAAAGAATCCTAAGGATGAACAATTTATGGTCAATCAAAGTGTGTAGATCAAAAGATCAATAGGTAGGGTTACAGGCCTCAAGGTTCTTCCTCTCCCTTGTCTTTTGCAAAGAAATTTCTTTATTGAAGAAATTTTAGACTTATGTGGATTTTGGAGTAAAGTCGGGACTTAGGCGTATTCAACCTAGTTAGAGGTGAGGCCACACAGCAAAATTCTAAATTGGAGAACCCCCCAATCTAATCGAGCCTTCAGCAAGTTGGGCCATCAACCTAGTTGGGAGGGGAGTTTTTCATACAAGTTTGGCTGGAGTGTAAAGGACCGAACCCTGACCCTCAAGCTATGTGGGACCAACTACTATGTGTATGATCATTTCCCTGCACTGTACGTGACCTTGGAAAATGAAAAACAAATTAGAAAGTATTTTCTTGACTATGGATGCTCTTTTCCATGTGCTCCATGTGATCTCAGAAGTAAATTAGAAATAGTGAGAAAACTTGCATTTCCTAGGGAAGGTAACTGAGATCTAACCCATTGTTGTTTAGTTTTGGAAAAAAATTTCAAACTATATATTTTTTTAATGAGCACATTTCTTGGTAACCATGCTCTTCAAGGTAGAGCTCCTACAACAACGCTAGCTCACTTGGTCAAAAGTTACTTTGTCTAGTAAGAGGTCTTGAGTTTAAATCTCTTTTTTGAGTTTCTTTTAGAAGAAGTTTATGAGAACTTATGTTATTCCATAATTTTATTGTAAAGTGTATTTCTCTTGTAATATAAATGAGAACCATTATAAAATAACATTAATCTATTTTTCAGTCACTTTTTGCATGCAACTATCATTTATACTTCATTGTAAAAGTGATTTTCACTTGTTTTATAAAACCGTGTCACTTAATAAAGCAATTTATTTGTAAAAGTGAGCTTATAGGCGAAACTAATGAGGAAAAACATCTTTATTTTTCATCAACATCTATCACCACACGGGCCAACTTCTACCTTCCATGTAGTTTTTGTTACCATTAATTCTTTTTTTCTAAAGGGCATAACTTTCACATTCAATTTTTTTTAGTGCCATTTTTTTAACAACCTATTTTTTCAAGAGTTATCCATCCAAATAGTTATTTTTATCCTCTAAAGCTACATTATCTACATATTTTCACATGGCCACCCCAAGTGAGCTTTTTTTACCAATGCAAACTATTTATCATGGAAATCCCACATGGAATATGTACTAAGAAGTAAACGATTGTACTGGATTAACTTGGGACAAGAAATACCCCCACTAATGATGATAAGAGAGCCAAATTGGATATTGGAAATGAATATTCACATGGATTAATTGGAATGTCCATTTCTCCTAATTTGTGATTTCATATTCAAGGAATCAATGACTTGAATGAAGTTTGGGAAAAGTTGAAAAAGATATTTGGTGAACCTAATATTATTATATCTCATCAAATTTAAAATAAAATCATGTATTTAAGTTCAAATTATTTCTCTTGCATTGAATATTATTTATATAAGTTTCAAACACTTAGATATTTACTTAAATATTGCTAGGTTGATCTAGAGTATGAACACTACATGTATGTTATTCTTTTAAAGCTTGGTTCTATATATTTTATTTTTGTATCTACATTTTATGCCACTAGAGAAGCTTTTGGGAATGACTATAAAAATCCTTCTCCTGAATATTTTTGTGAGTCTATGATTAAAGAGCAAGACAAGCTCTTACATATTGGAGTGACTAATATTATAGATAGATCTAAAAATTCCTTATAATCCCAATAGAAAGATAAAACAATGCATCCAAAAAAGCAACATCCTTGAAAAAAATAAGAAAAAAAAAGTTCCTTAAACCCTCTCATCCATCCTCTACTCATAATGGTGACCAAGGACGAAAATCGAGTAAGAAGATTGAAAAACATTGCAATTATTTTTGGAAATATGGAGATGTTGACCCTAAATGTTTTAAAAATATAGAGGCCTTAGAAGCAGCAACGAAGAAGCACAATATCATTCTTGATTCTTCTTCTAACACTTATTCTCATGGACATGCACTTTTTTCATTTGGTTTATCTTTAAATGCAACCTCTACTTATCCTTTTGATGAGTGGCTTACTGATAATGGAGCACCTTCTCATATGGCTAAGGGTAAAGCCATCTTTTGTTCTCTTAATTATTGTAACACCAAACAAATGCTTTTTTATAATGATAGATCTCTTATTGTTGTATGGTCTAGAACAGTTCAAGTAAATAATGTTCATTTCAATAATGTATTATGTGTTCCAAGTATTTCCTACAACCCTTTATCAATATATCAGATCCCTTATTCAAGTGGAGGTAAAAAAATAATTTTTCACCTCACCAAGTTGTAATTAAGGATTTAAAATATCCCAAGTCTATACTTACCACTAGAATAGTTTATGATATTACTCAATCATACAAGTTTGAAAACTTTGGGTCATTACCTTTTTCGTCAATTCTCATTGCTCATAGTGATAACTTGAGTAAACATTAGCATGAGAAATTTGGTAATCTAAACCATCATTCACTACAAAAACTATGAAATAAAATAGGGTGGTTGGTCTTCCTCTCATTTCATGCGAAGGTGGTGTGTGTGCTAGTTTTTTTATCGGCAAACATAATCATGACAATTTTGACAAACATGCGTGTTAACATGCCTCTACCCCTTTGCAGATTTTTCATAGTAATGTGGCATCCACTTTCTTCTCCTTGTAGGTTTAATTAGTTCTTAATTTTCACTAAATAATTCTCTAGATGCACTTGAGTTTATTTCTTAGAACATATGCGTGAATTTTTTTACTTGTTGTTGGTCTACAAGGCCCTTGTAGACAAACAATCTAGACATATTCTACAAATGTTAAGAACAAACAATGGAGGTGAATATATCGATCATAAATTCACAACTTACTCCATTGCACAGGGAATTAAAATTCAATATATTGTTCCATATACACCATAACAAACCGATGTTGCTAAAATAAAGAATCGTACATTAAAGGAAATAACTAATTTTATGATTGAATCTAATAGATGAATTCCTCATTATTGAGTGGAAGAAATCAACTATGCAAATTACATGGAAAATTGCACTCCCGCAAAGGCTTTAATAAACATAACATCAGAATAAAAATGGATTAAAATTAAGCTACATGTCGGCTACTTTTGTATCTTTGGTAGTTTAGCATGGACTCACATTCTTAATGAAAAAGGAAAGTTTTATAGCCTAAAAGTGAGAAGTGAACTTTTGTTAGATATTCTTAAGATGTAGAAGGTTATGGACTTCTTCAACCTGGCTATAATGAAATAATAATTTTAAGAGATGTTAAATTTTATGAAAATATCTTGGCTTACAAGACTAGTTCAACAATTGTTCCCTCTTTGGATTGCAAACCATATTCGACATTTATACCGCCTTCTCTTCCTATTCTATTTTTTCCTTAAAATGATGACACTAACGATAAAATACACCTCTACCTTCTCACATTCCTGCAAATGATTCCATGTAATGTGAACTTACACCAACACCACAACTTACCAAATGGGTCTATTCAACACATGAAGTAGTTGATGACCTTGTTGGTGATCCTAGAGATCAATTTTGTACTCGTTAACAATTCCAAGGAGCCTCTTCTATTTTGGCTCATGTTTCAAAGAATCATAATCCAAAAATATTTGCAAAATCTTTAGGACATCAATATTGGGGAAACAATAATGAATGAAGAATATCATTCTTTCATGGAAAATAATACCTTGGAACTAGTACCTCTTCCAAAAGGCACAAAACTAAGTATGCATTAGATGGAATTGTTGAAATACACAAGGCCCTGTTACTTCTCAAACTAGCATGGGACCTAAAGGGGATTTCTAAAGGGTCAAATGCTAGACCAAAGGAAACAAATGGAGACTTAGTCGCCTCTGTCACCTTAGCTAAGCCTCCCTACTGTTTACGAACTTTCACCGATGGGAGGAGACTCAGTATATATGGAGTCAAAAATGAAGGATAAATCAACAAGTGGATATAAAGTGACCCATATAATCCCTTTCCAAAAGAGGGTCAAGAATGGAGCTTGGTATCTTTCTAAGAAAGGTACAATGTCTTCTAGGAGAAGGACGTGGGGATTTGAGGGTTAGGTTTAGAGGAATATGCCTTATGAAGGAGTTCCCTAATCCTAAAATCCTTATTGAACTTTACTTCCCAAATGTATCTTAAATATTTGACTTTTCAAAGTTGTGGGACCACACGGGACCAAGTGGACCAATCCTAGGTTAAGGGGAGGGAGTCTAGCAACCGATTATAATCTTAACCTAAACAAGGTAGGGGAAATGATCAAAACAATATTTTTCATTTCAAATTGTTATTTTGATCCTATGAGGTGCTAGCCTTGGGAATACCAAGACAAAGTTTGATCTTAGACCTAGGGCTTGGCGTATCTCGCAATCCCACCATCAAAATTTCTTAAAATTTGGAGAATATGTTGAGGATACACCGACACAATATGGCCTACGAGATCGAACTTTTTCTAGGGCTACTCTTCTAGGAAATTGATGCCCTAGTTAGCCCAGCATGGCTAGACCTAGAAAAAAAAGAAAAAGGTGAAGAAATAGGTTTAAAGTGGCCACTTTTTGATGGATCAGTGCCTAATTTATCTTGGGGATATGGAGTCAAGGAGAAATATCTTATTTCTTGTTTCAAGGAGGCTCTCAAAGTTAACTTCGTACAATGTTAAGGGAAAAAGAAGAAAAGTGACCTTAAAAGCATTTATATGTCATTGCAAATGGAGAAGGATTTTCAAGGTAACTTTGACCTCTAAGAAAATTCGTTCATCAAACATGGCTCATACATAGAGATAAGATATATAGAGACATAATTCCGCATTGAAGTCGTAAATGTATGCAACAACTACCCCTAAAATAGAAAAAATCTAATGATCAATGTATGCAACAAAGTGAAAGAAAATAGCATCAAAATTGTACTTACATGTAAGAAAATATATCCAATCATCAACAAATTTTCAATATAAGAAGCTCCAAGATAAGAAGACCCAATCCACACATCAAAATTCATCCATGATCCCAAAATATCCTCCAAGGAAAATGTGAAGTTCTCAAGAGAGAGAATGATCCAAGTCAAGTGATGATACAAAGTGAATTCATCTAAATCCTATTTATACACTCATTAGGAGTTATAATTACCTAATTGGGCCTACAATAGCCCCTAAAATAAAATGATGTGTAAATTAACTAATTTTTGGTGACAAGCCCACCAAACTAGCTCATAAATGAAATGATGAGCCTCTTAAGAGGTCAGATGATGAATAATACATGTCGTAGGGCCCTCCAAGAGGTTTGATGAGGTCCATAGGTGCCATAATGAAGAATATGACCCTCAAAAGCAATGGACAAGGGATTGGCCACTTGTTCTCCAAACAATAAACCTATGGTGCTCTGAGTGGGTGTGGAGGCACAATAATAACCTCATGGTTCTCCAAATGAGTCAAAGATGCTTGTAGATAAGGGCTCTAATGATGGTGTAGGTGATGATAATCCTACAATTCTTGGGTCAGCCGCCAAGTGCATGATACATATGTGGGGCCTGTTGGGCAAAGGTGAACCAGGTGCATCTTCCTCGTCCAATCAGTGAATCACAAGCAATCTCTAAACATCCTCGGGGATCCATGGAGGGTTTTCTACTATTGTTGAGGCCCATGGCTCTCAACACACACCTTACATGTGCCAATGTATCCATTTGAAGGATTAGGACCCTGTATAGGGAGATCAAACCCAAGATGGAGACCATCTGTAATCCTACATAAGATCGAATGTGTCCCCAAGCCTTCCAGTATAATAAGTCATTAGAAAAATCAAGTAAATGAGCTTACAAACCATGGGCCATAGGTGGGGACTTCATAATCGCCCGCCCTTTCGTAATGGTCTTTGAGATGTGCCAATGTCTCCCAAACACCAAACAGGGTTAACCAAGTACCCTATTAGGTGGTTTCTACTTCTAAAGGGGATACTATGTTCAAGGTACATCCTATAAAAGGTGGTTCCATGTGATAGATAGGTGAATGAAGTAGGAGATGAGAAGAGGAAGCCTTGATCCACACGCTGGGGTGCAAGGGTAGCTAATAGAAGGGAAGCCTACACTTGGGTTTATAATGTATAGGAGGGAGCAATCATGGTACATGAGGTGCCCCAACCTTGAAATTTCCACCCTTCTTTATATTCCTTTTTCCTTTTTATGATTTTTACTGATTAACTACTCAGGGCTCTAGGGGTAAGAGCACGATGTGTGAGATATAGCAATTAATACCCCCTTTAAGGTGGGGCATTTCATTGCCCACTGGGGGTTCGGACAATCATGGGTTCCTATATGATGAAGGAGGTTCATAGAACCTGTAGGAACCAGGGTGATGGCCATGATGATGGGGTAGAGCTCATGTATTGGATTTTACCCATGTGCTAAATGTGTTTGTCCCGAACATACTTTTCATTTTGTGGTATATATTCCTATTGAATGTGGAAAATTATGCTTTTATCCTTATTTTTAGCTGCATCAACCTTTAGGGCATCTTTTCAGGCCTGACCCAAGGTGTGGGCAAGGGGAAGGGGAAAGCTAACCCTATGTGGATCTAGTGGAGGAATGTGGACCCAGGTGGGAGAAATGATGAATGGGGTAATAATAAGTGGAAAGGGGGGAATATACACGAATAAGGGAGTGAGACCATGCAACCAAAATAAGGGTTTCTTGTGAAATACCATCCCTAAAGCCAAATGGTCAGTAAAAGAGATCCCATAGCACTAGAATCCAAGGTTAAAATCCAAAAGGGATCTAGGGGACAAGAGTATAGACCTAACCCATTCTTTCCACTGAATCCCCCCATTAATCCATGCCCATAAGTGTCCATGATAAGTAAACTACAATAGTCAATTACCAAATGACAAGGCATACATTTAGGTTCAAGAGGCCCACCTTCAAACATACGATCATGGCAGATGGGTGAGGGACCACATGGCTGGCTCAGTTGGTGGAGAAATGGCACAATGATCTAGATGGTGGCTGCAAGGCATTGCTGGCTATTGGATGCTGACCATCTTCAAGAAAATAAATTATCTTAGGGATATCATCTGGCTCCAACTGGGATGTGATCTCTCGAAGAAGTGGGTGAAGCTACTCGAACCGGAGGTCACAAGAACTCCATCAATCTATTGGTTACTATAGACCCGTTACCTCCACATATAATAGATGAAGAACATGGGACAACATGCCTTCACGACATCTCATGATTTCACATGCTTAATGTTAGTCCATAAAATCAAATGAAAATAAAATATGCAAATATGCATCTATTCTACCAAGATAAATAGCATATGATGTTAGTTCTAATGCAAAATCAACATGTAATGCATCCTATCCTAACATGTATATAGTAAGGTTAATAATAGGTGTAATCATAAAGCGAGTGCAACCAACATATCATTACATCAACATACATCTGCCTGCCAGTATGATTACTCATGTAGAAACTACAAAATCGAATGTGGACATAGTCACATGGTAGATGAAATGGGTGGGAGGTGGGAAAATATGATCTCCATATGAGATAAAAGGAAATCCTAAGAGAAAGAAAATAGGTCAATGTAAAGGTTGCAGGTTTTCCTTCTAAGTACACAATGGTGGAATGAATGATCACTCTCAAGAACTCCTTATCACAATCATTGTCTAAAATATTGTGCTTTGTAGACACCACAAGGTTGTGATGAGAGGGTAATGAAGGGTTAGGGAAATAAGGAGTGAAAAAAAATGAGTTTTTCAAGGTGATGGTCACATTGGAGAGGGGGGGTCATAGAGTGATAAAAACCCTGAGGGTGTGTCTGAGGAGGTAAAGTATAATCAATGAGGCACTCTTCCTTGACATTATACTTGGACTCAGTTACATGAGATCATACTTGTTGAAGACTTAAGATGATGAACAATAGAGAAGGGCAAAGGGGAAGGTGAAGTCTCAATGGGATCCTTTTCCTGAAAATCCAACTCTAGAGGCTCAAGTGATTTGAATATGCTCCCAGAATCATAAGGAAAGTATGAGAAAGGGACTTATAAATTGTATCATTTCTGGTACCAATGATAGGGTCCTCCCAAAAAGGAGAATCAATCATCCCCAATTGCTCCTTTTCATGCAAGAGAAAATGATAATTATCCTTCACAAAGGTATCAGTGGGCATGTCCTCATAAATAATTCTTGAGAGAAAGGGAGGACCGATCTCAACCTCATCCTCCTTGTTGGTGTCATAAATGAGAGCACAGTCAAATTAAAGACCAATAATTTCCCATTTCTCCTTTTCAATATGGAAGTAATATTCAATGTCATCCTCTAAGGGGCTAATGGGACCACCTTCCTCAAGGTTCTCAAAAGGAGAATCATCGGGAGTACTATCCTTGAGAAAGGTAAGTTTAGTCTCAACTTCAATTTTCATAGACTCATTTTTCTCAACACACATGTTCTCAATGTCATTCGGTTCATCATGTGGACCTAACAAAGATGATCATCACCTAGATTACCAAAGCTTTCACCAACCCCCATTTCCAAGGTCTTGTCGCATGTAACGGGAGGAGGGTTCTGTTCGAACATTAAAGGGGAACTTTAGGTGTCTTCCCCAACTTTACCAAGAGCTTTTTCAATATTATTCCTTATATCACGTAGCTTTTCCTCAAAGGGGTATCTACGAGCCATCCATTCTTCAGGAGGGGTGCCACCCCATCTTTCTATGAAGACATCTTCAAAATATTCATAATAAGTGGAAATCTCATGGGGAAGGCTGTCATACCAATCTTTCGCTTGACCAACAAATGATAAGGAAAACAATCTCATGATTGTGTCCTCATTTTCAATCCCTGTAAGGGCCAAATCCCAAGAGAATTCGTCAAGATGGACATTGGGATATTGATGAGGACTTCCTTTGAATTTAGGCATTCAACCTCTCACCCATTTCTTAATTTCGGGGTGATCTAGAGCTTATTTAGGACTAAGGTCGTCATAGGGAGAAGGAGTGAGCTCGAAATGGCCCATTTCTTAGGAAATTTACACATTATAATAAAAATGGAGTTGCCAAGGTGAATGTAGGTGCCTTGATAGATGCTTGCTTCACCCTACATGCATTAACTTTTAAGTTGAATGAAGAACCAAGGCTTCGTTCTTCCAATGGAGTCACTAATAATAGTATGTCAACATGTCATATGGCGGAAAAAACACATGTTTTGTGTCCCCGGAAACAACACCAAAATGTTACACAACTCAAACTAGTAAGGACCCTAAAGGGAATTCCTAAAGGGTCAAATGTTAGACCAAAGGCGACAAATGGAGACTTAGCCCACTGTCACCTCAGCTAAGGCTCCCTACTATCTACGGAATTTCACCAATGCGAGGAGACTTGGTATATATGGAGCCACAAAGGAAGGATAAATCAACAAGTGGATATAAAGTGATCCATATAATCCCTTTCCAGAAGAGGGACAAGAATGGAGCTTGCTTTCTTTCTAAGCAAGGTACAATGTATTCTAGGAGAAGTATGTGGGGATTTGAGGGTTAGTTTTAGAGGAATATGCCTTATGAATGAGTTCCTAATCCTAAAATAATTATTGAACTTGAATTCCTAAATGGATCTTAAAGATTTGAATTTTCAAAGGTGTGGGACCACACGAGACCAAGTGGACCCAACCTAGGTTAAGCACAGGAAGTCTAGCAACTGACGATAATATTAACCTAAACAAGGAAGGGGAAAGAATCAAAATAATAATTTTCACTTAAAGATGTTAGTTTGACCTTGTGAGGTGCTAGTCTTGGGAACACCAAAGCAAATTTTGATCTCAGACCTAGGGCTTGTGGTATCTAGCAATCCCACCATTGAAATTTCTTAAAATTTGGAGAAGATTTTGAGGATACACCAACACAATAGGGGCTAGGAGATCGAAATTTTTCTAGGGCTACCTTGCCAGGAAATTGATGCCCTAGGTGGCCTAGCATGGCTAGACCTAGAAAAAAAGAAAAAGGTGAAGAAATAGGTTTAAAGTGACCACCTTTTGATGGATCAGTGCATAATTTCTCTTGGGGATATGGAGTCAAGGATAACTATGAAGATGAATCTCGTTTCTTGTTCAAGAAGACTCTCAAACTCAACTTTGTCCAATGTTAAGGGCAAAAGAAGAAAAGTGGCCTTAAAATAATTTATACTGCATTCAAAATGGGTAAATATTTTCAAGGTAACTTTGACCTATAGGAAAATTCGTTCATGAAACATGTTTCATACATAGACATAAGTTATATTGAGACATAATTCCACATTGATTCCATAAATGCATGCAGGAACTAACCCTAAAATAATGAAAATCTCATGATCAATGTATGCATCAAAGTGAAAGAAAATAGCATAAAAATTGTACTTACATGTAAGATAATATATCCAACCATCAACACATTTGCAATATAAGAATACCTAATCCACACATCTAAATTCATCCATGATCCAAAGATATCCTCCAAGGAAAAATGCGAAGTTCTCAAGAGAGAGAATGATCCAAGTCAAGTGATGATACCAAGTGAATTCATCTAACTCCTATTTAGACACTCATTAGGAGTTCAAATTACCTAATTGGGCCTACATTGGCCCCTAAAATAAAATAACGTGCAAATTAACTAACTTGTGGTGACAAACCCACCAAACTAGCTCACAAATGAAATGATAAGCCTCTTAAGATGTCAGATGATGAATAATACATGTCGCAGGGACCTCCAAGAGGACTGATGACGTCCATAGGTGCCATAATGAAGAATAGGAGCCTCAAAAGTGATGAATAAGGAGTTGACCAATTTTTTCCAAACAATAAACATGTATTGCTCCTAGTAGGTGTGGGGGCACAATAATAACCTCATGGGTCTCCAAATGAGTTGAAGATGCCTTTAAATAAGGGCTCTGATGATTATGTATTTGATAATCATCCTAAAAGTCTTGGGTCATCTTCCAAGTTCATGGTACATCTGTGGGGTCATCTACGGAAAGGTGAACCATGTGCATCTTCCTCGTCCAATCGATGAATCTCGAGCAATATTTGAACATTCTCGGGGATCCATGGAGTGTTTTCTATTATTGTGGAGGCCCATGGCTCTCAACAAACACCTTATGTTATCACTCCTCCGGATCTCCAAAGCTGACAAGGAGTCCAACTAAGGTAACCACAAACCAACCTTTTGACTTGGTAGCTAGCCCTACCAACCCAGAGAGGGCTCTCTCCAAAGGATCACAGCCAAGAGGGCGGGATAGATTATGGTTTTAGGCTAGATATAGTAGCTCAATGTTTGTTTGATTTGATTTGGTTGGGGTAGTCATTGGATGAGTGAATTAGGTCAGAGAATGAACTAGGTCAGGGAAAAAGAGAATCAAAATTGTAGACATCTGATGGGGAAAGGTAGGCAAGTTACTTTAACACTTAGTAGTATAGTTATGAGATGGTTTAGACTAGTGAGGTGCTAAAAAGAGCATGAAGATGGTGAATTATTTTTAAACTGAAGAAATTAAACAAATTATGATGATTTTCCCAAAACAGATCATAGAAGATAAATTCTTCTTATCACACCTTGAAAATCAAACATATTTAAAGTGAAATGGATCATGAAATGTACAAAACATTCACACATATGTAATTGAAGAGGAAACAATATCAAAATACCACGCCACAGGAATCCCACCAAAATAGTTGCAACTCATTCAATATATTCCATGCCAAAGTATGAAAAACTAGTACATCATCCAATGGATTCCAACCTATAGAATGACTGAAAAATTACATGATATAGGCCTCAAACCAACTCATCCTAGCCTTAGGGGTCGAATCCATGAGAGGAGGAGCAGTTACAACAAAAACTGAACTGATAGCTAGAGTGTAGGGTGGTCAAAGTGACTCATCCCTAACTTAAGTGAACTGATTCATTACAGGTCATGAAGGCCATTTACCTAATTCACTTACCCTAGGTAATAGTAAAAACATAATAATTACATCAACCACATCAATTACATCAATACAACTTTGATTTCCCATAGGTAAAAATTCAAATTTGGAGAGAAACAGTGAAAAATTGGGTCAACTGTCAAACGCGTAGTGCCATGTTCAAACCCGCTTTTTCCTATGTTCTCATTGTCCAAATTGAGCCCAGGATAGCTCATTAGAAATCATACCCTGTATAGTTTCCATATCTACCTTTATTTTGCAAAATGGACTTGATTTGAACCTCCAAAAATGGATTCTCCCAAGACTGGTCAAACGTGCAGTGCCTAGTCCAAAAATGAGGCAAAAACATGATTGTTTGGTAGTCTTTTGCCTTTTTCACCAGCTAGTTTAGCATTCCAGGGTTGGAAACATGGCTTTCCTAGATGTCTTGGTCCTTCTGAATCCATTGGCGGCTTCCATTCCTCCAGAAAGTGTCCCAAAAAAGTGCCTCTGATATGAATTTGCCTCAAAAAACACAAAAAACATACCTTTGCCAAAATATGCTAAGGGACTTCAAAATTGGTTAAGGAGCTAAGGTTTGGTGTTTATGTAATGAAGGAGGATATAAAGTATTTTAGTATGATAGCTTGGGGATGGGGGAAAATATTTGCAATGTAGGGGGTTTGGGAGCCTAGGTAATCGTGGCACCTAGGACTTAGGGTTTTGGGACAAAGGTTTAGAGGGTATTTGGGATAAAAAGTTTTAGGGCAAGGGAATGAAAAGGTAGGGGGTGTATGAAAGTGTAGGGGAGTTAAGATTTAGGAATTTAGGGTGCAAGGGTAGTTTTTAGGGAGATACTAGGGTTTATATGTGAGAATAACACCAAATCTTCAATCAAATCTTTAAAATACTTTGGGAATGATTCTATGGGGGAAAAAGATGTGATCTGCAGTGGTTACTTACTTGTAGGAGGTTGAATGCACTTTGGTGGAACTAAGAAGGAAATTTTGGCTCTCTTGGACAAATGCATAGTGCCTTAAGGGAATGCGCAACACCCATGGCAAACGTGTTGGAAATAATACTGAGAGGGGGGGGGTGAATCAGTATTATCAAATTCTTTTCAACATACCCTCTATATTTATAATTTAATTTATTCTTCAGATGTTGACCATTAATTTGAATGTCAGTACCATATAATAATGAACAGGAACAAGAAAAACAAACAGTCACACCAAAGAACACCAGATATAAGGTGGAAACCCAATGTGGGTGAAAACCACCTATTGCAATGTGTCTCTATCTTCTTTCAATTAGAAACTTCTTTTTACAATGATTCTGTACTGGTGCAGTCTTTTACCAGTACGCAGGCTGCAACTTGTAGAGAGCTACAACCCTATCTCGTTTTCCAGACCCTTTTGGAAGGGAGCTACAACCCCCTTAGCTCTTGTACTAGCTGAGCTACTAGTACGTAGGTGCTCACCTACTGAAGGCTTCAACCTTCTCTTTTCTTCCAGGGACCATGTTTCATAAATTTTCAAACTGGATCCAAGAATCTCAATCAAACATCAATTAGATCTGCAATCAACCAACTTCCTTGTGCAAATATTGAATTAATAACTTCTCAGGACATAGTACCAGTAATTAGACACCAATTCAAAACCCTGAACACAGCAGTGATAGACAGAAGCAGCTAAATCATATATCAAGAGAAAAGTCTACAACTTCACCAATAGTAACCTACGAATGTCCGCACTTTCTCTGTTAGTGGCCTGCGTAGCTTCGCTCCTGCGCTATCTATGGCCTGCGCAGCTTTGCACTTGTACTGTCTCTTCCCTGCGGACCTCCGCACTTGAGGCGTCTCCTGATCTACGTACCTTCGCACTTGCACTCTTGGCTGCTCCGCGCACCTCCACACCTGCACTCTTAGCTGCTCCGCGTACCTTCGTATATGTGCTCTCGGCTGCTCCACGCACCTTTGCACCTGCGCTGTCGGCTTCTCCACGCACCTCCACACCTGGGGCATCTTCTGATCTGCGTACCTTTGCACCTGAACTGTTTCTGGCCTGCGGGCCTCCGGATAAAGACAGTTTAACAGTGATTAGATATACCCTTGACTGTCAGATTCACAGATTTGATCATGCTCCAAAGAGATCACGACCCCTCAATTGATCTGTCTTCTCATGCTCAGGTTCAACTATAACTCACCAACCGATTACAAGTATTTCAGATCTTGTTCGTCTTAAGATATTCAACACATGAGTGCACAGCCAAATGATCTCCTTTCCTTTTTATAGACAAGCCCTTACTCAAACCATGGACCAAAACCATAAAAACCTAATACAAGGGATCCAAAACCTTGGTTCAATATTTTAGATGCAAAACCACGGACCAAAACCATAGGATCAAAAGCATCGGACTAAATACCATGGATCAACCATAAAATTTCCCACGTGCGTGCGTTTCACTACATGAAAGTGTGTGAATTTGACGTCGACACCTTTTGTTCGGAGAACCTACGGGTATGTCCACACCTCTTGTTCGGAGAACCTGCGGGCCCGCAACTTTTGTTCGGCACACCTGCGGGTATCTCATTTTCTATCATTTTGAGAGCCTGAACAATGATTTCCCACTTGAGTGAGTTGCCATCAAGTACAACACCCATAGCGCCACATCTGTGTCATAATGCCAACAATCTCCCCCTTTGGACTTGATGGCAACCCCAAGATCCTCAAGTTCATTCTCCCCCTTTGTCATCAAGGGCAAAGGGTTATGCTCCCCCTGAGAACATGCTGAAAACTCTACTCTACTGTGCTAATCGTGCTCCCCCTGACTGTAGGCCAGATCTGCAAAAGAAATTTTCTTCAAGAAGAACCATAATCCACCATACACCATAAATGACCTTCCTATCACCAAAAGACTCTATACATACATTCATCACCCAACCAAGTGGGGATCATCCACCCAACCAAGTAGGGTTACATCAGAAATTTGCATATGACAACCAAGTACATTATATCATTCATCCTAGGTGTTTGGTCAATTTAGTGTGTCCTAAATTGCTATTTAAAATGTCAATCTGGGAGTCGTAAACTGCTGAAGTGAAGTGCATTGTATATGCAAGATAACCGATTTCTTAGTTCTTTGTCGTTTTTGAGTTTTTGGTTTGTTTTTGGGTTTATCTTCTGTGGATTCCCTAGTGTGAGATGGCAAAATTGAAAGTCAAGTATGGATGGTAATGGTGATTTCTACAATGATTTTCCAAACTTTAAAGTTTTCAAAAAGAAGGTTTCAAACTGACTTTGATGAAATCAATTCTCAAAAGAAAATAAATGTACCAAAACAGTGAACTAGTGACAATGGCCTAGTATCCTTACTACTGTATGAAAAGAAAATAAAAACTGAACTCAAAACAACTCAAAGACTGAAAGCAAAGCAAACTAAATCACACTACTTCAACCCACATTCTGACCCTTCACCTTTCGACTCGCTCTGACTATAGGAAGTAATCATAAACAAGCTGAGTAATATGATATTTAAATTGCAGGAAATCAAATTGCATAAAAGGAAACTAAGATTTAACTACTCATTCATATTTCAATTCCTGAAAATGACATAAGTAATTCAATCACTAACTTGCAAGAAAGCAAACTAAATCATACTACATCAAATAATATTATGATTCCTCACTAATTGAGTCGCTTGGCTATAGGAAGGAAATCATAAACAGATGAGTAATATGATATCTAAGTTGCAGAAAAGTAAATAAGCAAAGCAAAACTGAAATGACAATGCTGGAATTAAAACTTAGAAAATGAATCAGCAGAAAGGACAAGATGATCTCATGTCAGTAGTCATTAAAACTATGTAATTTGCCCGGGTTACCTACAAGAACTGAAAAGACAAAGACTGATCAGCTAGCAACCATGAGAAAGCATAAAAGAAAAGATGAACAACAGTTAGTTATAAACATCAGGAAATATATACACAAGCAACTGATTATAAAAGCAGTAACATAATGAAAGAAAGCGAGAAACTATACAGGAGATACAGAGCTTTGGTGTAGAGGGGCCCTCTGCAACCTCAGCCAATCAATACTCAGTCACAAATGGAACTCAAGAATGTTGTCTTCTCATATATTAAAGTGTAGTAAAAACATAGAACTAGAGCACGGTACAGTGGCTCGTAAACACAGTCAAGATTACATATGAAAAGCTAACTGTCAAGCGTATGATAACGCATTATTTATAAGTGAAAATGCTATAACTAATTCCTAGATTCTACGCTGCCAAACAGACACGTAAATCTCCATGGCCTGAGATCTAGCGGTATGGTAATTATGACAGATAAATCCATGGAGTGGTGGCTGCTCGATTCAATTCACGGATTGATCCACAGGTGTTGGCACACCTCCGGAAATTGAGGATCTTGCCACGTAAAACTTCACGTGTGCAAAACAGAGCCGTGCCACCGCAAAACTCTTGGTTTGACCCCTCCTTTGACCGTCTTTGACCATGGCTGTTTGTGAGTGATTCGGCTGAATCAAGGGGACACACTCCATGTACATGCCATTTAGAGCTTGCCCATGTGGCAGGATTCTCCATTGGACACCTGTAACATAGTCTTTAACAAAATGGCTACGGAAACATGAGCTGGCTGCGGAAAGTGACAAGTTTCCGCAGCTGATTGAACAAAAATCTAAATCAAACAGCAGTCATAAACATAGTTAGGAAACCATTTCATAAGCTCTTTTTAGACTAATATGCAATGATTTGACAGCTTGGTGGATCAAGTAAATGGAAAAGAAGGCTGAAAAGGTATATAGGGAAGATGCAGGTTTGGGACTCAACATACCCCCACTGTGAAGGTGTTGCATGTCCTCATGCAACCAAAATTTAGTCATTCCCCTTTAATCCATATGTTCTGAAGCCTCTGCTAGGACATCTAGTCCTCTTTTCTTCTTCTTTGGTGCTACCACCATCTTGGGTTTCCTTATTAGACATCTGAATTTGAGATTGATCAATTCTCTGCTCAACTTTCTGCACTTTTTCTTTAGTTTCTTGTTTTTCTTTTGCCATAGTCCCAAATGAAGCATGGTATTATCATGAATAATTTTATCTACTTTGCTCTGCTCCTTAAGTGCTTCATTTTCTTTCTTGATATGCTTGTTTAGAACCTCTAATTCAAATACCTCCTGCTTGAAGGATTGAACTTGTGCATCTGATATCATGTGGGGCAGAGTGGTACTCAAACCTGCAGCTGTTTTTTCTAAAGAGTCAAGGTAGTCATATACCTCCTATTGACTGGAATCTATTTCAGGTGTCTTTCTTGGACTGAGTTCAAAATCTTGTGGAGGAGGAGGACTACTTTCTAACTCTGGCCGAGAAGGGCTTTCATCAACATGTGGAGGACTGGTTTCAATACTTGGCTGAGGACGAGGTGGAATATGGCTAGCTGGAGGTTTCTCGGGTGTTTCCCCACCCAAGTCAATGAAGTGGGGCTGTTTTACTTGTGTTTTACTCCCCTTTCCTCTAATCCTGGTGCTTCTCCTTAGATATGGTGGACTAGTACTCCCTTCTTGTATGCTCTGTTTCCCTCTTTCCTTTTTCTTTGCTATAGCAGCCTGTTCTTGAAATGCACTAATCTCTCCGACATTGTTTGATAATCTTCCTCTATATATGGATCAGGTGAAGGGTAGACTTCTTGTATGTTTCTCTTGCCTTTCACTTTTCTCTATTTCTTGTCCTTAGTTCTGTTCTCTTTTTCTTTTTGACCAACTTCTTGAGTTTCTGTAGTAGGAGAGTCTTGGACTATGGTATTCTTTTCTTTTCTCCTACTCCTTCTTGGTGTCTTTGGTGTACTACTTTCAGATGCCTCATATGGCTCTTGAAAGTAGTTTCTTATCAAGAATTGTTCCCAGGTATCTTTTTTTTTCTTCAGTTGGTCCTCAATGAGAATCTTTACAAGTCCATGATGATATATATGAGGTTCTATATTTCCTATGTGTTTTTGGACTGTGATACTCATCTTTTTCAAACTCAGCAGTAAGAAATAAGTGAAATTAAGATTTTGACTCTCTAAGAAATTCATCAACAATCTAGCATGGTACATGTACATTGAACCAAAGAGTCCTTCACAAGTGATAAATTTTTGGATAACTAACAGCAAACTGGCCCATTCTTCTTTCAATGCATGAACAGGAATTCCTTTTGTAAACACAGTGGTGTCCATACATGGGTTTCTTAGCATAATTCTCATGCATGTTCGTCCATGCTTTTGTTTTTAAACCATCGCTCACCTTCCTGGGGTAAGCCTGTGGTAGCTGCTACTGTTGTTTCAGTCACCGTGAGCTTCAAGTCTCTAATCTCCACCATTTGGCCATCGAATGACCATGCAAAGGCTTTGGTTACCTCGTTATTATAACCCTTAAATTTTTGGATGAAGTGTAACCATTTGGATTTCTTCAACAAATCTTTTGCTTGAGGGTAACCTTCTAAATATTTAGGTACTACTGGTTCTGCTCTTAGTAATCTTCCCATTCCTTCCTCTATTTTGAATTTCAACTGAAAACTCAATTGCGTGTGAGGGTTTAGCAGAGGGAAGGTGGCTCATTTGTAGAGTTTATAGCAAAATACAATGGCTGCAATCAGTAGATGGATAGCAGGTAACGAGAGTGCTTTGGGATTACAGGCGGAATAGAGGATGAGCAGCCGCAATGAGTTCACAAGATGAAATGTGGATGTATGTGAAGAAGATGGTCTTAATAAAATGGTAAGGGAATGGAGTGAAGTCGAGATTTTGAATTAAACAGATGCGTACGAAATATTACACGTTTTAATGGATGGTTGCGGAAAATGCGGTGGAGAGGAGCCGTAATGGGATAGGTCACATCTCATGATTACAGGTGGTGAATGAAAGTGCAGTCGACTATGAGTTTAAACCCGAAAATAAATCATGAGACCGTTAAGAAATGAATGCATGGTGTGCGGAATAATATCGTGGAATGGAGCTATCGTAACGATCATTGCACATAGTAGAGCTTTTATGGTTTGATAACTATGCATAATCATGACTTTAATTGCTATTTGATTAAAAAATTTTGCTCATACCTTTGGAAACCTTGTCATTTCTTGCTCATTAGCTTTTAACCAACTGCTCTTCCTTGATGTCTTGGAGATGCTCCATGTCTTCATAGCATATGCTCAATCATACCTGCATTTTCATGATTATTGCACTAACATTTTGACTGTGGATTTGAAAAACAGAGTGGTGGCTGTGGAAACTGCTTCTGGCTGCGGAAACTGCTACCAGCTGCGGAAACTGACACAACACCCTCTTAGCTAAACAAAGATAGTTAGATAATAACTAACTGAGTGAAAATAGTCCTGAAAGGGACTTTTATTAATGAAATGAAATGAAATGAGTGAAATGGAGTGAAATGAAGCGAAGTGAAGTGAAATGAGATGGAGATGGAGTGGAATGGCAAATGAGGTGGAGTGAAGATGGAAAAAGAAGGAGAGAAGAGATTTTTTTTTTTTTTTTTTTGGAAAATATAGAGTGTCAGGTGTCCCTGATTTTCACTCTACATTTTCTGTATAAGATTGCCAATCTGTGATTGGTTTTCAGTCTTATACATTTTTTTTTTAATTTTTTTTTTATTTTTACTGAAAGAAACAAAGGTTAGGCTAGTGGGGAAGAAGGATTCTTCTTCACCAGCCTTATTACAGAATTCTCTTGAAACATTTTGACAAATTATTCTTTTGAGAGTGGCTTATGATAAATTTTCAATTGGTGGCCATTCACAATGAGAGGAGTTTGAAATTCATCAATGGTCTTGATTCTTACCGCTCCATTGCTAAAGACTTTGTCAATCTCATATGGCCCAAGCCAATGAGTCTGAAATTTACCTTTGAAGTCTTTAAACTTGGAATCAAACAGTAGTGCCCAATCTCCCTCTTGAAACTTTTTCTCTTTGATGTATCTGTCATGCCACTTAGCTCTTTGATGTTGAACTAGATCAGTTCTTAAAATTGCTTCTTGTTTGATCTCATCTAGCTCATTCAGCTGCTCCATTCTGTGCTTTTGGGCTTCTGATAGATTCATCCCCAACTGAACTGCCATCTTTAAAGTCTTGACTTGAAATTCAATGGGGAGCAGGACTTCTTTCCCATAAACAAGTTCATAGGGAGAATGTCCTGTTGAGTTCCTCCATGTAGTTCTGTAGGCCCACAAGGCTTCAGGAAGCCTCTCTGCCCAATCTCTTCTATGTAGATGGACAATTTTGGTTATGATGCTCTCAAGAACTTTGTTTGTAGACTCCACTTGGCCATTTGCTTGTGCATGATAAGGAGTAGATTTTCTGTGCTTGATTTTGTATTCTTCCATCAGCTTCTCCATCAAAGTAGATGTAAATTGACTTCCCTGATCTGTCACAATTTCTCTTGGGACACCAAAACGAGTAAAAATATCCTCATAAAGAAAATTAACAACTGAATTTTCAGTGGCAGAAGGCAATGCTTTGGCTTCTACCCATTTAGTGACATAATCAGTGCATACCAATATTACTTCTTCTATTTAGATGGTGGATTAATGGGTCCAATGAAATCTAAAGCCCATTTTTCAAAGGATTCGATGAGTACCTGTGGTTGTAATGGCATTTCATTTGAAAGAATCGGTCTCCCAACTCTTTGGCAGCTGTCACACCTTCTGACATATTGTTTTGTATCTTTGAAGAGGGAAGTCCAATAATATCCTAAAGAAAGGATTTTATAGGTCGTCCTTTTGTCAACAAAGTTTCCACTGCATGGTTCATCATTACATGCCTTAAGGATGTCAGGCATTTCATTTTCCCGAACACATCTTCTGATTACACAATCTAGCCCTGTTTTAAACAATTCGTTAGAAATCCATGAATAATTCGAACTCTCCTGAATAATTCTTCTTTTTTCACTAGGAAATAAATGTCGAGGTAGCTACCCTGTAACCAAATAGTTAGCAATATCTACATACCAAGGAGTCTTAGTAGTTACTGCAAATAAATATTCATCTGGAAACTTATCCTCTACAGGAGAATCTTCGTTAGTATTTTGGATTCTAGACAAGAAATCAGCTACTGTATTTTGTTTCCCTAGTCTATCCAACACAGTAATATTGAATTCTTGTAAAAGTAAGAGCCATATTGTAACTCTGCCATTAGTAACAGGTTTGTTCATTAGATATCTAATTGTAGAATGATCAGTATGGACAAAAGTTTCATAGCCTGTTATATAATGTCTAAACTTATTGATTGCATGAACAACAGCTAAGAACTATTTTTTAGTCACAATATAGTTTAACTCGGTGGGAGTCAAATTTTTACTGGTGTAGTAAATGGCATAAGGAACTAAATCCTTTTGACCCAATACAGCTCCTAGAGCTATATTTGAAGCATCTATAGAAATATGGAAAGGAAGTTTCCAATTTGGCCCTCTCAAAATGGGTGCTTCAGCTATTCTTGTTTTCAAAGTTTCAAATGCAGATTGACAATCAGGATCCCATTTGAATTCAAAGTATTTTGTAAGTAATTTGAAGAGTGGAGATGCTATTTTGGTGAAGTTTTCGATAAATCTTCTATAGTATCCACTAAATCCAAGAAAACTTCTAACATCTTTTTGACAATTTGGAATAGGCAACTTGGAGATGACTTCAACTTTTGACCTATCAACTTTAATTCCATCCCCCGAAATATGATGTCCCAAAACAATACCTTCAGTAAACATCATAAAGAATTTTTCATGACTTAATGAAAGGTTTGTTTCTTTACACCTTATAAGGACTTTTTCCAAATTCTCTAATGCCTCTTCAAATGAATTACCATAGACTGTAAAATCATCCATGTAAACCTCTACACAATCATGGATTAGATCAGAAAAGATTCCTAGTACTGCCCTTTGAAATGTTGCGGGTGCATTACATAATCCAAAAGGTAGTACTCGGTAAGCAAAAGTTCCCCATGGACAGGTAAATGTGGTCTTATCTTGATCTTCAAGTGCTACCTGAATCTGATTATAGCCACTAAAACCATCCAAAAATGAAAAATACTTTTTGCCTGCTAAAGTATCTAATACCTGATCGATAAAGGGTAAAGGAAAGTGATCCTTCAAAGTTTCTTTGTTCAATTCCCTGTAATCAATGCATACCCTCCATTTACCATTCTTTTTAGGTACTATAACCAAAGGAGAAACCCATCGGCTATCTGAAATTGGATAAATGAAGTTTACATTGAGTAGTTTTTGGAGCTCTTCTTTCACTATCTCCCTAAGGTTTGGATTCATCCTTCTCTGAGGTTGTCTGATTGGTCTACTATTTTCCTCGATATAGATGTGATGAATGCAAGTCTTAGGGTCAATACCTTTCATATCGGTATACTCCCATGCAAATGCAGTAGAATGTTTTTGCAAGATTTTGGTTAGCTCTCCCTATTGTGATTTTTCCAAGTTTTTGTTGATATTCAATGTTTTACCTGGAAAGATCTCAATGGTGGAACTACCAAATTCTTCCATAGAGAAAAGAGACATTTGTCTAGATGATAGATACTCAATGTCATAATCTAACTGAAATTGTGTGTGGTCATATTCTGAAGATGTTTCAAAGTTTTCTAATGTGTTCAGAATTTGATTATCTTCACTGATTTCAGAAATGGTAAAGACAGGTTGTATAGTATCCTTATTATCAACCCACTCAGTATCTCCTATTTCTGTAATTGCTTTTGCTGGAGGATACAGATTGAATTTCTTTGTCGAATTACCATCAGAAATATACATATCCCTAGACCTACAACTGATAAAAGCATCAGCTGTGGCTAGCCAATGTCTTCCTAAGATAAGAGGGCGTCCTCCTAAATTACTCTTGGGAGTTAAAATCATGAAATCTACTGGATATTCCCAAGAGTCTAAGGAGACTGAGATGTCTTCTAATACACCATCTGGTTTGATAATTGATCGATCTGCAAGTTGCAGTATAGTAGGTGTAAAAAGAAGATTAGGAAGTTTCAGCTGTTCCATAGTCTGTCTACTCATAATGTTGATAGAAGCCCCTAAATCAATCAAAGTATTTGGAATTTCTACCCCATTGATATGTATTTTGACAATTGGACTACCGGGATCTACATACTTCTGCATAGTAATTTTTCCTACCAGGTGGATTCTTCTTGTATCTCTCGGTTTCCTTCCTGGTCTTTTAAGACTCAACTCCTTTATTGTTTTTGCTAGAATAGCAATCTCTCTAATGGCTTGTAACAAGGGAATCTTGATACAGACATTCTTTAATTCATCTAGAAAATCATAGTCAGGCAACAAGATTTGTTTTTCCACCCCTTTGTCAATTTGTAATCTTTCTGGAAAAGGAGGTGTGGATGAAGATGCAGGTTGCTCAACTATAGGAGTTGTGGGGGTTGACTCTTTTTCTTTTTCTTTTTGAGTGCTTGGGTTTTGAAGAGATGCTTCAGAACCTTTATTGGCTTCAAGAGAATCTTCCTCAGAAATGCTTTGCTTTCGAGCATCTATAGAAGGCTTATCTAAAACTCTACCAGATCTGAGTTGTACATCATTGAGAGGAAAAATCATATAGGTAGGAAATTGCTTTCCTTCTACCATGTAAGCATTTTGAGGGTTTTTATTGTTGGGGTTCGGCAATGGCTGGGAAGGTAATTGATTTGTCTTCTGTTGGAATGGAAGCAAGAGTTGAGAATTTGGATTCCGTTGAAAAGGTTGTTGTTGTTGTGGAAATGGCAATGATAGTTGTGGAATTTGATTTGGAAGTTGTGGAGCTTGTTGATTTTGAAAAGATGGAGGATATTGATAAAATTGAGCAAATCTCCCATAAGTATTTTGCATACCTTGTACCCATGATTGAAAAGGATTTTGAGGTTGGGACCAAAGTTGTTGCCAAGGATTCCAATTTGGTGGGGGTTGAAAGTTCATAGAGTTGTTAAACCCTTGGTTTTGTTGTCCCTTCCAAGGTCTCCTTGCAACAAAACAAAGAGACTCAATTGAATTTGGATCTTCTTGAAAGACAGCTTTGAGCCCAGGAATTGAAGGACAATCCTTGGTCTCATGGTTTTCTGAAAAAATCACACATGTTTCTACAACTTTTGCATCCAAGGGACATTCCCTTAGAGCATGTTTCTTTCTACATTTTGGGCAAAAGATGGCCAAAGCTTCAGCTTCTGCTTTCTACTTGTTTTGTATTTTAAGGGTGTCTAGTTGCTCACTAAGACTCCCTAAGATATCAATTTTGAATTCATCAAGCATGTTGCCAATCTCAGCCCTACTTACTGATCCAGTTGCAGATTTGTTTTCTCTAATGAGAGAAGGATATCTAGGCCCTTTTCCGGTTTTAGATTTTCCCCTTGAGAGATGGACAGATAGCTCTGTTATATCATGAAGTGGAAGTTGAGATATATCTCCTTTTCCCATCATGTTCAAAATATCTATCCATTCATCTCTAATGGCTTTTAATAGAAGGGCTTTCAAGGTTTCCTCAACTAAGTTATTCATTTTTTCTCTTTTCAGGTTGTATTGAAATCTTTCAAGTAAATCCTCTAAGTTTTAATCTTCTCTTTGCACCATTTTGAATCCCTCATCCTTGTGATTGGTGGGCATACAATAGTCCAGGTATCTATCCAAAAATGTTTGTTTCATATCATTCCAAGTCCTAATGGATTGAATGACTAATCCCATGAACCATTTCAAAGCAGCTCCTTTCAATGTTGAAGGAAACAATTTGAGTTTTTGAGAGTCTTCCAGATAATCATAAGTTCGACACACGACTTCAAACTCAAATAGAAATGTTTCAGGATCCTCATTTCTTAACCCATGAAAGTTTGGGAGGACAGATGGTGAGATGTTTTTCATTGTTGCTCGAGAATCCTCATCAACTATAGGAAATCCGAATGAGTTATCTCCATCCCTATTTCCCCCGTTGTTACCTCTACCTCCTCCATTGTTTCCTCCTCCTCCTCCTCCTCTACCTCTACCTCTACCAAATCCGTTTACTACTTCCTCTGTCATGATAGTTTCCTCAGAGACTTCAGAGTCCTCTAGTTCCTCTACTAATGGCGAACGAGGAGGAATTTCTCCCTCTTCTTCTTTAGGTGATTCTACTTCTTCAACTACAATGTGTCTCCCTATAGAAGGAAAGAAAGGATCTTTTCCTAATTCAGATTCGATGGATGGTGTGGGAGAGTCTCCTAATTCAACTACTGCCTCTTGAATTCCAGGAATCCTAAGGCTAGGAGTGTGAGTTGGAGATGATGGAGGTGTCTCTTGTCTATTCCTTGAAGTAGATGGAGTTGTAAAAATCGAACTCTTGGCCCTAGCTAAAAACCTTCCCCTAGAATCTCTTGCTCTATGCATGTCATTTTTTTTTTTCTTCAAGTCGAGCTAATAATTCTCTTTCTGATCTTCTAGGTCACTCTAGGTGCAAGAAGAGAGCATACTCAAGAAATTATTAAACCAATAACTTTCTCTTTTCTGATCCTCCAGATCACACTAGGTGCAAGAGGAGAGCATACTTTGAGAAGTTATCAATTTTCCCTCCCTTGAAATTTTCTTGTTGTTTTTTTTCTAAGAAATTGGCTACCTAGTTTCACTTCCCCGGCAACGGCGCCAAAATGTTTGGTCAATTTAGTGTGTCCTAAATTCCTATTTAAAATGTCAATCTGGGAGTCGTAAACTGTTGAAGTGAAGTGCACTGTATATGCAAGATAACCGGTTTCTTAGTTCTTTGTCGTTTTTGAGTTTTTGGTTTGTTTTTGGGTTTATCTTCTGTGGATTCCCTAGTGTGAGATGGTGAAATTGAAAGTCAAGTATGGATGGTAATGGTGATTTCTACAATGATTTTCCAAACTTTAAAGTTTTCAAAAAGAAGGTTTCAAACTGACTATGATGAAATCAATTCTCAAAAGAAAATAAATGTACCAAAACAGTGAACTAGTGACAATGGCCCAGTATCATCACTGCTGTATGAAAAGAAAATAAAAACTGAACACAAAACAACTCAAAGACTGAAAGCAAAGAAAACTAAATCACACTACTTCAACCCATATTCTGACCCTTCACCTTTCGACTCGCTCCCTCTATAGGAAGTAATCATAAAAAAGTTGAGTAATATGATATTTAAATTGCAGGAAATCAAATTGCATAAAAGGAAACTAAGATTTAACTACTCATTCATATTTCAATTCCTGAAAATGACATAAGTAATTTAATCACTAACTTGTAGGAAAGAATACTAAATCATACTACATCAAATAATATTCTGATTCCTCACTAATTGAGTCGCTTGGCTATAGGAAGGAAATCATAAACAGATGAGTAATATGATATCTAAGCTGCAGAAAAGTAAATAAGCAAAGCAAAACTGAAAGAAATGACAATGCTGGAATTAAATCTCAGAAAATGAATCAACAGAAAGGACAAGATGATCTCATGTCAGTAGTCATTAAAACTATGTAATTTTCCCGGGTTGCCTAAAAGAACCTGAAAGACAAAGACTGATCAGCTAGCAACCATGAGAAAGCATAAAAGAAAAGATGAACAACAGTTAGTTATAAACATCAAGAAATATATACACAAGCAATTGATTATAAAAGCAGTAACATAATGAAAGAAAGCGAGAAACTATACAGTAAATACAGAGCTTTGGTGTATAGGGGCCCTTTGCAACCTCAGCCAATCAATACTCAGTCACAAATGGAACTCAAGAATGTTGTCTTCTCATATATTAAAGTGCAGTAAAAACATAGAACTAGAGCACAGTACAGTGGCTCGTAAACATAGTCAAGATTACATATGAAAAGCTAACTGTCAAGCGTATGATAACGCGTTATTTATAAGTGAAAATGCTATAACTAATTCCTAGATTTTACGCTGCCAAACAGACACGTAAATCTCCACGGCCTGAGATCTAGCGGTATGGTAATTATGACAGATAAATTCATGGAGTGGTGGCTGCTCTATTCAGTTCACGGATTGATCCACAGGTGTTGGTTGTTATAGACATTTTTGTGCCTTACAGCTCTAAGCATGAAATGTCCATAAACCAAGGGATCCTAAGTCCCTAAAAGTGTTGTTCCGACCCCTAGAGGAACAAGGTCAACAAATTACAGCTTCTCCCAGAAGTTCTCCACCAGAAACAGCTCAGAATCAGTCAAATCAGGATCATTTCAACTGCTCCACTAGCTAGCTGCGTTGCATAGCACCCAAGTACACTAGCTAGGTGCGTTGCAATGCACCTAAATGCACTACCAGGGTGCGCTGAGTGGGAAATGACAAATGGCAGTGTCATTCCGCGAGGTGGACAGACAATGGAAGCTTCCAGAATCTTCCCCAATGACACTTGCCTCACTGAGTTCGACCAAGGATGAGTAAGAGGCTCTCAGTCTCCAAGTGGAAGCAAGAACTGACAGAGAGAAACCACTAGTCAGATCATAAGCTGACTCATCCTCTTTGCATACATCTATATATGGATCCCTCATCCCAGAGATCTGGAGGCTGGAATTTTGTACATTGCAGAGAATTGCTGTTGGTTTTGAGATAGAGATCAGAGTATTGGGTGATTTATGCTTTGTTGGAGGTGAAGAGGGGATTCCTTTGCTGGGGGGTTGATGCTGGATCAGGAATCATCGGTTGTAACTCCTCCTGGACATTCTTGTTATATCAATAAAACTATTTGAGTTTCTCCTACATGCTTGTGTATCAATGATGTTTTGTTATATTTGCATGTTTAGCTTAAATATGATCCTAAGCTATTTATGAATATAAATATCTGTCTTTGTGTAGTTTTCCTCTTCTGTGATCTTGCAGGAACTTGGTGAAGCTGGGCAAGTAAGAGAGCGGGTAGCTGGAAGCTGTCAAAGAGGAGAGAGATTGGATCAAAGGACTAGCGCAAGACACAGGTTGGTTCATCCTATTCCTCTTCGTTTATAGTTCATAAAGAAGAATACGAAAGTAGTTTTCTCTGTTTGTTTCTAAGGTACTGTCACGCCTTAGTGGGATAGGGGTGTTCTGAATAGACACTTTTCCCGTTAACAAAATGGCGACTCCGCTGGGGATCGTGTCTAGTTAGTTTGTTTGTGTTTCTCTTGTTGTTTGTTTCATAAACATAGAAGTAGCAATTGAACTGCATTTTCCATTATCAAATGCAAAGTAGACGCCTGCTACTTCAATCCATTCACTGGATTTGTTTATGATTTGAACAGCTGATTCACAAATGATCTGATTACCCTTTGTGATAGCTCTTAGACCTCCTTTAAATCCACCCTCCGATTGTGCATTACTGATTGCTTTTACTCGGCCAAAAACCATAGATTAAACTGCAAACCGTGACCCAGAACCCGGATAGAATTCTCGTTTCTGCCCCAGCGCAAGCACTGTGAAGAGATTCTGCATTTCAACGCAGTTCCCGAGAGGGCTACCTGCGCTGCAATCCAGTTTCTCTGTGTAACAGGTGCGCTGATCAGCCTAGCCCTGTGCAGCTGAGGTTCTTTGCTTCATTTTTTCAGTTTTTGTCTCTGATTTTGCAGCCTGTGATCAGTGTGTGTCTGTTTAAAAACCCCTTTTCTTTGCCTTAATTCCGCCTCCTTTGTACAAAAATACTGTAGATGTTCTTTGTGTGTTTGTTACATCATTTACAGTTTTCCATTGAAAAAGTAGAATAGTCATACTGTCGTCCTTGGATTTAGATCTGTCGTAAGTGTCGATTTTGATCTTAGGAGAAAGTTTATTTGCTGTTGACAGTCGATTATGCTTTTACTTTTTCCTTTGGTTTGAATTTGAGACTTTCTAGTGTCAAAACGAGTGTTTATTTCAAAATCATAAAGTGTCGTAATCTTCTCTACCTTTTGATTTCGAAAAGAAGCTTGTTTGTGTTTGTCACTTGAAAGCAAATTCAGATTTGTACATCAACTTTCTTTTTAGGCATCAATATTAAGAAAGTGAAAACAAATACATGCATATGTGCATTTGCATATTGATAGTCTGTTTGGATTGATTTAGGAAAAGTGCATCTACAGTGTGCTCTTTGCTCTTTGAGAAAAGATTGTGTCTTTCTTTTCCCTTGTAGCTAGGATTTTCATTGCTGAAAAGAGATAAAGTTTGCTTATCATCTTTAGATTGCATTTTAGGAATTACATCTACATCTCGTGGTGATCCCAAAAGGCAAACTTCTAAGAAATATCAACTTAAAATAAATTGAATGAATCTAACAACGCTTTGGAACTTAACGCACAACATTTAGAGGTCTAGGCTAGAGATGTATTCTGGCGTCGTAAAGCTTGGTAACTGTTGTCCTCACTGATGGTTGGGTGATTCCTCCACTTTGAGACGATAAGTGCCAGTACGGACTTGTGCTCCCACGTACCGTCGAGTATATATTGGGAGACCCCTATAGGCTTAAAACCTTTTATCCATAGGAAGCCGTGTCGGCCGCCCTACTGATCGCAATGCACCGAACACAGCATTTGGGAAGATTGACTGCCGTACCGTAAAAAGTATTCTGCAGTTTTGTGATTGGTTTGGTACTCCCTCTACCTAGATCTCCAGAGCAGTCCCTTTCGTTCCTTTTCAGACTCCTTAACGGAAAAGGTCCATCTGAGCACTTGTCACTTCAGGCTCATTAAAAATCGAAGGAGACTAGAGTCATCTTTTGTTTTTTCTCGACTCTTTAAAATTGAAAAAACAAGTTGTGTCAAAGCGCCTTAAAATTTATTTTAAATGGAATATTCATACCCTTTTCCTACGTTGATCTTAGGTTGAGAAGATGGAGTCTACCAACCAAGGAATTCCCCTTGGTGGAAATCCTAGTCCCTTCTCCTCTTGGGGAGATGTTAGTGCACCCCATATGGCCACATTGTCGCTTCCAGGACTAACAATTGGCTTGCCAGTATGGCTCTTCTCAACCAATGTCGTTCAGAACACCACTATTCCTGAACAATTGAATCAGCAATTAGACGAGTCCAGAGTTGCCCACCAACCTTCTACTTCCTCTAATTCTTCCTCTCCTCCTTCCTCTTCGCTTGACGGGGCTGGCAAAGCCAAAAGTCAAGTTCCTAAGGAGAAGAAGAAGAAGAAGAAGTAAGAGAAGAAGAAGAAGGAGCCAAAGGTGAATGGGGGAAAACGAGTGTCGTCTAACGAAAATCCACACACTGCACCGACCAGGCCTAAATCGCCATGTGTCATTTGCAAAGGAGACCACTTTCACAGAGATTGTCCTTGCATCCCTCGAATACTAAGGGACTGGTCTCCTCGTTTGCACAATCCGGTGTCATCAACCTCTGATGATCATGTTGAAAGCACACCGTCAACTAGCGAAAGTGAAGCCCCAGGACAAAAAGGGAAAGCTAGATTTCCTTGTAAACTGTGCGAAGGCAATCATGCCATCCACCATTGTCCCTTCTTAGACGAAGCGAAAAGAGTTTTGGATGATCGTCCGGTTTCACCGTTACGACTTCCTCCTGGATATAAAAAACTCTTGCCGAGTCCGTCGCTAGTTGAGAATCCAGCTGGCCCGCTCAAGTGGTCGGCTGAAGCACCTATCGTCGAAGATAAACCATCTGAATCCATATGTTATGCTCTTAACCTGCAAGACAATACCCAAGCGAAGAAAAGATACCAAGAACACAGAATATGCGAAGAAAATATACCTAGAACACAGAATAGCAATAATTTTATTATTCAGAGAGAAATGTTCACAGGCCTCTTCGAGGGGGCAACCTCCAATAGAGCAGAGCTCGATTACAAAACAAGACACGATGCTCCTCGCAGGGAGTCTCTATCCTTTATATATGACTCATACATGCAATACCATGAGCCAATATCGTGGGTTTTATTAATACCATCTATCTAATACTACTGCCCATTTGCAACTAACTGTGGTCCCGTCATTAATTGCGGGTTAACCACTTACAAATATTAATATGGGCTTTATTGAATCTTGACTATGACGTGATCCCATGACATAAATAAGGGGGTTAGGGTGGGACCCTAACATGCCCTCCCCCTTAAGACTAGCCTTGTCCTCAAGGCTGAAGCTGCAGAAACTGCTGAAGAATAGTGGCTGGTTCCCAAGTTGCATCTTCCGGAGAGGTGTCTTTCCATTTGACGAGGACCTCCTTAAGCATGCGGCCGCGCAGGTGCTTCTCTCATGTGTCTAGAACCTGTTCAGGTTGAAGCCAGATTGACCCTTCTTCGTCCAATTCAGGTAGACTGGTTTGAACTCGGCAATTGTTCCCAATCACTTTCTTGAGGCACGATACATGGAAAACTGGGTGGATTTTTGCTGTAGGTGGCAAAGCCAACTTGTAAGCCACTTCTCTAATGCGCTGAAGTACTTGGTATGGTCCGTAGAATTTTGGAGAGAGCTTTTGACAACCCTTGTCTTTGAGTGATGTTTTCTTATATGGTTGCAGCCTCAAAAAGACCTGATCCCCTTCTTGAAATTGGCGCTCTGAGCGATGTTGGTCAGCCTGTTGCTTGATACGATTTTGAGCTTGATGAAGATTCTCGCGCAGATGGGAAAGCATGGTTGCGCGGTGTTGTAGGAGTTGATCCACGGCTTGTACTTTGGAGCACCCCGTGAGATAAGAAGTAGGGGAAGGTGGAAATTGTCCATAGACTGCTTCATAGGGAGTCATTTTGGTAGTGGCATGATAGTTGGTGTTATACCACCATTCCGCCAGAGGTAACCACTGTACCCAAAGGTGTTTTTTTTCTGAAGTGAAACACCTAAGGTAGGTTTCTAGACATTTGTTGACTGCTTCGGTTTAACCATCTATTTGTGGATGATATGAAGTACTGAGTTTGAGTTGAGTGCCTTGTATTCTGAAGAGCTCCTGCCAAAAATTACTGGTGAAGATTGGGTCGTGGTCGGACACAATAGAAGTGGGCATGCCATGCAATTTGAAGATCTGATCCATGAAAGTTTGAGCAACCAAAGCGGGTGTGAATGGTTGGGGTAGGGCGCATAAATGAGCATACTTCGATAGTCGGTCCACAACCACCATGATGACTGACTTGTTCCCAGACTTTGGAAGACCTGTAATGAAATCCATGGAGACCTCCGTCCAAATTGACGCCGGAATGGGCAATGGTTGTAATGTGCCTGGTGTGTGGACGGTTTCCCCTTTGTGGCATTGACAGACGTCACATTCGGCTACGAAGGTAAGGATGTCCTGTTTCATGCCGGCCCAAAAAAATGATCTTCTGGTGCGAGCATATGTCTTCTGAAAGCCCGAATGTCCTGCAATGGGAGATGAGTGCAATTCTGCTAAAATGCGACTTTTGAGGGTGGATGTTGGTGATATTACGACTCTGTCCTTGTAGCCAAGAATATCATTCTGCCACGAGTAGCCCTTGCTGGAATTAGGATCTACTTGCAATTGAGAAATGAGTTGAGAGAGCCCGGGATGTGAAAACCATTCCCTGCGAGCCTCTTCAATCCAATCTAGAATGGGGAGTGAAATTGCGAGCAGAGTACTTTCCTCCTCAAATTGGCGCGACAATGCATCTGCTACCCTGTTGTCTTTCCCTTTCTTGTAAATGATCTCATAATCATATCCCAGCATTTTGGCCAACCATTTATTTTGTTGTGGGGAAGATAGGCGTTGCTCCAAAAAACATTTAAGACTGTGATGATCTGTGTGGATTTGGAAACATCGCCCCAACAAGTAAGGTCGCCAGGTCTCGACTGCATGTAAGATGGCCATCATTTCCTTCTCGTAGGTAGATTGGCCCAGATTCCTCCCACTTAGTTGCTGGCTGGTGAAAGCCAATGGTCATCCTTCCTGCATTAAGACTGCTCCAATACCTGTTCCCGAAGCATCAGATTCAATGACAAATGATTTGGTGAAGTCCGGTAGTGCTAAGACAGGAGTGGAACACATGGCGGTTTTGAGAGCGGTAAATGCCTATTGTGCTTCTTCGGTCCAGAAGAAGGAATTTTTCTTTAGGAGTTGCGTTAGGGGCCTCGCTATGCGGCCATAGTTGCGGACAAATTTACGATAATAGCCTGTGAGACCCAAAAATCCTCTCAAGCTTTTCAAGATCTTAGGTTGAGGCCATTCTTGCATTGCCTGGATCTTTTTTGGGTCCACCTTGACACCTTCACGCCCCACAATGTGGCCCAAATACTCAACTTCTTCCATGCCAAACGAACACTTAGACATCTTGACAAATAATTTATGCGTGCGGAGCAGTTGCAAGAGTAGATCTACATGCTGAAGATGTGCCGCCCAAGTGCCACTATAGATGAGGATGTCATCGAAGAAGACAAGGAAAAATTTTCTGAGATATGGTTTGAGGAGGTGATTCATAAGGCTCTGAAAAGTAGAGGGGGCATTACAGAGACCAAATGGCATGACCAGGAACTCATAATGGCCTTCATGAGTTCTGAAAGTTGTCTTGGGAATGTCGACTTCCTTCATGCGAATTTGGTGGTAGCCTGAGCGAAGATCCAACTTAGTGAAGAATTGAGCCCCATTGAGTTCGTCCAACAAATCGTCAACCACTGGGATGGGAAATTTATCTTTGACTGTTAACTTATTGAGGGCCCTGAAGTCTGGACACATCCGCCACTCCCCATCTTTCTTGAGGACCATGACCACTGGAGATGAATAAGGACTAATGCTGGGACGAATGACACCTGCTTCCAACAATTCCTTGATGATTTTTTCTATTTCATTCTTTTGGGTGAACGGATATCTGTATGGCCTCACATTTGGGGGTTGGGCCCCTGGAACCAATGTGATGCTATGATCATGTTCCCCACGCGAGGGTGGAAGCTCATGAGGCTTGTCAAAGACAGTCCGATGTTTATTTAAAATCTGTTGCATCTCAGGATGAATTGGCGGGGGCATGGTATCGACTACCTGGATGGCATTAAATTGAGCTACCACTCCATGATGGCCCTTTTTTAACAATTTTTCCATCCTATGCGCGCTGATGATAGAGGGGGCTCCCGCCTGTAGTCCACGGAGGGTATGTGTGGAGTTGTTCTGCTTAAAACTCATATATAACTCCTGGAAATCCATTGTGATTGGCCCAAGAGTGCGGAGCCATTCCGTGCCGAGGACAATGTCGCAACCCCCCCATGTGTATTGCAAACATGTGGGTTTTCAATTGATAATCCCCCATTTGAATTTTGACATTTTCACAGCGAACTTCACATTTCATTGTGCCCCCATCTGCAATCTGGACTTGGAAGTTAGAAACTGCCCGGACGAAACAATGTGCTGCTTCAGTGATCTTTTGGTGGATGAAATTATGGGTACTTCCACTATCAATCAAGACTGCTACTGGGTGATGTTTAAGAAAACCCCTGATTTTGAGAGTTTGAGGGGAAGAAATTCCTGCCAATGCATTCAGTGAAATAATTGGTTCATCAGATACAATCTCCTGTTGGTTATCTTCTTCGATCGCCTCCAATTCCTCAAGTGGTGGATCTTCCTCTGTGGAGCTGTAGTCAGTGGCATCTATTTGAAAAAACTTGTGCTCTTTGCATTTATGACCCGGGGAATATTTTTCATCACAGTAGTAACATAGTCCTTGCTTCCTTCTTTCGGCCATTTCCGCAGGTGACACCTTTTGAATCTTAAGTGTCTGAGTCATATTGGGAGCCTGTGAGGGACGACCTTTAGCGAGGAAGTTGGGGCGGCTGGATTGGGCTGTTAATGCACGTTCCACCTTACGGGCTACCTGGCAAGCCTCTGTCCATGTGGGAGGGTGGTGGAGTAGAACCTGAGCTTTGATGGCTTCTTTAAGACCGTTGATAAAGCATTCCATGTAGAACTCATCTGTGAGACCCTTAGTGCGGAAGGCTAAGGCTTCAAAAGCAGTAATATATTCCTCCACTGTACCCGTCTGTCGGAGCTTAGTGAGACGCCCCAAAAAAGAGTCTTCCTGTTCAAAGCGACTGCGAAGAGTTTTGGCAAATTGGGCCCAATTCTGAAAATGTCCATTGCAACGCTGATGCCATTCCTTCCATTGCCATCGTTCATTGTCCAAGTACATGGTGCCAACCATAAGCTTAGTCCCCTCATATGTGATATGATTCAATTGGAAATACTGCTCCATTTGTGCTAGCCATGCGGACGTGTGAGAACCGTCAAATTTCTGCATATCCAACTTGGGAGGTCGCTGATTGGGTGGTGGATGGGAGTGCCAAACGTGAGGAGAGTGGCTAGACTCACCCTCATGGTATTCATGGCCATTATACGCCTCCTCGTGGGCTGGCTTCTTGCCCTTTGAGAATGCCTCCTGTAACTGGTTACTCATTCCTTTAAGCTCAAGTTCTATGTGGTTACTCATTCCTTGAAGGTCAAGTTCGATCTTGTTCACCGTAGTTTGGAGGGAGTTGACATAGCTTTCAATTTTGTCGATCTTTTCATTGGCCATCGCTTGAGCGCGAGTTTCTACCATACACCAACCTGATGAAACATTGGGACCGCCTAAAAATTTTTACTAAGAAATTGAATGGTACCACCTTGCTTAGCTCCTCGTCCTGATACTGATGGGCTAGGTCACCAATAAGCGCCCCGGAAGATCTCAGACTCTTTTTTTTTTTTTTTTGGAAAACTCCTAACAGAGTTTTACTCCTTCCTGATCAATACTGCAGTCGCCAAATCCTCAAAAATGTCAATGCCGCCAAAAGTCCTGCGAAAATTATATCCAGGTACAGGAACCCTTCACAACTACTCTGATCTGGTGGATCTGAGAGATCTGAATGGTGGAACAACTGCTGCTGCTGATCTGGAATATCCGATCTAGTGGATCTGAGAGATCTGAATGGTGGAACAACTGTTGCTGCTGATTTGGAATAGATGATGTGTGATCCCCCGATAGAAAGGGAACTATGGTCTTAGGGAGTGTCAGGTGCTACAGATCGCAATATACATAAGGGTCTGACAGTAGTACTCGGCCCAATGTTTCAGGGCTCTAACTAAGGAGGATCGACTGTACCCTTAGCCGTACAACCCGACTACCCTATCGTACGGGCGAGTAATCTCTCCGAGTGTTGTTCTCGGTGCACTGTAGCCACAAGACGGCCGAAGGTTTATCTATGGCGAGGTTTCAAGGGAGCTAGGGGGCTTCCTATATACCCAGAGGGTACGTGGAAGATAGTCCGTGCGCGGTTCTGTCTAATGCGCTACTACTCGAAGGGGTACCCACAGGGGTTACAAGGGAGTCCAATAGATGTGACCACCTCTTGTATTTCCTACGTGCATGCCTCCCCAAATCCGCAGATTTATGCGCTTAACGACAGATCCCGTGGTTTAAAGACGCCGGAACACGTCTCTAGCCAAAAAAAATTTTGCTAAAATTTGGAGATCCCACCGAGCCCTGGAAAGTGCTCTGATACCACTTGTTATGCTCTTAACCTACAAGACAATACCCAAGCGAAGAAAAGATACCGAGAACACAGAATATGCGAAGAAAATATACCCAGAACACAGAATAGCAATGATTTTATTATTCAGAGAGAAATGTTCACAGGCCTCTTCGAGGGGGCAACCTCCAATAGAGCAGAGCTCGATTACAAAACAAGACACGATGCTCCTCGCAGGGAGTCTCTATCCTTTATATATGACTCATACATGCAATACCACGAGCCAATATCGTGGGTTTTATTAATACCATCTATCTAATACTACCGCCCATTTGCAACTAACTATGGTCCTGTCATTAATTGCGGGTTAACCACTTACAAATATTAATATGGGCTTTATTGACTCTTGACTATGACGTGATCCCATGACATAAATAAGGGGGTTAGGGTGGGACCCTAACACCATACCAGATGAAAGTCAAAAGGTCGAGGCGGCAGTTGACCCGGTTTTGCCTTTAGAGGTTTTATCTTCGGATGATACAGTGACTGAAGAGAACAAGGACGAAACCGTCCAAATTCTTTTCATCAACACAGACTCCGACGAACATGGGGGCAATCTATCCATTCCCTTACCGCAGGAGGGAATTTCGTCAGAGCCATACCCGGCCGTCTACTCGGTCCCACCTCCAAGCAACCTAGTTGTCTCCTTCGACTGGAATCAACTAGGCAGACCCCATTTACCAGCAAGAATACCATTCCGAATTATCGTTCAAATATATAGAATGGTTATGGCTGGTACCATCATAGATGAAGGGGCTTCTATGAGTATCCTTTCCTCTACTGCTTGGAAAGCGCTTGGTTCGCCATCGCTTTTGCCTGAGATGAGAAATCTGACAGGCTTTGATAAAGGAACCAGTCGACCTTTAGGGATCCTTCCCGATGTGCCCATAACATTGAGAAGGAAGACAGTTCAAATGAACGTAATGGTTGTTCAAGGACCCTTGGATTATAACCTATTCCTTGGACGAGACTATATTTATTGCATAGGAGCCATCGTCTCCTCACTCTTTAGAGTAATGTGTTTTCTGCACGAAGGAAGAGTGGTCAAGCTCGTGGACCAGCTTTCATTTCTTGGATCACGCATAGCAAATAGTCATATACCATCCCTAAATGGTCTCTTCATGCAAGAAATGTCTCAATCTCCAGTCCGTCCTCCCGATGAGCACGAGTAATTTGGAGGGATATGACTGAAAACCAGGGGGCATGCGTCCTGGTCTGCTTCGGCAGGAAAAACTTCGGGTAAAGGGTAGGTTTCCGCGGGAGAATATGACTAGTCTGTACCCCGTCCGTGATTGGAAGAGGGTTTATTCTAGAATAAGATTCTCTTGTCAAAGTTATGTGAGTAGCGGGCATCGTCGCTCACCTTTGTTTATCTTAGTAGACATCGCCAAAGAAGTGTTTTGTTTACGCCGTAAATAGAACAATCTTTGGGTAGCCTGTAAGAGGTAGTACCCTTCCTGATAAAACAAATGTTTTGTCAGCTCGAATAAAGGGTGACCCTTCCTGATAAAACGAATGTTTTGTCAGCTCGAATAGAGGGAGACCTCGAAACTCTGTTTTATACCTGGGGGCATGCAAACCTTTTGGAGTGCAAGCGAGGGGCGGCTATTTATTTTTTAAAATTTTAGGACCTCTAACCCTTTAAACTCGTAGGATTAGTCGTCACCTAACTTGCATAAAGAAAGGATGTGGGGCAAAAGTCTAAAAGTTGTTGTTTTATATGAGAGATTCTTATCATATGACTGGATTATTCGAGCAGTTTTAGCACATAGTTCAAGCTCGTTAAAAAATAAACATAAGACATGAGCAAATGTTTCCACCCGCATTTAAGCTCGTTAAAAAATGAACTATTCCCTGGTAAATAACCACCGTGAATGAAGCATTTTAGCCATTAAAGCCTTGGTCGTGTTTGCACCGTCACCTCCACTTTTCCATTTGCCGATCATTCACCTCCATTTGATTGTTTACCCATTTTGAGGAACAACTGTGAAGAGTGATTTCACTAGCCATCCTTGTGACACTGCCGTGATTGGAAAATTCCAACCCTTACCTGGAATCAGCTGCTACCCATTTTATCACTCGTTCCTCAAAAAACGAGTCTTCTTTAAGCTCTTTTCAACTGACTCGTAAAATATGAAAAGATTGCCAAGTTTTGGCCTTCCAGCTCGTTAAAGCGACCGGAAGTGCTATCCCTCCTCTAGATTTTAATCTTTTTGGACCTGAGGGATTATTGCACAAAAAGATCGAGCGCTTGTTTTGTTCGGCTCGTTAAAACTATCGAAAATTCATCCCTTCTGTATTGTTTTATAATTTTTCGGACTTAAGGGATTAGATGACGAAAAAGGAATTTCGAAGTTACCTTTACGTACCTTTTTAGACTCTCTAAAAATGAAAAGGACCGAGTTATCTTTGTCGTTAAACTCTTTAAAAAGATTAATAGCGATAAACTTGTCTTTAGACGAGAACGAGTTTCACTATCGCTAGGCTCGTTAAAACATAGCGATGGGTTTGCCCGAAGGGAAAATTATAGAACAAGCACATGTTATCCTCCTCAAGCTTGACAAAAATAAAGAGGTACTGGTCAGCAATGACTGGGGAAAAATTGGGAAGAAACTCAAAGAATCTTTATTGGTAGCAAGTCGCTCTTGAACATGACACTTCCACTCCGTGCCTGAGTCGGGTTGGGTTGTTTCATTCACCGGTCACATCACCATGGTCACGCCATACCATCCACATTTGGGGTAAATGATACCAATCCATCACATAAGTGTCGCCGACATGTTCAAGAGAAGTCATCCAGAGAAGTCATCCATGTCCCATCCACTACCATACATTATACTTCATTCTTTCATGACCGCCATCCTGAACCATATATCATCAGATCGTTTTCACCTCCATCAAAATCATTTGCTCCGTTCCGTGTCATTGATGTGGGATTCATCAAGGCCCTCCTTTGACGGATCGCTTCTTGTCGACATCAGCTCATTTTCCAAGAAGTTGATCTAGGAACACCCCATTCAGTACTTTGAAGCTTGCATGCCTCAATGGAAAGTTTCTCACTTCCGGCGACAGGTATACATCAATGACCTTCGACCGAAAGATTTTGCGTGGTGTTCGACGCCAAGTCCTTTATTCACACCACATGAATTGTACTGCAGTACCTTGAGGGTCATCATCATTATCGGTGATTCCTCTCGCGCTTGTTAACAGTTTACATCATTGACTGGTAATCAAGCGATGTCTTTCCATGTTCGACTTCAAAACATTTCTCACATGGATCGACTTGTACTTCGAGTAAAGATCGAACGAGATTGAAGACCCCGGATCTAGTTTCATCCATCTGGGCTGCGATATATATTCAGGAGAATAAAGACATTGAAATGTACAGTGTTGCAGCACAGATAATCATCCTACCAAAAGGATGATGGCTCTATCAGAATCATCAGTCTACCATCAGACGATTGTCTGTCCTATGTACATGAAAATGAATTTATAAAGCTGAGCATGGGAATGCCCGCCTCAGCTAGATCATGAAAACAGTATGAGGATAATGTATTGTATTGTATCTTATTACAGGTCTCCTCCCAGCATTGAAAGAACTTCGGATCCTCCTAATAAAGCATTTCACTCGATAAACGGCCTCATACTTTAGGGGGCAAATTTTATAGACATTTTTGTGCCTTACAGCTCTAAGCATGAAATGTCCATAAACCAAGGGATCCTAAGTCCCTAAAAGTGTTGTTCCGACCCCTAGAGGAACAAGGTCAATAAATTACATCTTCTCCCAGAAGTTCTCCACCAGAAACTGCTCAGAATCAGTCAAATCAGGATCATTTCAGCTGCTCCACTAGCTAGTTGCGTTGCATAACACCCAGGTACACTAGCTAGGTGCGTTGCAACGCACCTAAATGCACTACCAGGGTGCGCTGAGCGGGAAATGACAAATGGCAGTGTCATTCCGCGAGGTGGACAGACAATGGAAGCTTCCAGAATCTTCCCCAATGACACTTGCCTCACTGAGTTCAACCAAGGATGAGTAAGAGGCTCTCAGTCTCCAAGTGGAAGCAAGAACTGACAGAGAGAAGCCACTAGTCAAATCATAAGCTGACTCATCCTCTTTGCATACATCTATAGATGGATCCCTCATCCCAGAGATCCGGAGGCTGGAATTTTGTACATTGCAAAGAATTGCTGTTGGTTTTGAGATAGAGATCAGAGTATTGGGTGATTTATGCTTTGTTGGAGGTGAAGAGGGGATTCCTTTGCTGGGGGGTTGATGCTGGATCAGGAATCATCGGTTGTAACTCCTCCTGGACCTTCTTGTTATATCAATAAAACTATTTGAGTTTCTCCTACATGCTTGTGTATCAATGATGTTTTGTTATATTTGCATGTTTAGCTTAAATCTGATCCTAAGTTATTTATGAATATAAATCTGTGTCTTTGTGTAGTTTTCCTCTTCTGTGATCTTGCAGGAACTTGGTGAAGCTGGGCAAGTAAGAGAGCGGGTAGCTGGAAGCTGTCAAAGAGGAGAGAGATTGGATCAAAGGACTAGCGCAATACACAGGTTGGTTCATCCTATTCCTCTTCGTTTATAGTTCATAAAGAAGAATACGAAAGTAGTTTTCTCTATTTTTTTCTAAGGTACTGTCACGCCTTAGTGGGATAGGGGCGTTCTGAATAGAGACTTTTCCCTACATTGGTACACCTCCAGAAATTGAGGACCTTGCCACGCAAAACTTCACGTGGGAAAAACAGATCCGTGCCACCGCAAAACTCTTGGTTTGACCCCTCCTTTGACCTTCTTTGACCATGGCTATTTGTGAGTGATTCGGCTGAACCAAGGGGACACACTCCATGTACATGTCATTTGCAGCTTGCCCATGTGGCCGGATTCTCCATTGGACACCTGTAACATAGTCTTTAACAAAATGGCTGCGGGAACTTGAGCTGGCTACGGAAAGTGACAAGTTTCCGCAGCTGATTGAACAAAAATCTAAATCAAACAGCAGTCATAAACATAGTTAGGAAACCATTTCATAAGCTCTTTTTAGACTAATATGCAATGATTTGACAGCTTGGTGGATCAAGTAAATGGAAAAGAAGGCTGAAAAGGTATATAGGGAAGATGCAAGTTTGGACTCAACACCAGGCATAGAGGGGAAACCAAAATAGGTTGTTACATGGCCTTAACAAAAGAAATATAAGACATAGAGACAAAACATTAACAACATTATTCAGATTAGCATCCATGTTCTCCTTCTGTACTTGCACCTCCAGGATCTTCTACAATAATGCAAACAATGCACTATTAGAAGATTATATGCTCCCCCTGAACCTATGCCAGTTGGTCTTTGACCAATCCATAAACCAACGAATGTACGCGTATACCCCATATGAAACTCGTGTACAACCAACAATCTCTGAAACAGACAAGATTCAATAGCAAGATGATTCATCAACTAGCCCCAGCTTTTGTTTGAGGTATTCAAAGGTCTCCTTGGGCAGTGGTTTGGTGAGTATATCAGCAACTTGTTCCTTAGAGGGAACATACTCCAACTTGACCTTTTGTTCAAGCACTTGTTCCCGAAGAAAATGATATTTGATAGGTATATGCTTGGTCTTTGAATGCATGACTGGGTTCTTTGAAATGCTGATAGCACTTGTATTATTACATAGGGTGGAGATAGGTGGAGTACAAGTTATTTGAAAATCCTGCAAAGTTTGCATCATCCAAAGAAGTTGTGTGCAACAAGATGCAGCAGCCACATACTCTGCTTCAGCTATAGATAATTCTATTGAACTCTGTTTCTTGCTGAACCAAGATACTAATCTGGAACCCATGAAGAATGCACCACCACTAGTGCTTTTACTGTCATCCATGCTTCCGGCCCAATCTGCATCTGTATAAGCATGAAGTGTGAGATCTATATCTATAGGATACCATAAGCCATAGTTTTGAGCTCCTTGAAGATACTTGAAGATTCTCTTAACTTCCTGAAGATGAGTTTCCTTTGAATTTTCCTGAAATCTTCCAACTATTCCCACTGCATGCATGATGTCTGGTTCGGTTCCTGTCAAATAAAGAAGACTTCCAATTATGGATCTATAGGTTGGTTGATGCACTGCTACTGATTCATCATTTGCACTGAGGCTGCATCCTGTAACCATAGGGGTACATACTGGTTTCAAATCTTCCATGCCATATTTCTTCAAGATCTGCGTGAGGTACTTGGTTTGAGATAAAAAGATACCGCCTTCATTTTGTTGGATTTGTAGACCAAGAAAATATGTCAGCTCTCCAAGCAAGGACATTTCGAATTCTTTCTGCATTACCAAGGCAAAGTTTTGACTCATAGCTTCTTCGTTGCTGCCAAAGATAATATCATCTACATACACAACAAGTATTAGCAATTTGTCATTTTCAATTTTTATATAAAGATTGCTATCTACTGATCCTTTTGAAAAACCTTGTTGATGAAGGTATTTGTCCAAACGATAGTACCAAGCCCTTGGAGCCTGTTTAAGACCATAGAGAGCCTTTTTTAGTCTGCATACAAGATTTGGATCATTCCGAAGGATGAAACCATCTGGTTGCTCAATGTACACTTCTTCTTCTAAGTCTCCATTCAGAAAGGCTGATTTCACATCCATTTGAAATACTTTGAACTTCTTAAAGCTAGAGAGAGCAAGGAACATTTTGATCGCCTCAAGCCTAGCAATTGGAGCAAAAGTTTCTTCAAAGTCTATTCCTTCTTGTTGAGCATACCCTTTACAAACAAGTCTGCCCTTGTTTCTAGTTACTTCCCCATTTTCATTCAACTTGTTTTTGAAGATCCATTTTGTCCCTATGACATTCTTATCTTTTGGTCTAGGAACCAACTCCCAAGTGTTATGCTTTTCGATATGCTCAATTTCTTCATCCATTGCCTTGACCCAACATTTATCTTTGCATGCCTCTTTTACATTTTGTGGTTTAGCGGAGGAGAGTAATGCCAAATAGCTTGAAGCTTCTGCAGTTGTTCTTCTTGTTTGTATACCTGCCTCCTTTTGCCTCAAAATTTGAGATTCTAGATGATTCTTTTGAACATACCTGGATGGAGTCTTTTCTTTTATCCTTATCTGTTCCTCTGGTGCCTCATGGGTTTCTTCTTCATCATGAATTTGATTTGATGTTGATTGATAGTCCTCATCATCTTCGAAGTCTTTAGATCTTACCTGTTTGGGAGTGATTTCTTCTTCATCCACCACTACATCAATGTTGTCGACAATTCTTCCAAGCCTTTTATTGTAACATTTGTATGCTTTGCTGTGAGGAGAATAACCAAGGAGAATGCCTTCATCTACTCTAGGTTCAAACATGCCAAGATTTTCATCATTATTTTTAATATAGCATTTGCTTCCAAAAATTTTGAAATGTTTTACCGAAGGAGTCTCACCATACCAGAGCTCATGAGGAGTTTGAGTGTTGTTCACCCAGATATTTGTCTTGTTGAGAATAACAAATGTAGCAAATGCGACTTCACCCCAGAAGGTTGCAAGAGTTCCAGACTCATCAAGCATTGCAGGAGCCATTTGTTGAACCATTCTGTTCATCCTTTCCACTAATCCATTTTGTTGAGGAGTCCTAGCTATAGAGAATTCCCTTCTTATTCCATGTTCTTCACAAAAATCGAAAAATTCATTCGATGTAAACTCCCCACCTCTATCAGACCTGAGGCATTTTATTTTTTGATCTGATTCATTCTCCACCAAGGCTTTGAATGATTTGAACTTTTCAAAGGCTTCGTCTTTGTGCTTCATAAGTCCTATCCAACACATCCTAGAAAAGTCGTCAATGAATAATATAAAATATTCTTCTCCTCGAGGTGACCTTTTCCTAGATGGACCACATACATCAGTATGGACAAGTTCAAGTGGCCTACTAGCTGATCCTTCCTTCTCAAGGAAGTTAGTTCTGGTTTGCTTATCAAACTGACATGATTTGCATATTGTATTGTCTGGAATTCTGATGTCTCTAAGACCACGAACTGCCTCGTATTTGCATGCTTTCCTTATCTGTGAGAAGCTAAGTTGCCCAAATATTCTATGCCATAACAAGTGTTCATCATTCTTGCTTAGATAATATTGATGTTGTCCTTCTTTGAATATGTATAAATTATTTGGAGTCCTTATGCCTTTGATCACTATTTTTCCTGTATCAAGATCACGAACACTACATCCATTTGATCGAAATATTACCTCTGTTCCTTGATCGCACATCTGACTGACACTCAAAATATTATGCTTTAAGCCATCAACATACATAACATTTCCATCTTTGACCTTTTATTTCAACTGAACAGAACCTTTACCTTTTATGAGCGCAGGGGTGTCATTTCCAAATGAGACCTTCTTCTCCTTCTCTAAGGCACTATACGACTGAATTTTTCCTTTATCACCCGTCATATGTTTCGAACATCCACTGTCGATGTACCATTGATTTTCTTGCCCTTCCGCATATAAGGCTATACCACATCTTTCTGGTTGTGGTTATTTCATTCTCCATGTTTTTGCATTTGAGGCTTGTTCCTTTGTTTGCCAAAACCTGCTCCTGCATTCATAATCTTCATGACCGAGGTTGTTACAAATAGAACATTCAATTTCATTCTCAAGGGCAGAAAAGTTATTGTAGGTTCTTTTCGTGATCCCAGTCATACTTCTTTGTTTTTGAGCTTCTCTAGTCATGATTGTCTTATAGGCAACACATTGAGCTACTTTGTGACCAAAGTTATACAAGAGAAACATTTGCCATTGAAAAAACTCCTGCAATTATCAAATATACCAACTGAATGATTGTAGTTTCTATCGACATCCATTCTTGAGGCAAATTGAAATTTTTTTACCTGTGGCTGGTTGTAGCTTCTGTTCATCCTTAAAGTAGATTGCCCCCGATTTAGTTGGTAGTCTTTGTTCATTCTTGAGGTAAAATGTCCCTAATTTACCTGGTGATCTCCATAGTGCGTTTGCTGTCGATGGTCAATTTGTTCACTCCTCCTTGCTGCATCAAGATAACTTTTGGAGGTGGATGGTTTCTGCGCTTGAGATGCTTCTTCATTATATCCCAGACCTATCTTTATTAGAGGAGAATGTTGCACATTGATAATCTTGTCTAGAGTTTCAGATCTTTAACAAATCTAAGATTAAGCGCTTTTGTTTTCTCAATCTCTTTTCTAAGACCCACAATTTCACATTCCAGCTTTTCATGATGTTTTTCCCTTTCAGCCAGTTGGAATTGCAGAGTATCAATAATCATATTTTTCTCTTCTAAACAAATTTTGAGTTTAGAAATCTCTTCATACACACCTTCTTCATCTATAACATCCATGAAATCATCATCTTCAAAGGCCATTAAAAGTCTATAATTATTACCTTGTTCATCTTCATCACTATTTGAAAGTCCATCATTGTCTTCATGAGTGTAATAACTTTTCTTATTTACATTCTGTTTCTTGTTCCATCTAATATGTTCCTTACCTTTGTCAAACTTATCCTTATGAGGACACTTGGCAGCATAGTGACCAACTCTTCCACAAGAAAAGCATTTGAAAGGTAACTTACCTCTGAAACTTCCAGCACCCTGTTGAAGGTTCTTGACAAAATTTGATTCTTCCTCTTCTTCTGACATATGTCCTGACTCATAGTAATCTCCTTTGCCTGCAGCCTTGAATGCAACTTCTCTCCTGTCTGATGGTCCTCCTTTCCTCATTTCGTAAGCAGTTAGAATCCCGTGCAGCTGTGACATGGTAAGTTGCTGTAGATTATGTTTTTCTTCTATTGCAGAAACTTTTGATTCAAACTTAGAGGACAAAGATCTTAGTACCTTTTCAACCACAACAGCCTCTTTTATTTCTTCACCCAAGTTTTTCATACAATTAACAATCTCATCTATACGTAGAAAATAGTTAGCCACACTTTCATCATTGTACATTTTGAGATTTTCATACTGAATTTTGAGGGTTTGAAGTTTTTCTCTTTTTACCTATTCATCTCCTTCATAGCTCAGAACGATCTTATCCCATATTTCTTTTGCAGATTTGTACTGTATAACCTTGACAAAATTTGATTGAGATAGACATCCTAATAGAGTATTGACAGTCTTTGCATTTGTTTCATATTGCTTCTTACCAGCCAGATCTGTAGGTGTTGCTGACGGAAAAGTGTACCCTGTATCTGTGATATCCCAGACTTCTGTACCAAGAGATTGAAGATAGGCAGTGACTCTTACCTTCCAATATATGAAGTTGGTCCCATCAAAAATTGGTGGCCTAATCGATGCTTCTCTCTCATAGTTGCTCATGATGATAGATCTTCCTTCAAGCAATCAAGCTTCTTCTGAAGGACCTGCTCTGATACCAATTGTTGGAAATAATACTAGAGGGGGGGGTGAATCAGTATTATCAAATTCTTTTCAATATACCCTCTAGATTTATAATTTAATTTATTCTTAATATGTTGACCATTAATTTGAATGTCAGTACCATATAATAATGAACAAGAACAAGAAAAACAGACAGTCACACCAAAGAACACCAGATATAAGGTGGAAACCCAATGTGGGTGAAAAACACCTGCTGCAATGTGTCCCTATCTTCTTTCAATTAGAAACTTCTTTTTAAAATGATTCTATACTGGTGCAGTCCTTTACCAGTACGCAGGTTGCAACCTACAGAGAGCTACAACCCTCTCTCGTTTTCCAGACTCTTCCGGAAGGGAGCTACAACCCCCTTAGCTCTTGTACTAGCTGAGCTACTAGTACGTAGGTGCTCACCTACTGAAGGCTTCAACCTTCTCTTTTCTTCCAGGGACCACATTTCATAAATTTTCAAATTGGATCCAAGAATCTCAATCAAACATCAATTAGATCTACAATCAACCAACTTCCTTGTGCAAATATTGACTTAATAACTTCTGAGAACACAGTACTAGTAATCAGACACCAATTCAAAACCCTGAACACAACGATGATAGACAGAAGCAGCTAAATCATATATCAAGAGAAAAGTCCGCAACTTCACCAATAATAACCTGTGAATGTCCACACTTTCTCTGTTAGTGGCCTGCATAGCTTCGCTCCTGCGCAGCTTCGCACTTGTACTGTATCTTCCCTACGGACCTCCGCACCTGAGGCATCTCCTAATCTATGTACCTCCACACCTGCACTCTTGGCTACTCCGTGCACCTCCGCACCTGCACTCTCGGCTCCTCCACGTACCTCCGCACCTGTGCTCTCGGCTACTCCGCGCACCTTCGCACCTACGCTGTCGGCTTTTCCGTGCACCTCCGCACCTGGGGCGTCTTCTGATCTGCACCTTCACACCTGAACTGTTTCTGGTCTGCGGACCTCCAGATAAAGACAGTTTATCAGTCCTCAGATATACCCTCAACTGTCAGATTCACAGATCTGATCATGCTCCAAAGAGATCACGACCCCTCAATTGATCTGTCTTCTCATGCTCAGGTTCAACTATAACTCACCAACCGATTACAAGTATTTCAGATCTTGTTTGTCTTAAGATATTCAACACATGAGTGCATAGCCAAACGATCTCCTTTCCTTTTTATAGACAAGCCCTTACTCAAACCATGGACCAAAACCATAAAAACCCAAAACAAGGGATCCAAAACCTTGGTTCAATATTTTAGATGCAAAACCATGGACCAAAACCATAGGATCAAAAGCGTCGGACTAAATACAATGGATCAACCATAAAATTTCCCACATGCGCGCGCTTCACTGGATGAAAGTGTGTGAATTTGACGTTCGCAGCTTTTGTTCGGAGAACCTGCGGGCCTGCGGCTTTTGTTCGGCGCACCTGCGAGTACCTCATTTTCTATCATTTTGAGAGCATGAACAGTGTTTTTCCACTTGAGTGAGTTTCCATCAAGGACAACTCCCATAGCGCCACATATGTGTCATAATGCCAACAAAATGTGCAGCGCCTAAAGCAAGTGCGAAGCACCGACTTCAAATCGACTTTTGAGTGCCTTACCCAAGTCCAAATTAAGCCCAGGATAGCTTTTTGGAAAGGTTTCTCTCTTGGCTACACAACGGAACTATAAAAAGTGGAACATGATCAATTATAGCCCCTGAAAAATCAAGTCTCCCAAGACTGGTCAAAAGGTGGAGAATGAGGGTGCAAAAATGAAATGTGATCTTGCAGGAAACTTTGGGAGGTCTTCCTCAACTCGAAATTGAGCTCATGATAGCTCATTGGAAATATATTTCTATCTAGTTATCATTTGACTAATCAAGCAATTAATTTGGACACTCCCACTAGGAGAAACATTATTTTTTCAAAGGTCACTTCAAAAATGGAGAAAACCTCTTGTAGCAATTGTATTTTTGATAGTTCTCCATAACCATGATACTTGTGTAAATAAGGAAGGATATTTTTCATACTTTTCCTATTATGGACAAAAAACTCTCTCACATTTGTCAAATTCATCTCTGTTTGGTTAAAAACATAGTTCAAAGAAAAACTAGCCCTATGTGTGGCAAATGATTTGTCCCTTGGAATGACTTCCTGAAAAATGATGGAGATGTGATGTTTATGAGTTGTAATGGCCCATACATCCTGAAATGACCTCCCTTATGACTCATCTACATGCAATGAATTGGAATGTTATTGAACCATGAAAACCCTCATGACCTAATGGAGACTTTGAGTGGTTGTGACTATGATGAAAGTGACTGTCATGATGAAGACAAGTCATGACCAATGGTATACTTCCACGAAAGGTGAAATGAGCCAGCAAAGGATAAATTTCTAAAAGGAGTAAAGGAAACCCTAATTCAACCTTCAATGACTAAATTTTTTGCATGATGACCTAGTGGAATGACAAAAAAAATCAGAATGGGACCCTAATATGATATGAAAAGAGGATTTTTATCACTGATGGCAGTATGCAAATACTAACACTAACATCGGCATTTTTGGGGATGGTAGCTCCTCTGAGGTGTCAAGAACACCGTAGACCAAGTGCCTAATCATGTGGGCCAATACAGTCAAAAGCTAAAGACTAACTGAATACTAAAAACTTGACTCGATAAAATGACTCGAGACTGACTGAAAACTAACTAAAAGAGGATGCTTGGAATTGAGCTTATTCAACAAAACCTACTCTAACTGATTCATTCATCACTTGATCAGGTGAAATGGAACAACCAATGCAACCATGTAAGCATTATGGCTTCTATTTGAATTCTCTACAAGTGCTTGCTTATGAGCAAGAAGAGAGAACTACTAAAAGGAAACTCCCATGAAAACTTGAAATCAAATTGAATCTTGATGAAATTGCAAAGCATGAGCCCTCCGGCTGACCTCAAAAATGCTGCAAAAGGATCTTCATAGGAATACATATTGATTTCCAGACCATATAATACATTACTGTTCTGCTCTAGGTAGTCTTCATACCTTGATTTTAAAATTTTCCCAACATCCGTGATTTCTTCCCTTGATGATTGTAGCAAGTTGACAAAAGGATCCCGAAACTCGTGAATGACTAATGTTTCTTGATGATCAACAAAAAAACAAGAACCTTCTTCATTACTATCCTAATATGACTACAAATTTTCGGATGAGGTTTGTAATGAGACTCCTGCTGAAAATGAAAAATAAACCTACTGTTAGATCAAGTTTATCTCAACACTCTTTTCAGACTCACAGTTAGCTAATGGAGAAGGAATTTTACTGCAGATATCATCCAACACATCAGCTATACGGTCATGAAAAACTTGAAAATATTGTTGCAACCTGTTAACACTCAGGTTGTTCCCTTTGACTCCCAAGGGAATACGGTCGAGGTAACCACTAACCAATCTTTGGGTCACAGGTTCTAGCCTACCTATGACCAGAGAGGGCTCTCTCTTTATGTTTTAGCTTTGTTTGTGTAGTATTTTAGGCTAGCTATGATGCTCAAGGTTTGTTTTTGGACTTTGTTGGATGATGATTTCAGTCAAGATATATATGTGCTCACTAGAATGTTCTAGGCCATTGGGCATGGAGTCAGTGGTCCTTTAGTTGTTTGGTGTGCTGTGTTGATACAGTAGTGATGCTGCAGAGCTGGATAAGTGTCTGAGAAACAACGCTTTGAAATTGCGATTAAATGTGATGTGTCCAAGTTATGAAAGGCAATTAAGAATCTTTCAATAAACTGATATGGAGAAAAGTGAGAATATTATTTAGAAAGCAGTGAAGAGTTTCTAGATAACATTCATATTTATAGAATTAATGAAAACATGAGAAATTAAGAATTCATGTCCATAGTTAATTCTGAAGAAAACATTTACAGCAACAAAAGATTGAGCACAAGGTGTAACCAAACATATCCTGCACTATCCCTTTTCTCTATTGCCAGATTAGTGAAACATGAGCATGATTTAATAACATAAGAAGACAAAACAGAGATTGAGAAAAACTTATTGTTCCATCAGACAGCACAAGAATTCTGTAACAGCACGTATGTCATCAGCAAGACATCAAATTTTCAGGAAATCACTGAGCTGGTCCAGCCCTTTGCATTAGATAATCTGAAAGTATACTATACATTTGCCTCAGAGTGAAAATCACCAACCCCTATTGCGTTGCTAAGGGGGGTATATATACAAAATTTACATAAGAAAATATCCTGCTGATGAGTAAATGCTTCTTTAATGTCATGCCAACTCCTAGAGCATTGCAGCTGAGGGAGTAAATGTTGTAGTAACTCCTCAATGCCTTAGCTGTCAAAAATAGTCAGAAGATATTGAATTTGTGGTTGTTGGAGTCGGTTGAGGATACGCTGTCAAAAAGGTGCGTATATCTTATCCTTTGCTTGTTGCCGCTGTCTTTTGCTGAGTCACTTTTCAGCTGCCTTTAATGATGTTTGACTTTTGCTGAGCTGTAGCTGACTGGGATGGAACATCTGAAGTTAATGTGGCAAAATTTGGAGCATTGCTTGCCACCAATCCTCCTTGGGCATTTGGTGTCTTCTGATCTTCACCAAAGTCTCATCTGCTTCAGTATATCTGTAGAAATTAGGAGGAGTCTCAAAAAGGTGGTGGATTTCATTTTCAATGAAAAATATATTTTCGAGTTTCTGTAGAAGACTCTGCCCTGTTGGAGGCCCTGCCTCCTCCGAAGTACTGCCAGCTGCAGTAATTTGATTTTCCACAAAGGTGGTCATTCTGTTTGCATATTGCTCACGGGGGAGCAGTCTTCCCGTGCTGTTTAGTAGGCTAGGCAGTCCTCTGGCTTGCAGTGCTCCCATTTTGGCCTTGTACTCATCCACCTCAGCCTGGATTTCATAGCACTTCCTCTCCACAGTTTGTACATAATTTCTGAGAGTGAGTACCTTTTTAACTGTAAGGACAGCCTCTGTTCTGTTGACAATATTGATGGCTGCCAGTTCTTCCTTTGTCTGTCTGTTCAAAAAATCTATCAATCTGTTGGCCAGCTCCGGCCTGTTTCCCAGCACTATTCTGGCCCTTTGAATCTCTGTCTGTGCTTGGCCAATCAAATCCATCTGCTCATGCACAGTCTTAATTGATTTCCATTGCTTGGTGATGGATTGGTCAATGCGGGCCCACAAAATTCTTTTGATTTCTGCTATAGCAGTCTCTAGCTTGAGCTCCTTCTCCAAAGTCTTTATTTTTTCTTTCAAGGCCTTTATTTCTCTGCCTTGTTCTGCCACAGTTACTTTTGATTTATCATATTTGGCATCTAGTTCTGCCAACTTTTCCTTGGCCTGCTTTATTTCATTTGCCTGGAGCTCCATTTCTTTAACAGCCTTGGTCAAGTCTTCCATGCTTGTACCGGAGTCTGGAGCTGTTGTCTTTGCTGCTTCTGTTGTTGTTGTTGTTGTTACAGGGGCCACTGCTGCCTCTGTAGTTGTTGCAGTGGTTGAAGTGGTTGGAGGAGCTTGGGATGTAGACTCTCCCTGTTTATCTTGTAATGCCCCTTCAAGCTCTTTCTCCAAATCGAGGACCTTCTGGTTTAGCTGCATTATGAGGTCCAGTTGCTCATCGACCTGCTTTTCCTTTTGTAACTCTGCTGTTTGAGGGTGCTCTGTGGGTAGCAGCTTTAACCTCTTCTTTAGTGCATTGAGGTCATCTTCTTTTTTCTTCAGGAGGGCCCTTACGCCCTTTGGATCCTTAGGATCATGTCCTAAGTCTACAATGATGTCTTCCAGTGATTTTATTCTGTTGTCTTTGGCTAGGGAGGACATTCTTTCAAAATCCAACTGAATGTTGGTATTTTTCAGTGACTCTTTTAATTCATGGGCCATGGTTTCCCTGTCCACCAAGGTGGCATAGACCATTTCTCCAGTTTGCTTGTGGAGTTCTATTTGGTCCATGGGATGGATGTCTTTGGCCATGACCTCCACCCTTGTCTTCACATAATCTGCAGCTGATTTTGGATGGGGCACTGTAGGTTTGAAATGACTGAGGATCATTTTCTCCTCTTGAATGTCATATACAGACATTAGCCTTTCTTTCTGGGCTGGTGTTGCATTTAGAAATTGTTTATAGACTTCCACCCTCAGCAAGTCATTTTGTGCCTTGATTTGCTTGAAAGAAGCCTTAGTGCTTTTAGGCTTCTTGCTCTGCTGAGTGGAGGATGACACCTCCAAGCCAAGCTGCACTCCCTGCTCCTGCTGAAAGGAGCTTGTACCTGTATGTTGGCTGCCTTCTCCATCTTTCCTTGAACTGTCAAGGACTTCTTCAGTGATGTCTTCTACCTCTGGGGAGTCAACCCTTTGTCTCTTGGCCTGGGGTTGTTGGGAGGATCCACTAGCAGGAGTGGACTCTTCTCTATCTCTTTTCATACCCCTCTCCTCATGTGCTGGGGTCTGCAAAATTGGTGCTACTGGTGGCTCAGTTTGTGGAGGAGGGGTGTGCTCTTGTTGCTGCCCTATTGAGGGGGCAGGCTGTTCTTTTACTGTTTGCTCTTCAGCACCCATTATTCCTTTACCTTTGTCTGTGCCTGGTGCTGCTGTGGAAGATATCTGTGTGGTTGGTGCAGCTGCTGAGGCCGAGGTACCTTCTCCTACTGGCTGCGGTCGTTTGAAGGGTACCTGCTGCACACAATCCAAGTCAAGAGTCTTTTCCAAATCCTTGACATTCTTTATCATTATCTCTTCTTCAGTCAATTTTTCAACTAATGTATCTGGCAGCCATTCTTGCTGATTGGCATATTTTTCAATATGTGGGTATTTGCAGTGCTCATAACCTAGCAGTCTGTACTTGACTCTCCTAGCAGTGATGAAGCCTTCAGGGTCATAGGGGACCCACCGGAAGCTTTTTGAGAGCATGTACTTATCTTTAAGGATTAGCTCAGCATCTTGCCATCCCTCCTTTTTATTCATTATGAATGGGCCCAGGTGGTGTTTGAATTTGAGATGGGCTTTCTTTTTGGAGCTGTGAAAGTGAGTGAGATCAGAGTGAATGAGCTGCCTGTAATACTCCAAGGCAAATATCCTCATGGGCACATATTTTGGGAGCCTGTATGGACAGAGCTCACAGCCATAAATTCTGATGACTGTATGATCCTCATATAGGTACCAATCACCTATTTTGTAATTCTTGGAGAGCTGCAGGACTTTCTGCATATCAAATGATATTCTGGGAGGAGGGGAGTTCATTAACAAACAAGAGACTGGAAAAACAAACTGATCAATAAATTCACAATATGAATATGGTGACCTTTGCACTTGATGGAAGACAGATGTCCAGAAGATAACAGATCTTCTTTCCCCTTTAGAATCCAGCTTTTTAATGTAGCATGGAAAGGCCTCAGACTGATAGTACATGAAAAGGTGATAGATATAAGATGAATACTTGAAGACGCCTTGTCTGTCTACTTTTCTCAACTGATCATGAATCTTGTTAGCTATGAACTTGGCAAAGTTATATTTGCGGGCAGGGGGTTGGCCTGGGCTGTAAGCAGCTAAAAATACCAGCATTGTTTCATCCACATGCTCACTGGTTCTGTACCCCAGCACATAAGCAATCATGTCCAACAAAAGTCTGCCTACCTCAGTAAAATAGACATCCAAGTAGGGAGGTGGCCCTGTGGGCTGGCATTCAGGCCTCATAAATGTCTTGGTGACTTTCTGAATATCCTCACTGGTCATCTTGGCACCAGTGTCCAGCAGATAATTCATGGAGAAAGGGAATAGTAGCTCAGTTTGATTGAAGTTAAGCATTTGGTTTATGGACTCAACATTGATGTGAAAGAGGATGCTCCCAGATGGAGACTTAATAGCTCTGTGCTTCACATCATAATTTTCAGCACATAGGCGAATAATCTCAGGAAAAACATTGACAGAGGGGAGACAGTAGTGTGGCAGATTTGACTCCCATATCCCATATGTATCCTGGCCATTCAGGTAGTCATCTCTTAATTGCCTGAAGGTCTGCAAATAGTCCCTGTTACCCACAAAGTCTTGGATGAGGTAGTCCCTGTCAGCAAGAGGCAAGGACTCCAGGTCTTTATTTGGTGCATTTATAGGAGCAACACTGAGGGCTGTGGGTGCAGGAGCAGCCATTATGTAGTCTGAATTTGAACAAGGTGAGTGAAATGGTTTGCAAGGCTCTTCAAAACTCAAGTGACAGACTGAATATAGACAGTGATAGAGATTCTCTTCAAAGTAGAAATGAGCAGGCTATGCAGGACTGTCTCTGCCTTGCTTGGCTAAATTCACAGGGATTGTGAATTGATCAGGATGAATTGCAGAGGGCATGTAAGATTCAATTTGGTGAAATTGCAGCTGGTATACACCCGGCAAAAGGGAACAATGCCGGGCAGCTCGAGGGCAAATTTACAATTTTGATTGGTGAACTGATCGTTTTAATATCAAATTGTGGCGCCGGGGCAATGCAGGTTACTTTATTTCAACTCCAAGTAGCAGACAGTCTTTAATTTGGAATTTGACAGGTGCCTTAATGATGAACTTGCAGAGAAATGGCATGCCTGGGTCAAAACAAGAGAATTACGATGAATACCTGGATAAATAGCTTGGAAAGCCTGCGGGCTGAACAGTGAAGGCTCAAGGTAGCCGAGTTGACGAGTTCTGACGGTTGCAAATTCAAATTTGGAGGTTGGAGGCGACCCGGCGGTGAAACGGCGACAACAACTCTGTCCTTTACACTCGAAAATGACATAAAACGGCTAATTTGGGCGTATTTAACAACAAATTCGGACCAAAAGGGTCATTGGCGCCTTTTCCGCCAATGACGTCAGCATGACGTCATGGCGGGCCCGAGGTACGGAGGGTGACACGGACGCTGAGCTGGAGGCCAGCGTGGATGGACACGGTGGCGGGCGGAGAACAGTGGCAGGGCTACGTGGAGGGCCACGAGGTGCGGGGGTGGGCGGAGGTAGCGCAACGTCATGGTGACGTGTAGTTGACGTGTAGGTGACGTAGCAAGGGAGGTGGTAACGGGGAGGTGGTAAGCGGTCTCCCCGCACCACCTTTGGGCAAAGGCGGTATCGGCGAGGGGGGCTGCGAACAACCCCGCCGATCGCCACGTGTCCGGAGTACGAACACTCATACCGCCCTCTCCCCGGACGTTAAAGGGAGGCGGGTTCAGATCTAGAAATGACCGCCCACCGTTAGATCGGGGGCGGCGGAAGATGAACGGCTGGCGGGAGTTTTCAACCGGTCGTGCATGTTGGGGGGACCCGCCCGCATATTAAAATATTCATTTTAATATTTGGGACGCGGGACTTTAGGTATTGGGATTTTTGTGGGTTTTATATTAGTCTGTTGGGGGGATAAGGGTTATGGTTAGGTTTGAGTAAAGGGAAAGGGGTTCTTTGATGAAATTCTTTAGGAAAAGAGGGGAAATGATGGATTAGGGGGAGGTTATTACTCTAACCAGAGGTTAGAGTAATCCCATGACAGGGTTGACCATAGTCCCTGGTGGACTAATGTCTCCCTTAGACAAATTTATTTAGCTATAGTGCTAACAAGGGGGGGGATATTTATACATTGCTTGGGGTTTTATACACCATGGTGTTATAATAGTAGGGGGAAGGGAAACATAAGGGATTTAGTGTAGATACAGTCAGTAGTTAGTACTGGGGGGAATGAGAATGGGAAATGGTGTTTACTAAGATTTTTGGGAATCAAACTTAGTTAGGAAGTAGATCAAAATGAAAAGAATTTTTACACAAGAAATGTGGCTTCTTTTCAAAGAAAGAAGTCATTTATGACATAATAATTCGTACAAATGAAGAGTATAAGGAGGACTGATCAGGCAGATCCTGCAGTGCTCATGGGAGGTTAGTAAGAAACTTTGAAGGGAATGAGGGAAGTTAGTGATGATTTAGCACTTTGCCACTTAGGCCACTGCTCTTGCCTTTCCTGCTGATGGCCACTTTGATTTACTCCAAGTGATGTCCTTGGATTTAGCTTTCTGCAACCTTCCACTGCCTACCCTGCCTATTTCCTAGCATTTTTTGTTACTTCAAGGAGGGTGCACTTGGACTTGCAAACCCTTAGGTGCCTTTTCTTTTCCTTTGGCTTTTCTTTTGATTTTCTATCTAAGGCTAACCTTATTGCTTCCAAGGCCCCAGATTAAACAGTTGGGAACCTTCTTTCTCTACCTAACTAGTTTGTCTGCCAAGATTGAACTGTTTGGACAGACTTGTTTCTCTAATCTATAACAAAAATTGAAACATGGCCTGACCCAGCTTAGGCTGTTGGATCACCCATTAAGAAGTAGGGCAGCATCAACCAAATGTAAATGTGTGTCTTCCATCAGAATATGAGATCTTTGCATCACCAAAGTAGATCATATTGGCACTTCCCATGCCAATCATGAAAAATGAAACCTATTGGTATAGGTAGCTAACACAACCTATTTTCCATTGGTTCAAATGAGACTGCATGATTTTCTACAGGCCGCTTATCCCTTGTTTTGGAGATATTATGAAAATTTTCCTTTAAATACTGAAAGGCTTCAAAACATAATGGTACATAATCATCTTGCATCATTTGATCACATGTTTCAGCTTCCAAGACTTCATCTGCAATTTGGGATTCAATGGAATTTTGTGGCTACAAATCTAGCGTTAAGGAGGATTGTATGTCGCAAATGATTTCCTCAACCATTGTTATGCTCTTGACCTGTGAGAAGATACCATAATACCAAATATGCGAAGAAATATACCTAGAGCACAGAACAATGAGAAATAACAGCGTGTATTTTATTATTCAGAAAGGAAAGCAATGTTCACTTGCCTCTTCGAGGGGGAAACCTCCAATAGACCTAGGCTTGATTACAAAATAAGACACGATGCTCCTCAAGGGGAGTATCTATCCTTTATATAGGATTCATACATGCAATAGGATGGACCTTCACAATGGCCTTCACATTTCATTGTCCCCCCATCAACAGTTTGGACCTAGAACTTAGAGATTGATTTGACAAAACAATGCACTGCTTCGGTGACCCTTTGATGGATAAAGTTATGTGTACTGCCACTATCAATCAAGATTACTATAGGGCGATGTTCCATAAAACCTCTGATTTTGAGAGTTTGGGGAGAAGAAATTCCTACCAAAGCATGGAGCGAGAGAACTGGTTCTTTTGGTGTAGTTGGGAGCACATTGTTCAGCTGGTTGTCCTTATCTTCCTCCTCTAGTCCCTCAAATGGTGGGGATCCCTCAGATGAATTGTGATCAGTAGCATCAATTTGAAAGAATTTGGGTTCCTTGCATTTATGCCCCAGGGAGTATTTCTCATCACAGTAGTAACACAATCCTTGCTTTCTTCTTTCCGCCATTTCCACTGGTGACACATTTCGAACCTTAAGTGTTTGGGTAGTGCTCAGAGCCTGGATTGCTGCTACTGAACTTTCTACTTCACAAGCTATCGTGCACGCTGCTAGTCATTTGACTGGCTGGTGCATCTGGATGTGGGCTTGTATGGCATCTTTGAGACCACTGATAAAACATTCCAAGTAGAATTCATTTGCTTGACCTCCTGTGTGGAAGGCTAATGCTTCAAAGGCTTTAATATATTCTTGCACTGTGTCTATCTGTCATAGCTTAGTAAGACCACCCAAAAAGTTAGATTCATGTTCAAAATGATTAGAAAGGGCTTTTGAGAATATCTGCCAAGTCATTGGCCTTGCATAGCAGCTTTGATGCCACTGCCACCAGTGCCATCTTTCTTGGTCCAAGTACAGGCTTCCCACACTTAGCTTAGTCACATCATCTCTGATGTGATTCAATGTGAAATATTGCTCCATTTGTGATAACCATGTGTCCAGATGAGAGCCATCAAATTTATACATGTCCAGCTTGGGTGGTCGAGGCTGGGATTGTTGGTGGTTTCCATAGAAGTGAAGAGAATGGCTAGATTCGCCCTCAAGGTTTTCATTGAAAGCATATGCCTCCGGTTGTACCCCCGACTTTCCCTTTCTGATTGTGTCATTTAAGGATTGGATCTGCTTCGTTAATTCCTCCAAATTTTGTTCAAGGGTGTCTATATTCTCATTGACCATAGCTTGAGCTCTGGTTTGTACCATGCATAGATCCGATGCACTTGTCATTACTGTGAAAAAAAAATTGGGACCACCCGAAATTTTGACGTTGACAAGTGAATGGTACTAGCTTGCTTAGTTAGTCGACCTGATTCTTATGGGTTAAGTCTCCTATAAGCATCCCAGGAGGGTCTTAGAATCTATTTTTTTTACTCCGAAAGGAGTTTTACTCATCACTTAGGAATACTGCAATAGCTGATTCACAAAAAAGTTAATTCTACCCAATGTCCTACAAGAATCATGCCAAGGTATAGGAGCCAAAAGCCTCCCTGCATAAATAGTCAGATCTATCGGTGAAACCCTCAACTGCAGAGTATGAGTAGGAATGTGGCAGTGATCGAACCCCTGCATGCTAGATCTGAATGGCGGATCTGATTGTTGCGGCTACGACAGAACCCAATCTGCTAGATATGATTTGGTAAAGATGATGCGCAATTTAGAGAGAGACAAGGGAACTATGGCCTCAAGGAGTTCCAGGTGCTACACATTGCAATATACATAAGGGTCCAACTGTAGTACTTGGCCCAATCTTTCAGGGCACTAACTAAGGAGGATCAACGATACCCTTAGCCGTACTACCCGACTACCCTATCATATGCACGAGTAATCTCCTTGAGTTTCGTTCTCGGTGTACTGTAGCAACAAGCCGATCGACGGTTTATCTATGGTGAGGTTTCAGGTGAGCCTAGGGGACTTCCGATATACCCAAAGAGTACTTGGAAGACAGTCCATGCACGGTTATGTCTAATGCGCTACTACTCGAAGGGGTACCCACAGGGGTTACAAGGGAGTTAAACAAGCATGACCACCTCTTGTATTTCCTCCATACATGCCTCCCCGAATCCACGGGTTTATGCACTCAACGACAAATCCCGTGGTTTAAAGACATCAGAACACGTCTCTAGCCAAAAAAAAACTGCTAAAAATGGAGATCCCACCAACCCTGGAAAGTGCTATGATACCACTTGTTATGCTCTTGAGCTGTGAGAAGATACCAGAATACCAAATATGCAAAGAAATATACCCAGAGCACAGAACAATGAGAAATAACAGCATGTATTTTATTATTCAGAAAGGAAAGCAATGTTCACTTGCCTCATCGAGGGGGCAACCTCCAATGGAGTTGGGCTCAATTAAAAAATAAGACACAACACTCCTCAAGGGGAGTCTCTATCCTTTATATAGGATTTATACATGCAATACCATGGGTCAGTACCATGGTTCTTATTAATACCATCTATCTAATACCATGGCCCATTTGCAACTAACTGTGGTCCCTTCTTTAAATGCGGGTCAACCACTTACAATTATTAATATGGGCTTTATTGACTCTTTAACTAATTATAACTATGACTCGACCCTATTACATAAATAAGGGGGTTAGGGTTGGACCCTAACAACCATTTCAGGAGAAGGTTTATCATTTATAGTGTTGACCACTCACTTATCTTTTTGCTTGTAGTTTTCTCTTATTTTTTCAAATGAGGAGAAACACAAGTGTAAGGAGCTCTGATCAAGAATTTCATTATCCTTTTGATTGTCAAGATTGAAAGTTAATGGTTGTTGATTTCTAATTACATCAAAGTTGCCTCTGATGAAATGAAATGAAGTAAAACAAAGAGGCAAAGATCCTTCACTTACTTCCAAATTTTCTACACTTTCCTCCGCATTGCCATAGCTGATATGCATTGGCTGATCACTGTATTTGAGCTACTGAAGTTGAACTTTCATCCCTTATAAACTAGCTGCTGATTGGTCTGCAAGATTAGCTTCTGTTTGGATAACATAATCATCATCATACTAATCAAACTTTGCCAAATCATCACAAGTAATGTCATAAAAAATACACATTAGATCAGCAGATTGTTTCTCCTCATATTGATTTACAAATCCATTTTCTGATCTATGGTAGCTAGGATTAGCAGCCAAATGTTTAGGGCCAGAAACATCTTCTTTTTCTAGGATAAGTGGGTCATGGTGATCTTGAATGGAAAATTCATCTCTCACAATGATATTTTGCATCTTTTGCTCCACTGCACTCACCAAAATGTCGAGCTTTACCTCTAAAGATTCTGGATTTAAGAGATCTGTGGTTTGTATCTTTTGAATTAATAACCGGAGAACCCACAGTATGAGTATTTTTATGCCTTAAAGTTTCAAATCCCAACTGGGATCCATCATCAAGACTTTAAGAATGATGATACAAGATGAGCTGCTTTAGAGAAATAAATACTATTGAGGATAAATTTGGAACAATACACTGTCGGCTGGGAAATTTATTAATTTATTAATTTTATTTTATTAATTTAATTTCATAAATTAATTTATTAATTTAATTATTTTAATTATTTAATTATTTTATTTTATTACTCTTATATATTTAATTCTATTAATTTAATTAGAATAAATTAAATTTATTCTATTTAATTAAAAATAAAATTATTAATTTAATTGATTTAATTTTATTAATTTTTATTATTAATTTTATTAATTTTATTGTTGTAAATTAATAATCCTTAATAATTAATTAATTAATTAATTATGAATAAATATGATTAATTAATTAATGGGATAATTAATATACTAATGAGTATATATATATCCACATTTATTAATTATGATTTTTAATTAATTAATGGGATAATTAATATACTAATTAATATATATATATATATATATATATATATATATATATATATATATATATCCTCATTTATTAATTATTATTAATTATAATTAATTTCTATATATTAATTAGTATATTCATTAATATATTCATTAATGAGATAATTAATATATATTAATTAGAATATATATCCTCATTTATTAATATATAAGAAACTATCAAACTCCTCAATTATTTATTAGAATATTAATTAGTATAATAATAAGTATATATACCCTAATATACTAATATTATGAATTAATAATCCCTAATAATTAATCTATTAATTAATTAATTAGTTATGAATAACTATAATTAATTAATGGGAAAATTAATATACTACTTAATATATATAAATCCCCATTTATTAATTATAATTAATTAATATGATGGTTAAAATATTAGAAATTCCTATATTATGATGAATTTTAGGGTTAATTATTAAAATAGGGTTATTAGAATATTTTACCTGCTTACCTGTTATACCTGGGGTGAGTTTGCGATCTTGCTTCCTTGATCAAGGGCAACCAGCTCCTGCTAATCTCCATACCGTTATCTCTGTTTAGATTATGAGGATGCTTGATAATTTCAAGCGCTTCTCTGATCTTCCATCTCTGCTGCTGCTCCTCCCTTGCGATAATCGATGCGCTTTCGAGGCATATATGGTGCTTAGTCTTAGCGGAGTGCTCAGCCAAGGCTGAGGTACGAGTAATATCAGCGCCATGTTCCTTGAGCCTTGTCTGGAGGGAGCGCCCTGTTTCACCAATGTAGCTTTTTCCGCATGAACAATCTATTTTGTAGACTCCTTTGAGCTGATGTTTGTCAACATCATCTTTTACAGACCTCAAACCTTGCCTAATAGTTCCAGCTGCTCTACATCTATGTTCTCCCTCTTTTCTTCCTTCAACTTTTCCCTTCTGATCAAAAGATTAGCCTCTACATCTATTGCATTATTCTACATCTCTTCAAGTGTTGCAAGGTTCCTTTCTCTCAGCTAAAACTCCATTTCTGGATCAAAGGCATCCGGGTAATGTAAGAGAGCTAAGCCGGGTGGAGGTCTTATATTGGCAGGTATCAAACAATAGACATGATTGAATATGGCATAAAATTGTTGTATCGTCTCCCCTGGCCATCTTTTCAACTGGTCATACTCTTCTAGAATCAATAAAGGGTTTCCTTTGAACACCCACTTGTCAAGGAAAAATTTGGTAAACTGCGAGAAATCTGAGATGCTTGTAGCTGGTAGATTTTTGAACCAACACTCGACTTTGCCTTGCAAATAAAGGGAAAATAGCCTAATACTAACATCCTCTTCATCAACCTCAAAAAGGTGGAGGAAGGTCTCAAAATTATGGATATGTATCTCAGCAGTGATATTTTCACATTCACCATCAAACCTTGGCAAATATAAGTAATGACTTTCAGGGAAAGCATGGAGTATAGGAGGTAATATGAGTGTTTCCTTTCGCCTTTTCTCGGCCAATTGTGTGACGCGCAGCTTGGCATCGTCCTTCTTCTTCAGCGTTGCTGACTTGTCAAGTTCGTCAAGATCTGGGGCACGCCATTCTGGAGGCCATGTCTCCAAGACAGTGAAGATGGCGTCATGAGTGGCTATAAAAGGGAGCTTCGTCCATTGCTTCGTTGTATCCTTGCGCGCCCTGATGTATACATTATGCATGTCGGCTTTGAATTCTGCGAAACTATGCAGACTATTGTACACTGTAGGCGACAGGTGCGGCCTCCGATTGATCCACATCCGGATGCTCATCTCCATGAGCACCAAGAAGATTTTGTTGTTGCATATCAATTTTGCTCCTTTGTGACCCGGAGCGAAGTGTACTTTGCGGCCTCTAGTAATTCTCTGTCAATGCTGGGGAATTGACTGTCCTCTGGCAGTTCCCCCACTACAAGCATTATGGATAGAAACAACCACACGTAGTGGAAGGTTTTCCCCTACTCCTAACCTTCGTGGTAGTTCTTAAAAAATTCCTCGCAGAGGAATTCAGACCAGTTGAACTGGACCCCCTCCGTGCACTTCTCGGCCAGTGCGACTACCGGCGCCGGTACCTCATCGACGCGACACTTCCTCATAACCTTTCTAGCCAGGGGTTGGGTTGCTACACGTACCCCTTTGTCCTTGATGTTGGAGATGGCGTAGCCCCTTTTCTACTTCTCCATCTTGTATTTTGTCTTCATGGCTTCTGCAAGGGCCAAATCACTACCCTTTCCTTCGACTATGGTTGTGGGGTCCTTTCCTTTGTAGTGGAGTTGAAAAATGCAGTGAATGAGGTTTGTCATGATGGGGATAAGCTCCTCTAGCCATAGATACCCATCATGCACTAGGTAGAGCAACTGCCTGATAACGAAAATGGTGATGGGTGCGTGGTGGAAATGCGGTATCCATAGTAAGTGCAGCAACCCGACCTTTTCCACATTGCGCAACCATTTCCGTGGTTCTAACATTGTCACCACCCCCTCAGTGTTCTGCTTCATGAGTTTTATAGTCTCTAAGTGAGGGAACTTCTTGCAGTCAACAAGGTCCCAATATTTAAACTTCATGGTTGGCACATGGCCCAAGTGCGTGCCTTCAAACATTATGTCGTTTGGGAGGAGCAGAGTCTAGAATGAACTCTTAGTTTCGTTCAGGTCCTTTGGCACTTTGGTCTTTCCTTTCTGCGGGGGGACATATGCGAGCAGTTTTGTTGCAAAGCGTATAGGTTCAATGTCCTCATCCATATCTTTGTCGTCTTCTGCTGTGATGGTCAGGGCCCGCAGATCTTCTTCTTCCTCATCTGTGTCCATCGTGACAACTTTCCCTTTTTCTGCCATTGATAGCTTGCTGCGTAGTGGGTTCCTCGGGGACACGCGTACGAGGGCCATTGCTTGTTTATCTTTCTTGGGCCTCGGTGTTCATAGTGATTTGGGGATTTTTGCCACAACCCTCGCGTCTTCTGTAACATCCTCCACCATTGGGGTCTGTGCTGCCTCACCGGTGGTTACCTCTTCGATTCCCAAACCATCCTTAGTGGTTGTCATCATATCTAGGCTATATTCTGTCGCTCACGAACTTAGGGGCTCAATTATCTCTCAGCTCTTAATGCTTAGTGTTTTTCTCAAGTGCTCAATTCTCAAATGACCAAGTGTTGTTTGCTAGCCAGCCCTTTTTGTTTTATAGTGCCTTTTGAATTTGAATTTAGCCATTCCCCCCAATTTTGGGCCATTAATGCTTTCTTGGTGGAAGATTTTCGCAAATCTTGCCCATAAATTGCATCTTAAATGCCCGCTGCCCACTCCATTTGGCCTCAAATCGAGCATCCCATCATGAATAGTGACTCCAACGGTCACTTTCTGGACAATCCGCGTGGTAGCGCAACCCTCCGTGCATGGTCGCAGACCCTGTGATGCTCTGCTTCTACACGCATCCACAATGTTGTGAAGCTTCTAGGTAGAATAGTTTATAGTCCCGCGCTTCCTTTCAACTACCTGGAGCGCTAAGACTCTCCTTCCTGCAGCTAGTCAGGTGGTCGCACAACCCATGTGGGGCTCCATCCTGTCCTCCACCATGGTTCACGGAGAATCCCCACCTTCCATTGTTGTGGTCGGCCTCATGCACTTTACTACTTGCAACGTGCTACCTTGGTCACTACGTTTGGCAATATGTGGTCCAAGCCAAGGAAACAGGCTCACTAGTTTACGATGATAGTTTTCAAACTTGGTAGTATGATCATACGCACCTTGCCTTACCACCATTGGTTTTTTGATGAGAAATGCTTCCTTTATTTTTTCTTCCAGCTTCTTGACCTCTATGTCCATCAAAGTGCTTTTCTCCCTTAGCCGTACCCAGTCTTTTTCAAGTACGTGAAGGCTAATGTTGCCCTGTTGGATTTCTTCCTCAAGTCTTATGTGTTCTGTTTCTCGCGGTTATGTGATTCCTTTTTTCCGGGCTTCATAGACTATCGTGTCTATGGGTGCTGCTATGTGCGGACTAGGCTTCACATGCTTCATAGGGATTACAGCCCCTGCTTCATACTTCAGCTTCGGAAGTGCTTGTGCAGTCAAGGTTTTGCACATGGTCCTATAAGCTCATAGAACCGCTGGTATGTGCAGGTCCAAGTCAATGCATCTAACATGGTGGATCGTGTTCAGCGCTTCACACACGTTGTCAAAGGCTTCCCTGTGTATAATCTTTGATGCACTTGGTTGTATCATACTTCATTGTTTGTTCCTGTTTTCTATCATGAGGATGGTGTCCATTCGTGCAAGTTGCATACCATATGCCTATACCCATCTGGAGAGGTGGGTGTGTAGGTTGTTTCGTCCATCATACCCGGCTTCCATCCACAGCTGAGGCTTTCCAAACCGTATAAGCATCACCATTCTGCATTCGCACCAGTTCTCAAAACTGCTTTGATGCGCACCCCACCATCTTGCGGGCGTAGCTCGCAGTGCCCATTTCAAAGCATCAAAACGCTGCTATTTTGGCACCTCTCTTTCAAATTTGTTCAGGAATTCATCCACCACTGTCAACCCATCATACATAGGTAGATCCCTTACCTCTGTTGTCACGCAATGTAGTGATCTTACCATCATGTTGCAATTGAGCGTGGTTACCTTGTGTAACCGGTTCTGCCATCGTTCTATTTCTTCATCTAAATCCAATGTGCAAGGGCTTTCATGCTCCCACGAAATCCTACCATCCGCTGTTGGATTCACCCAGTCCTACTCTTGTGAGGTGATTTTGTAGATATAGTCTAGATCATTGTCGCTCTCGTCGTCGCATACTAGCTCTGTGTAGTGTGATCCTTCCACGGGGTCTGAAGGTACCACCACACATAGTAACTTTTCCTCAAAAATCATTTTGTGCTTCTTCATGTTTATCACTCTATTCATATCAGTGGCCCAATCAATTCCCAGTAGCATGGGATAGGGATTGTTTTCATCGACAATCTCTATCACTTCGAAATCTGCAAGCGCGCTCGCACCTTCGATGTCTACCGTTATTCCCTGCAACCTTCCCATCGGTAGGATCTTTTGTTGGTTCGCCATTCGCAATTGAATAGGGGACCATTGCAACGTGGGCCTGCTCATGCGCTCCCCTATCTTCTTTCGTAGTACGTTCGTGTTCAATCCTAAATCCATAATCATTTTATCCATTTCATATTCCTCAATTTGCGCAGTCAATCTCATCTCTTTTCCTATTCGCGTTGTGTGCTTCTTGAGCTTCCGGACTACGCGTGGTTTTCCTGACCCAGCACACCTAGTGATGAGTTCCTACAGTCCCTTCATAGCCTTGTTGTCGCATAACAGCTTCATGCATGTCTCCAGAAAGGTAGTAAGCATTGATGGGTCCATCTCTGGTTCTAGTTTGTCTTTACTACCTGAAGTGGAGGCCTCTGTGAAGCTATTCTTAGCTTCCATGAATGTCTCCTTTACACGCTCCAAATTGAACTTTGGTTCCTTTGTAGGAGCATTGCGAACCCAAGAACTTTCTTTGGGTTGCTTGCCCTTGTCATCTCCTATCGTAATACCATTTCGGAGCACGATGTTTACATTCAGGTCCTCTTCACATAGCTCAGACCTCATCATTTGCAGATTTTAAGTCAGGGGATGTTGGAGTATTCCTTTATCGTGCAACCTCGTTATCAGTGTGGGGTAGTCCTCCATCTCATGATTAAACTGGGTACAATATAAACATGATGCCCTCGTCAGATTCATACAATCACGGGCATAATGCCCTGGCCCTCCACAATTGTAACAAATCAGTTGTCCGCGACCCCTTCCTGGTGCCATTCCACCTCGACCTTGTCTGCGCCCCTGAAATCCAGCGCTCGTCATCCATGTATTTTTATCGAGGGCTCATGTTTCAGTCTGAAATCTGTAGGTAGGATTCTGATCCATCATTAGTTCATAACTTCTATAGATGCATTCATCATGGCCTACTAACCTGTAGAAATTACAGAACAATTGCTGGGATGTCTGCGTATACTTTTGTAATAGGTGATAGTTATCTGTAGCGCGCTTCCCTTCTATCTGACAAATCACACACCATAATGCAGGCACCATGCTCGGTCTTTCTTGTGCCTCTGGTCTCAATGGCATCAACCATCCTCCCGCTAGGTAGTTCGCGAAGACTGGACAATGGTCCTTGTCATGCCCCTGGCCTTTGCATTTTATGCACCATACCTCCTCGCACGCCTATGGGCGAGTTGTCCTATCCTATTTCAAACTCTGCATTTCCAGACACAGATTTTTCAGTTGTGTGTGGATTTGTTGGACTCCTAGGCCAGGATATTGTATTGGGGTCTTGTGCAGTCTCATTGCAATCTCCAAAGCTTCGGCCTGGGTGGATAAATTCTACTGCGATAGCACCATCCTTAGATGTGGCATTAGTGACGCTACAAACCATGTGCAGTGCTACCTATTTGTCAAGGTCATGTTGGCTTCATGAATCATACCCTTTAGTCTCTGATCCAGTTCCCAAGGGGTCTTGCCTGGAAGCATCGCGATTTCCTTAAACCCGATAATTGACTATGTCTCCAATTTTGGCCTGCTAAATTCCTTGTTCAACGCAGCTTGGATATCTGCAACCCTTGCGTTTGGATTGTTGTTGGAATGCTTAATGTACCATCTCAGTGCGTGATCCTGTAATGCGCTTACCAGTGTTGCCTTCTTTATATTGTCATCCACGAATCCTTGTGCTTCCCATATGACTTTTACCACGAACAAAAATTGGTCTGGATCTTCGTTCCCTACTCCTTTGAACACAGTAAATTTTATCTCGCTCGCCATATTGAATTGTTGTGGTTGCGCAGGTGGTGTGGGTGGAGATGAAGGTGAATATGGTGAGACTGGTGGTGGTGTAGGTGGAGGTGGTATGCATGGAATTTGCTGCCCTATCAGACTGATCGCACTTCTTCTTGAAACTTTTGCGAGCTCTTCCTCGCTTTCTCGCTAAGGTGAAATCAAGGGGCTATTCTCTATCTCTGTGCTACCTTCATTCTGTATACCCTCCCACTCCGCGTAGCCCTAAACATCAATTTATTCACATAACCTGCTTTTCACACAATAGCATTTTAATCCAAGTGTTCAAAGATTTAATGTACTTACCTCGTGGTCCTTTGAGGAAGTGTCGTTCTGCCTCGCTGTAGCTGACTGAAGTATCTACCGCGAACTTGGTGAGAAACCCTCCTATAATTCGATCGAGCCAATGGTCCATAACACGTGAAATCTTATCTTCTGATGCTTCTAGTCTACACACCAAATCTGGAGTCCACACAATCAGTTTGTCAAGCCTACACCTTCCTTGACTGTCTGCTAGCTTCGCGATCCACTCGTACAACTCAAATGGGAAGGATGCAAAGAAAATTTCATGGATTTCCGTATATAAGTAGCACTCTAACCATTGTTCCTTTGATACTCGCGGATTCCTATTTTCCTGTGCCGCGAACTCGTGAATCTTTCTATCCAACCACCCTTCAATTTCTTTCTTCGTCGGATTCCAGTGACATGACATTAGACATCCCTTATGCAGATCCCGTTCCTGGCAACAGAACCATTTGTTGGCTTGTTGCGGCATGACCTAGGTTCAGAGGTGATTTAGCCAAACAAATCCCAGTACTACTGGCCCTTTCGGCAACAGTCTGCGGAGCGAGAACTAAGGTCTCACCCGAAGTAGTATGGGAGGGTGCTAGAACCATGTTTCCACACCCTGGAGATGTTTGATGAGTTCAAGTGGTCCGCGGTTTGACCTTGTGCGCACGTCACTACACACACATACTCGTTCCTCGTAGTTTACATGTTGTTGTCGTGCAGCCTAACTCGGGGCCCGAACATTGTTATTACCCAAGCCCTTACTAATATTCCATCGTTAATTGATTAACTTAGCTTAGTTGCATGTGTAAAGTATGCTTAGCAATATAAATAATTCATACAAGTGAGCCTAGTAAATAAACAATATATTTGCAATTGATATCAAACATGTAATATGTTAGGCCCCTATACTACTAGTGTAACCCCTTATTGTTATTAGTACAACCCACTTATTATATTGATGTACCCATGTACTGCCCATATTGTTACTATTGTGCCCCATAGAAGCCCACTATTGTTATTATTGTGCCCTTACTTTATTATTGTTATGTCGGCTCTGATTATGTTATGACCCCTTAGACTCCTATATATAGAAAGGAGTTCTGTTCATTTGTATCATCCAAGAATTGTTCATTTATGTAATGTAAAGGAGGTTTCCCCCTCGAAGAGGCTGAATTATAAGGCGTTGATCTATCTTTTCTATCTTTCCTTGAGCTGGTTTCATAACATTTGGTATCAGAGCTTTGGGTTCTAGGGTTTCGCTGATCCAAACAGGTCATCGTGGAAGTTTCACTATAACGTTTTTTCCGTGACGTTTCAGAAGTCTAAAAAAAAACCCATTTGAGAAGCAATCGCGCTAAACCTTGGGTCTGAATTTCAGAGCTTTTCGCGCTATATTTACGGAGTTATGATCTGAGGAAGTTGGTCTTTTTGTAGACTCCTGAATTACATTCCAAACAGGTGACCTAGGGAAAATCATCATAACTTTCTCTCTAGGGATCAGATTGAAATTTCATAAGAAGGTACAGAAAGAGGACGGACTGTAGTTTCTTGTATGCATGTTTCAGATCCAAAGGTTGAAACAGTGACACGTGGAACGTCGTACAAGTTCGCTCTACTAAACTAGTCTATAATTAGGTCACTTTGGGAGATTTGGCATAACTCTTCCTTGGAGAATCCAATTTGGGTCAGACTTATGGCATTAGAAAGAGGACACCGAGGGCTACTACAGGTCACAATTTCAAAACTTAAAGATCCCAAAATACATAGTTACAGTCGTTTCAATATTGAGCTCCTAGAATCAAGAAAAAGCAAGATGAGGAAGTTTGATGGCGAGGATCCGGTAAATTGGATACTTCAGATGGAGCAATATTTTGATCTACATGGTGTACCAATATTACAAAAGGTATGTATTGCATCTTCATATTTAGAACCGGATCAATTTTTATGGTATAAAGGGCTTTGTTCTCGTAAACAACTTGTTACGTGGTAAATTTTCACGGAGGAAATGATAGCACATTATGAGGATACAAAGAGAAACACCTTCTTGAAAGCAACACCACAACAATTGGAAAGAGTAAAAGCACTTTTTGACATATTGGAAAGCAAAATTATGGAAACCGGGAAGCATACCCCTCACAACTGTAAAGATGAAAGTGTTGTTTCTCCTAGCCTTCCACAACCTACAAGGGTTAAACCACAACAATTGGAAGAAAAAAGAGAAAAAGGGCTTTGTTACAATTGTGATAGCAAATGCACTAAAGGTCATAAGTGTGCTGAGAAGAAATTATTTTACATAGAATATGAACAGGAGGAAGAGAAGGATCATGAAACATCAAAGGAAAAATATATACGCCAGGACCCCACCCCAAAGAAAGAAGAAATGAATCAGATGATATCTTGTAAATCATTGGCAGGAATTACCACTCAAACTCTCAAGATAGAAGGACATATCAAGAAGAAAAAGGTGCAAGAAGTGAAAGATCACATCGAGAAAGAAGAAATGAATCCATACATATCTTGTACTTCATTGGTCGAAATTACCACTCCTCAAACTATCAAGATAGAAGGACATATCAAGAAGAAAAATGTTCAAGAAGTGAAAGATCACATCGAGCATCAAGAAATGAATCCGACCATATCTTGTAAAGGATTGGAAGAAATTACCACTCCTCAAACTCTAGAGATAGAAGGACATATCAAGAAGAAAAAGGTTCAAGCAATGAAAGATCACATCGAGCATCAACAACAAGTTCTCCAACTTTTAAAGGATAACACCACTTCGGTGCAAAATCAAACGAAACAACAAGTAGATCAACATTGTAGTGAAAAATGTTTTGATGTAGGTGATTGGGTATTTTTACTGCTACATCTCAAGCAAGCTATTTATGAGAAGGAAATGTTGGAAATACTACATGTACTTAAAAAAATGGTGACCTTACCAAATGGGAAGACTCTTCAAGGATGAGGATGTGGAAGCATTGTTTTGTGCTATTTCTATTATCCAACCGGATTGGATAAACAAAGCAAGGGATGAATGGAAGAAGGACGAAGAAGTATGGCCACTTATTCAAAAGTTGCAAAAGATCCCAATTCAAAAAATATTGCCAGAAATTGAAGAGGAAGGAAAAATCATATTGGAACCTGGAGCAGTCACAGAAACAAGAACCCGACAGCTACGAAATCAATCAATTTTAGAGTATCTCATCAAGTGGAAGGACTTACCCGCTAAAGATTCCACATGGGGAGGACAAGAATTTTATACAGAAGCATCAAGAACTACTCAAGCGTTGAGGACAATGCTTTTTGAAGGAGAGGGGCATGTTAGGCCCCTATACTACTAGTGTAACCCCTTATTGTTATTAGTACAACCCACTTATTATATTGATGTACCCATGTAGTGCCCATATTGTTACTATTGTGCCCCATAGAAGCCCTCTATTGTTATTATTGTGCCCTTACTTTATTATTGTTATGTCGACTCTGATTATGTTATGACCCCTTAGACTCCTATATATAGAAAGGAGGTCTGTTCATTTGTATCATCCAAGAATTGTTCATTTATGTAATGTAAAGGAGGTTGCCCCCTCGAAGAGGCTGAATTCTAAGGCATTGATCTATCTTTTCTATCTTTCCTTGAGCTGGTTTCATAACATAATAACTCAAGAATAGATACATAGAATTTGGATAAAACTTCTTTTATTATTCTCTTCTCCAGTTACAGACTCGACTCTGCCCTGCGCACTCAGCTACAGGGGTCCGCACACTCAGGTGCAGACAACTAGGCCTCTATGCTCTCAGATGCAGATTCTTCTCCTACTCTACGACCCAAAGACACACTTAGATACTTACTACTCAATCCCTTGGACTTGTTCCTATTCCATACTTGGTTCTTTTTTACACTTAAAGCCTCACTCTATTTATACAATTCCATGGCCGCAGACCATGGGTGGACCGAAATTACATTACAAACTAGGATGGACAACCCTATGACTCTAACATACTTCCACGCCTGTAATTTGTAGGGCTTTACAACATCATTTGGTCAAAACATGGCCTTTGAGCCCAAAAACATGCTTTGGGGGGGATGCCATGCCCAAAAATGAGTGGTTTGTATCTATCTTGAATTTTACAAGGTGTAGGAGTATGTATAGAAGTTGTAGGATCAGCATTGATCTCTTTAGGTTCATCAATTTGAAGATGGTCATCATAAGATTCAGAAAAAGGGTTTGGACCAAGATCAAAGGCATATGGGGAATTTGTATTTATAACCTTCAAAGGAAAGGAATCTAATGGAGTTTCGTGATCTTTTCTCAAACATAATACACCTTGGAAAACTTTCTGGAAATTCTCAAGAAAAGAGAAGATATATTTCATGATAAACAACATGATGTCTTGAATAAAAGTCCAAGTTCAATACCTGATCTTCCCATGTTGTCCTTTCATATTTATTGGCAAGGTTCATCCTCTAGTGGAGTCTTTGGATTTGATTTTGAAACTAATTTGGAGTCGCCAAGTGTATGATTTTAGCCTTCTGGTGCGTGATCACTTTCCACCATCAGCAATCAGATCTAAACTTTATCGTACACCCCGGGAAAATGAATCTTTCATCCCCGGAAACGGTGCCAGTATGTAGTGCTCATCTTTAGGATCCTCCAACTTCTTGACATACTTCTCATCTTCAGTCAAGAAAGTGGGATGGTGATCTTCCCTAAATAAGTGATTTTCCTCGACGATCGGGTCTATTTCATCATCAAACTCTCCTTAAGTATAATTTTGCTGCAAGGGTGTCCGAATTAGCTGCTGAGATGTCGATGCTTCAGCAGCTTTCCACTCTCTTTGTTTTATCCTATACTGAGGTTGTTGCTGATTTCTGAAGTTAGGATTTCTAACTTGGGGCTCTTGAGGTCTATCTGAATTTATCATCTGGTCAGCCATTATTTCCATGGTTCTAATCAGTGCATCTAGAGTAAGATTGGTGGAAGAAGAAGGCTCTTCTTTGATGGTTACTCTCTTTTCTGGTTTCTCATGTTTCAATTGAGACTTTTAATCATCAAGTTTGCTTCCACACTTACCGCATTGTTCTGCATGTATTCTATAGTTGTGGGATATATTTCCCTCAATTGATAAGCCATCTCTAGATCAAAAGCATATGGGTAGTGCTGAAGTGCCAAATTAGGTGGAGGTTTCATGTTATCCGGAATGGAATTGTAGATCTGATTGAACCTTATAGTGAATTCCTGAACTGTCTCATTAGGATTCCTCTTCAATGTGTTTTATTCCACCAAGATCTATAATGGATTCTTCTTTTCCCGCCACCTGTCTAAGAACAACTCATTCAACCTCTAAGGAGTATCAATGGAACCTGTTGCCAGACCACGGAACCATTTTTTGACATCTCCAGAAAAAATTTGATCCATTAGCCTCATTTTAGCATCATATTCATCGACTTCCTCCAAGTCAATGAAATTAGTCGTCTTATCAATATGTTGTTGCACTGTGACTCTTGGCCTACCATCAAATAGAGGAAGCCTTTGGCCATAGGTCTGAGGTAAAGCTGCCAACTGACCAGGTAACACTAAGGGTGCAAATCTTGCCCTAATTCCTGGAGAATGGTGGATGGGAACTGCAATGGGTTGTGTTGGTTGAGATGAAGACGGGGGAGGTGATGTGGATACTTTCGAAGTTGTAGTAGAGGGTATGGTAGAAGATAAGAGCTCAAGTTGATACTGAATATAGGCCTTTTCAGCAGTGATTTGTAGTTGATCATCTAGGCTTTGAAGTTTCTCAAAATTATACCAAACCTTGTGCTCAATTTTTAAAGAATGAGAAGCAACAGAAGGTCGGTTAAACAAATACTTTGAGGTAGGAAGGTATGAGTCAAACTTTATGGGATCAAAAACTTCTTCAGTAAGACAAGATTCAGATTTTGAACGAAAGAGGGATAGCTCAAATTCAATGTCAGAAGGTATATCCTCAATACTATGTATTTAATCTGGAAAGGAAGTGGTCATTTCCAATTTCATGGTTTCAGTCTCGGGGAAAGGGACTTTAGGCTTTCTTAACAATCTTTTAGGATTATCAACTAGAGAAGGAGGATTTGGGTCTGGGTTTGACCTGATATATCTTTTCAGAGCCAGTATCTTAATGGGGTCACAAACTATATGAGGTAAAAGACCTAAGACTTTGAGTTGAACATAGATTATTTTCAAAGGAAAGTATTCAATAGTGAAATCTAAAATTGGCAATGATTGAGAGCTTACCAATGGAATGAAGTCTAATCAAACTTGTGATTTGTAACCTTCTTCGTTCTTTGAACAAGCTCTGCTGGTCTTCGACTGAATCAACTGGATCAAGATGCAGAATTTGTTGCATTTGTCTCCTTGAGGCCTGCTCTATAATCTTGACACTGCAATTATTGAATCAACCTTTATGAAGCTTAGTCCCATCATCCAGAGGACCAAACTCCAATGTAAACTAGTCGTACACCTAGGGAAAACGAACCTTTCGTTCCCCAGCAATGGCACCAGTATGTTATCACTCCTCCAGATCTCAAGGCTAAGGAAGAGTCCAGCTGAGGTAACCACAGGCCAATATTTTGACTTGGTATCTAGCCCTACGAGGCTGGAGAGGGCTCTCTCCAAAGGATCACAACCAAGAGGGCTGGATAGATTAGGGTTCTAGGCTAGATATAATAGCTCAAGGTTTGTTTGATTTTATTTGATTGGGGTAGTCACTGGATGAGTGAATTATGTCAGAGAGTGAACTATGTCAAGGAAAAAGAGAATCAGAATTGTAGACATTTGATGGGGCAAGGTAGATAAGTTACTTTAACACTTGTAGTATAGTGATGACATGGTTTAGACTAGTGATGTGCTAAAAAGAGAATGGGGATCATGAATTCTTTTTAAATTGAAGAAATGAAACAATCTATGTTGATTTTCCCAAAACAGAGCATACAAGATGAATTCTGCTTATCACACCTTGAAAATCAAACATACTTAGATTGAAATGGATCATTAGAGGTACAAAACATTCATACATATGTAACTGAAGAGGAAACAATGTAAAAATACCATGCCATAGGAATCCCACCAAAATAGCTACAACTCATCCAATATATTTCATGCCAAAGTCTGAAACACTAGTACATCATCCAACAGAGTCCAACCCATAGAATGACTGAAAAATTACATGATATAGGCCTCAAACCAATTCATCCTAGCCTTAGGGGTTGAATCCATGAGAGGAGGAGCAGTTACAACAAAAACTGAACTGATAGCTAGAGCGTAGGGTGGTCAAAGTGACTCATCCCTAATTTAACTGAACTGATTCATTACAAGTCATGGAGGAAATTTACCTAATGTACTTACCCTAGGTAACAGTAAAAACATAATAATTACATCAACCACATTAGTTACATCATTAAAACTTTGATTTCCCACAGGTAAAAACCAAATTTGGAGAGAAACAATGAAAAATTAGGCCAACTGTCAAACGCGCAGCGCCAGTGTCAAACACGCAATGCCATGTTCAGACCCACCTTTGCCTACCTTCCTAGTGTCCAAATTGAGCCCAAGATAGTTCGTTGGAAATCTTATCCCATGGAATTGATTTGACCTTCCACAAATGGATTCTCCCAAGACTGGTCAAATGCACAGTGCCTGGTCCAAAAATGAGGCAGAAAGATGATTTTTTGGTAGTTCTTTTCCTTTTTCACCTGCCATTTTTGCATTCCAGGGCTGGAAACATGGTTTTCCTAGATGTCTTGGTCCTTTTTAATCCATTGGTGGATTACATTCCTCTAAAAAGTGTCCCAAAAAAGTGCGCAGTGCGTAGGGCGCTACGCATTTGACCATGCAGCGGATATGAATTTGCCTCAAAAAACACAAAAGACATATATTTGAAAAAATATGCCAAGGGACTTAAAAATTGGTTAAGGAGCTAAGGTTTGGTGTAGCTAGGCTTGGAGTGAAGCCTCTGCAAGTATGTCAAGCTTTTCCTTCTCCTTTTGGTGAGTTAGGGCTTCAATTTTTGCCTTTGTTGCTTTGAGTTTTGCCCTTGCATTCCTTTCTCTGTTGGCATAATGTTTTGGTCATTCTCACGTGAATGTTGTTGTCCTTTTAGATTTCTTAAATAAATTCTCCAAGTGATCATTTACTACCTGAAGCCAACCTTCCTTGTCTTCTTTGATCATATCCAAGAATTGATCATCAAGCATAGCTTCATCAACTATCTCTCTTTTCCTTTTCCCTTTAAGTTGCAAGGGTCTTTTCAAACCTTTAGTTCTAGGCCTATGTTGGGCATGGGATCCCCTGCAACATGATTTGGGGCTCAAAGCCCAAGTTTTGGTCAATTAGATTGTAAGACTCCGCGAATTGTGGGCGTGGAGGGAGAAGCCTAGGATGAGTCATAGTGTTGTCCGCCCTAAAATATTATAATTTAATGTAAGGTTGTGTCGGCCTACCCATGGTTCACAAACCATGGGATTGTATAAATAGAGAGAGGCTCTAAGTGTAAAGATAACTAAGTAATAGATAGAATTTCGAAGGCATGGTCAGAGATAAGAGTTGAATCTGAAGTGTACTGGGTCATAGTAGTAGGAAGAGGCTCTGCAGCTGAGTGCGCAGAGGCCTATTAGAGTCCGCAGCTGAGTGCACAGACCCCTGCAACTGAGTGCGCAGGGCGGAGTCGGGTCTGTAATTGGGATTAAAAGTTAATAAAGAGAAATTTACTCTATGCATCTATTCTTGAATCTGTATTTGGCTGTTACGTATTACTTTTACTTTGTTTATATACTGCATGCAATTGATAATTACTTGTATGAATGTCTATATATGAAAGTAATCTAAGTAATCGGCTAACAGAGCCTAACTAAGGAAGACTTGGATGAATAACACAGGTCGCAATGCAGCTAGAACTGCGCGAAGATAGTATCGCAGAGCACGGGGTTCTCGCTGGTGCGCTTAGCACAGTAAGTGCGAAGGTTGGGCCACATACAAATCACTTCATATCAGACATCCCCAAGGTGTGGAAACCTAGTTCTAGCACCCTCCCATACTACTTTGGGTGAGACCTTACTCCACACTGAGCAGACTGTTGCTGAAAGGGCCAGTAGTATAGGGATTTGCTTGGCTAAATCACTTCTGAACCTGGGTTAGGCCCCACTAAGCCAACAAATGGTTCCATTGTCAGGACAGGGATCTGCATAAGGGAAGTCTAATGTCGTGCCACTAGAACCCAACAAAGAAGAAAATTGAAGAGTGGTTGGACAAGAAGATTCACGAGTTCGCGACACAGGAAAACATAACTCCACAAGTATCTAAGGAAAAGTGGTTGGAGCGCTATGTGTATACAGAAATCCATGAGATTTTCTTTGCATCCTTTCCGTCTGAACTGTATGAGTGGATCGCGAGGTTAGCCAATAGCCAGGGAAGGTGTAGGCTTGACCAACCTATAGTGTGGACTCCGGAATTAGTGCATAGACTAGAAGCATCATAAGAGAAGATCGCGCGAGCTGTTGACCATTGGTTTGACTGGATAATAGGGGGATTTATCATTGGGTTTGCGGTAGACACGACTGTGAGCTACAGCAAGGCAGAGCGACGCTTTCTCAGGGGACCACGAGGTAAGTATATTAAGTCTTTGAATACTTCGATAAAGATGATATTGTGTGAAAAATGGGTCATGTGAATACATTAATGTTTGGGACTACGCAGAGTGGAAATATCTACAAAAGTAGCGAAGAATTAGAAAAAAGTCCCTTAATTTCACCCGTTCGCTAAGGTTTCTCCAAGAAGCATAGTCAGTTTGATAAGGCAGTGAATTCCGCAGTTACCACCTCCACTCACACAGCCACCTGCTTCACCTCCCTCGCCTCCATCCCCACCCACTCCACCTCCACCACCTCCACAGTGTAGAATGGTGAGCGCGATCAATCTACCAGTATTCAGAGGAGTATTCAGAGGAGTAGGAAATGAAGATCTAGACCAATTCTGGTTCGTGGTAAGAGCAGTATGGGAAGCACAAGGTGTCATAGATGAAAATATTAAGAAGGCTACATTGTTGAGCACACTGTAGGATCACGCACTAACATGGTATATCAAGCACTCTAATGACCACCCAAATGTAGGGATAGCAGAGATCCAGAACGCGCTGAACAAGGAATTTAGTAGGCAAAAGTCAGAAACATAATCAATCATCGGGTTTTAAGAAATCGTGATGCTCCTGAGCGAGACTCCTTGGGATCTGGATCAACTGCTGAAGAGTACGATCTGCGAAGCCAATATGACATTGACAGATGGATAGCATCGCACATGGTTTGTAGCATCTCTGAAACTCCACTTGAGGACGACGCTATCAAAGTAGAAAATTTCTACCCAGGCCGAAGCGTTGGAAATGGAGATGAGATTAAATGAGACCCCGATACAAGACCCTGGGTTTGGAGTTCAACAAATCCAGCGCAACTACAAAATCTATGTTTGGAAATGAAAAGATTGAAGTAGGATAGGGCACCGTGGCTAGAGGCGCGCGAAGAAGTATGGTGCATAAAATGCAAAGGCCAGGGCCAGGGCCATGACAATGATCACTGTCCAATATTTGCGAACTACTTGGTAGGGGGAGGGCCAATGCCATTGAGACTAGAGGCACAGGCAAGGCCAAGTGTGGCACCTGCTTTATGGTGTGCGATCTATCAGATAGGAGGGAAACAAACGATGGATAATTGTCATTTGTTGTACAAGTATACACAGACACCCCAACAATTGTTTTGTAATTTCTACAAGTTGGCAGTCCATGATGAGTGCACTTGCCACAGTTATGAGCTAATGATGGATCAGACCCCTGCCTATAGGATGCAGACAGAAATGCAAGCCCTCAACCCAGATATGGGGATGGTGTGCGCTAGATGTTAGGAGCGAGGTCGAGGACAAGGGGAAATGGGATCAGGAAGGGGTTGTGGACAATTAATCTGTTACAATTGCGGAGAACCAGGGCACTATGCCCACGATTGTACCAACTGGACAAGGATATCCTATATGTATTGTGCTCAATTTGATCATGAAATAATAGACTGTCCTACGTTGATTACGAGGATGCGTGAAAAAGGGGTATTCCAGCCTCCCCCAACTCAGAATATACAAATGATGAGATCTGAGCCACGCGAAGAGGACCCGAATGTAAACATGATGCTCAGAAATGATATGACCATGGGAGAAGATATGGGGAAGCCACCAGATGAAAGCACGTGGGTTCGCAAGAATCCTGTAAAGGAACCCAAGTTTGACTTAGAACGCACAAAGGAGACATTCATGGAAGCTACGAAGAGCTTCGCAGAGGCCTCCACTTCAGGTAGTAAGGATCAGCCAGAGCCAGGAATGGATCCTTCCATGCTCACTACCTTTCTCGAGACATGCATGAAATTGTTGCACGACAACAAGGTAGTTAAAGGACTACAGGAACTGATCACTAGGTGCGCAGGGTCAGGAGAACCACGCATAGTCCGAAAATTGGGGAAGCATGCATTGCGCACTGGAAGGGAAATGAGTCTGACTGGATAGATTGGTAAGTATGAAATGGATCAAGTAATCCTAGATTTGGGTTCAGATGAGAACGTATTACCGAAGCAAACATGGGAATGCATGGGCAGGCCAGCGCTAAAATGGTCCCCTATTCAATTACGAATGGTGAACCAGCAGAAGATTTTGGCCATGGGAAGGTTGCAAGAGGTAACAGTTGATATTGAAGGCTCAACCGCGCAGGCGGATTTTGAGGTGATAGAGATTTTCGATGACAACAATCCCTATCCTGCGTTGTTAGGAATAGACTGGGCCACCGATATGAACATAGTTATCAACCTGAAGAAGCACAAAATGATCTTCGAGAAAAAGTCACTACCCGTAGTAGTCCCACTAGACCTAGCTGAAGGGGCACGCTACACTGAACTAGTGCATGACGAGGATAGGATGATAATCTTGATTGTATTTACAAGATAACTGCACGAGACTAGGATTGGGTGAATTCGACTACAGATGGGAGGATCTCTTGGGAGCGCGAAAGCTCCTACACTTCGGATTCAAACGAAGAAGTAAAGCTATGGAAAAATCGATTGCATGAAGTGATGATGTTGAATTGCAACATGATGGTTAGATCACTACGTTGCGTGACAACAAAGGCAAGAGAGCTGCCAACACATGATGGATTAACAGCGGTGGATGAATTCCTCAGAAAATTTGAAAGCGCAATACCAGAACAGCAGCGGTTCGATGCGTTGAACTGGGCACTACGCGCAACACCTGCACGATGGTGGGGTACACATCAAGGAAAATTTGAAGACTGGCATGGATGTAGAAGGATGATGCGCCTACGGTTTGGAAGCACCCAGCTTGGAACAAGAGTCGGCCAGCAAGGACGGAGCAACTTGTGTGCCCACCTATCTCGATGGGTACATACATGTACTGTGCAACAAGTGCACCCCAAACTAACGATCGAAAATCGAAATAGGAAACAACAGCAGGAAAGGTGATGCGCACCACAAATATTCCACGTGGAAGCATTCAATAAGGTATGCGGGGTCCTGAATAGGGTTTACCAGGTGAGACAAACTAATTGGGACCTGTGCGTGCCAGCAGTTTGATGGGCCTATAGGGCCATGTACAAAAGCCTAAGCGCAGAGATGATTCTAAAACTGAGGAACAGAGTCGAGACCACAATTTTTGAGGAAAGGAATCCTCACGCAATAGCTCCCATAGTTGGGACAGTACACGAAGACCAAGATGAAGGAATTATGTAGCTACGCGAGGGTGAACATATGTAGATTCAGGAAGCCATTCGGCAAGGGAACCTTAAGCTTCATGAACTCGAAGGAGATCAGGTACGACTGAGGAAGAAAAGCATGTTAATGGACACAGAGCTCAAAAAATTGGACAACAAGATCACGCAAGAATGTCGCGTCGATAAACTAAGAATGAAAAGACAAGATACAAACAACCATATTACTGCATTAAAAGATTGTCACCGAGAATTTGTGACTCTGCTACCATGGCTGTGACTACACCTTACCAAACAAAGTAACCAGGGGAGCACACCGCATAAGGAAGAATGTGCGGTGCTGACTGTTGCGAGGGTAATTGAGGAGTGCCCATGGACTAGGCTGGAAGGTGAATTGAAGTCTCACATAGGTGGTGCGACCACCTAACTAGCCGTAGGGAGCACAGTCTCAACACTCCAAGTAGTTGAAAGAGAGCGTGGGACTATAAAAGAGTCTGTGATGGAGCTGCATGATAAGGAGGTTGCGTGCAGGATCGGCATGTCACAGGGGTCGTGCTCACATAGAGAGGGCTGCACTGCTATGTAGGTAGGTTGGGAAGTGACCGTTGGTGCCACTATTCATGACAAGATATCAAATTTAAGACAAAGAGGAGCGAGCGACGGGCAACTAAGACATGAATGAAGAGCTAGATTTGGGACGATCTGCCACCGAGAAGGCATTAATGGCTCAGAAGTGGGGGGAATGGTCAAATTCAAATTCAAAAGATGCTATAAAATCCCCAGGGCTAGCCACGAGACAACACTTGGTTGTTTGAGATTTGAGCAGGTACAGAGCATTGAGCGTCGAGCACTCTTACCACCTTTGAGTATGCGACAGAACATACACCGTGTAAACATGATGACTGCTACCAAACCAGGAGTGCGATTCACCTAAGACACACGCTAGTGAGGGTGCGGAGCCCAATGTGGTCCACGCAGAGCCTGAAGATGCAGCGGTTGTGCCAAAAGTTCCAAAATTGCCATGGATGTTGTGGCCGAAGAAAGATAAGCAAATGATGGGACCAGTCCGTGTATCCCCATGAAACCCACGGTTCGGCAAATTGTCGATGGAAGAAAAGGGCAAAGCCATCACCATTGAATTAGAGGAAAAGGAAGAAGACTTATATTCTCTAATTGATCAAATAGAGGTGAAAGATGATGGGGAGGAGGATGTCCCACCAATGTTGTCCGTAACAAAGTTACCCACATACATCCCTATGTGGAAAGGGAAAGTTAGGGTGAAAAAAGACTTGGAGGCCACGAAGAGTGTGCTCTAGACCCCGCTCCTCCCTGATGGAATTACTTTTGAAGGTCTGCCCCTCGGGTGAGTACCTACCCTGAAATTCAAATATTGGGACCTCGCAGATAGCGAGAAGTTCCCGCATTTGACGACGGAAAGCTTGATGAAACAGAAGGCAGACGGGCTAGTGATCACGTTGGAGCCACAAAAATGGTTGCGCGGTGTAGAGAAGGCCGGGTTACTTCATCTACGATGGATACCCCACTTTCACCTCACGCCCATCACCATTTTCGTCATCAGGCAACTGTTGTGCCTGGTGTCTGATGGGTATCTAAGGCTGGAGGAGCCTATTCCCATCAGCGCAGAACTTGTTCACAGGATTTCTTGGCTTCCCTGTAAGGGAAGAGAGCCCGAGGAAATAGCTGGTAAAAGCAGTGATTTGGCTCTCGCAGAAGCCATGAAAACCAAGTACAAGCTGGAGAAGAAGAAGCAAGGATATGCAATTGCAAGTACCAAGGACAAAGGCATGCACGTAGCCACCCAGCTCCTAGTCGGCAAACTAATGCAGAAGTGTTGTGCCAATGAAGTACTAGTGCATGTGGTTGCATTGCCCAAGCAGTGCACGGAGGAGGTCCAGTTCAATTGGGTTGAGTTCCTCTGTGAGGAATTTTTGATAAACTACAAGGAGGCCTAAGAGTATGGTAAGATGTTCCACTACGCGTGGTTGCTCTTATCGATTGTGTTGGTAGCAGGTGAGCTACTGGCAAATAGCCAGTTCTCACCAATCGACCAAGACCTTCCTGAGGCCGCGAAGTACGCTTCACTTTGGGCCACGAAGGATAGAAAGCGGATTCACGTGGTCAAGGTGTTTTGGGTGCTAATGGAGGCAAGCATCCAGATATGGATCAATAGAAGGCCACGATTGTCTCCCACAGTGTACGCCACTCTGTAGAGCTTTGCAAAGTTTAAAGTGGACATGCACAACATTCATGTCTGGGTGCGGAAGGATCCAGTGAAGGAATGGATAAAGTTTCCATTTATTGCTACAGATGACACCATCTTCACAGCATTGGAAACATGGCCTTCAGAATGGCACACCTCAGACTTGGCAGGAATGGAGAAGGCTGTAACCCAACAAAGGAAGAAGGACACCAAGTTACACATCATGCGGCTGGTTGAAAAGAAGCGCCAGGAATAAGAAGCAGCTACACAGCAGAAGACAGCTGATGTAGCAGCATCGGCATAGATGGAAAAAACAACAACAATGCCAATAAAAGAGGCAGAGGAGGGCCATGAAATGTCTACAGGGTAGGAGGATGAGGATATCGACCTGGACAGAGAGCGTGCAGATCCGGAAATCACCTCGCAACAATTGAAACAGCCATGCGTCTCGGGGAAACTGGTCCCCAGAAAGAAGATGAAGGCATCTAAGACGTCCATTGACCCAATCACGCTTATAGAAGGTGATCTATTTGACATTGGCATGACGGTTCGCTATGTCACTAAGGACATGCTCCAAGAAGTGATGATGGAGCAAAACACTGTAATGGGGGTGCTACGAACGCAGTTACAAGGACTACAAGTGCAGCGCCCTCAAACAGGAATGATGGCCCCATATGTCGCATCAGGTACATAAAAGATGGAATAGATGCTATGCGCCTGCATGACCAACAATTTTGTGTTCCTCGAGGGTGCGTTAGCTGTAGAAAATGAAGTTGACCGAGCTGTGGTGGGTAGGATTAAGGGGTTGAGCGTAAACTTGGGTGCCCTTTCGTGAGAAACCTTGTACCTGTTACAGGATGGGGTCATAGTCGAGCTCTATGCCAGAGAAGGCCATGCGCTACAGGTATTGAGCGAACAAAAGATCAATATGGAACAACTCAGCCGGTAGCGTGATGAACTTGTTGCCCAGACTCAAGGACTAGCACAGGCAGTGGATGATGCTTATAGAACTATCCCAGAATTAGCTGTCCCGGTAGATCTACCAGTAGGAGAGTGAATTCACAGATTGGCCAATGGATTCCGTGAGGCAAAGGAAGAAGCAACGAGGATATAGCTGGACCTCAATCTTCAGATTGCAGAACTATGATTAAAGGCGCAGTCATCCATGCCCTTGGAAGTTAGGGAACAATGTGCTGGCTCTATCCAAAAAGGGCTGGAGAAGATAGGACAGGCAGTATAGACCTGTACTACGATGTTGGAAGAATCCTTCGTGGTCCTCACTTCCTTACAGGAAGACCCCACCATACAGCGCTTGGAAACAGAGGCACGAGAGCTTCAAGTGCAGTATGAAAGTGTGTGTGGAATGACGCAGACAGTTGTCCTGACCCAACGACTGGAAAACCTACAGTAGGCAAAGGCATTGAAGGAACATGTGGATGTCGTGCGATAGTACTTAAAGTGTGCGTCCAGCCTTGGATTGATGAGGCCTTCCTCATCACTGTTGATATAGAAGGAAATCTCACACAGATGAAGGTGATGCATGCCTTAAGATAGGGATTTTCCCCTGATAGTGAGCATTCAGCCGAAAGAGTAGAGCAAATCCAGTAGATGGCAGAAGAGTGCACTGTGGACCTTGGCACAGAACAGGCACAATTGGAGGGGCTCCGTGCCAAGATCGCTGCACCAGCAGAGTGACTCGTGATGAGTCACAATGATTGTGTTGGGGGCATGTTGGGCATGGGATCCCTCGCAACATGATTTGGGGCTCAAAGCCCAAGTTTTGGTCAATTAGATAGTAAGACTCCATGAATTGCGGGCGTGGAGCGCGAACCCTAGGATGAGTCATAGGGCTGTCTGCCCTAAAATATTGTAATTTAATGTAAAGTTGTGTCGGCCTACCCATGGCCCACGGATATGGGATTGTATAAATAGAGCGAAGCTCTAAGTGTAAAGATAGCTAAGTAATAGATAGAATAGCAAAGGCATGGTCGGAGATAAGAGTTGAATCTGAAGTGTACTGGGTCATAGTAGTAGGAAGAGGCTCTACAGCTGATTGCGTAGAGGCCTATTAGAGTCTACAGCTGAGTGCGCAGGGCGGAGTCGGGTCTATAATTGGGATTGAAAGTTAATAAAGAGAAGTTTACTTTGTGCATATGTTCTTGAATCCGTGTTTTCTTGTTACGTATTAATTTTACTCTGTTTATGTACTGCGCGCAATTGATAATTAATTGTATGAATGTTTATATATGAAAGTAATACAAGTAATCAGCTAACAGAGCCTAATTAAGGAAAACTTGGGTGAATAAAATAGGTCGTGTTGCAGCTAGAACTGTGCGAAGATAGTATCGTAGGGCGTGGGGTGCCTGCTGGTGCGCGTAGCGTAGTAAGCGCGAAGGTTGGGCCGTGTACAAATCACTTCATATCAGACATCCCCAGGGTGTGGAAACTTTGTTTTAGCACCCTCCCATACTACTTCGAGTGAGACCTAAGTCTGTTCTCCGTGGACTGTTGCCGAAAGGGCCAGTAGTACAGGGATTTGCTTGGTTAAATCACTTCTGAACCTAGGTCAGGCTCCACTAAGCCAATAGACTACCTCTTGGTTATTGTTCATCTTGCTCTTCAAGCAAACCATGCTTCTCAAGTGTCTCTTCTAACAAAACCTTGGCTTTTTCTACCTCACTGTATGATCTGTTTTCTTCTTCTACCATGGTGTTTTAATGTCAAACCCTAGGGAGGTATTAGGTTGTTCGAATGTGGTTTTTTGGGAGTAAGGACTGGGGAAGGGGAATTGAACGATATGGGTAAAGGGATTTATTTAATGCAGGAGGATATAAGTTACTTTACTATGATAGCTTGGGGATGGGGGAAATTCTTTTCAATGTAGGGGGTTTGGGAGCCTAGGTAATTGTGGCACCTAGGACTTAAAGTTTTGGGACAAAGGTTTAGAGGGTCTTTGGCATACAAAGGTTTAGGGCAAGGGAATGAAAAGTTAAGGGGTGTATGAAAGTGTAGGGGAGTTAAGATTTAGGAATTTAGGGTGAAAGGGTAGTTTTTAGGGAGATAATAGGGTTTACATGTGAGAATTGTTAGCCTCCAAATGCAGCAGGTATTCATCTTTCATGATTGACATTTTTACATGCCAAATATGTCATACTTTACAAGCTGCAGTGTTCCATATTTCCACAATGCCATGAAGTGTGCTGGTCCAAATGCCACTGCTGATTCCATTTTTGAGGAGTTGTCCCAGCTTTAAAGAGTTTTCATTTAAGGGAGGTCCAAACAGTTTAATCTCGGTCTCCCTAGGTTTCAATTTCCTGTTGTAGAATATAGAGAATGATATCTGTCCAAACAATTTAACCTTGGCAGATTTTGTAGATAGGTAGAGAATCAAAGGGACCCAACTGTTTAATCTGGGCCTCGGCAGTAATAAGTGCAGATTTAGATAGGAAACATTCAAATGAAAAATTGTAATTCTGGGTCTGCAAGTCTAAGTGCACCCTAATCAGAAAAGAAGAAAAAATGTTAGGAAAGTAGGATGGGTAGGTAGCTGTGTGGTTGCAGAAAGCTGATTCATGATCAATTTTGTGTTTCAAACTGTTTTATCTTTTCAGATCAGTGCAGGCAGTTTCATTCAGAAGATCTCAGAGCTGGACATCACTAACTTCCCCTTCTTCTAATTCCCCAAGTCCCTTACTAACTCCCCAAAGAGGTCAGGATCTGCCTGAAGCCTCTTAGTTTCATCATCATCCATATCAGTCACCTTGGTGAAGATCTGCTTCACTCAAGGACTTCATCTCTTTGCAAATTCTTTTCCCCAAAATTTAGCCTAAGGTCCCTGACCTTAGCGCTTGCTGATCACCTTCATATTAACTATTAACAGTATTATATAACTCCCTAGTAGTCTTCCCCTTCCCCTATTAAAACTATGTACATAAAACTCCCCTATGTAAATATCCCCACCCTGGCAATATAGCCATATTTTTATAAAGTCCGGGAAAAAACAGTCCATCTGGGGCTGTTTTTAGCCCATCCGAGTCATAAAAGGGATTAATCTGACACCTGGCCAGATTAATAACCTCCCCCCTAGCCCTAAAACCCTCAAAAACCCACTTTTTGCTCATATCCTAAGTTTTCGGGCACAAATTGCTAAAACCCGCGCTCAAAACCCATGTTTTACCCCCAACCCAAAGTTTTGGCCTTAAATATTTAACACCGCCGCTTATTAACCTCCTAAACCCATTTCCCATAGTTTAAACCCACCCGCTCACATATTAAAAAAGGAATATTCCTGCAAATATTCCCCACCCTAACCCACCATCACCTCGCCATCGCCACCAGCCGTCCGTTTCCCCGCCCCACAAATCAACAGCTGGTGGGCCGTCCCATCCCCGAGCCACCCGAGCTTTAGCGTCCGGGAGATGGGCGGTATTACCGCCGTACTCCCACCACGCGTCAAGCGTTGGGCTATGGTGGAGGCCCCCCTCACGAAACCACCATCTCCCAAGAGCGGTGCACCCCAATATCGCTTCCCGCCCTCCCCTGTGACGTAAGCCCCACGTCACATGCCATGACACATCCTACGTCACCCCCTCCAGTCACCATGTCGAGTCATCTGCCTGCATGGACTCCTGCCACGTCACTGCCACGTGTCCCTACCACCGTACCTGCCACGTCACCGTCCGTACATAATGACGTCATGCTAACGTCACCCGCCATACAACGTCACATCATGCTGACGTCATCAACACTTTTTTTTTTGGCGCGAAGGAGCAAAAGTCGCACTTCGGAGCCCCGGAATCCAATTTTGAGTCAGTTTTTGATGAGCGATTTGCACTCATCGCAGGATTTTTTAGGATGAAATGGAGAATCTTCAGGGAATCTTCCCATTATGCAGCCCCCAGGAAGCCCAAAAGGCGCAAAAATGACCCGTTTTCTTCACAGAACATACCGAAAGGATCAGAAGACAATTCCAAAGGGTACAGAGGCCGAACAACAGCCATCAATGCGTGATTAGACCCACAGCACATCAGAAACAGCAGTCCAGATTTTGTCAAAGAGTATCAGAAGAAAGAAAAGACGCCAAAGAGTATCAGCAAAGATTTTTTAGGGGCTCGAAGCACCTGTACATTAATGAAGCCCCCAGAAAGTCAAAACAGGCATCATCAGCCCATCCTTACCCTCAAATCACAATTAAGGCATTTAAAGCCATAGGATAGCAAAAAGAAGGAACCCATGCGCATTTATTTCAGAAGCACCTACACCAAGCCACCGAGGACTACATAAGTTATTCAGTTTTTATACGGCCGCCCCAGCGTAGCCTGAGATATTTTCATGCATTTATTTCAGATAGGAGTTAGGTCAATTAATTATTCTTTATGACCTAATTAGGTCAAGATGTAATAAATAACTCTGTAGATAGTTTTTCCCTATATATACCACCCTCTGTATTGTTTTAAGGGTTGGTCGATTGAGAATTTTCACTAGAGACTCGCACTGTATACCTGACTGTTTCTATAATCAAAGATTGCAGAAAGCTTGAAGAGCAAACTGTCTGTTGTGAATGAATGTTTATGGAGATATGAAGATGGAATTCTTGTGCTGCAGCCTGAAGCAATAAGTGCATCTTACCTCTGTTTTATTGTTATCACTATCTAGATAGCAGAAAGAAAGAATAGCCTAGAATTAGTTTAAATACTCTCTATGCTCAATTTCTGCTATTCCTTTATGTTTTCCTCTGATTGAATTGGTTATGAATATGAATTCCTTCTGGCTCATGTTTACCCCGATTCACCTGTGTTTGCCAATTATCTAGGGATTCTTAACTGCCCCTAGGTAGCGCCTGTTATCTTCCCCTGTTAAGCATAATTGAGAGATTCTTAACTGCCTCTCATTACTTAGCATTTATTTCCATCCCTTTAACCTGAAACATTGTTTCATGCTTAGCTATCTTGCTCCATTTTCCCTCACTGTTATTAAGGAAAAGCACCAACAGTTTTTCTCCTCGACTCCACGCCCAATGGTTCGAAACCCTTAGACTATGCTTTGCCTCTCTACCTGAAACATCAATCTTCCCACCAAAAACAAAACAAAAACCCTCTGAACTCGAGACCTAGCCTAAAATCCTTTTCAAACAAAGCTAAATCATAAAGAGAGAGCCCTCTCTAATTGCAGGTTGGCTAGAACCTGCAGTCCAAAGTTGGTCTGTGGTTACCTCGGCCGTATCCTTTTCCGGAGCTTAAGGACAACCTGAGTGATAACATAATGGCGACTCCACTGGGGACTTTCCTCAGATAATTTCAGATAGTTTCACGAAGAAGGTAAGAAAGCTCTACTGAGACCATAAATCAAACTTTCCAATTGCTGTTTATCTCTTAAAACTACATATGAAGCCTGAATGTCAGCCAGGAAGCCTTTGAGACTGTTTTTTGCTTTGCATTAACAGGAGTAAATAAATGCTGCTTCAGTCAATCTTCATGCTAGTTTTAAGTTATAAACAAGTTGTCCCATATTTTAATTAGTCCCTTGTCGATTACAAAAAACATTCCTAGGGAAAATACCCAACAAACAATTCAGAAGCTGGCTCCCAAGAAAAATCCACGATATACAAGGTCAAATCCAGACCCCAACCCTCCAGCTGCTTTCGAAAACCCTAATATAATCCCGAAAATCCTTAGGAAGCAAGAAGGACAGGAAAATTTTGATGATTTGAGCCCTGAAACAACTTACCCTAGCTGTTTTCCGACTCCTGTCAAGGTTTTGTTCCGTTCAACCCCTATTTCCATCAATTCATCATCTACATCCTGTAGTACTCCTTCCACTCCTTCATTCACTACACATACTGACACCACTGTTGCTTCCAGCGTTCCAGTTACTCCTGTTATCCCCGTTACTCCAGTTGTTCCACTTATCCCCATTGTTCCACTTATACCTACCAATATGGCTAATAGATATGCACCCCTGCAATTACCTGCTAATGCTGGGGCTTTACCTCAAGAATACCAATCTAAAATCACATATTTTGACAAAACCGGTCCTTTCACAGCCATTCAGCATACCAAAAGGATGCAAGACTATTTTGAAAACTATGAGATAAACGATGATAGTGTTAGGATGAGAATTTTTGTTCAGAGTTTGACAGGTGATGTAAGAACTTGGTTCAGATCACTTGCTGCAAATTCCATAACCACCCCAGATGAGCTTTACCAATCCTTTACCAACAGATGGGAGAAAAAGAAAGACCCCTTGCACATACTAGCTGAATATGATACGATCAAACAAGGTCCTCAAGAGACTGTTTTGGAGTATTGTGCAAGATTCAATAATGTATATAACGCAATACCACAGAACCTAAGGCCTCCACCTGATCTGGCCTTGTACAAATTTCCCGATGGATTTGACCCGGATATGGCATACCAATTAAAAGAAAGAGCTCCTCAAACCCTTGCGGACATGCAAAATGTTGTTGTCAACGTAGAAGCCAATTTAATTGCCAAAAGAAACCGAGCTAGAATGGAAAGAAGAACCACCTTTAAAGAGGAACCCTCAGCCTTTGATCAAAAGCTTGATGCTATTATCAATGGCCTGCAAAGGCTAGGAGAAAGAGTAGAAAATGTTGAGAGAAAAGCATCATGGGAAGGACAACAGTCTAATACCATAAGGAACCCAAATTTTAGAAAAACACAGAACACAAATGCTGGTAGGCCTAACCAAGACCATGATATAAGACCACCTTTCCAAGATAATTATGTTGAAGGATCTACTTCTAGTCAACCCATAGAAGACACTCACATGAACTTAATGGATCTAAAGGGTGAGCATCAAACTGTCCTGTCCCAAGAAGACCAAAATGAACCCGATTACCATCAGTTTCAGACTAAGTCTGGCGAGTCTTTTGATTTTAAACAAGGTTATGATACTGCTGTGTATGAAGTACACAGACAATATAAGCTGAGAACTAGGACCATTGACATTTCCAAACTTAGTAAAACAAAGGATAGCAAACAACCCAACAAGATCAAAGGCAAGGTTTTCACAACAAAACTAGCTGATATACCTGTTCCAAACCCGCATCAAGTGAGTGTAGAAGACATAACAGACTCGCAGCCTTCGGTTGAGCAGCCTTTGCCACCCCATTCCTCAAAAGAAAATTCAAACAGTAGCCCAAAAAGCAATCCTGAAACTATACAACCGCAAGCAAAAACTTCCCATAATGCTGATAAACAAGATCAGTTCACAGACAATTCAAATGTAACAGAAACAACTGCCATTGTCAACACCAAGGCTCAACTGGAAAAGCCATTTAACTTAGAGGCAGAGATAGGAAAACTCAAGATAGCCATTCCTCTTTCAGAACTGGCTAAACACGATGTATATAGGCAGCAAATTCAAAGGTCACTTCAAATTCCAGAAAATAAGGATGATGTAAATGTTTTAGATGTCACCCCAGAGCTGCTATTTGGCCCAGAAGTTAACGAAAAATCAACACATGGACCTGTCCCACCCTTCTATGTCAGTTTGCATATACATGACAAAGTTTTGCACAATGCTATGTTTGACTCAGGGGCATCGCACAATCTTATGCCCAAAGCAGTTATGGAAAAACTAAATCTTGATGTTACAAGACCTTACAAAGATCTGTACTCATTTGACTCAAGTCAAGTGAAATGTTTAGGCCTCATCAAAGACTTGTGTGTCTCCTTAGTCCAATATCCCAACAAGACCATCCTCATGGACATAGTGGTTGCTGACATCCCACCAAAGTACGGTATGCTCCTGTCAAGATCGTGGGGAGAAAAGTTACAAGGATCCCTTCAATTAGACCTTTCCTACGCCACCATTTCAGTCTTTGGGCAATCAAAGAGACTGTACAAAGAAATGCTGATGAAATATGTGGTGAGTAGTGAGAGCAGGCCTGAAAATTTTCCCATTTACTCAATCCACTCTGATATGGATTCATTTATTTTGTTTAATCATGATACAAATGTTTCAATTGATAATGAGCCTTTCGCTTTAGAGCAACAAGCACACATCAATGAAGAATCAGTTGCACATACCCACGAAACTGTCACAGCAGCTGATGCAACCAGCCTACCAGAAGAACATCCTCAAACAGAAATTTTAAATCTGCCCAATCCTGAGATAGCTCAAACTCTTACTACAAACCACAAGCAAGAAATCACATGGTACTTAGAGTTTGATGGCTCTGTCAACAAGTTAGGAGCAGGGGCAGGTGTCTAGATTCACAACACATACAATAACCATGCAAAATGTCATGCCTACAGACTGAACTTCAAATGCACAAATAACATGGCAGAGTATGAGGCTTTGCTTTTAGGCCTTAAACTGCTTAAAACTCTAGGAGCTGTAAAAGTGTCTATCTTAGGTGACTTCGATCTAGTTATACAACAGATGAGAGGTAATTTTGTTACCAACGACAACTGAATGAGAACCTATAGGACCGCTGCTACAGACATACTCCAGGTATTCACTGAATTCAAGCTTGACAAGATTTCCAGAAATCACAACATTCATGCACACAACCTAGCCACCTTTGCTAGTACATGTAAGTTTCCTTTTGACCCAAACCATCACTTCACGGCTGAAATAAAACATAGGCCTACTGTCCCAAACAATGTTAGAGATTGGCAAGTATTCGAAAATGAAGCCCAAATTAATAGTTTCCTTACCCTCGAGCGTGAATTTTCAAATATTAACATTGAAATGGATGCTATGACAGATACAGAACACCAAACAAATGAAACTCAGCAAGATATAACAGCTGCAACAGCTAGCAAATCATGAGACCGACTGTTTTTGACAAAGAAAACATAGAACAGCTGAAACAAACACAGATAGAAGAGATAGACAAAACAATGGCAGAGGTCATTGACTTGAAAGATAATTTTTTGCCTGCTGGCCTCACCCCTTTGGAAGATATGTTTGATGCTAATGACGTGCCCAAAAAGCCAAAATTGCAGCCCATAAACACTGAGATAGAGGAACATAACATTGGGACAATAGAAAAGCCAAAAATGATCAAATTGTCCAAAAATCTACCACCCGATCAAAAGCCCAAGTACATTGACTTATTCAAAGAGTTCCAAGATGTATTTGCTTGGAGCTATGAGGATCTGAAATCCTATGACACCTCGGTGATCCAACACACCATTCCTTTAAAACCAAACCAGAAACCCTTCAAGAAGAAACTTAGAAGAATTAACCCCATGCTTCTTCCCCCGATTGAGAAGGAAGTAAAGAGGATGTTTGAAGCAGGCATAATAGCACCCATCAGATTCTCCGATTGGGTGTCCAATCTTCTTCCTACAAGAAAAAAGATAGGTGAAATCGGACTCTGTGTAGATCTCAGAAATTTAAATCAAGTCTCCCTAAAAGACCATTACCCTTTGCCTAAAATGGACCACATATTGCAGAGAGTAGTGGGATCATCTAGAATCTCTTTGCTAGATGGTTTTTCAGGTTTTAACCAAATACTTGTTCACCCAGACGATCAAGACAAAACTTCTTTTACTACACCCTGGGGAACATTCAAGTATGTAAAGATGCCATTTGGTCTTAAAAACGCTGGTGCTACCTTTCAACGAGCAATGGATATTGCTTTTGCAAAAGAAATACATGACTTCCTAGTTGCCTACCTTGATGACTTAACCCCATTCTCCAAATCTGATGAAGAACACCTCAAGCATCTCAGGAAAATTTTCATAACATGCAGGAAATATGGCATTTCCTTGAACCCCAAGAAATCTCTGTTTGGCCTTGAAGAAGGAAAATTACTTGGCCACATCAGATCCTGAAAGAATACAAGCCATCCTCCAAATCCCATTTCCAAGAAACATTAAAGAGCTACAAGCATTCCTTGGGAAAATCAACTTCTTGAGAATATTTATTCCAAATCTAGCTGAGCTGATAAGATTGTTAAGCAACATGTTAAAGAAAGATGCCAAGTTAAAATGGTCTCTTGAAACCAAGCAAGCATTTGAGAGTATCAAATCAGCCTTAACACAAACCCCTGTCCTAACTAGCCCACAGTTTGACAAAGATTTTATCATATTTTTGTTTGCATCAGATCACACTATAGTTGTTGTCCTGTTGCAAAAGGATGAGCAGGGAGCTGAAAAGCCAATTGCTTTTTTCAGCCGAGCCTTAAGAGATTCCCCGTTGAAGTACCCAATCATGGAAAAACAGGCCTACGCACTGGTTAAGGCCATCAAGGATTTTAGAGTGTACATACTGTATTCACACGTAATTGCCTACGTCCCACACGCTGTTGTAAAAGACATATTGACCCAAGAAGGATTAGAAGGCAAAAGAGGTAAATGGATCGCAAACATCCTTGAATATGACATAGAAATAAAACCAACCAAGCTGATAAAGGGACAAGGTTTAGCTAAACTGATGTCCGAAACAAACTTTCGGGCCTTAGAGATTAACCAGCTGGACAATGAACCGGAGCTGGCGACTCCACAGATCAGTGAAATCTTTTTACAATCCCCATGGTACACTGATATATGCTTTGTATTGTTAAACCTGTGTGCTCCCCCAGGATTGTCCAGAACCAAGAAAAGATTTTTGAAAATGAAGGCTTTAAAGTTTTGTGTTATAGATGGTGCATTATTTTGGAGAAATCATGAAGGTATATTGCTTAATTGTTTAACCATGAATGAAACTAACAATGTCATGAAAGAATTCCATGCAGGTGTGTTATAGACATTTTTGTGCCTAACAGCATGAAGCATGAAATGTCGATAATCTAAGGGATCCAAAGTCCCTAAACATGTTGTTCCTACCCCTAGAGGAACAAGGTCAGCAAACCACAGCACTGAAAATCAGTTCTCCACCTGAAAACACTCAAAAACAAGCCATTTCTGGATCATGTCAGCTGCTCCACTGAGCATCTGCGCTGAATGTCAACTGCTCCACTCTGTACCTGCGCTGAATGTCAAAAGCAATGAAGGCTACCTGCGCTGGGCGAGATTGGCCAAGTGGCACAGTCATTCTGCAAGGTGTCAAATGCCCACGAAGCTTCCAAAATGACACTTGGATCAGGGAATTCGCCTTGTGATGAGTAAGAGGATCTAGATCTCCAAATGGAAGCAAGAAACTCCAAGTGGACTCAAGAACTGAAGTATAACTGAAGTGCGAGAGGACACTAGTCAGCTTCATGCCAAGCTCAAGCTGACTCATCCTTTCTCCAAAACTCCTATATATAGAGCTCTCTCATGAGGTCTAGGGAGGCTGGAATCTTGTGAATGTAAGGAAGTGCTGTTGGTTTGTGCATAGAACTATTGGGTGATTACTTTGAAGGAGGTGAAGAGGAGATTTCTTTCTGCTGGGAGGTGTTGCTGGATTGGGCCTCTTATGGTTGTAACATTCTCAGAACTTTACTTCTTCCATTAATAAAGCATTTGAGGTTCTTCTATATGCATGTGTCTTAATGGTGTATTGATTCTTGTATATTTGATTTATTCTAATCCTTGAATCAGTTATGGATGTATGCTTCTTGTAGTTTCCCTTTCTTGTGCTTTTGCAGGATCTTTGTGTAGCTGGGCCAGTGAAAGAGCAAGGAGCTGGGAGCAAGCAGCAAAGAGGGAAGATTGGATCAATCATTAGCGGAAGATAACAGTTAGTGGATCTATTCCTCCTCTCTCTTACATCTCATAAAGAAGTAATCTTGAATAGCTTTGCATTCGGTTGTTGCTGAGGTACTATCACCCTTAGAGTGGGATAGGGTCATTCCGTATTGGATACTTTTCCCAAAAACAAATTGGCGACTCCGCTGGGGACAGTATCTTGTTGGTTGTTTGTGTTTTTTGCTATTCATTTCATAAACAAAGGGAGTACTGAATCGAACTGTGTTTGAATCTTTCAAATGCAAAGTAGAGGGCAGCTACTCTAGCTCAGTTTCTGGGCAAGTTTATGATTTGAAGAGCTGATCCACAAGGACTCTAATAAGCTCTTAGTGATAGCTTTTCATCCTCCTTGTCATCCCTTAGTGTGTCCTTGACTGATAGCTTCTGATTTGAGCAAAAACTGTGAATTTTTGAGCAATTTGTGACCCGGAAACCAAGAGAAACGAAAGTTTCGTTCTTCAGTGCAGGCTGTACAAAGGCTGTCTGCATTTCAGCGCAGTTCCCGAAGGGGCTACCTGCGTTGAAGGTCAAACAGACAGTGTCCCACCTGCGCTGGACCAGTCTTACTTTGTGCTACTGGGGTTTCCTGCTGTTTCTTGCCCTGTTTTCACTCTTGTTTTTGCTGTTTGTTACCAGTCAGTGGGCCTATCTGAAACCAACTTTCCTTGTCACTATTCCGCCTCGGTTGTATAAAGAAACTGTGTTTGTTCTTTGTGTATTTCTTGTGCATCTACAGTTTCCCATAACGAAAGTGAACTAATCTTGCTGTGACCTCTTAGATCTAGACCTGTGATAAAGTGTCGTTTTGATCTTAAGAGTTAGTTTGTTTGCTGTTCATAGCTGATTGAGCTTTTGCTTTCGCCATTTGGTTTGAGTTTATATATTTCTAGTGTCGAAACAAGTAAATCTTAAGGTGTCTTTTGATTTTGGACAAGCTTGTTTGCTTTCGCTTGAAATTGAACTCAAAATTATACAACAGCTTTCTTTTTGCATTACGCCAACATTAAGAAAGAGAAAAGAAATACTTGCATTTTTGCATTTTGCATATAAGTTTGTATGTTGATTTAGGGAGAAAGTGCATTAGCGAGTGCTCTTTGATCTGTGTGAAAAGATTTTGTCTCTCTTTTCCCTCAGTAGTTAAGATTTTCATAAGTCGAAAAGATTGAAAAAGCTTGCTTCTCATCTTAGACTGCATTGAGGAATTTGTATCAATACATCTCGTGGTGAACCTTGAAAGGCAAACTTTAAAAAAATATCAACTTAAAATATATTGAATGAACCTAACAACGCTTTGAAACATAAGGCAAACATCTAGAGGTCTAAGCTAGAGACGTGTTCCGGCGTCGTTAAACGTAGTGACTGTCGATCTCGACGAAGGTGGGTGATTCCTCCTGAGAGTCGGTGGCACTAATACGGACTTGTGCTCCCACGTACCGTCGCGTATATATTGGGAGACCCCTATAGGAATAAAGCCTTTATCCATAGGAAACCGTGTCAGCCGCCCTACTGATCGCAATGCAGTGAACACAGCATTCACGAAGATCGACCACTCGTACCGTAAAACGTATTCTGTGGTTTTGCGAAAGGTTTGGCACACCCTCTGCCTAGATCTCCAGAGCAGTTTCTTTTGGCCTTTTTCAAACTCTATAACTGAAAAAGTCCAACCGAGCATTTGTCACTTCGGGCTCGTTAATACATCGAAGGAGACTAGAGTCATCTTTAGCTTTTTCTCGACTCTTAAAAAGTGAAAAAGCAAGTTGTGTCTAAAAGCGTCTAATAAAATTCATTCAATTCGGAAACACAAATTTCCCCTTTTAATATTTTAGTTGATCGAGTAATCCGCAATCGTGGAAGAAAGTCAATTGAAACCCCGTCGTTCGCGGAGGCTTACGAGTCAACCGTCTTTGTCCCCGAAATCGAAAATAGTACGGGCAAAGCGAACTCGTTTAACCGGTTCAAAATCACCTTTGAAAGTTAGAACAAGTGTTCCGACTGCATCTGAGGTTCCGGTTACTCCTAACATTTCTGGAAACCCTGCCTCTATAGAAGAAGTTCAACAGCCACAGAAGGACAGTAACACTGATCCTAGTCTGGGGGCAAATACTTGTGTAACTGAACCAGTTCCATTTGTAACCGGTCCAGAAAGTTTTGTTCCCCAAACAACTGTAGCTGTCGAAGCAACCACTTCTTCGGCACCAGAAATATTTTACGGACCTGATGGTCTTCCTCTTCCACTGGGTTTGATTGCGATAGAGGAAATTGCAGAGGATCCGCAAGCAAGTACTCCAACTCATTTTGGAGTCGGGGTCACTCTATTTCCTTCATCAGAAGTTAATCCACCATAAGTGGAAGTCCCTGTAGAATCGCTAGGCAATCTATTGGATAGACTTAAAATGTCTGAACAACCATCATCATCTAAGACTGTGTCAAATGACATAGCGACAGCAGAAACCCCTGCCGTCATTCCAACGATGTTTGCCGGCATACCAGCTGTCCCAACTAGCTCTCAACAGCTAGAAGGAGTCCACCAAGGGACTATTTCGACAGTATGGTCTGTTCCAGTTTGTTCATCCGGAGTAATACCCGGTAATTCTTATGTTGAAACTAGACAGATTGATCCTCATGGAGGTCAATTTGGGCCATCTAGTCCTCAAGGACTAACAATCCCTCTGAGTTCCGGATTGCTACCATATGGGGGGCAGTATGCCCTTTCATTACCTCCTCCGGGAGGATATCCATATGCCAGTTCTCAACAGTATTCAGGTTATACTGGAATTGCATCAAGTAGTTGGGTACCTATGCTACCTCAACAACCAAGGATTGTATATTCTATGCAACAGTGTGTACCTGTGACGAACATCCCAACCACACCGGCTATTGTAACTGTGTCGCAAGTTCAAGCGATGCCTGTTACATGTCAACCTCAGATTTCTCAGGTTGTAATGCAACAGGCGCTTGACCATGGGTCACAACCACAATCGCCAACTGGTAGGACGACACAAGTGCAAACGGGTACAATTACCCCACACCTTGGTCCAATGGTTAGCATGGCGCAACATAACATGGCATCACAACCATGGCTTGTATAATACCAACAACCGCAGTTCCAGCAAGTGTACCAAGGTTCTGAGCAGCAGATCTTTGCGAATAGTGGACAACCGTATATCCAAAACGGTCAAAACCAACCACTTTACAGTGGTCAGGTCCACCAACCGTATCAGTCATACCAACATCAATTACATTATGCTGGTATGCAAAGGCCAATTGCTCAAGCGATTCCATCGTACCCTGGTTACGCTTCGCCTAACCTGAATCAACAGTTACCATTCGTGGCAACTTTAGAGTTACCCGATTTACACCGTTTAACCAATGATCCGATTGCTTATGCCCCTTGGTGGCCAACGATTCCTCATAAACTTCCATCTGACATTCCTAAATTCAATGGAAATCCAGGTGAAGACCCGTCGAATCACGTGATGACTTTTCATCTGTGGTGTTCGTCGAACACCCTTAATGACGATTCGATAAGGCTTCGCCTTTTTCAGAGGACATTGACAGGTCCAGCGGCTAAATGGTATATTGAATTGCCAAGAGCCTCTTTCGACAACTTTAGTTCCCTAGCCACGACTTTCTTGACCCATTTTCAATTACCGATAAGGTATGAAACGGGAACAGAAATATTAACCAACTTCAAACAGACAACTGCTACCCATATATCTGATCATATACATGAGTGGCGTCGTCGTCGTAGGATGGTGAAAACATATGTTCCCGATCAGCTATTAGCTGAATGGTTTATAAAGTCGTTACTTCCGGCTATTACGGAAGATGTGGCCAAGGGGGGAGTCGTAACAGAGGAGCAAGTGATTGCTCGTGCACAATATTTGGACTTAGTTTATACTCAGTCCGGCACACTCTATGACAAAATACCTGATGCCCCTAGACCAGAGTTTTCAATTCCTCCCCCTCCTAAATCAAATAGTGACTCTCATGCCAGTGATGGCGTGATTGGCACAGCAAACGCGAAATCGATAAAGGCTTCGTCAAAGAAAGCCCGTAAGAATTCGGATCAAAATGCAAAAGAAGAAATTCTTGCTTCGGAAGTAAATGCCGTATCAGAAGATAAAGGCAAAGAAACCAATCAACCAGGAAGCAAGAAGAAACAAAACAAAGGGAAGAAGAAGAAACAGGGTGAGTTATCCCCTGGAAAAAATTCTTCAAGCCCTCCTGGCAAAGGGAAACAAAATTATCCATGTCTAATATGTGATGATAAGGATCATAACACAAAGAATTGCCCATTCAAAGCTGAGTTGAAGAGGTTCTTTAAAAGTTCCCAAACATCAGCTGTGTTAACTGATCTGTTTCCCAACCCAGGTCAAAATCTGGTTGATAGTGGAAATGCTTCCCCGTCGCAAGTCCTTATGTTGTCGGTTTCGAAACAGCAGAATGATGCTTTGATTTCGACAAGGAACAAAGATTATGGGAATCCTCAGGTGTCGAACGAAAAAGGTAAAGATCAACCAAGTAGTTCGGCAACAACTTCGATAGAAGTTGTAACGCCCACCATCCCTGAATTAACAATAAAACCGCCGAAGGGTGTAGTACACAAGTCGACATTTAATCCTCGCGCTAGAGCGGCGCAGCATTATAATATAGTGGAAGATTTGGCCCAATCGCCATCCGCTATGTCGACTCTTGAAGTGCTACAAAATTGTCCAACCCAAAGGCAGGCATTGTTATCGGCAATTGGTGGGGTTGATCCTAAGGATTCCAATCTTGTATCCTTTGATCACAAGGGATATGATCCTCAGTTACCAGCTCAGCTAGCTTTCCTTATTCAAGTGAAAGCACTCAACAAAACTGTTCACAGAACGATAATCGATGAGGGAGCCTCGACATGTATTATGTCAATGAGTTGCTGGAAAACTTTAGGATCTCCAACCTTGTCGTGATCTTCGACGACATTAAAAGCTTTCGACGGAAGGACTTATACCCCTTACGGTATCCTTAATAACTTGAAAGTTGAACTAGGAGGAAAGACAGTAGAAATTGATGTAGAAGTCATTGATGGAAATCTTGAGTATAACATCCTACTGGGTAGACCATGGATTTATGCCATGGCAGCTGTCGTGTCGACTTATTTTAGGAAGATCGCATTCCCATTTGAAGGAGGGATTACGATCGTCGAGCAACAGAATTTCCTCCCTAATGGTTCGCAAGTTACAGGAAGCATTCCCATGATCCATGAGAGCAACCATTCAATTCAAGATATCGGAGTAGGATTATTGAAAGACCCCACATTGATGGGAACTTTCGCGCTACCACCTCCTATTTATACAGGAAATGTACCGTTTGTAGCGACCTGCAACATGATATCTTCCACGAAGGTCAACATGGATCATTCAATGGTTTTGCCCCCAAGCCCTTTAGAAATATTGTAGCAATCAATGTTTCAAGCATGGGAGGCGAACCCAAATCAACGCTCGTCAAGCGTTTGGGTAGATAGATCTAGAGAATATGGAACCCCATTAGATCCTTGGTTGAGAGTACATGGGACTGACGAAGGAATCTTACAATCAATGATGATTGAGGGGGCACCATGGAATGATCACCACCATCGTTCCCTTCTTCCGGAATATGAAGAAGATACTCAAAGTGACCTTTATCACCCTTCAGTATTTGAGTTCCTAACGAATACTGTAAATACGGTGGATTCCGAGCGAAACCTATCCAATATTGAAGAGACTATAGCCATAAATATCTCGACCAAAACAGATGTTGTAGAGAATATTTATGTCGGCAAAGGTTGTTCCCCTTCAGAACTGGAAATATATAACGCTCTTTTTCGCGAATTTAGAGATGTCTTTGCGTGGTCATATGATGAAATGCCAGGCATTGACTCGAGTATCGTTGAACATGAAATTAAAATGTATCCTGATGTCAAACCAGTAAGGCAACGGCTTCGGCAGGTGCACCCGAAGAAAGCCGCTGCCATTAAGGCGGAAGTTGAAAAACTCCTCCATGCTGGATTCATCTACCCGGTTCCTCTAACCGATTGGGTATCGAATATTGTCCCTGTTATGAAAAAACAAGGGACGATTAGAGTGTGTGTTGATTATAGGGATGTAAACCAAGCTTGTCCAAAGGACAACTACCCTACACCCTTCATCGACCAGATAATTGATGAATGCGCCAGATGTGAAATCTTTTCATTTATGGATGGATTTTCCGGGTATAATCAAATAAATATCCGCCCACAAGACCAGTCAAAGACTGCATTTATTTGTCCGTGGGGCACATTCGCTTATCGAAAATTACCCTTTGGTTTAAAGAACGCAGGGGCAACGTTTCAGAGGGCGATGAATTATGCCTTCCATGACATCAAGAACATTGTTCAACCTTATCTCGACGATCTTCCGGCTCATTCGCGAAAGCGGACTGATCATCCGCACCATTTAAGAGCGATATTTCTACGTTGCCGACACTACAAGATAAGACTCAATCCACACAAATGTGTGTTTTGCGTCGGTTCTGGTCGTTTACTTGGCTTTGTAGTCTCTAAAGAAGGCATTCGTCTCGACCCCTGCAAGGTTCAGGCAATCATTAATTTGCCTCCACCTTCAAATTTGCTTCAGATTCAAAAACTCCAAGGGAAAGCAAACTTTCTGAGGAGGTTCATTCCAAATTACGCAGAACTTGCTAAGGGTTATACTCGTCTATTGAAAAAGGATGTACCTTTTGTCTCGGACCAGGTGGTGCAAGCTTCTTTTGATGCTCTGAAAGATTGTCTAGTAAAAGCATCATTAATGTACGCCCCAAACTATCAAAGAGATTTTAACCTGTATCTAGCTGCAGTGGATACGACCATTGCAATGGTTTTAGTTCAAGAAGTCAATGGAATAGAACATCCTATCTATTATTTAAGTAAAAACTTAAACGATACAAAAAGTAAATATTCTTATGTTCAAAAACTAGCGCTTGCAGCTGTTCAAGCGATTCAAAGGTTTCGACATTATGTCCTCTTTCGGAAAACTACCATCCTGTCAGATTGCAACCCCATGACTTATATACTGTCACGACAGTTGCTGGGGGGCAAATATTCAAAATGGATAGCGATCCTTCAAGAGTTTGATCTGGAATTTGTAAAATCCAAATCAAAGAAGGCCCTAGTTTTCGCAGAATTATTGTGCGATCTCCCATCATCGTCCAACGATGAAACATCGGAAGAGTCAATCGTGGACGAAAGTTTGTTTCTGATATCTGTAAGCGATGAGTGGTATGGAGATATCATAGCTTATCTCCAAACCCAAAAGTTTAGGCCTAACACCTCTCGCTCCGAACAAAAACGTATACGATACCAAGCAAAAGACTACATGATCGTCGGTGATACACTTTACCGTCGTGGTGTCGATACAGTTCTGAGGAGGTGCCTTACCCATGGGGAGGCCGAAAAAGCCCTGAATGATTGTCATTCAGGCGCTTGTGGGGGGCATCAGTCTGGATATGCAACAGCACAAAGAATCTTACGCGTAGGATACTTCTGGCCAACCATGTTCAAAGATTACATAACCGCAGTCAGAAGTTGCCATGCTTGTCAAATCTTTGATAGCAAAACCAGACGACCACCCGCACCTTTATAGCCGATAGTTGCTGTTGGGCCTTTCGCCAAGTGGGGCATCGATTTCATGCAATGTAACCCCACCTCGACCGGGGGGCATGGGTATATTATAGTCACTGTTGACTATTTTACCAAATGGGCCGAGGCGATGCCTACATTGGATAACACTGGCGAAACAGTTGCCCTTTTCTTTTTCAATCATGTAGTCGCCAGGTTCGGCGTACCACAGGCTATAGTTACAGATCATGGGTCGCATTTTCGCAATCACATGATGGTTGAATTAGCTGCCAAGCTAGGTCTATCTCACGAAAGCTCTACTACATATTATCCGCAAGCCAATGGACAAGTTGAGGCAATCAACAAGGTCCTGAAGCGTATGTTGCAAAGGATGATTGGGGTTCATAAAAGAAGGTGGCACCTAATCCTGTACTCAGCCTTGTGGGCTTACCGAACGTCGGTAAAGAACGCAACCGGGTTCACACCTTTTCAACTGGTGTATGGCCTGGAAGCAGTCTTACCAATCCAGTGCGAAATTTCGTCGCTTAAACTCGCAATCGATCTTGTCCCCGGAACTTCAGAAGAAGAGGCTCGTTTCTTGGAACTAATCCAATTGGATGAAACCCGTCGTGATACCACTTTGGCTAACGAAGCTCATAAGAAACGCGTCAAGGCTCAGTTCGACAAAAAATTCAAACCCCGTGTCTTCTCAGAAGGTGATTTGGTCTTGCTTTATGACCAAGAATCCGATAAATTGGGAGCAGGAAAATTCAAGTCCTTATGGATGGGCCCCTATATTGTTAAAAGGGTGTTAGCAAAAGGAGCCTACGAGTTAATGGATTACGATGGAATTCCACTGGCGCAGCCCCGCAACGGGTTGTACCTCAAGCGTTACTATGCTTGAATAGTAACCTGCATGCTTTTGTTGTATTTTGTTTTCGCTAAAGTGTTTGCTCTGGTCGAGTGATCCACCTTTTCATCCGTTGCAGATGTCGAACCTTCTGGAGACATGTGTTGGATATGCCGACGGAGCGAGTCGTAGTTCGCGGAACTTGTCCTCCGCAGCCTGGGCCATTTTTGATCTAAGCGGCGAGTTAGTAAGTTTCAGAGGTGTATGTATTGGGCAATCAACGAATAACATCGCTGAGTATAGCGCGTTGATAGAACTACTCTCTGATGCCATCACACGTGGCATACGCCGACTAATTGTCAGGCTAGACTCACAACTCGTAATACTGCAACTCAATGGTATATATTATGTTCGCAATCCAGCTATTTATCGCATGTTCCTAAGGGTTAAGATCTTGGAAAGACGATTTGATTCAATTCAATATCAACATATTTCAAGAAACTTAAACACATTAACTGACTCATTAGCAAACTATGTGTTAGATAGACATTTGCAAAATTTATAAAAAGGACACATCATTAATGATTGTACATATGGATCATATAACTCAAACAGAATAAAACCCGAAAATCAAAATATATAAGCTGTTTATATAAGTTCATACATAATGTTCTGTAACCAAGACAAAATTGGTCATATGACCTAAAAACTCAAAAAAGATGCTAGGGGGCACCCTAGCCTAGTGGTGCTCATGATAGTACGTCACGGCCTGTGCAATCATGCGCAAGAGACGAGTCCATCGTCTAGGCACACCAATGGTATGCCGTTGCATCTGTAAAGGTAACTCGTCAATCTGTACATCCGGGAGGCCACGAGTAAGGCTCTCAACCTGCTCCTACACAGCTGTAAGGGTCTCGGTGTCGTCAAGATCGCGAATAACAACTCTCCTAGCAGGCTCCCCTGCCGGGGCAGCAACTGGCGATCTCGGACGAACTGCTGGACGAACAGGACCAATATCTGCATGCACCCAAGAGTACAATTAAAAGTCTTGATAGAATAAAGCACAGCAACATTATGAGTAAGAATAATAAACAGTAATATGGTCAAAGAGTTTACCGATAGCACCCCACTGCTCGCCATCCAGTAACACCAAATCCAGATCACCTCGGAAATCCATACCCACATATGGATACTCAGAAAACGCCATCTCCTGGCGCTCGAACCACCTAAAGAAGGCCTCAGTAAAAGTAATCTGAGGTTGACCTGCATGCCTAGACATGTGGTCAACCCACCTCTACATGCGTGGCTCGGTCGGAGAAGGCAAGTCAAGTATGATGTACTGAGGCTGCATCAGTGGGATTTTCTCCAAGGCGAAGGCAGCTTGACCTTCAGCGCAGGTTTCGAAAGGGAAACCTGCGCTGATCCTAGGGCGCCCTGGCAAAACCCCAGGGGCTCAGAAAGACCGGAAAACAGGCAGAAAAACAGGAAAAGGAAACCATGAAAAGAAAGAGCTAGGGTTTAGCTCCTACCTGGTCCAGACGGCACCGAAAATCGTCCGCAGAATCTCCCGGAATCAGCTGGTGAAAATCAAGGGGGAAGAGGCACCTCCAGAGCTCCAACAAACCAAATGCAAATGAAATGGTAAATGAGAGGTAAAAACACCTTTTAATGGCTTTTTACACAGTTTAAAGTGAAATATTAGGGTTATAATCTCATTTTCATGCAAATATTATTCATTTCTAACAAAGTTTGTTGCAGCAATTGAAGAAGCAGTACTATATTTGAAGAGAGAAAAGCTAGTAATGGTAAAAAATCAAAATTTGACCATGTGATCCGAGCAGTTTTAACACATAGTTCATGCTCGTTAAAAAATAAACATAAGATTGAGCAGTTTTACCGTGGAATTTATGCTCGTTAAAAAATAGAAAAGCGTGAGCAAGAGTTTCCTCACCCTTTAAAACAAATGTTTTATCGGATAAGTAGGGGCAGCCTTGAAATTGTACATTATACCTGGGGGCATGCAAACCTTTTGGAGTGCAAGCTAAGAGCGGTTATTTATTTGTTTTTGGGATTAGCCGTTTCCGAACTTGCATAAAGAAAGGAGTGGGAGCATAGCTTATGTGAGGTGCGAGCTCTATAAAAAATGGAATCTTGCAGGAGACATTTCTTATCTTATGACTAGTATATCGAGCAGTTTTACCGCGGAATTTATGCTCGTTAAAAAATAGAAAAGCGAGATCCGAGCAGTTTTAGCGTCATAGTTCATGCTTGTTAAAAAATAAACATAAGCTTTTGAGCAAGTTTAAGCTCGTTAAAAAATGAACTTCCCGGTAAATAACCATTAAGAATGTACCCTGATCAACCGTAAAAAGACCTTGGCCGTGTTTTGCTGCAGCCATCACCTCCACCGTTCATTTGGCCGATCGTTTACCTCCATATGATTGTTTACCCATTTTGAGGAACAGCTGCGAAGAGTGATTCCACCTAGCCATCCTTGTGACACTACCGTGATTGGAAAATTCCAACCTGTACCTGGAATCTGCTGCTATCCCTGTTTATCACTCGTTCCTCAAAAGACGAGTCTTCTTTGAGCTCTTTTCATCTGACTCGTAAAATATGAAAAGTTTGCCGAGTTTTGGCCTTCGAGCTCGTTAAAAGGACCGGAAGAGCTATCCCTCCCGTAGATTTTAATCTTTTTGGACCCGAGGGATTATTGCACAAAAAGGTCGAGCGCTTGTTTTATTCGGCTCGTTAAAGTTATCGAAAACTCATCCCTTCTGTATTGTTTTATACTTTTTTGGACTTAAGGGATTAGATGACGAAAAAGGAATTTTGGAGTTAACTTTCTGTAACTTTTCAGACTCTCTAAAAATGAAAAGGACCGAGTTTTCTTTGTCGTTAGACTCGTTAAAATGATTAAATAGCGACAAACTTGTCTTTAGACGAGAACGAGTTTCCCTATCGCTAGGCTCGTTAAAACATAGCGATGGGCTTGCCCGAAGGGCAGGTTATAGAACAAGCATATGTTATCCTCCTCAAGCTTGACAAAAATAAAGAGGTACTGGTCAGAAATGACTGGGGAAAAATTGGGAGAACCTCAAAGCTTTAATGGTAGCAAGTCGCTCTTGAACATGACACTTTGTCCTCCGTATCACATCGGGTTGGGTTGTTTCATTCACCGGTCTCATCACCATGGTCCTCGCCAAACCATCCACATTTGGGGTAATGCTACCGATCCATCACATCAGTGTCGTTATATGTTCAATAGATGTTGTTCAGAAAGAGTCAACCGTGTCCCATCCACTGCCATACATTATCCTTCATCCACCCATGATCGCCACCCTGAATCATATTTCACAGATTGTTTTCACCTCCACTAAAATCATTAGCTCCGTTCTGTGTCATTGATGTGGGATTCATTAAGGCCCTCCTTTGACGGATCGCTTCTTGTCGACTTCAGCTCATTATCCAAGAAGTTGATCTAGGAACAACCCCCCCAGTACTTTGAAGCTTGCATGCCTCAATGGCAAGTTTCTCACTTCCGGCGACAGGTATACATCAATGACCTTCGACCATAAGATTTTGCGTGGTGTTCGACGCCAAGTCCTTTATTCACACCACGTGAATTGTACTGCAGTACCTTGAGGGTCATTGTCATTATTGGTGATTCCTCTTGCGCTTGTTAACGGTTTACATTATTGACCGGTAATCAAGCGATGTCTTTCCATGTTCGACTTCAGCGCAATTCTCACATGGATCGACTTGTACTTAGAGTGAAGATCGAACGAGTTTGAAGACCCCGGATATAGTTTCATCCATCCGGGCTGCGATATATATTCAGGATATAAAGACATTTGTTATGTACATCATTGCAGCAGATGATCATCCTACTCAAAGGATGATAATTTCAGCAGAGAATTATCAGTCTACCATCAGACGATCGTCTGTTCTATGTACCAAAATGAATTTATAAAGCTGAGCATGGGAATGCCCGCCTCAGCTAGATCATGAAAGCAGAATGAAAAATAATGTATTGTATTGTATTTTATTACAGGGCACCTCTCAGCGATTGAATGAACTTCGGATCCTCCTGATAAAGCATTTCACCCGATAAATGACCTCATACTTTAGGGGGCAACTGTTATAGACATTTTTGTGCCTAACAACATGAAGCATGAAATGTCGATAATCTAAGGGATCCAAAGTCCCTAAACATGTTGTTCCTACCCCTAGAGGAACAAGGTCAGCAAACCACAGCACTGAAAATCAGTTCTCCACCTGAAAACACTCAAAAACAAGCCATTTCTGGATCATGTCAGCTGCTCCACTGAGCATCTGCACTGAATGTCAACTGCTCCACTCTGTACCTGCGCTGAATGTCAAAAGCAATGAAGGCTACCTGCGTTGGGCGAGATTGGCCAAGTGGCACAGTCATTCTGCAAGGTGTCAAATGCCCACGAAGCTTCCAAAATGACACTTGGATCAGGGAATTCGCCTTGTGATGAGTAAGAGGATCTAGATCTCCAAATGGAAGCAAGAAACTCCAAGTGGACTCAAGAACTGAAGTATAACTGAAGTGGGAGAGGACACTAGTCAGCTTCATGCCAAGCTCAAGCTGACTCATCCTTTCTCCAAAACTCCTATATATAGAGCTCTCTCATGAGGTCTAGGGAGGCTGGAATCTTGTGAATGTAAGGAAGTGCTGTTGGTTTGTGCATAGAACTATTGGGTGATTGCTTTGAAGGAGGTGAAGAGGAGATTTCTTTCTGCTGGGAGGTGTTGCTGGATTGGGCCTCTTATGGTTGTAACATTCTCAGAACTTTACTTCTTCCATTAATAAAGCATTTGAGGTTCTTCTATATGCATGTGTCTTAATGGTGTATTGATGCTTGTATATTTGATTTATTCTAATCCTTGAATCAGTTATGGATGTATGCTTCTTGTAGTTTCCCTTTCTTGTGCTTTTGCAGGATCTTTGTGTAGCTGGGCCAGTGAAAGAGCAAGGAGCTGGGAGCAAGCAGCAAAGAGGGAAGATTGGATCAATCATTAGCGGAAGATAACAGTTAGTGGATCTCTTCCTCCTCTCTCTTACATCTCATAAAGAAGTAATCTTGAATAGCTTTGCATTCGGTTTTTGCTGAGGTACTATCACCCTTAGAGTGGGATAGGGTCATTCCGTATTGGATACTTTTCCCAACAACAAGGTGACTGCAGAGGACATCTATATTGGAAGTCAACTGCTGATAAAATTCTAAGGGCTGGCTTCTACTGGCCCACTCTTTTTGTAGATGTAAAATTTTTTCCATATCATGTCACAAATGCCAAATTTTTTAGGGCAAGAGAAAATTGTTGCCCCTGCCCCTTAAACCAATCTCCACCGAAAAACCTTTTCAACAGTGGAGTCTTGACTTCATTGGAGAAATCCATCCCTCTTCCTCAGGCCAGCACAAATGGATCCTAACAGCCACCGACTATTTCACTAAGTGGGTTGAAGCCATTCCCTGTAGGCAAGCCAATGACACCATCATTATCCAATTCCTTGAGTGCAATATCCTTTCCAGATTTGGCTGCCCTGAGAAAATCATCACTGACAATGCCGCTGCCTTTAAGTCCAAAAAGGTGATCAATTTTTGCCACAGATTTCATATTACCTTGGGCCACTCCACAGCCTATTACCCTCAAGGCAATGGCTTGGCCGAATCATCTAACAAAAGCCTCATCAACATAATAAAGAAAGGGTTGGAAGAAAACAAGAAGAACTGGCACAAAAAACTGGTAAATGCCCTATGGGCAGACAGACTTTCAAGCAAAATATCAATTGGGATGAGCCCTTATGAGCTAGTATATGCCATGGAGGCTAGATTTCCTTCATCCCTGGGCATCCCTACTATCAAGCTGTTACAAGAGATTCAGGCTGAACCGAATGACATTCAAAGAAGAATCAATCAGACCATCCATCTGCAGCAAACCAGAGAACAAGTTTATGACAGAGCACAAATTCTGCAGGAAAAGCTAAAAAATATGTTTGATAAGATAGCTAAGGCTGAAGATTTCAATGTTGGTGACAAAGTTCTAAGATGGGACTCAAGAAGAGAAGACAAGGGAAAACATGCCAAGTTTGATTTTCTATGGAAAGGTCCATTTGTAATTTCTGTTGTTCAGGGAAACAACACTTATTTTCTCAGATCTATGGAGGACAGCACTGTTGAAGAAGGCCCTGTGAATGGCAGGATGTTGAAACATTATCATGATCCTTGTTGTTGAAACAATGCAAATCCTGTAAATACCTTTGTACAACATTACTTGTAAATATCAACACTCAGTTTTTATGTTTGTATAAACAGGCTGATTGTCTAAAGAATGGCAGTAAACTCGGTGAGGACTCAGCCGATGCAAATTTTCCAGTCTCAAGAGTATCAAAATAGAGCAAAAATTTTCAGTTCATATCAGCACCTTGCTCTAAGCAAAAGCAAGGCAAGCACAACAGTTTGATCCTTGTTCCTAAACTGTTTTAAAAGGCATGTTCCAGTAGCATTGTGCATAATTATCAAGCACGCAGAAGAAAGCAGGCGATGTTGTACCGTTCACAGAAAGCTCAGTTGAGGAGGAGGTTGTTCACAGTCCCAAGTTTATATTTTTAACAGCCAGAACAAAGGAGAATTTTCCAGTCTACAACAACATCAGAAGGTCAAGGCAGTCTGACCTGCTGTTCTTGACTTTTCACAAGGAAAAGCCATCCCCAAGTGGAGCCACTGTTAGTCTCCTGCTGCAGCAGGTATTCATCTTTCATGATTGACATTTTTACATGCCAAATATGTCATACTTTGCAAGTTGCAGTGTTCCATATTTCCACAATGCCATGAAGTGTGCTGGTCCAAATGCCACTGCTGATTCCATTTTTGAGGAGTTTTCCCAGCTTTGAAGAGTTTTCATTTAAGGGAGGTCCAAACAGTTTAATCTCAGTCTCCTTAGGTTTCAATTTCCTGTTGTAGAATATAGAGAATGATATCTGTCCAAACAGTTTAACCTTGGCAGATTTTGTAGATAGGTAGAGAATCAAAGGGACCCAACTGTTTAATCTGGGCCCTGGCAGAAATAAGTGCAAATTTAGATAGGAAACATTCAAAAGAAAAATTGTAATTCTGGGTCTGCAAGTCTAAGTGCACACTAATCAGAAAAGAAGAAAGGATGGGTAGGTCGCTGTGTGGTTGCAGAAATCTGATTCATGATCAATTTTATGTTTCAAACTGTTTTATCTTTTCAGATCAGTGCAGGCAGTTTCATTCAGAAGATCTCGGAGCTGGACATCACTAACTTCCACTTCTTCTAATTCCCCAAGTCCCTTACTAACTTCCCAAAGAGGTCGGGATATCCCTGAAGCCTCTTAGTTTCATCATCATCCATATCAGTCACCTTGGTGAAGATCTGCTTCACTCAAGGACTTCATCTCTTTGCAAATTCTTTTCCCCACAATTTAGCCTAAGGTCCCTGACCTTAGCGCTTGTTGATCACCTTCATATTAACTATTAACAGTATTATATAACTCCCTAGTAGTCTTCCCCTTCCCCTATTAAAACTATGTACATAAAACTCCCCTATGTAAATATCCCCTCCCTGGCAATATAGCCATATTTTTATAAAGTCTGGGAAAAAAGGTCCATCCGGGGTTGTTTTTAGCCCATCCGTGTTTTAACAGGGATTAATCTGACATCTGGCCAGATTAATAACCTCTCACCTAGCCCTAAAACCCTCAAAAAACCTACTTTTTGCCCATATCCTAAGTTTTCGGGCGCAAATTGCTAAAACCCACGCTCAAAACGCATGTTTCACCCCCAACCCAAAGTTTTTTGCATTAAATATTAACCCCGCCGCTTATTAACCTCCTAAACCCATTTCCCATAGTTTAAACCCACCTGCTCGCATATTAAAAAAGGAATATTCCTGCGAATATTCCCGCCCTAACCTACCATCACCTTGCCATCGCCATCAGCCGTCCGTTTCCCCGCCCCACAGATCAACGGCTGGTGGGCTGTCCCATCCCCGAGCCGCCCGAGCTCTAGCGTCCGGGAGATGGGCGGTATTACCGCCGTACTCCTGCCATGCGTCAAGCGTTGGGCTGTGGCGGAGGAACCCTCACGAAACCACCATCTCCCAAGAGCGGTGCGCCCCAATACCGCTTACCGCCCTCCCCTGTGACATAAGCCCCACGTCACATGCCATGACACATCCTACGTCACCCCCTCCAGTCACCATGTCGAGTCATCTGCCTGCGTGGCCTCCTGCCACGTCACTGCCACGTGTCCCTGCGACCGTACCTGCCACGTCACCGTACGTACATAATGACATCATGCTGACGTCATCCCGCCACATGATCATGCTGACGTCACCCGCCGTACAACGTCACATCATGCTGACGTCATCAGCACTTTTTTTTTTGGCGCGAAGGAGAAAAAGTCGCACTTCAGAGCCCCGGAATCCAATTCTGAGGCAGTTTTTGATGAGCGATTTGCGCTTTTTTAGGCTGAAATGGAGAATCTTCAGGGAATCTTCAGGGAATATTCCCATTATGCAGCCCCCAGGAAGCCCAAAAGGCGCAAAAATGACCCGTTTTCTTCACAGAACATACCGAAAGGATTAGAAGACAATTCCAGAGGGTACAGAGGCCGAACAACAGCCATAAATGCGTGATTAGACCCGCAACACATCAGAAACAGCAGTCCAGATTTTGTCAAAGAGTATCAGAAGAAAGAAAAGATGCCAAAGAGTATCAGCAAAGATTTTTTAGGGGCTCGAAGCACCTGTACATTAATGAAGCCCCCAGAAAGCCAAAACAGGCATCATCAGCCCATCCTTACCCTCAAATCACAATTAAGGCATTTAAAGCCACAAGACAGCAAAAAGCAGGAACCCATGCACATTTATTTCAGAAGCACCTGCACCAAGCCACCGAGGACTACATAAGTTATTCAGTTTTGATACGGCCGCCCCAGCGCAGTCTGAGATATTTTCATGCATTTATTTCAGATAGGAGTTAGGTCAATTAATTATTCTTTATGACCTAATTAGGTCAAGATGTAATAAATAACTCTGTAGATAGTTTTTCCCTATATATACCACCCTCTGTATTGTTTTAAGGGTTGGTCGATTGAGAATTTTCACTAGAGACTCGCACTGTATACTTGACTGTTTCTATAATCAAAGATTGCAGAAAGCTTGAAGAGCAAACTGTCTGTTGTGAATGAATGTTTATGGAGATATGAAGATGAAATTCTTGTGTTGTAGCCTGAAGCAATAAGTGCATCTTACCTCTGTTTTATTGTTATCACTATCTAGATAGCAGAAAGAAAGAATAGCCTAGAATTAGTTTAAATACTCTCTATGCTCAATTTCTGCTATTCCTTTATGTTTTCCTCTGATTGAATTGGTTATGAATATGAATTCCTTCTCGCTCATATTTACCCCGATTCACGTGTGTTTGCCAATTATCTAGGGATTCTTAACTGCCCCTAGGTAGCGCCTGTTATCTTCCCCTGTTAAGCATAATTGAGAGATTCTTAACTGCCTCTCATTACTTAGCATTTCTTTCCATCCCTTTAACCTGAAACATTGTTTCATGCTCAGCTATCTTGCTCCATTTTCCCTCACTGTTATTAAGGAAAAGCACCAGCAGTTTTTCTCCTCGACTCCACGCCCAATGGTTCGAAACCCTTAGACTATGCTTTGCCTCTCTACCTGAAACATCAATCTTCCCACCAAAAACAAAACAAAAACCCTCTAAACTCGAGACCTAGCCTAAAATCCTTTTCAAACAAAGCTAAATCATAAAGAGAGAGCCCTCTCTGATTGCAGGTTGGCTAGAACCTGCAGTCCAAAGTTGGTCTGTGGTTACCTCGGCCGTGTCCTTTTCCGGAGCTTAAGGACAACCTGAGTGATAACAAGAATAACACCAAATCTTCAATCAAATCTTTAAAATACTTTGGGAATGATTATATGAGGGAAACACATGTGATATGCAGTGGTTACTTACTTGTAGGAGGTTGAATGCACTTTGGTGGAAGTGAGGAGAAAATTTTGGCTCTCCTAGACAAACGCATAACACCTTAAGGGAATGCGCAGTGCCCGTGGCAAACACGCAACGCCTGAAGCAAGTGCACCATGCCGACTTCAAATCGACTTTTGAGTGCCTTCCCGACGTCCAAATTAAGCCCATGATAGCTCGTTGGAAAATTCTCTCTCTTGGCTATAGAATGGAGCTATCAAATACCTAACATTATTAATTTTATCGATTGAAAAATCAATTCTCCCAAGATTGGTCAAAACGTGCAGAATGAGGGTGCAAAAATGAAGTGTGATCTTGCAGGACACTGTTGGAGGTCTTCCTCAACTCCAAATTGAGCTCATGATAGCTCAATGAAAATCTATTTCTATACAGTTATCATTTGACTCATCAATAAAGTAATTTGGACGCTCTAGCTAGGAGAAACATTGAGCTTCCTAAGGTCACTCTAGAAATGTAGAAAACCTCTTGTGGCAACTGTATTTTTGAAATGTCTCCAAAACCATGATACCTGAGTAAATACAGAAGGAGGTTTTTCATCCTTGGCCTATGATGGAAAAAAATCTCTCTCATGTTTGTCAAACTCATTTATGTTTGGTCATAAACATATTTCGAAGAAAAACTGGCCCTATGTGTGGCAAATGATTTGTTCCTTGGAATGACTTCTTGAAAAATGATGGAGACTTGATGTTTATGAGTTGGAATGGCCTCATATTTGCTGAATTGACCTCCCTTATGCCTCATCTGCATGCAATGGAGTGGAATTTTATTGAACCATGAAAACCCTAATGACCTAATGGAGACTTTGAGTGGCTGTGACTATGATGAAAGCGACTTTCATGATGAAGACAAGTCATGACCAATGGTATACTTCAGTGAAAGGTGAAATGAGCTAGTATGGGGTAAATTTCTAAAAGGAGTAAAGGAAACCCTAATTGAACCTTTAGTGACCTAATTTTTTGCATGATGACCTAGTGGAATGACAAAATTTTCAAAATGGGACCCTAATATGATATGAAAAGAGGATTTTGATCACTAATGGCAGTATGCAAACACTGACACTAACACCTTACATGAGCCAATGTATCCCTCTGAAGGATTAGGACCCTGCATAGGGAGACCGAACACAAGATGGAGACCATCTGCAATCCTGCATAAGATCCAATGTGTTCCCTATCCTTCTAGGACACAAGTCATTAGACAAATTGAGTAAATGAGTTTACCAACCGTTGACCATAGATGGGGACTTATTAATGGCCTGTATTTCCATAATGGGCTTCGTGATGTGTCAATGTATCCCAAAATCCAAATCAAGTTAACCAAGTACCCGATTAGTTGGTTTCTACTTCTAAAGGGGATAATATGTTCAAGGTACATCCTATAAAAGGTGGTGGCATGTGATAGATAGGTGAATGAAGTAGGGGATGAGAAGGGGCAACCTTGATCCACATGCTAGGGTGAAAGGGTAGCTAATAAAAGGGAATCCCACACTTGGGTTTATAATTTATAGGAGGGAGAAATCGTGGTACATGAGGTGCCCCAACCTTGATTTTTCTACCCTTCTTTATATGCCTTTTTCCTTTTCATGATTTTATTTGATTAACTGCTGAAGGCTCAGGGGGTAAGAGCATGATGTGTGAGATATAGCAGTGAATGCCCCCTTTAATGCGGGGGCGGTTCATTTCCCACCAGGGGTTGGGATAATCATGGGTTCCTATATGATGAAGGAGTCTCCTAGAACCTGTAGGAACCAGGGTGATGGCCATGATGATGGGGTGGAGCTTATGTATTGGCTTTTTCCCATGTGCTAAATGTGTTTTTCTCTACCATATTTTTCATTTTGTGGTATATTTTCCTGTTTAATGTGGCCAATTATTATTTTATCCTTATTTTTAGCTGCAACAACCTTTGGGGAATCATTAGAAGCCTAACCCAAGGTGTGGACAAGGGCAAGGGTAAATCTAACCCTATGTGGAACCAGTGGATGAATGTGGACCTAGGTGGGAGAAATGATGAATGGGGTAATAATAAGTGGAAATGGGAGAATATACACGAATAAGGGAGTGGTACAACATAACCAAAATTAGGGTTTCCCATGAAATACCATCCCTAAATACAAATGGGAAGTAAAAAAGATCCCGCGGGACTAGAATCCAATGTTAATATCCAAAAGAGGCCTAGGGGACAAGAGTACAAACCTAACCCATTATTTCCTCCAAATCCACCCATTAATCCATGCCCAGAAGTGTCCATGATAAGCAAACTATAATTCTAAATTACCAAATGACAAGGCATACCTTTAGGTTTGGGAGGCCCACCTTCAAACATACAATCAAGGCAGATGGGTGAGGGACCACATGTTTGGCTCAGGTGGCGGAGAAATGGCACAATGAGCTAGCTAGTGTTTGTAAGGGATTGTTGGCTGCCGGTTGATGACCATCTTAGAGAAAACAAATCTCCTAGGGATATCACCCACAAAATAATGGGTAACAGGCCCAATAGTTTCTAAAGTATTTTCTCAAGTTGAATAAATTGACTATAATGAAACCTTTACCCCTACTACCAAAATGAATTCCATCTGCCTTGTTTTAGCCCTTTCTACCCCACATGGATGTGAAGTCCATCAAATGGATGTTAAATCCACCTTTTTGCATGGGGATCTACAAAAATAAATCTACATGGAAAAAATTCTTCACTATGTTTAGAGTGACTCTATCCTTGTTCTCCACCTTAAGAAATTTCCCTATGGTCTTACACAAGCCCCTCGATCTTGATATGCAAAATTTGATAGCTCTCATCTTGACATCGGCTTATATAGATATCATTATGGCCCTAAAGTCTACGCGAAAAAAGTAGGAAGTCATCTCATAATCCTTTTTCTTTATGTTGGTGACCTTATCTTCATTCATAGTGACCCTAAATTTTTAAGCCTTGTGAAGTCAAGCCTTAAAAGGATGCTTGAAATGATAGATTTAGGATATTTTCATTATTTCCTTGACCTCCAAGTATTGAAAATGAAGGAATTTTCCATCCCCAATCTAAGTATGTAAGTGACCTTCTTATCCATTTTCACTTGGAATATTGTAAACCAAACCCCTATCTATTTCAATCTCAAGTCAATCTTACTGCCAATTGTACTACACCCAAAATTGATGCCACATTATGTCATCAGTTAGTTGGTAGCCTCTTATATTTGACTCATACCCATCCTGATATTTCCTTTATCGTTGGTATTGTTTCTAGGTATTGTAAACACCACATCAAAATCATTGGAAAGCAATATTTATATATATATGTGTGTGTGTATGTGTGTGTGTGTGTGCTACACTTCAGTTTTGAATACATTACACTTCAGGGGGGACTCCTTTTTGGTTGGATTCACTAATTTATATTGGGTTGATGCCCTGATAATCAAAATTCTATTGTATGTTATGTTTTTAGTATTGGTTCCATACTTGTCACTTGGGCTTGTAAAAGGTAGTAGGTTTTTTCTCTTTATTCAACAGAAGTAGACTACCGAGTGGTTAATGCAACTCAAGAAGTCTTGTTGATTTTGCAGATCCTTTCAGAGTTTGGATTTCAACAGTAGAATTTTACCACCTTTTGGTGTGATAATCAGAGTGCCATTATGATCACCAAAGATCCAATTCATCATTAACTCAACAAGCACACTTAGCTACAAATGTAATTCATTTGAAATATCATTCATGATTGAGTTATTGAAGGGATCTTTTGCCCTATATATGGTCAATTTGTATATATTTTCAGAAACTTTCTTGTGAAAGTGAACTTTTCTAAATTTCAATCTATGTTATGAGTTTAGGAATTTTTCATTAAGGGGGGATAGGCTCTAATGCCTCCTTTCTTCTCCTATTGTGTCACCTTTGTAAGTAATTCAATTCTATCCCAATTTTTTCTTAAGGGAAGATGTTAGGATCTTTAGACACTTAGGAGTTAGGTAAGTTCAACTTGGTATAATGTGTCTATTAGATAAAAGTGTGTTTCTTTAATATGCATTAGTTTCATTGTAATCTGATAGCCATGACATATTCTAGACCTAGAGTGATCTAATAGATCATATTCCCTTAATTTTAATGACTATTGATTTGTGGCATAACACCCAATTGATCTACAATCCTTATTTAAAGGGAATTAATGGTCATGGATGACGATTGATTGCGTGAACTATCTTACATAAAATATTTTCTTTTGCAATTGGGAAAGAAAAATACTTTGCGCTAGGGTTCCATGGTCTTTCAATCTGTGTGTATGCTACTAAGTCATCATTTCTAGGTGGGCATTTGTTTTCATTTCCAAGGTCGAGTTGTGTTGTAGAGAGGCACACACATGCTTCGTATATGGAGATGTAGAATGGGGGTTTTGTGTCAATTTTAATGAATATTGATCCCTCCACTATTATCACAAGTATTGAAGTCCTTCCAAGAGGGTGAACGTTGACTTCTAGATTTGAGATTTTTTATGTTGAAATACAACAAGATGGGAGTGCAACAAAAGTTTTATTCTTGAGCCCCTCTTCCCTATACTATGGTTTATAGCAAGTGCTCTATTTCATCGGTGTTGGTGCCATCAATGGCTACATATCTAGGGCCAAACCTCTTGATTTTCCCATAAAAAAAATTGGCTCACCCTTTTGGGTATACATAGTGTGTGCCTTAGGCTACAGTAGAGAAGAAAATTCTCTAGATTATAATAAAATATTTTTGTGGGAAATTCTGTCTCATCTGGACTAGATGCTCTATCTATATCCTTTATTTAAAGAAAAATATTAAGGGTAAATGGGGTATTCATGTAAACTTTCAAATTCTTCATTATTAAGGGAAGTTCTCCAAAATACATCAATGATCCAAGGCTATAAAATCAAAAGGAACTATCCTTTAATCATGAACTAAAGGTTGAGAGGACGAGCTCCAAGAACTAGTGTTGCAGGTCCTAGGAATCCAAATGGTCCATCCACATCTTTCAAATATGTAGTGAAGGGGAAGCCTCTTGCCCCAACAAAACATATTTGTTAGAGTGGTTCATGGATATTGAGTGGTCATTACATCCACGAGAAAATCTAGGTAGATCAACCCAAAGGGATCTGCTCGTTGACCAAAATAGCAACGCGTAACCCCAAGGGCATCAACAAGATTTGACCCCATGACCTCCTGATAGGTGAGGTGCTTAGCAACAGGAACTTGACCAACTAATATATTTCTTGGGCCTGCCCCAACATAACAGATATAAAGAATTCATGGCCTCTATATGGTTGATCAAATGGAGCAACCACCTTCCATGTAAGTTAGCCTTCCAAAGGTAAACTCTTTATTCTCAGCTCTTCAATCAAAGGTGGTTATGTGTAAGTTTAATGTTCTAGCCCAAAACAAAAGGTTTAAACTAGTGGGTTTTTTCCTCTTAGACACCCAACTATGGAATTTATTTTTTCTTCAAAGGATTCTTCATAGGGAAATTTGATACACAGAGAGTTCTGGACTTTGCTCTCAATGAAGGACCATTGTTTTGGGGTAGAGATAAGATATTTATTACTTCATGGTTTCTAGACTTCGATGTAACAAATATGGGAGTCACAACCTTACTAGTTTCGATGAGACTCCAAAACCTCCCACTTCCTTTTTGGCACGATGAAGTCATGGAGGGCATAGGAAACACTCTAGGCAATTTCAAAAAGAGGGACCTAGAAAGAAAAAAGAATGGTAATTTTACCTATGTCATAATATGTGTGGAGGTAGACCTTAGCAAAGCTCTACCAGACCATATTATATTGAAACATAAAAAATTCCTGTGGTCCCAAGATTTTGACTATGAGAATACATCATTTTGATGTTGTTCCTTCTTTTAAACTGGACATTTGTAGAATGTCTTCCCTTAGGAAAAAAAAGAATCCAAAATGGAAAAATATGGCAGTTTACAGACCACATATCTATAAAGTAGAAGAAGAAGAAAAATTGAAGAACCCAACAAGAGATGATGGGGGCACCTTGGATTAGAATGAAAATTCTACTCTCCATCAAGGCAGGACAGTTTTAGTAGATATTTTGGAGTCAGACCAACAGATAAATATGATCCACAAAGAGGATGGTACAATGGGTATAAAGTGTGTCCATGTATCAGAAACTTCATATTCGAAAAAGGAGCATCCTACAGAGATATCCACGAGCGACATGGTCCTAGTTCCAGTGGACCCCAAAGCTGGGCAATGGAAGTAGGTCCAAAAAAAGAAAGGAAAGAAGGGAATATAAGTGATTTCAAAATCACTTGATGTTCCTTATTGTAAAAATATTTCTATTTTTTCATTTTTTTTTCCTTTTTCTCTCCTTCAAGGCAAATTTGGATGCTCTCTTCAAACTCTTTCAAGCATATGTAAACATATAAATTTTTCCACACAAGGATCTAGGTAGATTCTTAAGGAATGCACATGTATCTACAAATTTTTTATTTTATTTTTTTTAATTTGTAAGTTCAGCATTGGTGAGGCTACGTAATGATCATGTTTAAGAATAAAACTCGAACAGGGTAGGGAATTGAACTAGTGACTTAACATCTAGGAGTTCCTTAATAATACACCCAATCATCAATTATCGAAGACCCTGTGGAAAAAGTCTATTTTCTTTTTAGTCATGAATGAAAGTATGATTTTCTTTTCGCAAGAAAAAAATTGCATTAATAAAAATTCTTCAAGTGGTTTTGTTCACTAAGGTTATGGACTATTTCCCTCTTAGAGAGATTTAACCACGTAAAAAAAATGGTGTTATGATCTTTGATATAGTTGTGTGAGTGAATATTGAAGGTTTTCGTCCTATATGGAATACCCTAGTGTTATCAGGAAATCTAGTGTCTATGCAGAGCTGCTAGTCCCACTAAGACGGGCAGCTATCTTAGAAACAAATAGATTAAAGTTACCTTCATTTTCCTTTATGAGAAGTAGATAGGAGAGGATCAAAGAGTACCAACCTCTATCTTTCGCTTGGTTCGTTGCTTGTTCCTTCTCTTCACTAACAGGTCTTTGCGCTTCTCCCTTGACCACTCCACTTCAAAGAGTACCTGTAAAGTCAAAGTAGCATAATACCTTCAAAGTGCAGAGATCTACAATCATAAGCAATATAGGACTAGATATATATTGACCACACAAATGCATATACTATCAGACATACAAGAATGTGGAGGAAAACTTGAATAGCTTTATTGATATAAGGATTAGAAGAGAGGATTACAACCCATTGATCTAACCCAACGTCATCCTCACAGCACGAAAGCCCTTATTCACCTCATGAAAAGCTTAGATCACCCAACACTATGATGTTCCACCAAGAAACCAATAGCACTTCCTTACAAGATACAAAATTCCAGCCTCTAGAACTCTGGGATGAGGGATCCATATATAGATGATTGCAGGGAGGTGATTCAGCTTCTGGGATTTTGATTAGTGTCTTGTCTTTGATAGTTCTTGATTCCACTTGGAGATTGATGATCTCTTACTCATCCCTGGGTGAATTCAGAGAGGCAAGTGTCACAGGAGACGTTTTTGGAAGATTCCATGATCATCCACCTCGCAAACTGTCTCTGCCATTTGTCCATTCTCGCCCATCGCACCCTACAGAAGGGATTTCCAGTATGCATCGCACCTTTTACACTAGGCAGGTGAGATGGATCACACCCTTAGCACTGAGCAACTTGTATGGTCTAGTTTTGACTAGTTCTGAGCAGTTTCCTGTGGAGAACTTCTGGGAGATGATGTAATCAGCTGACCTTGTTCCTTTAGGGCATGAAACAACACTTTTAGGGACTCAGAAGCCCTTGGTTTATGGACATATATGATTGGGGTTGCAGTGCCCAAGAATATCTATAACAGTTGCCCCCTAAAGCATGAGGTCGTTAATCTTTTGATGTCGGGTGAAATGCTTTATCATGAGGATTCGAGGTTTTTCGAGCTGGAAGGCAACCTGTAATAAGATACAATACAATACATTGTCTTCATAAAATTTTCATGATCTAGTTGAGTCGGGCATTCCCATGCTTAGCTTGATAAATTCATTTTCATGTACATAGGACAGACAACCGTCTGTGTGGCAGACTGATGATTCTGATAGAGCCATCATCCTTTGATTCGGATGATCATTTGTGCAGTAATGATGTACATTTGATGTCTTTATTTTCTTGAATATATCGCAGCCCGGATGGATGAAACTAGATCTGGGGTCTTCAAAATCGTCCAATCTTTGCCCGAAGTACAAGTCGATCCATGTGAAAAAATGTTCTGGAGTCGAACATGGAAAGACATCGCCTTATTACTAGCTAATGATGTAAGCTGTTAACAGGCGCGAGAGGAATCACCGATAATGATGATGACCCTCAAGGTATGACAGTACAATTCGCATGGTGTGAAAATGGGACTTGGCGTCGAACACCACAAAAAATCTCTCCGTCGAAGGGCATTGATGTAAACCTGTCACCGAAAGTGAGAAACTTGCCATTGAGGCATGCAAGCTTCAAAGTACTAAAAGGGTTGTTCCTAGGTCAACTTCTTGGATAATGAGCTGATGTCGACAAGAAGTGACCCGTCGTAGGAGGGCCTTAATGAATCCCACATCTACGACACGAAATGGAGAAAATGACTTTTGGAGGTGAAAACGATCTGATGATACAATGTTCATGGTGGCAGTCATGAAAGAATGAAGCGTAAAGGTATTACAGCATATGAGACACAAAATGGGTTGGTGAATTCTTTGATCGACTTCTCTTGAACATATCAGCGACACTTGAAATGGATTGGTAGCATTAACCCCAAAGATGGATGGTATGGTGGACCAATGGTAATATGACCGGTGAACGGAATAACCCAACCCGACTCAGACATGGAGTGAAAGTGTCATGTTCAAGAGCGACTCGCTACCAATAAAGTTTCTTCAAGTTTTCTTCCCAATTTTTCCCAAGTCATTGCTACCAGTACCTCTTTATTTTTATCAAGCTTGAGGAGGATAACATATGCTTGTTCTATAATTTTCCCTTCGGGCAAACCCATCGCTATGTTTTAACGAACCTAGCGACAGTGAAACTCGTTCTTGTCTATATGGACAAGTTTGTCGCTATTGGTTTTAACGAGTTTAACGACAAAGATAACTCGGTCCTTTTTCAATTTTAGAGAGTCTGAAAAGGGGCGTAAAGGAAATTCCAATAATCTTTTTTCATCATATAATCCCTTAAGTCCGAAAAGGTATAAAATAATACGAAAGGGATGAATTTTCGATAATTTTAATGAGCCGAACAAAACAAGCGCTCGATCTTTTTGTGTAATAATCCCTCATGTCCAAAAAGATTAAAATCTAGAGGAGGGATAGCACTCCCGGTAGCTTTAACGAGCTGGAGAGGCCAACTGCTTGGCAAGCTTTTCATATTTTACGAGTCAGACAAAAAGAGCTTAAAGGAGACTCGTTTTTTGAGGAACGAGTGATAATTTCAGGTAGTAATTGATTCTAGGTAAGATTTGGAATTTCCAATCATGGTAGTGTCACAAGGATGGCTAACAGAATCACTCTTCACAACTGTTCCTCAAAAGGGGTAAACAATCAAATGGAGGTGAATGATTGGCTAAAATAGAGTGGAGGTGATGATGAGAACACGACCAAGGCTCAGAAGCTAATAATAATGCATTCACAATGGTTATTTACCGAAAATTGGTTCATTTTTTAATGAGCTTAAACTCTGGGGAAAACATTTGCTCATTGATTAGGTTTAATTTTTAATGAGCTTGAACTTCACATAAAAACTGCTCATGATAATGGTCTTTGATTATTTGATTTCACCGCTAACACTTTGTTCTTTGATGGTCATACTTCCTATTTAGTTGCTTCATCAAATCGATTAGAAATGAACAATACATGCTTGAAAAATGAGTTAAAACACTAATACCTTACTCGAATTATGTGAAAAGTAATTTAAAAGTGGTTTTTACCCCTCATTTTACCATTTTATTTGGACTTTGGTTTGTTGGAGCTTTGGAGGTGCCTTCCCCCCTTGATTTTCACTAGATGATTCCGAGAGATTCTGTGGACGATTCTAGGTGCCGTCTGGACCAAGTAGGAGCTAAGCCTGAGCTCTTCAGTTGCATTCCTTCCTTTTTGAATTCTGAGCATGTTTCCCTGTTTTTCCGAGCCCCTGGGGTTTGAAAAATTCGCCCTGGCTCCATCGCACCCTTCCTATGTCAAAAGGTGTGATGCATACTAGCCTAGCGATTGGCCAGTCAGTATGCATCTCACCTAGTACACTGCTGGGGTGTGATGGGTGTGAGAAGGGAAACTTTTGCACTGTTTTCTCATGGAATTTTTGCCCTTTTTTTGCCAAATCAGGACCCTAACTCTTCTCTTGTTTGTTTTGCAGAGATTCATCGAAGCAAAATGGTTGTTACATGGTGAGAATGCGAGCATGAAGAAGAGGACATGGTTGCTTTACATGATCCGGGTACGGTAACTGCACTACGGAACTGTGGCCTGCTCAAGTTTTTCCACATCTCTAGCATGAGGCAACAAATCAACTTGTTGCAATATTTCCTCAATGCATGGGATCCTACCAACCAGGTGTTCCATATCAAAGGCAAATCCATCCCCTTGACTATCATGGACATCTATTTTCTGGCCAGTTTATCGAGGCGTGGCACCCCTCTCTCATTATCAGGTTCCGCCCGTGGGGGTGAATCCGTGAGAGGTTACATTCACCGGTACTACAGAGAGGGATCTCAACTGAGTAGGGACAACAAGATCAACATCGGAGATGTCACTGACCTTTCCTTGAGGACCATTCTGTTCACTTTTGCTAGACTGGCTGGTAGTGCGGCTCTTCACATGGCTAACAGGTCTTATATGTAGTACGCTTTGGAATGCCTTGAACCAAAGGTGTTCCACTAGTGTGACGCAATACTCCCTATGATGAAAGAACAACTGACCAAGGTAAAAAGTAGAAAATCCAAGAATTTTGGCTATGGTTCTATTTTGACCACTTTCGCCTTGGAAAAGATCTCGTTGATGCAGCCGCAATACATTTCACTTGGTTTACCTCCACCAACTGAGCCACAGATGCAGAGATGGGTTGACCTCATGGGCCCGACATGCTAGTCAGTCCCAGGTTTCTTTCTCTGATACCTTCTTCGAGTGGTTTAACCGTCAGGAGATGGTTTATGCCGAGTGCCCATATGCTGGTATGGATTTCCGAGATGACCCGGATTTGATGCTGCCGGCCAGTGAGCAGTGGGGTGCTATAGGTAAATTCTCTGACCATATTTCTGTTTATCATTTTTTATAATGTTCTTGTGCTTTATTCTATCAAGACTAATCAAAACTCATGTGCTCATGTAGATATTGGACCAGTTCGACCAGCAGTACGTCTGAGAGAACCAGCTACTGTTCCAGCAGGAGAGGCTGTGGGGAGGGCTATCCTTCGCGACCTTGACGTGGCCGAGACTCTTTCAGCACTGCAGGATCAGGTCGAGGGTCTCACTCTTGGTATTCTGGATGTGAGGACTGACGAGCTGCCTCTGAGGTTGTAGCGACATACTACTGGCGTTCCGAGTCGATGGACTAGGCTTTTATGCATGATTGCACAGGCGGTGACTTGTTATCACCATCATAATTAGACTAGGGTGCCCCCTAACATTTTGAGTTTTGGGTCATTTGACCAATTTTGTCTTGGTTACAGAACATTATGTATAAACCATAAACAGTTATATACATTTTTTATTTTTGGAGCTTTATTTTGGTTAAGTTACATGATCTTGATGCAAATATTGATGAAATGCTTCTTTTATAAATGTTGCAAATGTCTATCTAACACATAATTTGCCAATGAGTCTGTTAATGTGTTTAAGTTTCTAGAAATATGCTGATATTGAATAGAATCAAACTGCCTTTCCAAAATCTTGACCCTCAGCAACATATGATAGATAGCTGGATTCCATACGGAGTAGATACCGGTGAGTTGTAGAATGACGAGTTGTGGGTCTAGCCTGACGACAATTTGGCGTATTCCATGTGTGATGGCATCAAAGAGGAGTTCTATCAATGCGCTGTATTCAACAATGTTTTTTGTTGACCGACCAATACATACCCCTCTAAAACTCACTAACTCGCCGCTTGGATCGAAGATGGCCCAAGCCGCAGAAGATAGGTTCGAACTACGACTCGCCCTGTCGGCATATCCAACAAATCATTCCAATAGGTTCGACATCTGGGACAAATGCAAAAGTGGATCACTTAACCAAAATAATTACCCTTAGCCAAAACAAAAATGCAACAAAAGAATAGGGGTTATTATCTTGAGTCAAGCATAGTAACGCTTAAGGTACAACCTGTTACGGGGTTGCGCCAGTGGAATCCCATCATAATCGACTAACTCGTAGGCTCCTTTTGCTAATACATGCTTAACAATATAGGGGACCATCCATTATACTTGAACTTACCCGCTCCCAATTTATTGAACTCCTGGTTGTAAAGTAAGACCAGGTCTCCTTCTGAGAAGACACGGGGTTTGACATTCTTGTCGAACTGCGCCTTGACTCATTTCTTATGGGCTTCGTTAGCTAGAGCAGCATCACAACGGGTTTCATCCAATTGGATTAGTTCCAAGAAACGAGACTCCTCTTCTGAAGTTCCGGCGAGAAGGTCGATTGCGAGTTTGAGGGACGAGATTTTGCACTGAACCGGTAGGATTGCTTCCAGGCCATACACTAGTTGAAAGGATGTAAACCCGGTCGCATTCCTCATCGATGTTCGGTATACCCACAAGGCCGAGTACAGGATCAGGTGCCAACTCCTTTTATGGACTCCAATCATCCTTTGCAGCATCCGCTTCAGGACCTTGTTGATTGCCTCAAATTGTCCATTAGCTTGCGGATAATACGGAGTAGAGCTGTTGTGGGACAGCCCTAATTTGGCAGCCAGCTCAGCCATCATGTGATTGCGAAAATGCGATCCATGATTTGTGAATATGGCCTGTGGAACACCGAATCTGGAGACTACATGATTGAAAAAGAAGAGGGCAGTCGTTTCACCACTGTTGTTTAATGTAGGCATCGCCTTGGCCCATTTGGTAAAATAGTCTACTACAACTATTATATACCCATGCCCCCCGGCAAGGTGGGGTTACATGTCATGAAATCTATGCCCCATTTAGCTAATGGCCCAACAGAAACTACTGGTTGTAGAGGTGCGGGTGGTATTTTGGTTTTGTGATCAAAGATTTGACAGGTATGGCAACTTCTGACTGCGGTTATGTAATCTTTGAACATTGTTGGCCAGAAGTATCCTGCTCGTAAAATCTTGTGTGCCATAGCATAACCAGATTGATGCCCCCCACATGTGCCTGAATGGCAATAATTCAGTGCTTTTTCGGCCTCCTCGTGCGCGAGGCACCTCCGCAGAACTGTATCGACACCACGATGGTAAAGCGTATAACCGACAATCATGTAGTCTTTTGCTTGGTATCGAATGCATCGTTGTTCCGAGTGGGAAGTATTAGGCCTATATGTTTGGGTTTGGAGATAGATTATTATGTCTCCATACCACGGATTGCTTGAAGATATTAGAAACAAAGATTCATCCACGATCACTACTTTTGATGTTGCATCGTTGGACGATGATGGGAGATCGCATAGTAACTCCATTTTGATATTTTCCCCCCAGTAACTGTCGCGACAATATATAAGTCATGGGGTTGCAATCTAACAAAATGGTAGTTTTTCGAAAGAGGACATAGTGTCGAAATCTCTGTATCGCTTGAACAACTGCGAGAGCTAGCTTTTCAATGTAGGAGTATTTTCTTTCCGTATCATTTAAGTTTCTGCTCAAATAATGTATAAGATGCTCAATTCCATTTTCTTCTTGAACTAAAACCATTGCGATGGTTGTATCTGTTGTAGCCAGATACAGGTTAAAGTATTTTTGATAATCAGGAGCATACATTAATGATGCTTTTATTAGGGATTCCTTTAAAGCATCAAAGGAAGCTTGTGCGACCTGATCCCAGATGAAGGGTACTTATTTTTTAAATAGACAAGTATAACCTTTAGCAAGTTCGGCGTAATTTGGAATGAACCTCCTCAGAAAGTTTGCTTTCCTTTAGAGCTTCTGAATTTGAAGCAAATTTGAAGGTGGAGGCAAATCAATGATTGCCTGAACCTTACATGGGTCGAGATGAATCCCGTCCTTTGAGACCACAAAGCCAAGAAAACAACCAGAACTGACACAAAACACACATTTGTGTGGATTGAGTCGTATCTTATAGTGTCGGCAACGTAGAAATATCGCTCTCAAATGCTGCAGATGATCCTTCTGCTTTCGTGAATGAGCCAGAAGATCATCGAGATATGGTTGAACAATGTCCTTTATGTCATGGAAGGCTTAATTCATTGCCCTCTGAAATGTTTCCCCTGTGTTCTTTAAACCAAAGGGTAGGTTGCGATATGCGAATGTTCCCCACAGACAAATAAATGCGGTCTTTGACTAGTCCTGTGGGTGGATGTTAATTTGATTATACCCGGAAAATCCATCCATGAATGAAAAGATTTCACATCTGGCGCACTCATCAATTATCTGGTCAATGAAGGGTGTAGGGTAGTTGTCTTTCGGACAAGCTTGATTTACATCCCTATAATCGACGCACACTCTAATCGTCCCTTGTTTTTTCATTACAGGAACAATATTCGATACCTAATCGATTAGAGGAACTGGGTAAATAAAACCAGCATGGAGAAGTTTTTCAACTTCTACCTTGATGGCAGTGGCTTTCTTGGGGTGCACCAGCCGTAGCCGTTGTCGTATCGGTTTGACATATGGATACATCTTAATTTCGTGTTCAACTATGCTCGAGTCAATGCCGGGCATTTCATCATATGACCAAGCAAAGACATCTCTGAATTCGTGAAAAAGAGCGTAATATATCTCTAGTTATTTAGAAGAACAATATTTGCCGACATGAATATTCTCTACAACATCTGTTTCGGTCGAGATATTTATGGCGATAGTCTCTTCAATATGGGACAAGTTTCATTCAGAATCCTCTGTGTTTACAGTATTTGATAGAAAATCAAAAATTGAGGGATGATGAAGGTCACTAGAACTATCTTCCTTGTAATCCGGAAGATGGGAACAATGGTGGTAATCTTCCCATGGTGCCCCGTCAATTATCATCGACTGAACAATTCCTTCGTCTGTAGAATGTACTTGGGACCAAGGATCTAAAGGGGTGCCATATTCCTTAGACCTATCCATCCAAACGCTTGATGAGAATTGATTTGGGTTTGCCTCCCATGCCGAAAACATTGATTGCTACAATATTTCTATTGGGCTTGGAGGAAATACCTGCAGATGATCCATGTTAATATCATTTTCGAACATCTTTTGAATAGAAGATATCATATTGTAGATTCCCACTGTTGCCACTTCCACCAGATTGACTGGAGGCAGTAGGGAAAAAGTCCCCATTAATATAGGGTCTTTTAGTAGGCCTACTCCTATATTTTGAAGTGAATGAGGGCTTCCATGGATCATTGGAATGCTTCCCGTAACTTGTGAACTGTTGGGGAGAAATGTTTGCTGGTCGACAATTTTAATACTTCCTTGGAAGGGAAATGCAATCTTCCTGAAGTAGGTGGACAAAATGGCAGCCATAGCATATATCCAGGGCCTTCCCAGTAGGATGTTGTAACCGAGGTTTCCATTGATCACTTCAACATCAATTTCTACTGTTTTGCCCTCCAGTTCAACTTGCAAGTTACTTAAAATCCCATATGGGGTGTATGTTCATCCATTAAATGCTTTTAATGTTGTCGAAGATCGCGACAAGGGTGGTGATCCTAATGTTTTCCAGTAACTCATTGACATAATACATGTAGATGCCCCCTCATTAATAATTGTTCGATGAACAGTTTTGTTGAGGGCTTTCACTTGAATAAGGAAAGCTAGTTGTGCTGGTAACTGAGGATCATATCCTTTATGATTAAAGGCCACAAGATTGGAATCCGTTGGGTCAATCCCACCTATTTCTGATAATAAAGCCTTCTTTTGGGAGGGGCAATTTTGCAGTACCTCAAGTGTCGACATAGCGGACGGCGATTGGGCCAGATCCTCCACTATATATAATGTTGTGTTGCTCTGGCATGAGGATTAAATGTCGATTTGTGTACTACTCCCTTCGGTGGCTTTATCGTTAGTTCAGGAATGATGGGTGGCAAAACTTCGATCGAAGTTGTTGTCGAACTACTAGGTTGATCACTAGCCTTTGTTGTCTGACAGCTGTGGATTTCCGTAATCTTCATTCCTTGTCGATATCAAAGCATCATTTTGCTACTTCAAAACAGACAATATTAGCACTTGGGACAGGGAAGTATTGTCACTAGCAACTAGATTTGTTCCTGGATTCGGAAACAGATCAGTCAATACTGCCGAGGTTTTTGAATTCTTAAAGAATTTTCTAAGCTCGGCTTTATGTGGACAATCTTTCGTCCAATTATCCTCATCACATATGAAGCATGGATGACTCGGTTTCCTATCTCCATAAGGGTTTGCAGAAGATTTTTCAGGAGATGACTCCTCCGGTTTTTTCTTCTTCCCATTCTTTTTCTTCTTGCCCCCTGGTTGCTTTGGTTCTTTACCTTTGTCAGTCGACACGGCATTTACCTCTAAGGCGAGAAGTTCCTCATTTGCATTTTGATTTGAAACCGTATGAGCCTTCTTTGATGTAGCTTTTACGGTTTTCATGCTAGTCACACCTATCATGCCATCGCTGGCATGAGAGTCTTTGCTTGATTTAGGAGGGGGAGGAACGGAGAATTCCAGTCTAGGAGCATCAAGGATTTTATCGTAGACGTGCGAGACTGAGTATATATCAAGTCTAGATATTGGGCACGAGCAATTACTTGCTCTTCAGTGACGACTCCTCCCTTTGCCACATCTTCCATAATAGAAGGTAATAATGACTTACTAAACCATTCAGCTACCAGTTGATCAGGAACATATGTTTTCACCATTCTACGACGATGTCACCACTCATGAATATGATCAGATATGTGAGTGGACGTTGTCTGTTTGAAATTGGTAAGAAGCTCTATTCCTGTTTTGTACCTTATGGGTAGCTGAAAATGGGTTAAAAAGGTTGTGGCTAGGATGCTGAAGTTATCAAATGAAGCTCTAGGCAATTCAATATACCATTTTGCTGCCAGACCAGTTAACGATTGTTGAAAAAGGCAAAGCCTAATCGAATCATCATTTAGAGTGTTAGATGAACACCACAGATGAAAGCTCATCACATGATTTGATAGGTCTTCACCTAGATTTCCATTAAATTTAGGAATATCTGACGAAAGTTTATGTGGAATTGCTGGCCACCAAGGGGCGTAAGAAATTGGATCGTTTTTCAGCCGATTTAGATCTGGTAACTCTAAAGTTTCCACGAAGGGCAACCATTGATTCAGGTTCGGTGAAGCATACCCAGGATAAGATGGGATTGCCTGAGCAGTGGGTCTTTGCATACCGACATAGTGCATTTTATGCTGATAACTTTGGTAAGGTTGATGGGCATAACCATTATGAAACGGTTGATGTTGACCATTTTGAATATACGGCTGTCCATTACTTGCAAAAATTTGGTGCTCAGATCCTTGGTAAACTTGTTGGAATTGCGGTTGTTGATATTGCACCAGCCATGGTTGTGAAACCATTAGCTATTGTCCAATACATGCTATTTGACCAAGATGAGAGGTGATGGTACCCGTTTGAGCCTGGGTCATTCCAGTTAAGGAGCCACTAATCGATGATTGTGGGGGTGTCGTAGAGACAAGAGGCTGTTGATTTACGACCTGAGAAGCTTGAGTTTGGCATACAATAGGCAACGCTTGTACTTGTGACACTGTCACAATAGCTAGTGTAGTGGGGATATTTGACATAGGTAGACTTTGTTGCATTGAGTATACAACTCTTGGTTGTTGAGGCAGTATTGGCACCCAACCACTGGATGAAATTCCAACATAACCTGAATTTTGTTGTGAACTCTCATATGTTTGTCTCCCAGAGGAGACAATGAAAGGGTATATTCCCCCCATATGGCAGTAATCCAATACTCAAAGGAATGATTTTCCTTTGAGGACCGGACTGCCCAAATTGACACTACGAAGAATCAATTTGCTGAGACTCAACATAAGAGATTCCAGATATTATTCTGGATGAACAAATGGGAATAGACCATACTGTCGAAATGGCCCCTGGATGGGCTCCATCCAGTGATTGAGAGCTAGTTGGGACAGATTGTACGCTGGCAAACATTGTCGGAGTAGCAGCAGGAAGTTCTGTTGCTGCTGTGTTAGATGACATAGTCCTAGATGTCGACGGTTGTTCAGACATATCTAGTATATCCAAAATATTTCCTAGCGATTCTACAGGAACTTCCGATGATGGCAGACTAATTTCTGATGAAGAAGGATATAGGGTGATCCCAACTCCAAAATGCGATGGAGCACTAGATGGGGGATCCTCCACAATCTCTTCTATAACAATCAATCTAGGTGGAAGGGGTAGACTGTCAGGTCCGTAAAATATTTCCGGTGCAAGAGAAGGTATAGATTCTACAGCGACAGTTGTTTGGGTAATAACACCTTTCGAATCAGCTGTAGATGGGGCTGGTTCAGGAATATAAGTGTTTACCGTCACACTAGGATCAGTTCTACTATCCTCTTGTGGTTGCGGAACTTCTTCTGTAGAGGTAGGGATACCAGAAATGTTTAGAGTAACCGGAGTCTTTGAAGGTGTCGAAACACTTGTTCCAACCAAACCAGGGGACTTTGATCCGGTTAAACGAGTTCGCTTTGTCTGGAATAGTTTTTTTTCCGGAGATAAAGACGGTTGACTCGTAAGTCTCCGCGAACGACGGGGTTTCGATTGACTTTCCTCCACGATTGCGGATTACTCGATCAACTAAAAATAAAGGGGAAAATATTTCCGAATTAAATGAATTTTAGATGCTTTGACACAACTTGCTTTTTCAATTTTTAAGAGTCGAGAAAAAACAAAATATGACTCTAGTCGCCTTCGATTTTTAATGAGCCTGAAATGACAAGTGCTCAGATGGACCTTTTCCTTTAAGGAGTCTGAAAAGGAATGAAAGAGACTACTCTGGAAACCTAGACAAAGGGCTTACCAAACTGTTGGGCCGTTAATATGCCATTATTATTATCACTTTTGAACACTTATTCCACCCATTTCTACCATTCTTCATCACGTCATTTGTCATAATTTATCATATAATTCTATTTTATGATGATTTATGCTCTTATGTAAAAATATTATTTCTTCTCCTTTATTTTTAATAAATTGATGATTATGCATGATTTTCTCAATGATAGTTTAATAAAGTGGTTGTAAAATTATTCACCATTTTTAGCCTCCAAGATAATTTCCAGATTAAAGATTTGATCATTAAAAGTGCCAACTCAGAAATTCGCTGGAATAAGAAGTGACAGTTTTGCGGTTGAGATTCTAAGAAAATGAAGCAAAATCTGGAAAATCCGAAACATGGGTTTTTTCTAGAACGGACCCAATTAACTTTATTAAATAATGGTTTTCCAAAATTCGACTTGTATTGAGAGAAACACAGGATTATTTGAGCACGATTTTCTCAGATTTGTTGTTGCGGCCATCCTCCAAATCTCAGCTGCAAAGCCAAATTCGCCTTGCTCTTATTGATCAATTGGTTAGAAGCAAACTAATTTTGTAATATAAATCATGTTGTACTTATCTTTATTGTAACTTCTCTCTATTTAAATGGAAACAGAGATCAGAGGTGGGGATGGAAAAATGATGGAAAAATGGTGGAGAATTGAGGATGAATTATAGATTCAAAATTGAGGATGGCAGAGAGAATGGATAATGGTTGAGAGATGGAGAGATTTCTTGTTGTAATCCACTGTAACTTTGCTTTGATATTTTAATATAAATCTGGTTGCCATTCCATCATTGATCCTGAAGTAACCCAAGAGCATCCGCTGGCGACTAAGGGCCCAGCCTCTGGTGGAGTACGCTGCTGCTGCTGTATATTATATTTTTGGTTTATGCGTGGTTTGTATTATCAGCTTGAATCAGTAATCTGGTGTATTTTTTTATCTTATATCGCAGCTCTGTTATATTTCATATATCGTTCTCTGCAACAAGAAAGTCATAATGTGCATTCTGATCTTATAACGTATTGCTATTCCTTTAAAGTTGTTAATGTAACATTTTTGTTCCCTACAGAATGTTATTGTTGTTTAATTGCAGAGTAATCAAGCAGTAACCTTATTAATATGGTATTACTGTATTTGTCTATGGTTCATACTTCATACGATTGTTGTTCAATTGATATTGTTGTTCCAGTATGAATTGTAATCGTTACCCTTTCTAACCATGATTAATACTTGCGGTATCATACTCAGATTATTGTTTTGCTTAATATCTCTGTATGTTGTGTGTATTATTTATTTTAGCATCGTAGGCTGTTCTATATTTCATTTCTAATTTTTTGCCATTCTATTTCCGTTTGCTGTCCGATTTATTCTTAGAGTAAAGGTTGTTATCTGATTCCTGTAGGATATGATTGCTACATTTATTTCCTTAGACTAAGGTTTTGCTATTCATTACAGATTGCTATTAATTTGGCTTTGTTGTTGTTCATTTTCATTAATTAGAGTTTGTTTTTCAGATTCCTTCAATTACAGTTTGATGCCCATTTACGTCACTGTTCATTTCCGTTGGTTAATTGCAAGAGTTTGCTTTTAAAGAGTTTTCCTAATTTACTTTCAATAGCAGCTTCAGTTCAAATTCTATTTCCTTTTAATTTCTTTAATGCAGGGCTGTCAACTATAGTTAACAATGGTTACTGCTTCCTCATTCTTAGATTTATTGTCTTGTTCTAGTTTGATTTCAATTGTATCAATCTCTAGAGAAATGAGTTATTGCTACTGTATCCTCGATTGATGTTCGCTGAGTGAATAGTTGGATTTCAGAGCAATTGAGTTTATGTTGTTGTAGTTAGATTTATTTTCAAGCATCCATTTACTTTTAAGCACTATACTGCAAAACATTACTCTTGAGTAAATAGCCACCTCAGACTGAGTACACTCTTGAAATAAAAAGTCGTCCCTGGGTTGACAATTAATGTGAAGGTAATTAGGAGTTAAAAAGACATCTTTTTATCGCTCCACATTTTGGCGCCGTTGTCGGGGAGAGTGTAGCTATTTCTAAAGAGTAGTGTGCATTTGATAAGTGCCTGTTAAGAAATAATTGGGTATTAAAAACGAAAGGTAAGAACCTGTGTATAAGAGCATGTAAAAGCCCTGCTCCCTCGCCCGCTTTCCAACAGAATTGTTAAAGAACTTAGGGTAAATATTTGAATTTCTATGTGATTGATTATAAAAAAATAAAAATAAAAAAAGAAATTTTGAAAAACAAATCTCATGATTTCACTTAAGTGGTGATGTAAGCACCACCCATTTCACTAACCAATTGATAGGAACATTTTAAGAAGGAGCCTCGAAGAAACACATGAAGAACATCTTCTATTTTGGTAAGAAATGACTCACATTTCTACTTTTGAATTTCCTATCAAAGATATAGGAGGAGTGACACAAATTCACATAATTCCCCCATCTTCTCTACCAAATTTTCATGGTTTAGCAAATGAAGATCCAGATACATTCTTATTTGAGTTCGAAATATTTTGTAGAGGATATGATTATTGCACTAATGATCAAAGATTGAAAGTGTTTCCTCTTACTCTAAAAGGAGCAGCTCTCCGATGGTTCATGAGCCTAGGTGGGAAGTGCATCCAAACATGGGAGGACATGAAGAACATATTCTTGAAGAAGTACCAAGACTATTGCAAGGCTAATGAAGATATTTTCGATATGATACAATGGGAAAATGAAAGCTTGGAGGACTATGTAGATCGATTTCAATACAACCTTCAAAAATAAAAACATAAGCATTTGGAAAAAGAGATCTTAAAAACACTCCTTCTTAAAGGAATCAAAGATGAATTTTTACAAATTTTAAATTTGATAGGAAAAGGTGATGTTTTTCAATTATCATATGATGATGTTTGTGAGTTGTGCATAAGGTATTCAAGAGGAATCTCCAAGGCTGGTAAGAATTCTAGAGACGTTTGTTCTTTCTTTTCCAAATCTGCTACAAGAATAGGAGACATAAGAACTGAAATCAATGCTTTATTTGAAAATTTTAAAGTTGATTTTATTAGCTCACTAAATGCAAAATTGGATGTTTTGCATGTTCATAAAAATCAAGAATTTGATGAAGTGTTTTTCACTCATGACCGAAAGGAGCATACCATAGATGGTTGTTCTTCCTTATCTAATTTGGAAGTGCATATCAAAGAAATGGGGAAGCTGCAACAAGGTCAATAGGTATGGTTCAAAACACTTCCTCTTCATTCTCTTACTTGCATAATCCATTATGGAATACTAATATGTTAGAGAAGCCATGTCAATCTCAATATAACCACCACCAATCTTGTCTACAAGTTTGGCATAGTTCACCTTATGATTACATGACTACTCTCCCTCATCTTGTAGCACAAACATATTCTCCATATTCTTCACCAGCTCTTCCACAACATCTTGCTTGCCCATCAAAACCATTCACACAACCCAATCAACCACATCATCACAATGCTCCATTCCCTACACATTTTCCTGCTCAACTCATTCCACACCCTCACCACAATAAATCAGTACAACATGCTTACAATGTTGAACTGCAAAATTTACCCACCCTTCCCACCCATTCTATCTCACATGCACCATTTGAAAAAACTTACAATGAGATTAAAAATGTTTCAAATTCCAAAATTGTAGAAGCTATGGAAGAAAATGCGCTTTCTTTTAGTTTGCACCAACAAGTCATTTTAAAATCTCAAGAACTTCATGATATGATAGCTATGGGAAATCAAGAAAGTAATGGATACATTGAAGATTGGTTTCACTCCATCATTTGTTTGCAATATCACTCTATGCTTCAACAATTTTTGATACCATTTTTTCAAGGGAAGTTGGCTTCTCATACCCTAATATTCATTAATATGCATTTTTCAAATTTGAGTATGTGTATACATGAAGCCTTATTTCTAAAATGGTTCTATTGGAAATACTCTTATACATAAACATATTTGATTCTCAAAGAAGAGTAGGATAGTGGAGAAAATAAAATAAATAAACAAATAAAACAAACACATTTTTTTATTTTTGTAAAACTAGTTGTTTTTTTTGTTACAACACGCTATCGAAATCAACATCGGTCATAAATGTTTGAATTCATTTGTGTATGTAGATGATTTATAATAGAAATAATAGTTCTACAAACACCCATATTCATTTTTATCACCATTTTGAAAAAATGCTTGAATATCATATTTTTTGGCTTGTGGGCTTGATAGAATTTCTGAAAATACAGTCAGGACAATCATGTTTTGAGGGACCAAAAAGAGATATTTTTAAAACATATTTCTATCCTAAGTATTCACTGATGTATACTTTCCAACCCAATTTGAATTACTCAATTTGGATTTGAAACGAAAAAGTTAGAACCAAAACATTGACTGGGTGTCTAGCGGGAAGCTCAGGAACAGAGTTGGGACAGTCGGTTTTTGGAGGCCTAAATGAATGAATTTTTAAAACCTACTTATATGGTAGATTCCCCTATGCATCTAGTTTAAAATTCAGTTGGAATCACTCACTTTTGATATCGTACGGGGAAGTTATGATCAAAATACTGACTATCTATCGTAAATCAATGCTCTTAAAACTCTGTCTTTCCTGTTATTCCTTACAGCATTTAACCTATCAATTCTTCTTGTGTTCAAAACCTATTTCTACTGGAGTTAAATAAATGAATATAATTTCATTTACAATTTGAAACATTTGAATCTGACATCAAAACGAAAAATTTATGCTTGAAATATCAACTGTTGGTCGAAGCTAGGTAATTGAAAATGACTCTGTTATGCAGGTTGTTCTAACTAAAATTGACATATCATATCATTGAATTTTTAAAACTTTTTTCTATTATAGATACAGCTTTGAATTAGCTCTCATCTGGCTTTGGAATCACTCAATTTGGTCGAAAAACGAAGAAGTTGTGATTAAAACACTGCAGGTTAGCATGATTGGCCACTGCTCTCCCGCAGGTGACAAATAAATTTTACTTTGTTATTTTCTCAGTGAATTTGTTATATAGAGTAACTACTTGTTGTTTTTTTACATAAGTATTGGATTAGGAGAGCCTAATCACCTCTCTTTCTCCATGATTTAATGTTTTATTACAGGTAGACACTCGTTTTTTTGCAGGTCCTAGGAAAATAAAGAAGGTTAATTTATGGACGAGTGATTTTTGAAAGAAATTTTATGAAACAAAGGAATTTCATTCAAATCGTTACCCAATAGATTCATAATAGAACAAATGAAGAATTGATTTCAATTTGAATATTCATGTCTTATCACTGTTGCCAAAACATTTTTCAAAGAGATCATTTTTTTTACATAATATCATAGCTGTTGTAACTTAATTTATTTATTTACATACTGTTTTTTGTTGTTTCTTTTATGATTTCTCTTATATTTTTGTGTTTCAGGTGTTGTTTCATTCAAACTGTAACCTATCCTCAGCATCAATACAGTGAACAGCTAATTCATTCTTTGCGTGCTTGCATTTTATGATTATGCATTTTGTTGTTCCTTTTCTGAAGGGACAACATTTGTGTGCACTTTTGTCGTTTCTGCTGTTCCTTTTTCAAAGGGACAACATTTTCGTTTTGTTGTTCCTTTTCCAAAGGAACAACACCTTTTGGGTCAGCAGTTCATTTTGTTGTTCCTTTCTCACGGTTCATTTTGTTGTTCCTTTTCCACGGTTCATTTTGTTGTTCCTTTCTCACGGTTCATTTTGTTGTTCCTTTTCCATGGTTCATTTTGCTGTTCCTATTACACGTTTTGTTGTTCCTTTCTGAATGGAACAACACTTCTACACTTTTACATTTTGTTGTTCCTTTCCGAATGGAACAACACTTCTGCACTTTCACTTTTTGTTGTTCCTTTCCGAATGGAACAACACTTCTGCACTTTCACGTTTTGCTGTTCATTTCCGAATGGAACAACACTTCTGCACTTTCACGTTTTACTGTTCCTTTTCGAATGGAACAACACTTCCGCACTTTCACTTTTTGTTATTCCTTTCTGAATGGAACAACACTTTTGCACTTTCACTTTTTGTTGTTCCTTTCCGAATGGAACAACACTTCTGCACTTTCACGTTTTGCTATTCCTTTCCGAATGGAACAGCACTTCTGCAATTTCACATTTTTGCTATTCCTTTCCGAAGGAACAACACTTTCACATTTTTGTTGTTCTTTTTCAAAGGAACAACATTTTCACATTTTTTGTTCCTCTTAAGGAACAACACTTTTTCACATACATTGTTTTGCTATTCCCTATAGGGAATAACACCTTTTCATGTGTATTTTTGCTTTTTGGTGTGCATTTCCTTTACTGTTCCCTACACAGAACACCACTTTTTGAGTGTTTTTGCTGTTCTTTTAGAAAAGCAACACTTTGGGAATATTTTTGAGAGCAACCCTTCCTTCCTCTTGTGGAATTATTCTTAGTTCATCTCAACAACATTTTACTGATTCCCTTTCATGGCATGAAGTACACTATTTTTATGAGGATGAGAATTATGGATTCTATTGAAGCGAGTTAATATCATTCACGTTATGATTTTTAACAGGACAACTCATTAATGATAGATTCTTTTCAAAAAGTAAAATTATTTATATATTACTTTACTGCATTGTTTCTATTGTACATGATACTGATTGATTATCTTAATACCATGTTGGTTCCATCCTTCTTGGTTATAATCTTCTTTGTCTGTAATAAACGAGATTATGGGTATATTTTTTCTATTGACATGTTCAACTTCTTCCACCATCCCTGCTCTTAAGGAGTATTGAGCCTCCCTCTTTTTATCATAAACATGTATAATAACAACAAAATTTTGTTTGCAGATGGAGGATAGGGGGTCTCATTACGAGCCGACCTACCATGTTCATAAGGCTGTAACAAAGTGACATTCCCATTATGGCCACCACACCAGGGTTATGATCCATTGGATAGCGAAATTATCCTTAGAACATGAGGTCTCATCACGAGCTGGCCTGATCACTTTTGCTACATCCCAGTGAATGGCAGTGTGGTTATCTGGTTACCACGCCAGCACACTGATCTCTTCTGTAGAATAGCATTGTAACTCTCCATTTATAAATTGAGGATCCTGGCTCATATGGGTTAAAAAGCAACCCTGTCGAGGCTATGGACGCCTGCTGGCAGCAGAGGCTCTGCTTATGGTATTGAAGTTATATCTTATCATCAATTATTACTATAATACCCTTTTCTTATTTTTTCTTTTTATCAGAGAAGTTATTTCCTTAATTTTTTCCCTGTTTTGAACCTTTACGCATGAGAAATTGTTTTCAGATCAATCACATCATTTTCAACTAGAATACCATCAGTAAAGCATATTTTTGGCATATTGTTGTTCTTTTTCTTTTTTTCATCACTTATCATTAATCCAAAGCGTCCTATCTCTTATTTATAACTATCTTTACACACTCTACTCTCATTATAACCATAACTCTCGCTGTCCTATCATTGATATATGTACTCTGCTTCATTTACTATTGTATTGTTCATTCCCTTGCCTTGCCGTTAGCACAACACCTTTCATATACTTTATGGTCATGGAATTCCTTTTCCAATTGGAGGGGGAATGTATGCATTATGGGATAGCATGCGATATGATTACTACACTCCACCATAACTTGTTGATTTGACAACATATTAGTATTGTATGTATACATAAGTTTTTCTTATTGAAATTTTTGTATGCATCTTAATTTGTTGCTATTCAATACTAACACTATGGATTCAAGAAAATTGTATGCAACATAGTGATTTGTTTGCAGGAGAACAACAAGTATGGGCAGAATTCTATTCACAACATGACCACACTATTGCAACTAACAAAAGAGGCTCGAGCAACTCATGAACACAAACAATTCTTCAGACATGATGTGCTTACCTGGATTCCACCTTTTGCATCACTTTCAGCACCAACTTTGCCTACATTAGCTTTAACAATTGCCAGTACATATATGTCATTCCACATTTTTCTTTTTGGAGGTAAAACTTGAGGTAAAATAGCATAATTTTCTGATTTATTATGAATTTAGGAGAATTTAATGAAAATCCATTGAGCATTACTTATCATCCTTCATTCCACATCTTTACCACTTCCCATTTGTTCAACAACATATCATCTTGGGGGAGTGTTGCTTTCATTCATTTCTTTCTTATAACCATGTCATTTATAGTCTTTATCATCCATTGCTATTCTTATTCATTCTCAACACCTCCCTTATTTCATGTTGTTTTACACCAAGCATAGCATTCAACAGATGGTATCAACTACCTCTATTTGTTTTCTAGCACCGCATGAGGGCATGCTAATTTTTCAGAGAGGGGGAGGAATTGCTATGCATGATGGATGTTTTCTATTTTCTTTCTCATTTAAGGCATACAATTTCAGTGCAAAAATTGATTTCCATAATATTTTTAAAAACTATGAACTCAATTCTTGTGATCTCTGGAAAACACAAACATATTATTAAACTACACATACCCATATAATTTCAAGATAAATTTGTTAATAAAATTTCAGAAATCATGCACTCTCACCTACAGCCATTTTGTTTATATCTCATGATCCGTGCATCAAAATGATCTGATTTTTGGATCATAAAGGCATTCATATATTACAAATCTACTTGCAACATTTCAACAAAAGCTGGTTGTAGTTTTTGGGAAAATGGTTAATGAAGGTTGCTGTCACTTATATCATATTTTGCTACAACTTCGTTATTATGCCTTCATCAAGATTGCTAAAATTGAATATTCATTAATTAAGGAAGAATTCATTTGTTCTGTCCATTTCATGAGCTAGGATGAACAAATTTTTATTGCTTGGTTAACACATGGGTTTTGTCTTTGGGTTGCATGAGGACATGCAACATATTGAGTGTGGGGGTATGTTGGGCCGTTAATATGCCATTATTATTATCACTTGTGAATGCTTATTCCACCCATTTCTACCATTCTTCATCACGTCATTTGTCATAATTTATCATATAATTCTATTTTACGATGATTTATGCTCTTATGTAAAAATATTATTTCTTCTCTTTTATTTCTAATAAATTGATGATTATGCATGATTTTATCAATGATAGTTTAATAAAGTGGTTGTAACATTATTCACCATTTTTAGCCTCCAAGATAATTTCCAGATTGAAGATTTGATCATTAAAAGTGCCAACTCAGAAATTCGCTGGAATAAGAAGTGACAGTTTTGTGGTTCAGATTCTTAACAAATGAAGCAAAATCTAGAAAATCTGGAACATGGGTTTTGTCCAGAACGGACCCAATTAACGTTAATGAATAACGGTTTTCCAAAATTTGACCAGTATTGAGAGAAACATAGGATTCTTTGAGCACGATTTTCTCAGATTTGTTGTTGCGGTAGTCCTCCAAATCTCAGCTGCAAAGCCAAATTCGCCTTGCTCTTGTTGATTGATTGGTTAGAAGCAAACCAATTTTGTAATATAAATCATGTTGTACTTATCTTTATTGTAACTCCTCTCTGATCTCTCTATTTAAATGAAAACAGAGATCAGAGATGGGGATGGAAAAATGGTGGAGAATTGAGGATGGCAGAGAGAATGGATAATGGCTGAGAGATGTAGAGATTTCTTGTTATAATCCACTGTAACTCTGCTCTGATATTTTAATATAAATCTAGTTTCCATTCCATCGTTGATCCTGAAGTAACCCAACAGCATCCGCTAGTGGCTAAGGGCCCAGCCTATGGTGGAGTATGTTGCTGCTGTTGTATATTATATTTTTGGTTTATGCGTGGTTTGTATTATCATCTTGAATCGAAAATCTGGTGTGTTTTTTTTATCTTATATCACAGCTCTGTTATATTTCATATATCATTCTCTGCAACAAGAAAGTCGTAATGTGCATTTTGATCTTATAACGTATTGCTATTCCTTTAAAGTTGTTAATGTAACATTACTTTTCTCTACAGAATGCTATTGCTGTTTAATTGTAGAGTAATCAAGCTGTAACCCTCTTAAGCTGGTATTACTGTATTTGTTTATGGTTTATACTTCATACGGTTGTTGTTCAATTGACATTATGGTTCCATTATGAATTGTAATCGTTACCCTTTCTAACCAAGATTAAAACTTGCGGTATCATACTCAGATTACTGTTTTGCTTAATATCTCTATATGTTGTGTGTATTATTTATTTTAGCATCGTAGGTTGTTCTATATTTCATTTCTAATTTGTTGCCATTCTATTTCTGTTTGCTGTCCGATTTATTCTTAGAGTAAAGGTTGTTATCTGATTCCTGTAGGATACGATTGCTACATTTATTTCCTTAGACTAAGGTTTTGCTATTCATTACAGATTGCTATTAATTTGGCTTTGCTGTTGTTCATTTTCATTAATTATAGTTTGTTGTTCAGATTCCTTTAATTATAGTTTGTTGCCCATTTACTTCGCTGTTCATTTCCGTTGGGTAATTGCAAGAGTTTGATTTTAAAGAGTTTTCCTAATTTACTTTCAATAGCAGCTTCAGTTCAAATTCTATTTCCTTTTAATTGCTTTAATGCAGGGCTGTCAACTGTAGAGAACATTGGTTACTTCTTCCTCGTTCTTAGATTGATTGTCTTGTTCTAGTTTGATTTCAATTGTATCAATCTCTAGAGGAATGAATTATTGCTACTCTATCCTCAATTGATGTTTGCTGAGTGAATAGTTGGATTTCAGAGCATTTGAGTTTATGTTGTTGTAGTTAGATTTATTTTCAAGCATCCATTTATTTTTAAGCACTATACTACAAAACATTACTCTTGAGTAAATAGCCACCTCAGACTGAGTACACTCTTGAAATAAAAAGTCGTCCCTGGGTTGACAATTAATGTGAAGGTAATTAGGAGTTAAAAAGACACCTTTTTATTGCTCGACACAAATCAATCTCAAAACTACAGAATACTTTTTACGATACAGCAGTCAATCTTCCCGAATGCTATGTTCAGTGCATTGCGATCGATAGGGCGGTAGACATGGCTTCCTATGGATAAAGGATATAGTCTATTGTGGTCTCCCAATATATACTCGACGGTACGTGGGAGCACAAGTCCGTAATGGCACTTTTCGTCTCGAAGAGGAGGAATCACCCAACCAACAATGAAAATGATAGTTACCAGGCTTTACGACGCCGGAATACATCTCTAGCCTAGACTTCTAAATGTTGTGCGTTAGGTTCCAAAGCATTTTTATGTTCATTGAATTTATTTTACAGTTGATCTTTGTTAAGAAAATTTTCTTTCAGGTTCACCACATGATGTAGATATGCAATTCCTAAAATGCAATCTAAGATGATAAATAATCGTTTAATCTTCTTTTTGCAATGAAAATCCTAGCTACTAAAGAAAGAGAGAAATATTCTTTCAAGATAGAGCAAAGAGCACACACTAGATGCATTGTCCTAAATCAAACCAACAAGCAGTCTAAATGCAAATGCACATGCATGTATTTGTTTTTAGCTTTCTTAATGTGTGAATGATAAGAAGAATGCTAAGTACAAATTTGAATTATCTTTTCAAAGCGACAGTACTGACAAATTTCTCTTCAAAAATGAAAGGAATATAATGATGACACTTTCTGACTTTGAATTGAAAACCACTTTCGACACTTGACAAACTCTAATTCAAATCAAATACAAGAGTAACTGTATACGACCATCAAGAACAATAGAATTCTTTTCTTTGACTGAAAACGACACTTGCGACACTTGCAAATCAAAAGATGACAGTTTGATTACGCTACATTTTTGTAAAAGAGAACTGTAAATGGCGCACAATACATAAAAAACATTCACAATTATTTATACTATGGAGGTGGAATCATGCAAAGGAAGGGAGTTTCCACAGTGGTATATTGATCATAGACAGCAAAACTACTGAATAAAGCTGAAGAGAGTGAACAAAGAAACCAAAATCTGGAAGCAGAAGAGGTCTTATCTGATCAGCGCACCTACAACACAGGGAAAGTGCGATGCAGCACACCTACTGCACACGAGAGGTGCGATACATCCAGATTCCCAAGAGGAGAAAGTGCGATGGTCCAGGGACGAGACTTCAACTTGGTTCTTGGTCACAGTTTGTAGCTTAGTTCAGGGATTTAGGCCGAGCTAATGATGGTTAGTAAATAAAAATCACAGGGGTTGATCTAATGAGGTTACTAGAGCCACAACTAGGGAAATTAGGATGTTTGCAAATTGATTTTTCAGTTTATAAACAAAACCTGGAGATAGACTGAAGCGGCATTGATCTACTTTGCACTTGCATAGCAAATGCAGTTCGAAGGCTAGCTGGCTTAACTTTAGGCTCCGTCTGTAAGTTTATAAAGTAAACAAGTATAAACAAGCAAACAAGCTATTCGCTCCCCAGTGGAGTCGCCATTTTTTTATCGGGAAATCTAGTGTCTATGCAGAGCTGCTAGTCCCACTAAGATAGGTAGCTATCTTAGAAACAAACATATTAAAGTTACTTTTGTTTTCCTTTATGAGAAGTAGATATGAGAGGATCAAAGAGTACCAACCTCTATCTTTCGCTTGGTTCTTTGCTTGTTCCTTCTCTTCACCAACAGGTCTTTGCCACTTCTCCCTTGACCACTCCGCTTCGAAGAGTACCTATAAAGTCAAAGCAGCATAATACCTTCAAAGTGCAGAGATCTACAATCATAAGCAATATAGGACCAGATATATATTGACCACACAAATGCATAGACTATCAGACATACAAGAATGTGGAGGAAAAATTGAATAGCTTTATTGATATAAGGATTAGAAGAGAGGATTACAACCCATTGATCTGACCGAGTGTCATCCTCCCAGCATGAAAGCCCTTCTTCACCTCATGAAAAGCTTAGATCACCCAACACTATGATGTTCCACCAGGAAACTAACAGCACTTCCTTACAAGATACAAAATTCCAGCCTCTGGATCTCTAGGATGAGGGATCCATATATAGATGATTGTAGGGAGGTGAGTTAGCTTCTGGGATTTTGATTAGTGTCTTCTCTCTGATAGTTCTTGATTCCACATGGAGATTGATGATCTCTTTCTCATCCCTGGGAAAATTCAGAGAGGCAAGTGTCACAAGAGAAGTTTCTATAAGATTCCATGATCATCCACCTCGCAAGCTGTCTCTGCCATTTGTCCACTCTTGCCCATCGCACCCTACAAAAAGGCGTTCCAGTATGCATCGCACCTTTTACACTGGGCAGGTGAGATGCATCGCACCCTTAGTACTGAGAAACCTGTATGGTCCAGTTTTTACTAGTTCTGAGCAGTTTCCTTTGGAGAACTTCTGGGAGATGATGTAATCAACTGAACTTGTTGCTTTAGGGCATGAAACAACACTTTTAGGGACTCAGAAGCCCTTGGTTTATGGACACATATGATTTGGGTTGCAGTGCCCAAAAATGTCTATAACACCTAGTTACCCAAACAATATTGTTTCAAAGGAAGGAGTTAAGGTGGACCCTCAAAAAATCCAAGTTATTACAAAATGGCCTATTCTTAAGAGCATCAAGTATCTTATATGACTTTTGGCAATTGTATTATATCACTAGAAATTAATTAAGATTTATGCATGATTTGTAAGCCCACTCACATATCTGTTGAAGAAAAATTCATTTATATGGAATTATGATGTTATTTCCCTCTCTTAAAGGATGCCTTGTCTTCTACACTAGTATTGGAAATGATTGATTTTGTGAAAACATTCATAGTATAATGTGTTGCATCATTATAAGGCATGGGAGTAGCATTCATGCAAGAAGGGAGACCATTGGATTTTGAAAGCAAATAATTCAGGGAAAAAGATTTGGTAAAATCAATATATGTAAAATAAATGGAAGTAATTCTACATGTAATATAACCACAATATCTCATTAGGAGATACTTTAAAATCAAGATATACCACACTAGCCTAAATTACTTTTTGGAACAAAGATTTTCATCTAAAGAGCAACAAAAATGGGTAGAGAAAATGAAAGGATTTGGTTTTAAAATAATCTCCAAGAAGGACATGGAAAACATGGTAACGAATACTCTATATAGAATAGAGAAATTCTCATGATTATATTTTATTACGTATTCTACTCTAGTGTAACTAGAAGAAGCTCACCATGAATGGAAAAATGACAATAGTACTAAAAAAAATACAATGTATAAAGTAAATATTGAACTCTATGGAACTTTGGGAGTGGAACGAAGATATAATTAGGTACAAGGGTGGGATAGTTTTATGCCCTCAATGCAAGATGGAGAAAAAAATATTAAGGGAGTCTCATGAATCTCTAATGGCAGGTCAAGTAGAGTTCCTTAATTTTGTGTTGTGTTATATCTGTTCCTCCACTAGCCCATGTGTGGGGGGGTTACAGGGGTGATGGTATCCCCCCTGCACTGGGTATAGGGAAACACCCCGAGAATTTTTTTTGGACGCTATATTAGGTGGATGGATGTACCTATGGTTTTGTGCATGGATTTCGCACATGGTTTTGGGCGCGATGGTTTTTGGTGCAATGTATTTTGCAGATCCGGTTAAGGGAACTACAATTATGTTCTAATCCAGGGTTAATGGATTGGGGTTTATCGATGCTTTGACATGTATATATATGTATTGTAACATTGAAAGGAACATAATGAAAAATCAATCTGGTAGTCCTGGTTTTGGGATCTAGGGGAAAACCTATGTGTATATTTGTTTTATGTGTTATGCTCTTGCCATTGTTTATTTTATGTTTTCGTATGCAGGTAATTTCTGTATGGATTTAGAACCTACATTAAAAAAATATCACCATGAATGGAAAAATGACAATAGTACTAAATAAAAAATACAATGTATAAAGGAAATATTGAACTCTATGGAACTTTGGGAGTGGAACGAAGATATAATTATGTACAAGGGTGGGATAGTTTTATGTCCTCAATGAAAGATGGAGAAAACAATATTAAGGGAGTCTCATGACTCTCTAATGGGAGGTTATGTAGAGTTCCTTAAAACATATCAAATCATTAAAAATTGCTTTCTTGGGGAAGGAATGAAAAACGATATTTAGAAATTTGTAATTGAATGCTAGGTTTGTTAAAGAAATAAAGGACATATAGTAAAATCTCCATTTTACTTCATCCATTACACATACCTAATCAAACATGGAAAGAGATATCAATGGAATTCATTATAGCGTTACCAAAATTTGAAGTTAAAGATGCCACTTTTGTGGTCATTGATAGACTCACAATATATGCATGTTTTTTTTGAATTCAATGCACATCCACAAAAATCAATGGTAGAGTTTTTCATGAAGAAAATTCATATACTTCGTGGTATTCCCAAGGTAATATTAAGTGATAGAGATCCAAAAGTAATTATGGAAGATGAGTTGAACAACACTAGTGACAAGTTCAAGATATCATCTACAAATAAATGGTTAGATAGAAATAGTTAACAACTTTTTAGAGAGTTATCTATGTTATTATTTAGATGAGAAATCTCAATGGATGAAGTGGCTTCCTTTGGAAGAGTGGTAGTATAATACTACCTATCATACATCAACTAGAATGACTTGTTGGAATTATGATTACTCTGAGAAGGGGGCTGAATCAATGTAATGGCCAATTTAATCAATTTAAACAATTTCAAAATTCATCATAACTGAAAGAAAATAAGTGCATTAATAAAATCATTCATCACATCAAAACACATGAACATCATATATACATGTAAACCCTTGGAAGATAAAACCACAAATCTTCTTATCTTCTTCAGTCTTTGGTTACATCAATTTGCAGGCACCAACCTGCTAAAGGGAACAACCCCCAAAATCAATTTGTAGGCACCAACCTGCTACAGGAACCAAACCCCAAATATATGCAAGCTCCATCTTGTTGTAGGTTCCAACTAGATATAGGCTTCAACCTGATGAGGAACTAATCTATGTTCTATGCACCAACCTTATTCAACCTTAATCTGGTGAGGAACTAACCTCTATTATAGGCTCCAACCTAATGAGGCTACCAATCTCTTATGTGGGCTCCAATTTGATGAGGAACAAACATTTATTGTAGGCTTCAACCTTATGAAGCACCAATATGATGTAGGCTCCAATTTGATGGAGGCACCCACCACTGAAATATACAAGAACCAACTTGTTCTAGGCTCTAACCTGATTGGGGCAACAACCTTTAGTGGAGGCATGCACCTTAAAACATAGTGGACCACTTTGATTAATCTTTCAAATTGGATCCATAAGCTTCAAGAACAAACATATATCTTTCAAAATATCATCATCTCAATTAAACATCAAGATACTCTTTAATCATCAATAGCAACATCCCTTTCATTTCTCAAATTTGACCCTATATACAAAACCTGGAATAGTTCAAAATAGAAAAAGACAAGTTCATATTCCAGCCTTCAACAACTCATCTTCATGACTCTTCATATTAGCTCTTCAAGTCACAAGAACTATAACCCCTTTTCCAAAATTAATTTAGTCTTCAAAAAATCCCCAAAACACAATAACATTTAATAAAAATAAAAGTGCCAATAAAATGCACGCCTTAGTGCATGCTCAACATAAGGCACCCTTCTAGTCCGACAGAATTCACTTCTATTTTCAACAGAATGCACTTCTCGATACATTAGTTCCAAACCTGGAAAAAAATGGCAAGCATTGAGTGTAGATTTTGTAAATATCTTCTATACTTTCTTTCCCCTTTTTTTACCTTTTTTCCTCTGAACCTACAAAAATTTGAATATTAACCGCCTCTTTCCTTATTATGAACAACATATTTTGTCATCATGTTATTTTTCCATTTTTGCTAGATATAATGATGCAATATTCTTTTTTATGGCTAAACTGGGGCAAACGTCGGAGAAGTCTTTTGGTTCCTTTCCTCTTTTTAGGTGCTACCCATGAGAGCAATGTTATGAAATAAATATTCACACTGATTGATCCATGAGCATGATGAAATATATTGTTGTTGCACAACATTGTTGTCACAGACTTTGCTATTACACTATGTTGTTGTCACAGACTTTGTTGTCACACCACATTGTTGTTACAGATTGCTACCTTTATATTTTCGGTGTTGTTACAAGTCCTTGTTGTTACCAAATGTTGTTGTTACATCCCAAATTGTTGTCTTACTGCAGGATGTTTTTACACCGTAGCTATCAACCTGTGGGTACTATTCCACGCGACAATTGTTGGAGAGTTATGAATTATCTATTTAGAAAGTGACAGATCTATGCGGTTATGATTCCAATTGATGTATTTGAATAGGAATTGTATTTAGGAACTTGTTATAACAATTTCTATTTTATTGATCAGCATGAGAATCGTGAGATTCTCATGACTGATCTATTCCTAATTTTTGGGTATGTAATTTCTATAGGAGAAACTAAATCCCTCGAGCATGGGGCATGGCACGTAGAGAACTGCTACTCTGATCCTATAATTCGTAATTATTTTTAATATCAAGATATTGTGGTGATGTTGTTACTGTTCTGAGTTGAATTCTTAACTAATTTCGTGTTCTTTCCTGTGCCCTGCTAAGGAGGAAGGTCCCTCCTCGAGTAGTTGTCTATTATTCCTTTCTTTCAGTATATGCATGATTTTGTTGTCGCTATATAATTTGTAGAATAGATCTCCTTCAATTCTAGATTTATGATGCTTTGTTACACAAATTTGGTTAGAAGTATGGTAGTTGACCATCTAGTGTAGTTATCAATAGAGTGCCTGGTGTGCCTTTGTTCTGGTAGATGCAAAGTGTGATTCCATTCTTGTAGAGTGTTTTTTATTTCTCCATTCCTATTAATTTCTGCAATTGATTCAACGATATTATTTATTGTTTTCCATTTTTATCCTTGGTTGTGGTCTATCAGCACAGATAGTGAAGACTCCTTTGAAATAAAAAGACCTGCCCTGGGTTCACAACTAAAGGTGATTAATACAACACAAAATTTTTGTGCCGTTGTTGGGGAAGGTAGTTGACGATACAGTCAGCCAAGCTATTTGTTTGATGATAGAGTGTTCCTAGTCCACAGATGTTGGGTGGTAAGACGAGAGGTAAGAACCCGTGCATCGCTCTAACATACCTGGGCGGGCTCACCACTTTGACCACTAGGGCACTTAGGGTGTGGAATTTTGGTATTTTCTTAAAACATGTCTTCAACTCTTTAGGTGTTGGGCAGTGAGACAAGAGGTAAGAACCTATGCATCGCTCTAACATATCTAGGCAGGCTCATTGCTTTTGAAACTGAGACACTTAGGGTGTGAATTAATACACATAGGGTCCATGTGTGCAATTGTAGGAATAATAGAGATACCGAAAACACCCCCACTCTAATTAGTCACAGGAAAAATAGGTCGTAAAAAGGAAAAGAAGAGTGTAGATTTGGGGAGGAAAATTTTTTTGGGGGAACTAATTTTAAAAGAAGAAAAAATAATAGTCCATTTTACATAGGGATACAAGGAAAATAGGGCCACATAAATATTCTACCATATCAAGACCTGGATCGTCCCGTTCCTCGACCTCTAGACCTCATCATCCTATAATCAGTATATCCACTCCTGAGATTGGGAATCTAGACTAAGAACAACAGTGGGGAGACAATGAACAAGGTTTGAGGTCAGAAAGCCAAGGGGAGACCAGTGGGGGACATCAAGGGCCTGAGCTAGAAGGGCATCTATTTAGCTACCATTATCCTGATTCAGGTAGCATGGTGAAATAGTCGGCGTTGGGGAAACTTGATCCATCAGTTCCTAACCCCTTACCTATAAGACAATCCCCTAAGTGGTCTAAAGGAGTATCATCACACCAGGAGTTAGGAGGATCAACCATGGGGGATGAAAATACTTCTACAGATGGCACTGCTACTACTTTTGAGTTCTTGATACAAGAGACAAGAGGCGAAGCTCCTATGAAAAATATTCCTTTATCGTCTCTTCCATATTTTAAAGGGATGGTTGTAGAAGATCATGATACTTTTTTGTTCAAATTTGATGTTCTATGTAGAAGTTATGATTACACCTCAGATGCTCAGAAGCTAAAACTATTTCCTACTACTCTAAAAGGAGCAACATTGAGATGGTTTATGGGACTGGGTGTTGGTACTATCTGGACATGGAACAAAATGAAAGAGACATTTCTTTCTAAATATCAGGACTATTTCCGAACCAGGGATTTGAGGGAAGAAATATTCAGGATAACACAGAAGGAGGACGAAATCCTAGAAGATTATGTGGAATGATTCTGTTATAATCTACAGAGGTCTAAATTTAATAATCTAACTCCAGAAGTTTTGAAGACCATATTCATAAGGGGCATGAGAGATGACTGCCTAGAACACCTGAATTTACTAGGAAAAGGGGACATATCACAAGAAACGTTTGATGAAATAATAAGACTCTGTCTGAGGAGTTCAAGAGGATCGACTAAAGGAAGAAGCTCAGTATGGGATCCTTCAGTCCGAATACAGAAATCTACAAGTGGAGGAGTAACCAGAGCAGAGATCGAGAATTTATTTGAAAATTTTAAAACCAACCTCCTTAGTACTTTATCTGCTCAGATAACGATGACACAAATCAAGAAGACACAAGGGGAAGATGACACAGCTTTAGCTGTGTTCTGTCTGAAATGCAGAAAGAAACATCCCTTAAGGGATTGTGAAATGAACAACATCATCTTGTGCAATATTTGTGAACTAGAACATTCTATAGGTCAATGTCTGGAGCTTCCCAGATTGAAGGCAGTGCTTAGAGAGTCGAGTGAAGAAGTTCAGTCTTCCTATTTCATCAGACCTAGGAGACCATGGCAGCCACGACCCCCAGGTATGTCTCAATATTTCTCTTCTTTTAATTTGTGGAATAATTCATATAATGCTCAACAATATCCATGGAAGTACTCTACTCCTTGTCCAACAAGGTTTCCTTCACCTTGGAACCAATGGTCTCCCTCTCCAGCTATTAATTATCCTCCATCTCATACATAGCCTTGGAGTCAAAACTAGAGGGGGAATGCCCAAAGTCCAACCCCCTCTACATTTCCAATGCAACAGTAGTTACAATTTCCTCCTTTCCAAACTCTTGTTCCTACATCGCCTATGCGACCCCAATTACCTGTGAAACCTAACCCTAACCCAAATAATAAGGCAGCCTAGAGCATAGAGGCTCCAACTACCTTCCAGACTTATCTTATCACTCCCGTTGGACTTAATGAAATTCAACTACAGTCGGGTAAGGTGATTAAATCAAACCACTCCCCTGTCATCACCGAGGAGGAATGTGTGTCCTCTAGAGAAGATACAGTAGATCTTGAGGTGGTTGTTACATCTGTAACAGCTGATGTAGTACGGACTGTTACATGTGTAACAACCAACCCAAGAAGAACTGTTTCTCCTGTAACAACCAACTTGAGTAAATATGATACCCTTGTAACAACCAATTCGGTTGTTATGACTTAGAATCCTCCGTATCCCCAAATATTAATGGAGACTGGAACGAATTCACAAACTGAATCCGATTTTCTTAGGAAGTTGAAAAATGTTCACGTACAGATTCTGCTATTGCAAGCTCTTAAAGAAGTACCTATCTATGCTAAAACAGTATGGGGCATGTGCATTAAAAAACCTGGAAGGAATCGTAAGGACCCTGATACTATACATGTGATGGGAAAACTGTCTGAATTGATGACTGATCAACCTCCCTTAACCAAGTATAATGATCTAGGGAACCCTACAATTACTATTTATATTGTTGACCAACCCATAACTAATACATTGATTGATCTAGGGGTGGTCATTATCGTAATGACAAAGAACATTTTTACCACCCTGGGGCTACATGGGCTTTGACATATGCCTACCATGCTTGAATTAGCATATAGGTCCCATGTTAAACTCGAGGGGGTATTGGAGGATGTAGTAATCATAGTAGCTTCCTGGAGGTATCCAAAAGACTTTCTTATCTTGCAAACCAAATCCAACCTGGAAGAACATCCTTTGATTTTAGGGAGACCTTGGCTGGCCACTGCAGATGCATTTATAGGGTGCAGATCCGGATCTATGATGATTTCAGATGAGCAGACTACAAATAAACTTAATCTTTACCCCCCAACAAAACCAAATATGGATTTGAGCAATCCCTGAATCAGATCTTTCCCTACTGCTCCTTACCCTTGGAATGGGATGAATTTGAACCTGAATCAGATCTTTCCCTACTGCTCCTTACCCTTGGAAAAGCCCAATATTTTAAGGATGAGATAGAGGATGATATCATTAATGGCTTTATTAGTAATTCACTTTCTGTCACTTCTATTGAAGAATCAAGGGAGGAAGATGAGGTAGATGATGTAAACTTTGAACAAATGAGAACCACCCCACATATTGACAGTAGTCCAGTTGAAATAGAACCAGGGAAGTATTTGAATATCAATCCCAACCTGACTGCTAAGAAAAATAAATTTTTGTTACAGCTATTATAGAAATACAAAAAGGCATTTGCATGGGACTACATAGATATGAAAGGGATTCATCCCAGCCTGTGCACTCACCACATTTATTTGAAAGATGGTTTTAATCTAGTTAGACAACCGCAGCGCTACATGAACCTTGCACTGAAGGAGGTAGTGAAAGAAGAATTGTAGAAACTCCTAAATGCTAACTTCATTTATCCAATATCTAACAGTTAGTGGGTGTCTCCGCTTGTCATCGTTCCTAAGAAGAATGGCAAGTGGAGAGTCTATGTGGATTATAGAGAACTTAACAAAGCCACTCAAAAGGACCATTTTCCTCTACCGTTTATAGATCAGGTCCTTGACACCCTCTCTGGGAAGAAGTTTTTTTCATTCTTAGATGGGTTTAGTGGTTACAATCAGATACAAATTTCCCCAGAGGATCAGGATAAGATGACCTTTACTTGCCCTTGGGGAACTTTCGCATACAGAGTTCTCCCTTTTGGACTCTGCAATGCGCCAACAACTTTCTAGAGGGAAATACTGGGAATCTTCTCGGATCTGTTGAATGACTGTCTTGAAATCTTCATGGATGACTTTACACCTTATGGTGATGCCTTTGAAACAACATTAGTTAATCTAGAAAAAGTATTGGAACATTGTGTATAGACTAATGTTGCTTTGAGCACCGAAAAATGTCACATGATGATGAATGAAGGGATCGTGTTGGGACACTTCATTTCTGCTGACAGGATCAAGGTAGACCCTGCTAAAATAGAGGTAATCTTGAAAATTCCAACACCCAAGACACAAAAAGAGGTACATAGTTTCTTGGGGCATGCAGGGTATTATAGGAGGTTTATAGAGAATTTTTCAAAAATTGCATCGCCTTTGTTTTCCTTACTTATGAAAGATGTGGAATTTGTGTGGACATGATACAAAATCCTCTTGATATGATATTATTGGCCAAAAATATTTTAGGATGCTAAGAAGTTCATGAAAGGGTGTGATCGCTGCCAGAAGATGGGCCAACTAATGCAATAAGATGAGATGTCATTACATCTGTTATCACCCAAAAATTCTCAAAACATCATTGTGTTAACTCTGATTTTGGTCATGATTTCAAGGAGGTCTACAAGTCATTTTTATGTTTTAATGGGTAGGCGATGGGGTAAGAGTCTCAAAAGTCTCATTATCATATCCAAATAAAGTTTAACAACCTTATTCCATGTCTTAGAAGTCTCACATTCTATTTATAACTCATATATTAAACCATTTTGATTTTTTTTTTGAATGAGCCCCAAAACCACTTTTTCATAACACAGACAATGTAAAATGTTTTTTTTGTGCTACAAAAACGTTGCTCTTTTCATAGCACTTTTTCCCACGCACTACAAAAGCGGGAATTTGTAGAACAGTCTTGTCAAACATCAATCTGTTAACATTACGTTAAAATTTTCATTATTAGGTGTCAACTAGGAGTCAATCCTTAAGCATGCCATCATCCAAAATCATCATTTCGAATTTAGGGCTCATTATGAAAGATATTTTCAAATTCGAAAGGGCTGGCTAGTCTCATCGTTTTAGTTTGCATGCAAACCCTGAAACAGAATTGTTTTCGAACAGTAAGCTTTGGTAATCTTCCACCAAGGTTTTCCTCATCCACAATTCAAGAAAGGCTGACCACCATTGGGAAGCGAGGCTAAGCAACAGAGTTTCAAGCGACGTTGGTTTTGTTACAGGAATTCAGAAGAAAAGATGATAGAGGAGAAGAAACGTCACAGGTCTAGTCGATGTTTAAGAACAGAGCCTGAAAACACCGAGGTCCTAGTTAGAGATAAATCAGTTGTTGAAGCCTTCAAGAAAGTAGGGTGCTGGAAGTTTTGTATGAAATTGCAGGGAGGGCATACGTAGGTGACAAAGGAGTTTGCACTACATTTCACTGGCTCAAGCACAAAGGTAGGAATGCTGAATTTGCAAATTTATCCAGAGGTTATCGCTTTGGTGACAGAGATTCCTAGGGGGCAAGATACATGGTTCAAAAACTTCAGATTCAACATGGAACCATGTAAGGTGTTTCTAAAGCTAGAGTTTATAGAAACCGACCTAACCAAGGCAGTTCCCAAAGACTACATCAAGGATAGCTTTGCCAATTTTCTCTTCAACATTCAACGTTATTTTACCTGTGAAGGCAGATATCAAAAGGTCTATTCATATCATTTTAAACTTCTGTTGCATTTTACTAGTATGATTTATTTAGATTTGCCTTACTTCTTATTTTGAAGTGTAGCTAAGATGGCAGATAAAGTATAGTTGAAATCTCAAGGATGTGAAACTTCCATGTTTCATCATGGTTTAATTAAACTAATAGTTCTTCATGAACTCAAAAGGATCAACAAAGAATGGTCTTCGTTTTTTTTTTATGTGACTTTGGAGTAGAAAAACAAGGTCTAGACATTAGCCCTAGGGTCAAGGGAACTCCATCAGCAGAAACTAGAAAGTCTGTAATATCCGGGGCAAAAAGGTATGTTAATTTGAAACCTAGGAAGCAGGTGAAAGAGCAAGTAAGAAAAACACCAGTGGTCATCCTTGAAACTCCTAAATCTACAAAGGAAAAGATATCTGAGGTTAAAGGAAGGACACAAGAACAGTCAGCCAACAAACCAGTTCAAAAGAGATTGACTAGAAGTCAAATTGCAAAGGAGAAAGGGAAAATAGTGATCTCGGGAGAAGGTTCAAGCTTGAAGGGTGATTTAAATGATATTTTAAAAGCCATTGATATTGGAGAACCCCCTTTGGTGCAGGCAGATGTGATAAAATTTGATCAAGGAAAGTCAAAGAAAATGAAACCCTCCAAGAAATTGGAATTTGAGGATGATGTTACAGCCTTTGTTTTCAAACCCAGAAAACCCTTAACCAGGCAATCCAAGAAGATGTAAGAGTCCAATATTGAGCTGGGAAGAATAGAAGAAGCATCTGCTATTCAAGACGAGTTGACAGACATTCCATCTCCAAGACCTGAAGGTGACAAAAACACAGTTCCTTCCACTCAAACAAAAAAAGTCAGTTACGAGGTTACGGAAGAAAGGTTAAAAGCTGCTAACAATGAAATTGTTGGATTAAGAGTGAGAGAAAGAGGGCATGCTACTGAAAGGATAGAATTCAAAAGGATGAAGGCTCTTTGGGAAGCTGAAAATGTGTCCAAACCAGAAATAGTAAACAATGAAACTCAGTACTTTACCTGGACTGTTCCTGCAATCAAAGAAGCCAGATTTGTAAGGAGGATTAATGCTTAGCTGAGAGCTACAAACAGGGGTTTGAAGAGACAAATTGAAGACCTAGAAATACAACTAACCAAATCTGGAAAAGGGTCTACAACAATAATGAAACAGGGTGATGAAAAAGGGCAGTGAAGGATATATATTAAAACAGTTTTGGCACATAAAAAGAGTTTTGGCATATAAAAGGAAGAACAGTTGTGAAGAAGAACATCTTATAAGGGTAAGTGGTTTGAATTTTGGTTGATCATATCAGTCTTCATGGAATTTTGAAAAACTCCCAAACTACAGATTTTTGAAGGCCGTGTTAAAAAAAGCATACACAGCAGTTTCGTAGCGCACTACAAAACTACTGGAGATGATCATTTTTCTCTTTATAGATGTTTTTCGAAGGTAAGGTCTAATTAATTTCAAGTTTTGAAGTTGTTGGTAGACATGGGATCATATGTGAAGCTTCAGATGGTAGTGGTGTAGATAGAAAATTCTCAAGGAGCATTTCATAAGTAATATGAAGGTTGTGCTATGAAAACAGAGTATTTTCGTAGCACAGTCGTATTCCAACCTTTCCACAATATGTTCAAGTTTCCTTTTTTAAACAAGTGGAAAGTGAAGTTTTTATGGATTATTAATGCAGACCACATGTACACTAACAAAACTGTTTGAAGATAAGCATTAAGGATTAAGGACCTTAAAAGGAGGAACTCTGTCTCCTAGTTTTCAGGACAGTTAGGCCATGACTCAGCAGGTTTTGTAACAGCACTATGGACATCATCAAGCTCAAAGACATGGCTTGGAATCTAATTAAAGAATGTATTGAAGTCATAGATTAGGTTTTTGGAAGCATGTTTAAGGAGTTTCACTCCTATTTGTATTAGGACTCTTAAAGACAGCTAGTTTTCAAGTTGTAATTAAGTAGGTTGTTTGATGAATAGATAGGTGTCAAAGTTAGGAATTTTAATTCCTCCAAAGATGGATCATAGTATCCAAAGTTGTAAAAATCTATATAAAGCTTGAGAATCGAATTCCTCAGGGTTGGTAATTTCATTAGCAAAAGTAAGTTGTGTTATTGTAAGAAACTGTGGTTTTCATACTTAATACTGACATCAATTTGACTACTGAAGATTCAAAAGGAGTTTATGTGTTTGATGTTCTTATGGCCTTGTTCAATTACTTATTTGCAGTGGTATGAGCTTGTGATAATTAGAATTCATTGGAAAATGCTCTAACTTCCTTCACATGATTGTAAACTGTGTTGTTTCATTATGCTACTATTTTATTTATAAACCTAAACTCTAAGTGCCTTGACTTCCATGTTTTGCTGATCATGTTGTTTTGTTGAAGATCATCTTAACTCCATAGCCCAATAGATGTTTGCTAATCTTTGATTCAACCAGTCAACCAGTTATTCATTTTTCCATTTTGTTCCTAGAGTTAGCCATCTAATCATTAATAAAAAATATTAAACCTATTGAGAGAGCCCTCTTAGGTTGAGGAGGCTAAGCCTCAACCAAAAGATTGGTTTGAAAGAGTTACTCAGAGTCTACTTGATTAGTAGCCTATCAAGGTCAGATTTTGTGATAACAACAACCTCAAATAATATTATAACCATTTGAGAAATGGGCTTTGGATTTCATGGGACTAATTAATCCTTCATCTCAAGAGAATTCCTACATCTTGTTCTGCATGGACTATGTCACAAAATGGGTCGAGGCAAAAACACTAACTAGAGCCACAGAGAAGGCTATTTCATACTTCTTATTTGAAGACATCTTTGTCTGTTTTGGGATACCCAAGGAGATAATGACAGATGAAGGGCCCCAATTTACATCTCACTTAATCCAAAAGTTGGTTGAAAAGTATAAAATCCATCATAGAATCACTTCACCTTATCACCCACAAGAAAATGGCCAAATGGAAAGCACCAACAAAGTCATTGAAGAAATTCTTACCAAGACTGTGGCTAGCCACTAAAGGAATTGGGTTGATAAACTTCTAGAAGTTTTGTGGGCATTAAAAGCTATATGGAGGAATAGTACGGGATTATCACCATATGAACTTGTGTATGGTAAAAATCCCTTATTCCCTATAGAGTTTGAAATTAAGACATTGAGAGAAGCATTTTAGGTAAGTCTCGATCTGGCTACAGCAAAAAACAATGGTTGAACCAGCTCAATGAATTGGAGGAGAAACGGTTGGCTTCTATCCAGTAAACAGAGATTATCCAGTAGCAGAGAGCTAAGTGGCATGACAGGTTTATCAAAAAGAATAAATTTCAGAAAGGAGATTGGGCTCTCTTATATGATTCGAGATTCAAGGATTTCAAGGGTAAGCTCTGCACCAGATGGCTAGGTCCCTATGAAGTTGATGCAGTCTTTGACAATGGGACTGTGAATTTGGTTACCATTGACAGTGTGAGGACACCATTACTTGCTAATGGGCACTGTCTTCGGTTATATCATAAACTGGCTTCAAGGGATTCATTTGTTAACATTGTCACAGATTCAGACCTTCAGATTACAAGAGCAGGGGAAAACCCCCCTGTGCTGCCAAAATTTTAAACTTTCCAATAAGTGTAACAGCTGAAAACCAACCTCGGTTGGCAGCTGTTACACCTGTTTAGAAAATAAAAAATAAAAAATAAATAAATAAATAATAATAATCTGACTGTGAAAACCTCTTTTTAGGGGTGTAGACATACAATTTTTGTGATAGTTGAAAACCACTTTGTGGTGGCTGTTACACACTTTCATTGAAACAACATTTGTCATTTCATGCATATCTTATAATAATGTTGTTACAAGCCTGTTTTTAGTTCTTTGTTTTTTTATCTTTGTGGAAAATTTCTGGAAAGGAGTATGCCAGTTGTCTTGCCTGTTACACCTATAACAACTAACAACTTTCAAACCGTGATCGAAGTGAATTTATCCATCGCGATATACAACATTCGTCACCATGATTCAGGAGTACTTGCCATGATCGTCAAAAATTAATTACGCGCACCTCATCACCAATTTATTCCTCCCAAATCATACTAGGTACGTCATGGAACGATAATATCATTGTCCTCTTTTATTTAGCAATTATGAAAATTTAATGTGATATCCTTTTTACGACCGAGGACAACTGTCAAATTTAAGTCGAGGGGAGGGAGAATTGCTTCATGACCTGTGCATGACTTGCAAATTTTAAAACTGGAATTAAAGAATGATGATTTTGTAATCATTATCATTTATAACCATCATTGTAAAATTTTATGACCGATCATGCCGAAAAGGGAATTGTACCTCAAAACAAATCCTCCATAACTTAGCATTAATAGGGAAGTAATATTGTGCAGTATGAACCTTGATTTGAAATCCCTGCCTTTAACCTCAATGTGTCAGCCTACCATCACCCATTGCTGAAGCATTGTATTCTCATTCAAAACTCTCAGACCGAAGCATAGGAGAAAAATTTGCAGAGCTAGAACAACTAAGCATTGTGTCGTTCCTTCAGAATTTCTCAAGAAAAGAAGAGAGAATAACAAAGTGTTGCACCAACATAGAGATGGGTGGGGTGAAAGTTTGACATGAACCAAACTCAACCGAGGCATTGGAAAGTTGTCCTGAAGCATGCCAAATTTTCAAGGATGCAGGTTGGTTTGGATTTTTCCAAAGGCTGGAGGGATCGGATGAAGCAATTGCTATGGAATTTTCTAAGAATTTGAACAAGTGTCAAACGAAGGTCAGGGGGTTGCAGTTGGAATTCATAGAAGAGGTAATTGCTCGTGTGAAGGCAAGAGTTGGTTCAAAAAAAAGATCAATGACTCCTCTTTGAAGGAGGACTTTCTCTAAGGGGAAGAACGACTAGAAAAGAAAGGAAGAGGAATTGATAGGTTATCGCTTCCCCAACCATGGGAATATGTTTCCTTTTACCTCATTAAGTACATCACCTGTGAGGGAAGGGAGACAATTATATTTAATTATCACTTCCCATTGTTGAATCACCTCTGACATCAACAAATGATAAACCTCCCGTATTTTCTGCTGGGGAACATCAGGCATATGGCTGCGGCAGTGAAAATAGCTGCACATCCGGAGAACTACATCACAAACCATAGTCTTATTAAGATAATTGTGCTAGATGCCCTGAGTCAACAGGGCAAGAGCTAGGATGAGTTCATGAGGAAGAAGGCTAGGACTTCTCGAAGAAAGAAATTCAGGACTTCTGAGGAAGCTCTGGAGGAAACTAAGGAACAGGCCCAACCTTTGAAAGTAAGGGGTGAAAAGAGACCAGTTGACAAGCCGATAGGTGATAAGCAGTCGAAGCAGAGAGTGAAGGTTAGTAGACATCCAAAACCCCCATCCACATCTGAGAAGAGCAAGGAAGAAACAAATCAGAAAGAAGAAGAGTAGGCTTGGCTGGAGGGACCCCCCTCACCAAGTAAGGATGAGACCCAATCTTTATTGCTTAAAATTGAAAATTTAAAGAGATAAAATGAAATGTTAAGACAGTAGTTAGCAGAGAGTAAGGTGGAAGCAAGGGTCTTAGGGTTAGATACCTTGGTTGAGGTCGTAAATAGGTTCAGGGAGGAAAATGCCTCAGGTTCTGTGTACACGGCTTGTGCTAAAGAACTAGTACCAGCAGGGTACAAAGTTTGTGTGGAGAACACCTTTTTGAGGGAAACACAAACTGAGTATTGGGAAGATGACACAAAAGAACCCGCTGAAGACGCTGCTGATACACAAGAAACAACAACTGAAATAGAGCATCCCACGAAGAGTAACTGGGAAGCTAACACACAAGAGCTCGTTGAAGACACTGATACACAAGAACCAGCAGCTGAAATGGAGCATTCCACAGAGAGTAACTTGGAAGATGATACACAAAGACCTATGGATGACATTATTGTTACACAAGAACCAGCAGTGGAAGCATATTCTAACCAAGGAGAAAAATAAGAAGTTGTTACACAAGAACTTGTGGATGACACTATTGTTACACAAGAACTAGCAGTGGAAGCAGAAGCTAACCAAGGAGAAAAAGAAGAAGTTGTTACATAAGAACCCATTGATGACGTTGTTGTTACACAAGAACTAGCAGCTGAAATGGAGAAACTCCACCCTCAGGAGGTTGTTACACCTTCAATTGATATTGCATGTGAGAGAACACAGGGTCCTAATGAAGGATGGTGTTCAAAAAGAGTTTTGTTGATATTGAAATTAAAAAAATCGAAACAGCAAGCACTCACTTTGCAAGATGGAGTGATATCACTTAGGGAACATCAAAAATGATGAATTCAATTTGGGAGAAGTTGACAGAGAAGGAGATTGTGAAAGGATGGGAAGAATGGAGGAGTAACGAAGCTATGAAGAAGAAAGAAGAACAGCTGCAGCTGCTATAATGGTAGGTTCTGGACCTAACGAATGATAAGAAAAAGATTTATGAGCCTGCCCTGAACTTGTTAGGCTGCAGGAGGCCTTCCCCATCATATCCAGTTTTCCTATGGGAATGATATTATTTATTTCAATTAAGATAAGTTATTGAAAATAGACCATATCTAGGTACTTCTCCCCTCACTTTCCTAGAATTTTTTTGTGCATGTCACTTCGATAAACAAAGCTTACTCTGCAAGTTGCTTTTACATAATATGATTTGTCAATATGATAGTATAAAGATGGTGGCAACTATTTTATCTTATATGGGGGATTTTCAGTTGCGCACCTTTATTTCTTTTATGAGAAATCAAATTGAATGACACTTTTCCATGAAGTCAGCTAAAACTAATGAGGAAAAAGCAGCATTATGGATTAGGGAAGAACCGAGAATGGCCACTGAATCGAGACATGAGCTCAAATTATTCTTAATTACTCTGGATGTTAGGGGGCAGGAAGCCACCTACAAAAAGAGGATTGTGGGGGTTTTCCTTAATCTTTATGCACAAATGAAAAGCCTAGCACTAACAGGGTGCCTCAAGCGCACAAAAGCCAACAATGTCGAATTACAAGAAGGGGATCATTTCAGATTCTAGAATTTTGTGATTGTTGTTACATGAGTAACAGAATATACCCGGGTGATGAAAACACTGGGAGCCTTCTGGATCAGGCTTAGGTTCAGATACCCTTTGATTTAGTTGCTAGTGCAGGAATACCAGTCTCATGACCACTTGTGTGATTATGAAGAGGAGTCTTGGCCACAACAGTTGATGGCTACTTAGGGATTTAGGTATGCTAATGAAGACACTGTCGGTGCTTATAACATTACATATTTGCATTGGAGATACAGTAGTGGCAACTGAGGTTTTACATGAGTACATGCAATTGCTTCAGTTGGGCCTCATGCAATTTCTTCAGTTGGGGGGAGATGTTGGGTGTAGCTTTTGTACCTATCTTCTATACTTTCTTTCCCCATTTTTGACCTTTTTCCCTTTGAACCTACAGAACTTTGCATATTAACTGCCTCTTTCCTTATTATGAACAACATATTTTGTCATCATGTTATTTTTCCATTTTTGCTAGATATAATGATGCAATATTCCTTTTTATGGCTAACTGGGGCAAACGTCGGAGAAGTATTTTGGTTCCTTTCCTCTTTTTCAGGTGCTACCCATGAGAGCAAGGTTATGAAATGAACAACCACATCGATTGATCCATGAGCATGATGAAACAGATTGTTGTTACACCACATTGTTGTCACAGACTTTGTTGTTACACCACGTTGTTGTCACAGACTTTGTTGTTACACCACGTTGCTATTACAGATTGTTGTCATTATATTCCGGGTGCCGTTACAAGTCGTTGTTGTTACCAAATGTTGATGTTACATCCCAAATTTTTGTTTTACCGTAGGATGCTGTTACACCGTAGCTATCAAGCCGTGGGCACTATTCAACGCGACAACTATTGTAGAGTTACAAATTATCTATTTCGAAAGTGACAGATCTAAGTGGTTATGATTCCAACTGATGTATTTGAACATGACTTGTATTTAGGAACTTGTTATAACAGTTTCTATTTATTGATCAGCATGAGAATCGTGAGATTCTCATGACTGATTTGTTCCTAATTTTTGGGTATGTAATTTCTATAAGAGAAGCTCAATCCCTCGAGCACAGGGGGTGGAACCTAGAGCACTTCTACTCTGATCTTTTAACTCGTAATTATTTTTAATATCAAGATACTATGGTGTTATTGTTACTGTTTTGAGTTGACTTCTTAACTAAGTTTGTGTTCATTTTTGCGCCCTGCTAGGGAGGAAGGGACCTCCTCTTTAGCAGGGACTTTAGTGGTAGTAGTTGTATATTATTCCTTTCCTTCAGTATATGCACAGTTTTGTTGTCGTTGTATAATTTGTAGAATAAATCTGCTTCAACTCCATATTTATGGTGCACTGTTACATAGATTTGGTTATAAGTATGGTAGTTGACTAGCTAGTGTAGTTATCAGTACAGTGCATGCCGCAACTTTGTTCTGGTAGATGCAAAGTGTGATTCCATTCTTGTAGAGTGTTCTTTATTTCTATATAAATGTTAATTCTCGCAATTGATTTAGCAACATTCTTTACTGTTTTCCATTTTTATCCTTGGAAGTGGTGTATCGGCACAGATAGTGCAGACTCCTTTGAAATAAATAGACCTACCCTGGGTTGACAATTAAATGGTTACAGTCTTAATCAATTAAAGGTGATTAATACAACACAACAACAAGTTTTGCAGGATTCGAACCCATGACCACCCACGGTGCTACCAAACCTAATACCAGCTCTCCTTCTCAGTGTTCCTCAATATATAACGAACCTATAAAACTTTTGGTGTGAATCACATAATCAACTATAGAAACAACGAAGCCTATGGAACTCGAACCTATGACCACCTACAATTAAACACTAGAACACTTCACGCTAACCACAATTTCATATGTTTTTTTGGTAACCAATCGACTCCATTCCAAGTTCCATGCTACCACACATGTATATATTTGAATATGGGTTCATTCAAGGCCAACTATTAGGTTTTATGGAGGTAACGTTGAGGGTTCCTCTTATGACCATATGAGGCTATTGATTGGATATAATAGAGCTAACATTGGGGGTTAACCATATGACCAAGACTTTATTCCTATGTCATGATTAGGGCAACCCTGAAGTCATTAGGGCTTTCCCCTTTTCCATATGACCATACAATGTGATTTGGACCTTATCTGTTCATAAAAAATAAAAATAAAATTGCGAGTTATGCAGGGTTTGAACCCATGACCATCCACGGTGCAACCAAACCTAATACCAACTCTCCTTCTCAGTGTTCCTCCATATAACGAACCTATAGAAGTTTTGGTGTGAATCACATAATCAACTAGAGAAACAACGCAGTCTATGGGACTTGAACCTATGACCACCTACAATTAAACACTAGAACACTTCACACTAACCACAAATTTTTATGTGTTTTTTGTAACCAATCGATTCAATTCTAAGTGCCATGCTACCACACATGTATATATGTGAATGTGGCTTCATTCAAGGCCAATGATTAGGTTTTATGGAGCTAATATTGAGGGTTCCTCTTACGACCATATGAGGCTAGTGATTGGATACAATGGAACTAACATTAGGGGTTCACCATATGATCAAGCCTTTATGCCTATGTCATGACCAGGGTAGCCCAGAAGTCATTAGGGCTTGGTCCTTTTTCCATGTGACCATACAATATGATTTGGACCTTATCTGTTCATGAGAAAATGTATGTTTACATAACCATGATGTCATCATGTCACGTAGCACCCTTTGAGGAGTGCCATGTGTCACTCAAATTTGGCCCACTTGGCCACCCAATAATGTCGACTTGAAATTTCATGTGGCACCATGTTGTACAGTCATGCCATTATTTATGCATAAATTGAATGCTACCACATGAGAACCAATCTCATGTCGCAATGTGTGTACCAATCTCATGCTACCATGTGTGCACCAATCTCATGTCAGCATGTGTCAACTGCTCATTTATCACCCACATCGTCCATCTGGCAATAATGTGTCATCCTATCATTAGTTCGAGTGGATGGTCAAGATTCTGTGTAGCGAGGGATAGGGATTCCTTAGTGAGGGTAGGAGTGTTGTGAAGGAGGAGTAGAGGTTCTGATCATTAAAATTCATGCATGTTGGTATACCACCCACCATAGATTTCTCACAAATCCATGGATCTTCCCATAAAGTGAAAAAACTTTAACAATTTTGAGGGTTTGACGCCTTTTCACCAATGTGTACTTTCAAACTAGCTTCTCTTCTCATTCTGGAGGAGTTTGACCAAGTGTAATAAACCATTGGAAACCTCTCAGATAGGAATATCCAACCAGACCTTCTGCATACTCATTTGATCGTCATAACTTCAAAAAATTCTCAATGATATCTACGGTATCATACCTCCTTTGACATCAATTACATGATATTAGTTGTCACCAATGTGAACACACTATCCAACATGACCTCATGTGAGGCTATTTATAGATATCTAGCTCTTAGTATATCATATTTTTTATAAGATAAGTCCAAAATATAGGAAATAGAGTCACATATGGATAATATTAAATAAAATTTGACAATTCTCAAGGAAAACCATCAAATGGCATAAACCATGATGAAGTAGTTGGCATATCAACATCAAAGTGAAAATAATTTGAGGGTGATTGGGTATTGATGAGACTATAGCCTTATAAGCAATATACACTCAAACAAAAGAAGAATCATAACTTAGCTATAAAATTTTATCGACATGGCAAGATTATTTGAAGGTCTGATAATTGGTGTATGAGTTAGATTTTCCTTCTTCTCTCATTCATAAGGTCTTTCATTTATCTTTCCTAAAAGGGGTTGTGGGAAAAACTATGCTAATGCAAACAAAAATTCCAAAATTACATGAAGAATGGAAGTTGATTATTGAACCAAAAAATAGTTATGGATCAACATTCTCTATATCTTTGGAATAGGACTATTATGGGGTACCTAATCATGTAGAAGAATATGCCTCGAGAAGAAGCTATGTGGGATAATGAGTAGTTCATGAAGAAACGTTCTCAATTACAATATTTGAGGGAAAAGATTTTCTAAAATATGGGGGGCTATGTTAAGGACCTTGGACGCAAATATTAAGGCCCTCATAAGTATTCATTATTTTTTTATTTGATATATTAGGAGGTTGCTAGAGCCTTTCGTTGTACCCTTTAATTTTAATTGTATCATCTTTCTCCTACATATATACCAAGGAGAGTTAGTATTAGGATCATCAAATCATGTCTTATGTATTGTATTCATTGTAAAATGAGGTTTCCTCCTTGGTTTCAATTGTAAATATTGGTTTCTTATCATTTTTAAGGAACGCGATTTATAATAATAAGAGATAAGGGTAGGGAGAAAGTAGGACATAAGGGAGGACCTTTTTACTTATGCATTTACCATCATCTATGCCTCTAGATCTTGTTAAGTTCCTCCAAACATGAAACATGATTATATGTAATAAATTATGCTATGATTTCCTCTTTAAAACCAATATTGAAGTATTATTTATAAAGGAATTAGGTAGTCCCTCTGTGGGGATGGATAATTGCACTAAATTTGCAATAAAAAGTCTTGTATTATGCTTTCTTTGTGCAACTAGGTTAATTTTCCCAATTAGTGGCAGTCTTTATCAAAACAAGGATATGTAGCTTTCACAAATTAGCGTCAAGCCATGTAACCTCCATAAGTTTGTTATATCATTTCCACCATTGTCATATTTTTATTTCTAGGAATAATTCTCCGACTCAAATTTTCATCATGACATCAACAATTCTATGAAAAAAGAATGTAATAAACATATAATAATAATATAATTAAGCTAATAAAATGTGAAAAAGCACACATAATTCTATAAAAGAAAAATGTAATAAACATATAATAATAATAATATAATTAAACTAATAAAATGTGAAAGAGCACACATAGATTCACCTTCTAACTTGTCAATACTTATAAATTCATCATTTTTATTAATCACTTATTATTCATTACATTTTTAGATAAGTCCAAAATATATTTCAATTATTAATGTTAAATTTCAAATTTATTACTTTTTATATTCATGTTTTTCTCTAATTTCTTAGTTAAATCTATACTTACCTAATTTAAATCCTTACTCACCTAATTAATTATATAGTTACAATTTATTAGTCCCTGCCTTTAGCGGGACTATAGCGATCGATTGATCGTTGACCCTGCATTAATTCATCTTTTGACCGATTTTTTTTCCGCCTATATGTATTTTAACCAAAGTTTAACGCTGACAATGTCATTCACTGAAATTTTAACCAAAGTTTTTCTTTGAAAAATATTCTATCTTTTATTACGGCCTTCACGTGGCCTGATACAGAAATTATGTTGCACTTCATTTTATATCCAAAGTTCGGGCAGCAGTGATTTTTTCGTGCTTTCATTTTATCCAAAGTCCAGTTGGGGCCACTTTTTATTAATATGAAACCACGTGTTGGGTTAGCAAAGTTAGAGAGGAAGCCAAGTGTTTCATGCATGTCACGTAGCTGTGGCTGAGCTTTCAAGCTAAATTACCTTCTATGCTTGTTCCTTATTGTGTTCTTCTATTCCTTGTCTCTGTAATTGAATTTTCAGCTGAGGAAGATATTAGTGTGTGTTTATCCATCAACATGACATCGAGCGAGAGACCACCTTCTGGTTACATAGCTTCAACCCCAGAAGATGTACCAGGGAAGCCACGCACCGTGGGATCCCACCTGATAGATGCAGGTGCCCAGATGCTTCAGAGCTTCACCCCTATGAAGCAGTTTCAACAGGTATTTGATTTCTTGATCTTTCTTCTTTTAATTTCCTGAAGTGTTATCATATTGAATTACTAGAACAAAACCATGAGCTAGTAAATGTTTTCGTTTCTCATCAGAGAAATTGGTTATGCTTCTTCAAAATTGTTTTCATTATAAAAATGATTACAAGTAATCAGTAACAAAAAAAAAAAATTCCCTAATCAAATTGCTAGAATGCTAACCTGCTGCAGTGCTCCGGAAATTAATGATAAATCACCTCTGTGGAAGCCGCGTGCAGAAGACTGGTATTGATATTCTGATGGTCATTCAACACGCTCTCCTTGAGCTGAAGGTGAGTGGCGTCAATGCATTTTGTATAATTTTCAACTTCTATGTCCCAATTTTTTTTCTCTGAGTCATTATCGGAATTCAAAGTGCCTCCATCCATGGAGTTACAATAGCAAACCCCTTATCATAACGCTTACTCGTATGTAATCACTTGACAATAGAGACCCCAGTACTATTTTCTTGCTACGAGGAATCCAAACAAATAGAGAATAAAAGGCTGAGATGAACACCATACTTGAGATTGAAATAGGTCATAGGATGCCCTGCTGCTTGCTCGCTTGATGACTGATAGAAGAAAATAGCAAATTCAATTTCGTTTGTATTTTATCCCTGAATTAAAATAAGCATTTGCCACTAATGAAATCAATAGGACAAGTGGATATAGAAACTTTCTCTCCGCAGAGGGCTTTTGCAACAATTCGCGTCCGATCCTGCCTAGTGGTGAACTTGGAGAATTTCCTAATCAGGTAAACCCCTCTAGCCACACATAGTGCCTTGAGCACTGCATTTATAACCCTGCTTGCGCTTCCACTTCCACTTCCACTTCCACCTTTGTTATTATTATCCGTATAAGCAGGCGCTCCACTGCAACTGCTCGTTTCCTCCTCCCGCAAACAAATTACATCAACCATCTTGTACTGCGTTGCCTTCAGAGAGATTGATTCAATCATTTGTTTGCCACACTGGATTGTGTCGCGTGCTAGAGGATTTAGTGCCCAACGTTGCTAGTGTGTTTGGAAGAGGGCCCAACCCACAGGTTCTCGTATTTAGCAATTTAAATTAACATCCAAAAACTTGAGAACCCAACCAGGTTCGAACCTGTGAACTCGCATAGCCAAAGCCAAAGCCGAAATGGAAGAGGGCCCAACCCAGTTCGAACCAGTGACCTCTTGATTTACAGTCATGTTAGAGTCGGTCTAGTTATCCCTCCATCAGAGATCAAAGTTCTTTTGCATTTCATGATTAGGTGTCCCATCAGTTTTGATCAGTTGCATTTCGTTAGGCATGCCATAACTCTGATGGAGCGGTTTGTGTCATTCATTCCCCTCATGCTTGGCACTGTTGTTTCAGGCCTGTTTATTAAAATAAGTCTTCAAAGGTCATTTACAATCATGTTTTAAATTTTGAGGTCTTAGGTCTAGGGTTGAGTCAATTTTGTCTTGAAAAGTCTTAGAAGACCAGCAAGCCAGAGGGATGTTTTTGATAGATCATCACTTCAATAATTTTCATCATTGTACAGCTGAATTAGGACTTCTCTTCAAAACTCCGTTTTGAAGATAAGTCGCCATCTCTTTTTTGTAAAAATTGTCAAAATTTTCAGTTCTTCAATCGTTCAAGTGCAGCCTTAGTCTCCTTTGCCAGAGCATATCAGAGCTATCCCTGCAAAAAATTATCAGAGAAAATCATTATTTCAACCAATTTTAAAGGGGAAACCAAAAAGGTCAAAGCCTATTAATTTTGAAAAAGTGTCAACAACCAAACATAAGAAAATGGGTTTTGGGTTAAGCAAAAATCAACAAGGAGTCTATATGAAGATATTTCTCCTCATTTGCAACCCATTCCACATTCCAAGAGCAAAGAGCATTGCTCTAAGGCGATTTTGTGAGTTTGTGAGCAAATCGGCTGTTTCCAGGGCACGCTACGCATCAGGTTGGGCGCGTGACGCACCAATGGCGGGCTACGCATCAGGCGACAATTTTCAGTGTTATTTTACACGGGTGAGGCGCATCAGGAGCGCGCGGTGCGTTGTGTGAGGCGCGCGGCGCATTGGAGTTTATGCCCAGACTTTGCCTAAAACACACTCAAACACCTCTTCTCACGCATCAAATCACAGGTAGGCTTTTATCCACGGCTCATTCTTAGTTTTGAAAGGTTTATGTAAAGAAATTATGCTATATTTGCCATGAAAAACCAAGTGTAAAAACCCTCATTTTCCATTAGTTTGCTGTGAGGATTTAAATGCCAAGATGCTGTAGGGTTTTCAAACATAAATGTTGCCAAGGTTTTCCGATTTCCTGTGTTTCCCACCCCCTATATTCACCAATATTTTCCCCAATAATTCCTCATAAAACCCTACACTATTCTCCCTCAAATCCTAACCCCTCCCTTCTACTACAAACATATTTCCCTACCCTACCTCATCCCAAACCCTAAAACTTCAAGATTTCCATGCCCCTTCCCTTCCCTAAATTCCTTGTTTTATTTCCATTGTCCCCATTTCCCTAATGTTTCCCCTTTACTAACAATTCCCTTGTATATTTGTGTCCCCTTGGTCACAGCATTTTGAGAAAAAAGAAAAAGTCTACAGTCAATTTTGCACACAGTTGTATATCAGCATATATATATTCGAGCTACCTTGTTTTTAAGGAACATGTTAGAGACCGAGTCATCTTATGAGCAGGATTATGATAGTGATTCTACACCAGAGGTAAGTGTGCCAAGGAGGTATCACAAAGGTGGCAAAGGTGGTCGGCATGTCAGGGAGGAGCCTACTTCTTTGGCTCAATTGCAAGCTTGTCCACTTGCAATGGACTGTTTTCGGTATCAATCATGTTTTGAATACTGTGAGCGGATCTCACAAATCCAGCATCATCGGGAACTAGTTCGTTTATTTGTTCTACATTTGCAGGACGGTCATGTAAACCTTGCCGGAGTGAATTTCACCTTGTCACCCGAGATTATTGCTCAGGCCACTGGGATACCAAATGTAGGGGAGGAATGGAATAAACACCAGTAGTTAGACAGATTTCACTATGAGCCATATATTAAGCCCGAGTGTATAAGACACTTGACTGCAGTTTTTCCTTTTAGATTCCTAAGGGATGAGTATGCACCATTGATGAAACTCATCATTCGATATTTCAGTTGCGAGGGCAGATTCTCACGTCTCTATGCATACCATGTCCGTTTGTTGATGCATTTTACCAGGGTACGTATGATGAACATTCCATTTTGATTGTGTCGCAACATAGAGAGGATGGTGCCTTTAGTACAAAGGAAGAGCCCAGCACATCAGCATAAGAGCATATATCATTATGCATTGATTAAAATTGTAGTGATGCATCAGTTGGCACAACAGGGCATTACTTGGGAAGATTTCATCTCCCGTGATTACTTTGCACCATTACAGCCACCTCCCGAGATAGTTCATGATTAGGGAGGACCTTCACACCAGCCAGACATTCCCAAGACTTAGCATATAAGTGCTCCTCCATATGTGACATACCAGCGAGGTCACAGGGCATTATTTGCATCTACACGACGAGTACTATCTCCACCTGGGGTGGAAGGGGTCTCGTTGACTTCATCAGCACAGCGAGTGTTATCTTCACCTCGTGTGGAAGGGGCCTCACTTTCGACAGCAGCACCACAGGTATAGGATAAGGGCAAGAAGCCCAAGCATGAGGAGGGACCTTCAGGTGAGCCATCTGGTTTTGTTACTATTCATGATGAGACAGCTTCAGAATCAGAGAAGACCCAATATATCAGGTATCTAGAGCAGCGGAATAAATAGCTTGAGGACCAGCACATGATCATAGAGCTACAGAACATCCGTGAGAATCGCCAAGCTGCCCAACATAGAGAAATTGAGTTCACCTCTCTAGAGCGACAGGTAAATGAGGATCGAGAGGCTAATCTCGAGAGGGTCAACATCTACTTGGAGGAACGGATGAAAAGGGCCGACAGAGATCATTCATTATTGAAAGACATGGTTATGCATTACAAGGTCCGTAACCTGGTTTGCAAGGCGCGAATTAGGAGTCTTAAGGCAAAATTGAGGAAAATGGTCAAGAAGCAAAAACGACAAAATGAGCTTGATCGTCTTCGGATTTTGGCCGAAGCCTCTTCAACTGAGCATAGTACTTGATTGGGGACCCCCAGCCCAAATTTCAAGAAATTTGGGGAAAATTTTGTCAATTTTGAAATTTTTGTGTAAAAAACAGGTTTTTTGGCTCAACACGTAGTGCGCTGCGCGCTACCCATAAGATTGGGAGGTCCAAATCACGAAAGGTTTGCATTTTTGGATTTTTCATGATGAAATACACCTGCCCAGCTACTGCCAAGGCATTTCATCAAGGTTTGGGTCCCGAAAAGGTCAAAAACATGCAAAAAATGACCTCACTGCTCCTTTTTGGACACACAGGAAGCAGCCTTGGGAGAATGCACTTTTGGAGGGGAAAATGGACATCAAATTGGAAAATTCCACTTGGGTTGGAAAGTAGACATCTAGGGCTTTCTAACAAGCCAACCTGAGTTCAATTTTCATGCTGGGAAGTGCCCCAAAAGTAGGTGGAAAGGCGTGCTATGCATAGGGCTTAGGCGCGCTACGCATCAGGATTTTTTGCAAAGTTTTCATCTTCAGCTCAGGAAACGAAGCCAGTTTGACCAGTTTTGACTTGTGATAGGATTTTTCACCCTCCTTGATGTAATTAATGGAACTTTATGTTGACTTGACACTTATTTACCTATTCTAGATGATTCATTCATAAAATAGCAAAAATTTAATGAATGAATTGGTTTCCTAGCTTATAGAGGCAAGTTGTTTTGACTGCCTAGATTGTAGTGCTTTATTTAGAATTGGTTGAAACAGCTCCTAGGATGATGAGCTCGACCCCTAGAGGCAAGGGAATGTGTTAGCTTGCCTATATTATGTATTTTCTTAGTCATTTTCAGGGTTGGACTCTTGGGAATAGCTTGATACACTATTGTACATATTTTATCTGCAATTTTGGCAAAGGATAGACCAGGGTTTTGCAGCACTATTTTGGATTCATGTGGCCTTATGTGTTGATGGTGTGTTTCTCTTAGTACTTGTAAGTTGTGTATGTGTACCACTTTCCTTATTTAATATTCTACAATTAAACAAATGAAGTGTTAAGGTAGAATCCATAAATTTGCTATGCTCTGCCTTTAAGTTTGTTTAATTTTCCATGTTTTCTTCAGTTTAAGGAGAATCCTTGAGACTTCCTTGCTCTCCTTAGCTCCTCACCTATCAGGTATATTCCTTCAATCAATTTAAAGGTATCAAAACAATCGCCTATCTTGCCCCAAGTAGACCTCTGCAAAAGTTGTGCCTCATCCCCGCACCCAAAATTGCCTTTCCCTTGAATTCAATAAAACTTCAAAAAATAAATTCCATAATCCTTGTACTTCATACCTAGCCTAAAATTAGTCATCAATTCAGTCATCTCGAGCCTCTTTGATTACCTTTTGCCGAGATTGATTGGAGAGAGCCCTCTCCTGTCCTCGTAGGGCTAGCTACGAGGCTGAGCATGGTTTGATGTGGCCTCGAGTTTTGCCTTCCTCAGCCTGAGGCAAATTCGAACGCTAACATAGTGGCGACCATACTGGGGAAAAAATAGTTCGCTGGTTGATGTGTTTGTTTCATGAGTCTTAGATGGAGTCTGAAGTTATGCCAGGTAGCCTTCGAAACGATTTTTCTATGCATAAGCGAAAGTAGATAAACGTTGCTTCAGTCGATCTCCGGTGAGCTTGTGAATGTAGCACTTCATTTGTATTTACCCCAGTACACTTATTTGTTCTAGACCTTGGATGGTTGAGTCTAGCAAATTGATAGGCTGAAATTTATTGTGTCCCTTTGATTGTTCCGAATAATTCCACACTGGCTTCTAGAAGATACATGAGATTAAATCCTGATCTAGATCCACCTCCTATTTACGAAAATCCAAACTTGATTTGAAAAATCCTCCGTCAAGAAAGCTCGGCGACTCCCTTGGTTAAATCTCATTCATGTCCTGCAATTTTTGAGTATCTTGAAGAACTTGACTTTGACGAGAAATTTGAATTGTCACTGTTTAAAACTCAATCCGAAAGTGCACTTGATTCTCTCATTCCAAATCCTGACTTTGCTGCAGCTCTTAAAGTTGAAAAACATAATAAATTAATTGAAAATTTTATCTTGAGGCACCTTCAGAGTGACATTCAGGCTGCAAATCTTGCTGATTTCCTAGAAGCTGCATCTGCAAATATTGGTTCTGCTGTCACGGCTTCCGCTTCAAAAAACCCCACCGAACCGCCTTTCATTCCCACTATTCCCCTGCAACCTATAATCACATATCAACAGTCCGCAGTGAATTCTCCTTCCTCATCTCACATCGCTTCTCCTCCACATACACCTCCTTATACTCCTCATACTTCGGTTACATCTACTCCACCAACTACTCCCAGACCAAATCCGCCTAGAGCAATGGCTGCTCGGTTCGCTCTCTCGCTCTTCCTCAAGATTTGCATGATATGCTGGCGGATTATCAGAGTAAGATTCCTTTATTTGATGGCACTCCTCAAAGTGTGTCCACTCAGCAGCACATAGACAAAATGGCAAATTTTTGTGATTTATATGAGATTGACGAAGAGGATGTAACTATGCGATTGTTTGTGCAAACATTCGGAGGAGAGGTAAGAAAATGGTTCAGAGGCTTGGGAGCCAGAAGTATACCTACGTTGGCTGAACTTCAGAGACAGTTTCTAGATCGTTGGGAACTCAGAAAGGATCCACTTCAGATCAATGCCGAGTACAACAATATCAAACGCAATCATGGTGAGTCTGTCCAAGACTACATTATCAGGTTCAATACAGTTTATAATGCTATTCCGGATAATTTAAGACCATCTAGAAAATCAGCTCTTCTCAAATTCCCGGATGGTTTTGATCCAGAGATGGCTTATTCATTACGGGATAGAGATCCGCCTACTTTAGAATATATGCAAAAGATTGCTGTTAATGTTGAGGCGAATCTGAATGCCAAGAGAGCACGGTTGAAGGCAGAGGAAAGAGTGAATATAAAGGAAGAATCTACATCAGAACTGCCTTGGCTTCGTGAGATGGAAAAAATGTTCAAAAGAATGAACCTTGACAAATCAGAACCGCAGATTCGTAATCCAAATTACCGTGGCCAGCAACAACCTCAGTTCAGAATTAAACAGCGTGAACAAAGAGTACAAGAGCCGGCAGCCCAACAACCGATCAAGACTCCTCTTTTGCAGAATTTTGTGAGTCAAGATTCAGATGAAGATGCTGATGTAGTAGGGGACCAAAATCACTTCTTTACTCCTGATGATCTGCCCATTTACATCACTGAAGAAGAAGAGTATGGAGAAAGTTCAGGCACCCAGCAAGATGAAGATTTTATCTTAGCTAATGATGCAGAGTTAGATGATTACCAAAGAGGATATTTGAATGCCTTGTCCACTCAACAGAAGCAGTATTCATTGAGAAACCGAGATGTGCCTATCAATCCGATTCAGAAAAGAAAAGAAGCTACAGCACCAAAGACAGATTCACCGATACCACAGAAGAAAGGAAAGGAGACAATTGATCCCACAACTAGTAAGATATCAGCAGCAGAAAGGAGAAATCAGGAAAATATAATCAAAGATAGGAGAGAAGTTCCGGTTAAAGAAGTCGACAAAGTTTCATCATTTAGTTTGGAAAATGAAATTTCCAAATTAAAAGTATCTATTCCTTTGACTAAAATCATGAAAAACAGCAGCTACTGAGGTCAAGTCTCTAAAATTCTGAATTTTGATCCCATGTTTGACATGGTGAATGTTGAAGACGATAAGCCAGAATTGATATTCGGGCCAGCATTGGATGGTGGGTCCCCTGATAGTGATGTTCCTCCCTTTTATATCAGTTTGAGATTGCATGAATATGTTTTTCACAATGCTATGTTCGATTCGGGTGCTTCGCACAATTTGATGCCAAAGGGAATCATGGAGAAACTGGGGTTAGACATTACAAGAAAATATCATGATTTGTATTCATTTGATTCTAGCCGTGTAAGATGTATCGGGCTCATCAAAGATTTGGTTGTTAGCTTAGACCAAATCCCAGCGAAGAATGTCTTGATGGATGTGGTTGTGGCGGACATTCCTCCACGTTTTGGTATGCTACTTTCAAGATCTTGGGGGGCTAAGTTGAAGGGTACTCTACAGTTAGACTTTTCTTATGCTACAATTCCAGTCTTCGGTCAAATGAGAAAGCTATATCGAGAGCTAAAGATGAAATACATGATAACCAGCAAAGAGAAGCCAATCAATCATCCTGTAAATTATGTACATACAGATTTGGAGTAATTTGTTTTATTTGCTGATAGTTTTAATGATCTAGATAGTCAGTTAGTTCAGGTGGAAGATATACTAGAGATCACTGAAAATTTCAGAGAAGTTCTGCAAAAGGAAAGAGGAGAAAGGCCAACTACTATGGAGCAATCAGCTGAAGATAAGGGGCAGCAAACAGAAAAAACAGAGCTAACACAATTTCAACACTTGGAAGAAGATGAAGATGGTCTTTGGACCATGGATTTTGATGGCGCAGTAGGTAGTGATGGTGCTGGTATTGGTGTGTGGATTCGAAGTCCCTTTTCCGCTCAAGACAAAGTTCCAAGCAAGGTGAGAGTGTGTTCCTATAAACTAGCATTTGACTGTTCAAATAATGAGGCAGAATATGAGGCTCTCATTGTTGGCCTTAAGATTCTTAGAAAGCTGAAAGCGAAGAAGATTGTAGTCTATGGTGATTCCGAGTTGGTGATAAAGCAAGTTAAGGGTGAGTTTCAGGCCAAGCATCCTCGTATGAGGGCATATCGAAATGCAGTCTTAGATATTTTGAAGTTATTTTCTGATCATACCTTGACATGTGTGCCTCGCATACAAAATGGTGTTGCTGATGGACTTGCTAAAGCAACAAGCAATTTAAAAATTCCGATGAATTCTAGCAACAAGTTTGAGATTCATGTGAAACATCGTCCCACCGTCCCAGACAATCAGCGATGTTGGCAAGCTTTTCAAGATGATGAAGAGATCAATCAGCTTCTGCAAAATAAGCGTAAGTTCAAAGATACCTCAATAGATACTGAACATGATGATGGTAGTGATAATATACAAGTAAATCAAATGGACGTGCTGCAACTTAAAGACAACATTATTCCTAAGGGATTGATTCCTTTAGAGGAGTTGTTTGACCAAGAGGATGTGGCCCGCAAACCGACCTTAAGACCGACTGAAAAAGGTGTTGAAGAGGTAAACATTGGGACAGCTGAGAATCCCAAGCGAGTAAAGCTATCAAAGTCATTGTTACCAAAGGTGAAAGCAGACTATGTGAAATTGTTGTCTTTATGTTCTGATGTTTTTGCATGGGATTATTCAGATCTAAAAACATATGACACAAATATCATTCAGCATACTATTCCTATTAAGCCAAATCAGAAGCCTTTTCTTCAAAAGTTGAGAAGAATCAATCTGAAACTGCTGCCATCAATTGAAAAAGAGGTAAACGGATTGTATAAGTCAGGAATCATTGTGCCTATCCGATTTTCAGATTGGATATCAAACTTGGTACCAGTAAGGAAGAAAACAGGTGAGATCCGTTTATGTATCGACTTCAGAAATTTGAATAAGGTGTCCTTAAAAGATAATTATTCGTTGCCCAAAATGGACCATATATTGCAGCGAGTAGTTGGAGCATCAAGAATGTCACTACTCAACGGCTATTCAGGATACAATCAGATTTTAGTACATGAAAATGACCATGACAAGACAACATTCACCACTCCATGGGGAACATTTCATTATGCAAAGATGTCGTTTGGTTTGAAAAATGCAGGAGCCACCTTTCAGCGCGCAATGGACATGGCTTTCGCCAATGAGAAAGATGTATTTTTAGTTGTTTATCTTGATGACTTAACCGTGTTTTCAAATTCTGATGAGGAACATTTGTATCATTTGAAAATTGTTTTCCAAAAATGCAGAAAATATGGCATTTCGCTGAATCTGAAAAAGGGTCTTTTCGCTATGGATGAGGGCAAACTTCTTGGCCACATCATATCTAAAGACGGTATCCGTATTGACCCTGCACGTGTTGAAGCCATTCAGCAAATTGAACAGCCCCGGAACAAGAAAGAAATACAGTCCTTCAATGGTAAATTGAATTTTTTGCGTCACTTCATTCCAAATCTAGCAGAGCATCTTAGAGAAATCACGAGCATGCTAAAAAAGGACAGTCAGGTAAAGTGGACCGAAGAGGCGTTGAAATCATTTAATTTAGTGAAGTTAGCTCTTTCTTCAGCTCCTATTTTGATCAGCCCAGACTACACTCAGGATTTTATTTTGTTCTCATTTGCTTCTGAGCACACTTTGGCAGCTGTATTAATGCAGAAGAGGGAAGGTGTTGAAAATCCCATTGCTTTTTTCAGTCGGATATAAGAGATGGAGCATTGAAATATAACATCATTGAGAAGCAAGCACTTGCACTTGTAAAGACCTTGAAATATTTCTGTGTGTATATATTGCATTCCCATATTCTAGCTTATGTTCCTAATGCAGCAGTTAAAGATATTTTAGTACAGGCGGATCCAGAAGGCAGGCGGGGTAAGTGGATTGCTGCGTTATTAGAGTATGATGTGGAGATTAAATCAACCCAGTTGATCAACGGTCAAGGACTCACCAAGTTAATGGCTGAAACGAATTTGCAAGTTCTAGACATAAATTTGATTGCTGCTATGTCTGATGAAGATGAGGAGAATTCATCTGTTCAGGTATCTGAAATGTTTCTTTCTTCTCCTTGGTATGCTGACATTTTATATGTACTTCAGCATTTGTCTTCACCTCCCGGAATGCCTAGAAACAAAAGTAGAACATTGAAATTGAAAGCTGCAAAATTCTGCATACTAAATTCTGCATTGTATTGGAAAGATCCTGGTGGAATGTTATTGAATTGTTTGGTAGAGGAGGAAGCCAAAAGAGTTGTGGAAGACTTTCATAGAGGTGACTGTGGAGGCCATCTGTTTTGGAAAACCACAGCGAACAAAATTCTAAGGGCAGGTTATTATTGGCCTTCATTATTTTCAGATGTATATAAGGCTGTTAAGAATTGTCATGAATGCCAAATTTTCGAAGGGAAGCAGAAACTACAGCCTTTGCCTCTTAAACCAATTGAAGTCAGCGCACCTTTTCAGCAGTGGGGATTGGATTTCATTGGGGAAATTCATCCGGCATCATCAGGACAGCATCGATGGATATTGACAGCCACAGACTACTTCACAAAATGGATTGAAGCAATTCCTACTCGACAAGCCACGGATGCGGTAATTATCTCTTTTCTTGAAACCAATATTTTGTCACGTTTTGGATGCCCAAGTAAGTTAATCACAGATAATGCAGCAACATTTAAGTCAAAAAGGATGGTTGAGTTTTGTTATAAGTAGAATATCAGCTTGGGACATTCAACCGCATACCATCCTCAAGGAAATGGATTGGCGGAGTCATCTAATAAATCTTGGTCAATATCATTAAGAAATTGTTGGAAATCAGTAAAAAGGGCTGGCACAAGAAGTTGATAAATGCACTATGGGCTGATAGGGTGAGTCAGAAAAAGTCTATCGGCATGTCTCCTTTCGAGTTGGTGTACGAAACAGACACGGTTTTTCCAACTTCGCTTGTTGTCCCGGTAGTCAAATTGCTTTAAGAAGCGGGAAGTGAGGAAGATCCTATGCAGAGAAGGATTAATTAGATGATTCATTTACAGCAGACACGGGAGGAGGTATTTCAAAACACTTGCAAGTTGCAAGAGCGCATCAAAAAGATTTATGACCGGAAAGCAAAGGAGGACACATTTCAGCTAGATGAAGTAGTTTTGAGATGGGATTCGCGACATGAAGATAAGGGAAAGCATGGCAAATTTGAAAATTTATGGAAGGGTCCTTACAAGATTGCAGCATATCGCGGCCAAAACGCTTTCCTCCTCAAAGAAATGAATGGAGATGAATGTCCTGGAGGGCCGATTAATGGTCGGCTGTTAAAGAGATACTACTTCTGAGTATTTTCTGCTCATCTCATCATCATTGTACATATCATTTTACTTTTATTCTATTGCACATGTAAACTAACTTATCATCTTCAGTCTGGGGCCCGAGGTGAAGGCTATAATTCTAAAAATGAAGGTTAGTTAGTCTAATTTTGTCAAGTGAGTGTCTAAATCTTTTAGTTTTGAGTCTAGTTTGGTCAAAGCGTTTTTGGTTTTTCAGTCAAATTCTCAAGATTTTGTGTCGGAATAATGACTCCATCGCCCAATGGATGAAGGCACTGTCTAGCTCTTACAGATATCTGCGGTTCTTGGCATCTCCAAGGAGCTACCATCCCCATTGGAGCCAATGTTAGAGTCGGTCTAGTTATCCCTCCATCAGAGATCAAAGCTCTTTTGCATTTCATGATTAGGTGTCCCATCAGTTTTGATCAGTTGCATTTCGTTAGGCATGCCATAACTCTGATGGAGCGGTTTGTGTCATTCATTCCCCTCGTGCTTGGCACTGCTGTTTCAAGCCTGTTTATTAAAATAAGTCTTCAAAGGTCATTTACAATCATGTTTTAAATTTTGAGGTCTTAGGTCTAGGGTTGAGTCAATTTTGTCTTGAAAAGTCTTAGAAGACCAGCAGGCCAGAGGGATGTTTTTGATAGATCATCACTTCAATAATTTTCATCATTGTACAGCTGAACTAGGACTTCTCTTCAAAACTCTGTTTTGAAGATAAGTCGCCATCTCTTTTTTGTAAAAATTGTCAAAATTTTCAGTTCTTCAATCGTTCAAGTGCAGCCTTGGTCTCCTTTGCCAGATCATATCAGAGCTATCCCTGCAAAAAATTATCAGAGAAAATCATTATTTCAACCAATTTTAAAGGGGAAACCAAAAAGGTCAAAGCCTATTAATTTTGAAAAAATGTCAACAACCAAACATAAGAAAATGGGTTTTGGGTTAAGCAAAAATCAACAAGGAGTCTATATGAAGATATTTCTCCTAATTTGCAACCCATTCCACATTCCAAGAGCAAAGAGCATTGCTCTAAGGCGATTTTGTGAGTTTGTGAGCAAATCGGGCCGTTTCCAGGGCGCGCTACGCATCAGGTTGGGCGTGCGACGCACCAGTGGCGCACTACGCATCAGGCGACAATTTTCAGTGTTATTTTACATGGGTGAGGCGCATCAGGAGCGCGCGGCGCGTTGGGTGAGGCGCGCGGCACATTGGAGTTTATGCCCAGACTTTGCTCGAAACACACTCAAACACCTCTTCTCACGCATCAAATCACAGGTAGGCTTTTATACACGGCTCATTCTTGGTTTTGAAAGGTTTATGTAAAGAAATTATGCTATATTTGCCATGAAAAACCAAGTGTAGAAACCCTCATTTTCCATTAGTTTGCTGTGAGGATTTAAATGCCAAGATTGTTGTAGGGTTTTCAAACATAAATGTTGCCAAGGTTTTCCCATTTCCTGTGTTTCCCAACCGCTATATTCACCAATATTTTCCCTAATAATTCCTCATAAAACCCTACACTATTCTCCCTCAAATCCTAACCCCTCCCTTCTACTACAAACATATTTCCCTACCCTACCTCATCCCAAACCCTAAAACTTCAAGATTTCCATGCCCCTTCCTTTCCCTAAATTCCTTGCTTTATTTCCATTGTCCCCATTTCCCTAATGTTTCCCCTTTCCTAACAATTCCCTTGTATATTTGTGTCCCCTTGGTCACAACATTTTGAGAAAAAAGAAAAAGTCTACAGTCAATTTTGCACACAGTTGTATATCAGCATATATATATTCGAGCTACCTTGTTTTTAAAGAACATGTCAGAGACCGAGTCAGCTTATGAGCAGGATTATGATAGTGATTCTACACCAGAGGTAAGTGTGCCAAGGAGGTATCATAAAGGTGGCAAGGTGGTCGGCATGTCAGGGAGGAGCCTACTTCTTTGGCTCAATTGCAAGCTTGTCCACTTGCAATGGACTGTTTTCGGTATCAATCATGTTTTGAATACTGTGAGCGGATCTCACAAATCCAGCATCATTGGGAACTAGTCCGTTTATTTGTTCTACATTTGCAGGATGGTCATGTAAACCTTGCCGGAGTGAATTTCACCTTGTCACCCGAGATTATTGCTCAGGCCACTGGGATACCAAATGTAGGGGAGGAATGGAGTAAACGCCAGCAGTTAGACAGATTTCACTATGAGCCATATATTAAGCCCGGGTGTATAAGACACTTGACTGCAGTTTTTCCTTTCAGATTCCTAAGGGATGAGTATGCACCATTGATGAAACTCATCATTCGATATTTCAGTTGCGAGGGCAGATTCTCACGTCTCCATGCATACCATGTCCGTTTGTTGATGCATTTTACCAGGGTACGTATGATGAACATTCCATTTTTCATGTGTCACAACATAGAGAGGATGGTGCCTTTAGTACAAAGGAAGAGCCCAACACATCAGCATAAGAGCATCTATCATACGCATTGATTAAAATTGTAGTGATGCATCAATTGGCACAGCAGGGCATTACTTGGGAAGATTTCATCTCCCGGGATTACTTTACACCATTACAGCCACCTCTCGAGATAGTTCATGATGAGGGAGGACCTTCACACCAGCCAGACATTCCCAAGACTGAGCATATAAGTGCTCCTCCATATGTGACATACCAGCGAGGTCGCAAGGCATTATTTGCATCTACACGATGAGTACTATCTCCACCTGGGGTGGAAGGGGTCTCGTTGACTTCATCAGCACAGCGAGTGTTATCTTCACCTCGTGTGGAAGGGGCCTCACTTTCGACAGCAGCACCGCAGGTACAGGATAAGGGCAAGAAGCCCAAGCATGAGGAGGGACCTTCAGGTGAGCCATCCTATTTTGTTACTATTCATGATGAGACAGCTTCAGAATCAAAGAAGACCCAATATATCAGGTATCTAGAGCAGCGGAATAAACAGCTTGAGGACCAGCACATGATCATAGAGCTACAGAACATCCGTGAGAATCGCCAAGCTGCCCAACATAGAGAAATTGAGTTCACCTCACTAGAGCGACAAGTAAATGAGGATCGAGAGGCTAATCTCGAGAGGGTCAACATCTACTTGGAGGAACGGCTGAAAAGGGCTGATAGAGATCATGCATTATTGAAATGCATGGTTATGCATTACAAGGTCCGGAACCTGGTTTGCAAGGCGCGAATTAGGAGTCTTAAGGCAAAATTGAGGAAAATGGTCAAGAAGCAAAAACGAGAAAAGGAGCTTGATCGTCTTCGAATTTTGGCCGAAGCCTCTTTGACTGAGCATAGTACTTGATTGGGGACCCCCAGCCCAAATTTCAAGAAATTTGGGGAAAATTTTGTCAATTTTGAAATTTTTTTGTAAAAAACAGGTTTTTTGGCTCAACGCGTAGCGCGCCGCGCGCTACCCATAAGATTGGGAGGTCCAAATCCCAAAAGGTTTGCATTTTTGGATTTTTCATGATGAAATACACCTGCTCAGCTACTGCCAAGGCATTTCATCAAGGTTTGGGTCCCCAAAAGGTCAAAAAACATGCAAACAATGACCTCACTGCCCCTTTTTGGACACACAGGAAGCAGCCTTGGGAGAATGCACTTTTGGAGGGGAAAATGGACATCAAATTGGAAAATTCTACTAGGGTTGGAAAGTAGACATATAGGGCTTTCCAACAAGCCAACCTGAGCTCAATTTGGATGCCGGGAAGTGCCCCAAAAGCAGGTGGAAAGGCACGCTACGCATCAAGATTTTTTGCAAAGTTTTCATCTTCAGCTCAGGAAACGAAGCCAGTTTGACCAGTTTTGACTTGTGATGGGATTTTTCACCCTCCTTGATGTAATTAATGGAACTTTATGTTGACTTGACACTTATTTACCTATTCTAGATGATTCATTCATAAAATAGCAAAAATTTAATGAATGAATTGGTTTCCTAGCTTATAGAGGCAAGTTATTTTGACTGCCTAGATTGTAGTGCTTTGTTTAGAATTGGTTGAAACAACTCCTAGGATGATGAGCTCGACCCCTAGAGGCAAGGGAATGTGTTAGATTGCCTATATTATGTATTTTCTTAGTCATTTTCAGGGTTGGACTCTTGGGAATAGCTTGATACACTATTGTACATATTTTATCTGCAATTTTGGCCAAGGATAGACCATGGTTTTGCAGCACTATTTGGGATTCATGTGGCCTTATGTGTTGATGGTGTTGGAAATACTTAGAGGGGGGGTGAATCAGTATTTATTTTTCCCACTATTGTTTTACCAGTTAAAACATATATATTCAGAACACAAGATGAACAGCAAGAATAAATGCTTTTATTAATATAAACTGTGCAATAAAATAGATACAATATATAGATGGTTGCAATCAGTTGCCAAGCTCCAACTTGGACTTTAGTGAGGCTCCAACCTCCAGAGCACCAACTCTATTTTGCCAAGACACCAATCTTGGACTTAGGAGCACAAACTCTCAAGGACTTCAATCCTTCCTACTTCTGAGGCTTCAACCCCAAGGACTCCAATCCTACTTACTTCTGAGGCACCAGCCCAAGGACTTCAATCCTTCTCACTTTTGAGGCACCAACCCCAAGGACTCCAATCCTTCTGCTCTCAGAACTCTTCTCTGCTGAGTTCTATCTATTTACAGCTTCACTGTAGTCTCCAAGCTACAATATCAATGACAACCAATCTTCTTATGAATGAGTCTTTACAACTTTGCACACTGCCCACACATAGTCTCCAATAGCCATTTTTCTCTCTGATAATGTCTTCACACAGCTTTAGTCAGTCTTCTGTTAGCTACACTAAACTCTTTATAAAGAACAATTTTCTGTTCAAGCTTAAGTTCTCATTATCACAATGAATGCTTCAGCATGACTATTTCTCTGCTGGCTGTTTCTCCCCTTCGACTGCCTACTGTTCTGTTGGTCCTTCATCCCTCTTTCTGTTTTGCTGCACCCTCTTTCTGTTCTGTTGGACCCTCATACAGCCTCTATTTCCTCCAGCGTATTTCAGCAACTTTCAGCAGTTGTAACGGCCTTCACAGCGTATTTCAGCAACTTTTAGCAGCTGCAGCAACAACAATAGCAGCTACAGCAACAGCAGCAACAGCTCCAGCAACAACAGCTACAGCAACAACAACAATAGCAGCTACAGCAATTCCCTGTTTTTACTGTTTTATACATTCTCATGCCTTTGTCTGTTCATTTCCACTTACTCAATGGCTCTTTGGCTTCCTCCTCGTTCGCTTGAGCTTCGGCTTCCTCAACACTTGCTTGACCTTCCGGCTTCCCTCCTCCATTCGCTTTATCTTCCTCATGATTACCTTTGATTGATGGTGTCACAAAAATATAATGTCGTCGCGGAGGTGTTTTATCAACGCGGAAATATAATGTCGTCGCGGAGGTTTTTCAGCAACGCCGAAAGTGGTGTTTCAGCAACGCCGAAATTGGTGTTACAGCAACACTGAAATTGGTGTTTCAGCAACGCCGAAACTGGTGTTACAGCAACGCTGAGACTGGTGTTGCAGCAACGCTGAAACTGGTGTATCAGCAAATTTTTGACAAGTTTCGGTGTTTCAGCAATGGAGAAATTGGTGTTTCAGCAACTTTTCTCCAGGAGTTTCAACCGTGTTCAACAACGGTTTCAGCAATGGTGTATTCCGCCTGCTATATATATATAATTATCTTTTGATACCATATACACTATAATCCTCCCGATGGCTTTGTTTGCTCTTATTTGCTCTGATGGCTCTCTGCGTCCTCTGTTTGCTTTTAAACACATCCATTGCTCCTCTGATAGCTCCTGATGACTCTGATATGCTTCCTTGCTATATGGTTCCTCCTACAGCTCCACCAATGGCTCTGTGTGCACCTTCTCTTTGGCATATACCGATGGCTCTATATATATTGCTCCTCTTGGCTCCTCTTGCTCCATCTGCTCCTCTCGGTCCATTTTCTCCTCTTGACTCTGATATGCTCTGTCTCCTCCTCTTGAATATTTCCATATTGACATCAATGACAATCTGTGTCCAACAATCTCCCCCTTTGTTATTGATGGCAATATTCTCCTGCCTTCTCCCCCTTTGACATCAATGGAAAAGGAATGCTACGAACTCCCCCTGTCAAGCTTCTCCCCCTGTCTTGCTGCATCTTTATGAATGAACTTGAGTGATGATAAAGAAATAACCCCCATCTTTTGTCGCAGATGTTCGAATGCTTCCCGAGGAAGAGGTTTTGTGAAAATATCAGCTATTTGCTCCTTAGTACTGATATATTCCAGTGTGATATTTTGTTCAGCTACTTGCTCACGGAGGAAATGATACTTGATTGGTATGTGTTTGGTTCTTGAGTGCATCACTGGATTTTTGCTGAGACTGATAGCACTAGTGTTGTCACAATAAACGGTAATTGGTTGATCTATACATATGTCGACATCTTTTAGTGCTTCCTTCATCCAAAGTATCTGAGAGCAACAGTCTGCTGCAGCGATATACTCGGCTTCGGTTGTGGATAATGATATGGATGACTGTTTTTTGCTGAGCCAGGATACCAAACAGTCTCCTAGGAAGAATGCATTTCCACTAGTACTTTTCCGATCATCTATATTTCTAGCCCAATCAGCATCGGTGTATGCAGTTACAGTCAGTGTTGAGTTCCTTGGGTACCAAAGACCGAAATCAGAAGTTCCCTTCAGGTATCTGAGAATTCTTTTTACAGCTAATAAATGAGATTGTTTGGGAGCCGATTGAAATCTTCCCACCATTCCTACTGCTTGCATTATGTCTGGTCATGTAGCTGTTAAGTATAGAAGGGCTCCAATCATTGACCTGTAATGAGTTGCATCTACTAGAGGGGAGTCATCATCTTTGCTCAGTTTGCAGTTTGTGGTCATGGGAGTGCTCATGGGTGCACAGTCCTCCATTCCATATTTTTTGAGCATGTCTTTTAGATATTTGCCTTGAGATATACACAATCCTGCTCTGGTTTGAGATACTTGAAGTCCAAGGAAGTGGGACAGTTCTCCTATCATTGACATCTCAAATTCTTTTTCCATGCTTTGAGAAAATTCATGGCTCATTTCATCATTATTACTAGCAAAAATCAGATCATCGACATAAACAAGAGCAACTAGTAACTTACCTTGATCTGTCTTTATGTATAGATTGCTTCCAGCAACTCCCTTTTTGAAGCCTTGTTGTTGGAGATAGTTATCCAATCTTGCATACCAAGCTCTAGGAGCTTGTTTCAACCCATACAAAGCCTTTTTCAGCTTACAGACTAGGTCCTTTCCTGCTGTCAGATCAAAACCTTCTGGCTACTCCATGTAGACTTCCTCCTTGAGTTCCCCATTTAGAAATGCTGATTTCACGTCCATTTGATAGATTTTGAATCCTTTCGAGCAAGCAAATGCTAAAAACATCCTGATAGCTTCCATACGGGCCACTGGTGCAAACGTCTCTTCAAAGTCAACTCCTTCAATTTGTGAATAGCCTTTGCAAACAAGTCTTGCCTTGTTTCTAATAACCTGTCCTTCCTCATTCATTTTATTTTTGAACACCCATTTGGTTCCTATTATGTTTTTGTCCTTCGGATGAGGTACCAGCTCCCATGTCTTGTTCTTCTCAATTTGGAATATTTCTTCTTCCATTTCTTTTACCCAATGAGGATCCTTACTCGCTTCTGTGAATGTTTCTGGTTCTATCATAGATAGGAGGGCAATGGCTTTTCTCTTGGGTGAGGTTGTTATCCTTCTTCTAGTCTGCACACCTTCATCTTTATCGCCAATGATCTGTTCTTCTGGATGGTATCGTTCTACATACTTCATCTTTGAAGGAGTATAAGCCGGTTCTCTTTCCTCTTCTTCTTCTTCATCATCTATCTCTTCTTCTTTAGATTCTTCTTCTTCAATGAGAAAGTCATCTTCCTGTTCTTCAATTTCCTTTTCTGGAAGATCTTCGTCAACCTTAACATCGATGCTTTCCACTATTTTCTTCAGTCGAAAATTGTAGCATTTGTAAGCCTTGCTCCGTGGAGAGTATCCAAGAAATATCCCCTCATCAACCCGAGAATCAAATTTTCCAGGTGAACCATCATTTATTTTTATGAAGCACTTGCTTCCAAATATTTTGAAATACTTCACCGAAGCAGGTCTCCCTTTCCATAGCTCATAAGGAGTTTTATCACAATTTGGTCTTAATTGAGTCCGATTCAATGTATAGACAGCTGTCCCTACTGCTTCCCTCCAGAATTTAGGTTGTAGGTCTGCTGCTAACAGCATGGTTCTTGCCATTTCTTGGACAGTTCGGTTTCGTCTTTCAACTACCCCATTTTGCTGAGGTGTTCTGGCAGCCGAGAATTCCCTTTTAATTCCATGAATATTGCAGAACTCACTGAACTCGTTTGATGTGAATTCTCCTCCTCTGTCTGTTCTGAGACACTTAATTTTTGAATCTTTTTCGTTTTCTATAAGGGATTTTAGATTCTTAAAACACTCAAAAGTTTCAGATTTATACTTTATGAAATATATCCACATCATTCTAGTATAATCATCAACAAATAACACAAAGTACCTTTCTCTTTGGAGTGCTTGATTTCTAGTTGGCCCACACACATCAGCATGGATGATCTCCAAGGGCTTTGATGTACAGTGTTCCTTTGTCTTGTGGCTGGTTCTGGTCTATTTTCCATGTTGACATGGACCACACACTGCTTTCTTTGGTTTGGACAACCTTGGGATGTCTTGTACAGCTTTGATTTTGCTGATATTGACCAGATTTTCGAAGCTGGTATGTCTGTTATAGACATTTTTGTGCCTCGCGACATGGAGCATGAAATGTCAATAATTACAGGGATCCTCAGTCCCTAAACATGTTGTTCTTACCCCTAAAAGAACAAGGTCATCAAACAATAGCACTTCCAATCAGTTCTCCACTTGAAAACACTTCAAAACAGGCTAATTTTGGATCATGTCAGCTGCTCCACTGAGCATCTGCGTTGGAATGCAACTGCTCCTCCTTGTACCTGCGCTGGAAGTCAAATCTAATGAAGGCTACCTGCGCTGGGCGAGATTGGCCAAGTGGCACAGTCATTCTGCAAGGTGTCAACTGCCCAGGAAGCTTCCAAACTGACACTTGGTTCATGAGATTCGCCCTGTGATGAGTAAGAGGTACTTGATCACCATGTGTAAGCAAGGATCTCCAAGTGGACTCAAGAACTGAAGATTAACTGAAGAGGGAGAGGACACAAGGTAGCTTCATGTCAGTCTCAAGCTGACTCATCCTTTCTTCTTCTCTCCTATATATAGAGCTCTTCTATGAGGTCTAAGGAGGCTGGAATTTTGTGTAAAGCAAGGAGGTGCTGTTGGTTTACAGTTAGAGCTATTGGGTGATTGTTTTACTAGAGGTGAAGAGGAGAGTTCTTGCTGCTGGGGAGGTGCTGCTGGATTGGAGCCATCATTGGTTGTAACCTTCTCAGAACCCTGTTACTTCTATCAATAAAGTTTTGCATGTTCTCCTATATACTTGTATTGCATTGATGTATTGTATTTACTTGTATATTTGATTCACTCTAATCCATGCATCAGTTATGAGTACATGTATCTTGTAGTTTCCTCTCTTGTTTTGTGCAGGATCTGTGTGTAGCTGGACCGGCAAAGAGAGCAAGGAGCTGGGAACAAGAGACAAAGAGAGAGGATAAGGATCGACTAAGCGAAAGACACCAGGTTGGTTAACCTTTTCTTCCTTCTCTCTGTACTTTCATAAAGGAAAATATCAAAGCTTTACTTTCAGTTGTTGCTAAAGACTGTCACCTTTAGAGTAGGGATAGGGTCATCCGAGTCGGATACTTTTCCCCACAACAATGTCCAAGTCTCTTATGCCACAACCAGCTCTCATCTGCCTGACTCAAGTAGCATTTGTTCTCCTGAATCTTGTTCAGAACATAAATATTGTCTGGTGTTCTTACTCCTTTTGCCACAAGTTTTCCAGAGATAGATTTCCTTATTTCACAGTCTTTGGTGCTAAAGACAACCTTATGTCCTTGATCACAAATTTGGCTGACACTCAGAAGGTTGTGTTTGAGTCCATCAACCAACAGAGCATCTTGAGCTTTTCCTTTTCCATTGATCAAAGTAACTGTTCCTCTTCCTGCAATTTTGCCAGTTCCGCTTCCAAAGGACACATTCCCTTCCTTTTTGCTCAGTGAGATAAATTTCCTTTTGTCTCTTGTCATGTGTCTGGAGCACCCACTATCCACAAACCACTGGTTTCCATTATTTTGCGCAAATAGAGCCAGGCCGCATTTGTCCATTGCAGAGATCTTGCTGCTTGTCTTTCTTTCTTTGAGTGGGCAGTTTTGTTCATAGTGTCCATTATTGTAGCAAAAAGAGCAAGTCAGATCAAATTTAGTCAAGGGATCGAATGAGTTGAAGGTTTTGATTTGTCCCTGTCTTTTCAGAGCATATGAGTTGATTACTTGGTCATTTTGCGTTGTCTTTTCACTTCTGCGAACCATACAATGTCTAGCTTGGTGACCGAAATTTTTACAGTGAAAACAGTGTCCAAGAAATATGGTTTTGAAGCAACCACGGTTTAATTCGCCTTCCTTTCTGAGAATTACTCCTCCCTCGTCCTTTGGATTTTTGATGGGCCCTTGGTGGAGTACAGGTTTGTATTTGCTGTAGTGTCCATGATTCGACTCCACATTCTTCTTTGGAATAAATCTTTCTTGATTCTTGGAATCTGGGACGCACTTTTGATAAGAAACTTTTTCATCTTTTGGGTTGCAGGAAAGTGCATCGGCATAGCTTTTCGCACTATTCTTAGTGCTTGAGGATTCTCCCTTGAAACCTATTCCAGACTTATCATGTTGAGGTTTTTGATTTTTCAGAATAGTATCAAGTATTTGAGAGCTTTTACATCCCTTTTTAATTTGCTCCAACTCCTTTCTCAGAGATACTACTTCGGCCTCTCGTTCTTCACAAGTCTCTTCTTTTTCCTTAAGCTTTGTTTTCAAGAGATCTTCTCTCCTTCTTATTTCCTCGTTTTCCACTTTGAGAGAGATAATTTTGTTCCGTAGTTTCTCATTCTCTTCAATGGCACTTATTAACAGTTCATCCACATTTCCTTCTTGCCCCGAGTCATCATCATCTGTGAGTGCCATGAATAGTGCTTCTTGGCTTTCATCATGATCGCTTTCCTCATCTGATTTCTTTTTGATGACCATAAACTCATCCTCATCAGACTCATCTTGCTTAGAGAGAAGGTTTTTCTTATTGAACCCTTTCTTTTTATATGTCATTCTTTTAGAATTTCTTTCGTCATCACTGTCATGTTTATGAGGACATTTTGCTGCATAATGACCTATTTTACCACATTTAAAACAGATAAGAGGATACTTGCCTTTAAGCTTAGATCCTCTCTTCAGCTTTCGTACATATTGAGCCAATTCGGATTCCACATCTGACTCATCACTACAATCATTCCTTTCTTTCCCTTTCTTTGACTTTAAGGCCTTGAATGCTGCATCTTTGGAGCTTTTTATGACCCGGAAAACTTTGTAGACGTAACTCTCGTGTCCCAGAGCAGGCTGTCCACAGGCAGTCTACATTACAGCGCAGGTACTCCCTTCGGGAACTGCGCTGAGAGTCAAACTGGCAGACTAGAACCTGCGCTGGTCCAGTTAGCCATTGTCTTGCTCAGCTTTCCCTTGGTGTTTTGGCCTTGTTTTCACTGATTTTTGCTGATTGCTTGCTGGTCATTGTACTTGCTGTAAACCACTTCTCCTTGACATTATTCCGCCTCAGTTGTGTGATGAAACTGTGAATGTTCTTTCAGTATTTCTTGTTTCAGTTACAGTTTCCCATTGTGAAAAGCGAACCAGTATAGCTGTGGCCTCTTAGATCCTGAACTGTAAAAGTGTCTTTGTGATCTTAAGAGCTAGTTTTATTACTGTTCATGGCTGTTTGAGTTTGTTTGTTTTTCATTTTTATGGTTTGGATCTATACATTTCCTGTGTTTAAACAAGTCGATCATAAGGTGTCTTTTTTATTTTGGACAAGCTTGTTTATTTCTACTTGAAATTAGATTCAAAATTATACAACAGTTTCCTTTCTGTCTTACATCAACATTAAGGATAACGAAAAGAAATACATGCATTGTGCATTTTGCATTTGACTGTGTGTTTGACGATTTAGGAAAATGTGCATTTTAGTGTGTGTTCTATGATCTGTGGAAAAAGTTGTGTCTTTCTTTTCCCTCAGTAGATTAAGGTTTTCAAAGTTGAAAGATTGAAAATATTTGCTTCTCATCTTAGATTGCATATAGGAAGTTGTATATATACATCTCGTGGCGACCTTGAAAGGCAAACTGTTAAGCAAGATCAACATTAAAATAAACCCAATTTACATAACAACGCTTTGTAATATAACGCAAACATCTAGAGGTCTAGGTAGAGACGTGTTCCGGCGTCGTTAAACATAGTGACTGTCGATCTCTACGAAGGTGGGTGATTCCTCCTGAGAGTCGGTGGCACTAACACGGACTTGTGCTCCCGCGTACCGTCGCGTATATTGAGAGACCCCTATAGGCTTTTATCCTTTATCCTTAGGAAACCGTGTCGGCCGCCCTACTGATCGCGATGCAGTGAACACAGCATTCACGAAGATCGACCACCCGTACCGTAAAACGTATTATGTGGTTTCGCGAAAGGTTTGGCACACCCTCTGCCTAGATCTCCAAAGCAGTTTCTTTTGGCCTTTTTCAAACTCTATAACTGAAAAAGTCCAACCGAGCATTTGTCACTTCAGGCTCGTTAAAACATCGAAGGCGACTAGAGTCATCTTTAGCTTTTTCTCGACTCTTAAAACATGAAAAAGCAAGTTTGTGTCTAAAAGCGTCGTTAATAAAATTTATTTTAAGCGGAACATAATCACCTGTTATTCCCACGTTGATCTTTTAGTTGAAAAGTATGGAGCCCACCAACCAAGGAAGTAACCTTGGCGGAAGTCCAAATCCCTTCTCCTCTTGGGGAGATGTTGGTGCGCCTCATATGGCAACATTGTCACTTCCAGGATTGACAATTGGCCTACCTGTATGGCTCTTTTCAACTAATGTAGTCCAGATCGCCACTAATCCTGAGCAGTCGAATCAACAGTCAGAACAATCTAGAACTACCCACCAGCCTTCCACTTCTTATGATACTTCCTCTGATCCTTCATCTTCGCAAGGTAGAGCTGGCAAAAGTCAGCCTCCCAAGGAGAAGAAGGAAAAGAAGAAGAGAGAAAAGAAGCAGAAGGAGCCTCTGGTGAAGGCGACTGGGGGCAAGCAGAAGAAAGCTGACAAAAACCCACACACTGCACCGACCGGGCCTAAATCGCCATGTGTCATTTGCAAAGGGATCCACTTCCATCGTGATTGTCCTTGTATTCCCCGGATACTAAGGGACTGGTCCCCAAGGTTGCACAATCCGGTAGCATCAACCTCTGGTTGTCATGTTGATTGCAATCCGTCGACTAATGAGAGTGAAGGACGAAGAAGGGGACCAAGATCACCCTGTCTATTGTGTGAAGGCAATCATGCCATCCACAAATGTCCATTCTTAGATGAGGCAAAGAGAGTTTTGGAAGATCGCCCGGTTTCACCGTTGCGACTTCCTCCTGGATACCTAAAACTCGTGCCTAATCCCTCGATAGTTGAAAATACAGCTGGCCCGCTCAAGTGGTCAGCTGAAGTGTCGGTCATTGAGAATGAACCTACTGAATCTAGACCAGACGAAAGTCTAAAGGTCGAAACGGCAGTTGACCCGGTTCTTCCTTCAGAGGTTCTATCGTCCAATGACTCCGTCATTGAAGACCCATCTTCAAATGACACCGTCGCCGAAGAGTCATCTTCATGCGACACCCTCACTGAAGAGAATAAGGATGACACCATCCAGGTTCTTTTCATCAGCACCGACTCCGGTGAGCGTCAAGGCAATGCGCCCATTCCTTTATCGCAGGAAGGAACATCATCAGAGTCATATCCGGCCGTATATTCGGTCCCACCACCAAGCAACCTGGTTGTATCCTTTGATTGGAATCAACTAGGCAGACCCCGGTTACCAGCCAGTATACCATTCAGAATCATTGTCCAGATCTATAGAATGATTATGGCTGGTACTATCATTGATGAAGGGGCGTCTGTGAGTATCCTTTCCTCTGTTGCTTGGAAAGCACTGGGTTCCCCAGCGCTTTTACCTGAGTTGAGAAATCTCTCGGGTTTTGATAAAGGAACCAGTCGACCATTAGGAATCCTCCCCAATGTGCCTGTTACATTGAAAGGGAAGACCATTAATATGAATGTGATGGTCGTCCAAGGACCCTTGGATTATAACCTACTCCTTGGACGCGACTATATTTATTGCATGGGAGCGATAGTCTCCTCACTCTTTAGAGTAATGTGTTTTCCACACGAAGGAAGGGTGGTCAAGCTCGTAGACCAACTTTCGTTTCCGGGATCTTGCATCGCAAATAGTTAAATACCATTCCTAAATGGTCTGTTCACTCAAGATTCGCCTCCACCCCCGGTCCTCCTTCCCGATGAGTGCGAGTGATTCGGAAAGAAAGACTAGGACCCAGGGGGCATGCACCCTGGTCTGCTTCGGGCAGAAGAAACCCCGGGTATAAGGAAGAATTTCCGCAGAAGAATATGACTAGTCCGTACCCCGTCCGTGGAAGGAAGTGGGGTTGTTCTGGAATAGTGTTCTTTTGTTAAAGTTATGTGTTTGGCAAAAGAGTCATTCACCTTTGTCTAAAGAGGTGGGCACTGCCCAAGTAGGAATTCCCTTATTGCGACGAATAGTAACCATCTTTGAATTCAAGCCTCGCCCATTAGAACATATGTTTTGAAGGATAAGCAGGGGCAGCTTACAAAGTAGGGGACTATATTGTTGTGACAGAGGGTAACCATCTTTGGACAACCCAATGATAGACACCGCCGAAGAAAGAGATTGATTTGCGGCAGCGAATAGAACCCTCTTCGGATAATAAGAAAGAGGCAAGCCTCCCTCAATAATACCAATGTTTTGTCTTTGAGTAGTGTTCTTCTATTGTCACAAATAGCTATTTATTAAAAGTGGGCAAGACCCCTTAGAATAACGAGAAGACAAGTATCGTTAACATCAGATTAGCAAGATGACAAATAACTGTGAACACCCAAAGAAAAGCAGAGGTAGGGGAGAGGAGGGGCAGCCTCGAGATTCTATCCTATACCTAGGGGCATGCAAACTTTTGGAATGCAAGCAAGGGATGACTATTTATTTTTTAAATTTTTAGGTCCTCCCTTTAAACCTGTAGGTCTAACCCTTTAAACTCGTAGGATTAGCCGTTTCCGACCTTGCATGAAGAAAGCCTGTGGGGCAAAAGTAAAATTTGCCAAAATTGGAGCATAGCTTTGTGAGATAAAGCTCCTTAAAAAATAGTTATCTCATAGGAGGCGTTCTTTTTATGACTGGTATATCGAGCAGTTTTAACATATAGTTCATGCTCGTTAAAAAATAAACGCAAAATTCGAGCAGTTTTATGACTGAATTTATGCTCGTTAAAAAATAGAAAAGTGTGAGCAAAAGTTTCCCCCAGAGTTCAAGCTCATGGAAAAAATGAACCTATCCCGGTAAATAACCTTTTGAGATTGTAAATTCATCAGCCATAAGAACCTTGATCGTGTTTTCATCCATCACCTCCACTGTTCATTTGGCCGATCATTCACTTCCATTTGTGTGTTTACCTCTTTTGAGAAACAGCTGCGAAGAGTGATTTCATCTAGCCATCCTTGTGACACTGCCGTGATTGGAAAATTCCAATTTGTACCTGGAATCTGCTGCTATCCCTGTTTATCACTCGTTCCTCAAAAGACGAGTCTTCTTTGAGCTCTTTTCACTGACTCGTAAAATATGAAAAGTTTGCCGAGTTTTGGCCTTCCAGCTCGTTAAATGACCGGAACGCTATCCCTCCTCTAAATTTTAATCTTTTTGGACCTGAGGGATTATTGCACAAAAGGATCGAGCGCTTGTCTTGTTCGGCTCGTTAAAAGTACCGAACAGCCATCCCTTCTGTATTGTTTTATACTTTTTCGGACTTAAGGGATTAGCTGACGAAAAAGGAATTATGGAGTTAACTTTCTGTACCTTTTCAGACTCTCTAAAGATGAAAAGGACCGAGTTTTCTTTGTCGTTAGACTCGTTAAAATGATTAAATAGCAACAAACTTGTCTTTAGACGAGAACGAGTTTCCCTATCGCTAAGCTCGTTAAATCATAGCGATGGGCTTGCCCGAAGGGCAGGTTATAGAACAAGCATATGTTATCCTCCTCAAGCTTGACAAAAATAAAGAGGTACTGGTCAGAAATGACTGGGGAAAAATTGGGAGAACATCAAAGTTTAATGGTAGCAAGTCACTCTTGAACATGACACTTTTCCTCCGTACCACATCGGGTTGGGTTGTTTCATTCACCAGTCTCATCACCATGGTCCTCGCCAAACCATCCACATTTGGGGTAATGCTACCGATCCATCGCATCAGTGTCGTTATATGTTCAAGAGGGGTCATTCTGAAAGTGTCAACCGTGTCCCATCCACTGCCATACATTATCCTTCATCCATTCATGATCGCCACCCTGAATCATATGTCACAGTTTGTTTTCACCTCCACTAAAATCATTAGCTCCGTTCCGTGTCATTGATGTGGGATTCATTAAGGCCCTCCTTTGACGGATCGCTTCTTGTCGACTTCAGCTCATTATCCAAGAAGTTGATCTAGGAACACCCCCATCAGTACTTTGAAGCTTGCATGCCTCAATGGCAAGTTTCTCACTTCCGGCGACAGGTATACATCAATGACCTTCGACCAGAAGATTTTGTGTGGCGTTCGACGCCAAGTCCTTTATTCACGCCACGTGAATTGTACTGCAGTACCTTGAGGGTCATCGTCATTATTGGTGATTCCTCTCGCGCTTGTTAACGGTTTTCATTATTGACCGGTAATCAAGCGATGTCTTTCCATGTTCGACTTCAGCAAAATTCTCACATGGATCAACTTGTACTTAGAGTGAAGATCGAACGAGTTTGAAGACCCCGGATCTAGTTTCATCCATCCGGGCTGCGATATATATTCAGGAAATATAAAAGCATTTGCCATGTACATCATTGCAGCAGATGATCATCCTATTCAAAGGATGATAATTTCAGCAGAAAATTATCAGTCTACCTTCAGACGATCGTCTGTCATATGTACCAAAATGTATTTATAAAAGCTGAGCATGGGAATGCCCGCCTCAGCTAGATCATGAAAATAGAATGAAAAATAATGTATTGTATTGTATTGTATTACAGGGCGCCTCCTCAACACTGGAATGAACTTCGGACCCTCTAGATAAAGCATTTCACCCGATAAACGGCCTCATACTTTAGGGGGCAACTGTTATAGACATTTTTGTGCCTCGCGACATGGAGCATGAAATGTCAATAATTACAGGGATCCTCAGTCCCTAAACATGTTGTTCTTACCCCTAACAGAACAAGGTCATCAAACAACAGCACTTCCAATCAGTTCTCCACCTGAAAACACTTCAAAACAGGCTAATTTTGGATCATGTCAGCTGCTCCACTGAGCATCTGCGCTGGAATGCAACTGCTCCTCCTTGTACCTACGCTGGAAGTCAAATCTAATGAAGGCTACCTGCGCTGGGCGAGATTGGCCAAGTGGCACAGTCATTCTGCAAGGTGTCAACTGCCCAGGAAGCTTCCAAACTGACACTTGGTTCATGAGATTCGCCCTGTGATGAGTAAGAGGTACTTGATCACCATGTGTAAGCAAGGATCTCCAAGTGGACTCAAGAACTGAAGATTAACTGAAGAGGGAGAGGACACAAGGCAGCTTCATGTCAGTCTCAAGCTGACTCATCCTTTCTTCTTCTCTCCTATATATAGAGCTCTTCTATGAGGTCTAAGGAGGCTGGAATTTTGTGTAAAGCAAGGAGGTGTTGTTGGTTTACAGTTAGAGCTATTGGGTGATTGTTTTACTAGAGGTGAAGAGGAGAGTTCTTGCTGCTGGGGAGGTGCTGCTGGATTGGAGCCATCATTGGTTGTAACCTTCTCAGAACCCTGTTACTTCTATCAATAAAGTTTTGCATGTTCTCCTATATACTTGTATTGCATTGATGTATTGTATTTACTTGTATATTTGATTCACTCTAATCCATGCATCAGTTATGAGTACATGTATCTTGTAGTTTCCTCTCTTGTTTTGTGCAGGATCTGTGTGTAGATGGACCGGCTACGAACTCCCCCTGTCAAGCTTCTCCCCCTGTCTTGCTGCATCTTTATGAATGAACTTGAGTGATGATAAAGAAATAACCCCCATCTTTTGTCGCAGATGTTCGAATGCTTCCCGAGGAAGAGGTTTTGTGAAAATATCAGCTATTTGCTCCTTAGTACTGATATATTCCAGTGTGATATTTTGTTCAGCTACTTGCTCACGGAGGAAATGATACTTGATTGGTATGTGTTTGGTTCTTGAGTGCATCACTGGATTTTTGCTGAGACTGATAGCACTAGTGTTGTCACAATAAACGGTAATTGGTTGATCTGTACATATGTCGACATCTTTTAGTGCTTCCTTCATCCAAAGTATCTGAGAGCAACAGTCTGCTGCAGCGATATACTCGGCTTCGGTTGTGGATAATGATATGGATGACTGTTTTTTGCTGAGCCAGGATACCAAACAGTCTCCTAGGAAGAATGCATTTCCACTAGTACTTTTCCGATCATCTATATTTCCAGCCCAATCAGCATCGGTGTATGCAGTTACAGTCAGTGTTGAGTTCCTTGGGTACCAAAGACCGAAATCAGAAGTTCCCTTCAGGTATCTGAGAATTCTTTTTACAGCTAATAAATGAGATTGTTTGGGAGCCGATTGAAATCTTCCCACCATTCCTACTGCTTGCATTATGTCTGGTCATGTAGCTGTTAAGTATAGAAGGGCTCCAATCATTGACCTGTAATGAGTTGCATCTACTAGAGGGGAGTCATCATCTTTGCTCAGTTTGCAGTTTGTGGTCATGGGAGTGCTCATGGGTGCACAGTCCTCCATTCCATATTTTTTGAGCATGTCTTTTAGATATTTGCCTTGAGATATACACAATCCTGCTCTGGTTTGAGATACTTGAAGTCCAAGGAAGTGGGACAGTTCTCCTATCATTGACATCTCAAATTCTTTTTCCATGCTTTGAGAAAATTCATGGCTCATTTCATCATTATTACTAGCAAAAATCAGATCATCGACATAAACAAGAGCAACTAGTAACTTACCTTGATCTGTCTTTATGTATAGATTGCTTCCAGCAACTCCCTTTTTGAAGCCTTGTTGTTGGAGATAGTTATCCAATCTTGCATACCAAGCTCTAGGAGCTTGTTTCAACCCATACAAAGCCTTTTTCAGCTTACAGACTAGGTCCTTTCCTGCTGTCAGATCAAAACCTTCTGGCTGCTCCATGTAGACTTCCTCCTTGAGTTCCCCATTTAGAAATGCTGATTTCACGTCCATTTGATAGATTTTGAATCCTTTCGAGCAAGCAAATGCTAAAAACATCCTGATAGCTTCCATACGGGCCACTGGTGCAAACGTCTCTTCAAAGTCAACTCCTTCAATTTGTGAATAGCCTTTGCAAACAAGTCTTGCCTTGTTTCTGATAACCTGTCCTTCCTCATTCATTTTATTTTTGAACACCCATTTGGTTCCTATTATGTTTTTGTCCTTCGGATGAGGTACCAGCTCCCATGTCTTGTTCTTCTCAATTTGGAATATTTCTTCTTCCATTTCTTTTACCCAATGAGGATCCTTACTCGCTTCTGTGAATGTTTCTGGTTCTATCATAGATAGGAGGGCAATGGCTTTTCTCTTGGGTGAGGTTGTTATCCTTCTTCTAGTCTGCACACCTTCATCTTTATCGCCAATGATCTGTTCTTCTGGATGGTATCTTTCTACATACTTCATCTTTGAAGGAGTATAAGCCGGTTCTATTTCCTCTTCTTCTTCTTCATCATCTATCTCTTCTTCTTTAGATTCTTCTTCTTCAATGAGAAAGTCATCTTCCTGTTCTTCAATTTCCTTTTCTGGAAGATCTTCGTCAACCTTAACATCGATGCTTTCCACTATTTTCTTCAGTCGAAAATTGTAGCATTTGTAAGCCTTGCTCCGTGGAGAGTATCCAAGAAATATCCCCTCATCAACCCGAGAATCAAATTTTCCAGGTGAACCATCATTTATTTTTATGAAGCACTTGCTTCCAAATATTTTGAAATACTTCACCGAAGCAGGTCTCCCTTTCCATAGCTCATAAGGAGTTTTATCACAATTTGGTCTTAATTGAGTCCGATTCAATGTATAGACAGCTGTCCCTACTGCTTCCCTCCAGAATTTAGGTTGTAGGTCTGCTGCTAACAGCATGGTTCTTGCCATTTCTTGGACAGTTCGGTTTCATCTTTCAACTACCCCATTTTGCTGAGGTGTTCTGGCAGCCGAGAATTCCCTTTTAATTCCATGAATATTGCAGAACTCACTGAACTCGTTTGATGTGAATTCTCCTCCTCTGTCTGTTCTGAGACACTTAATTTTTGAATCTTTTTCGTTTTCTATAAGGGATTTTAGATTCTTAAAACACTCAAAAGTTTCAGATTTATACTTTATGAAATATATCCACATCATTCTAGTATAATCATCAACAAATAACACAAAGTACCTTTCTCCTTGGAGTGCTTGATTTCTAGTTGGCCCACACACATCAGCATGGATGATCTCCAAGGGCTTTGATGTACAGTGTTCCTTTGTCTTGTGGCTGGTTCTGGTCTGTTTTCCATGTTGACATGGACCACACACTGCTTTCTTTGGTTTGGACAACCTTGGGATGTCTTGTACAGCTTTGATTTTGCTGATATTGACCAGATTTTCGAAGCTGGTATGTCTGTTATAGACATTTTTGTGCCTCGCGACATGGAGCATGAAATGTCAATAATTACAGGGATCCTCAGTCCCTAAACATGTTGTTCTTACCCCTAAAAGAACAAGGTCATCAAACAATAGCACTTCCAATCAGTTCTCCACTTGAAAACACTTCAAAACAGGCTAATTTTGGATCATGTCAGCTGCTCCACTGAGCATCTGCGTTGGAATGCAACTGCTCCTCCTTGTACCTGCGCTGGAAGTCAAATCTAATGAAGGCTACCTGCGCTGGGCGAGATTGGCCAAGTGGCACAGTCATTCTGCAAGGTGTCAACTGCCCAGGAAGCTTCCAAACTGACACTTGGTTCATGAGATTCGCCCTGTGATGAGTAAGAGGTACTTGATCACCATGTGTAAGCAAGGATCTCCAAGTGGACTCAAGAACTGAAGATTAACTGAAGAGGGAGAGGACACAAGGTAGCTTCATGTCAGTCTCAAGCTGACTCATCCTTTCTTCTTCTCTCCTATATATAGAGCTCTTCTATGAGGTCTAAGGAGGCTGGAATTTTGTGTAAAGCAAGGAGGTGCTGTTGGTTTACAGTTAGAGCTATTGGGTGATTGTTTTACTAGAGGTGAAGAGGAGAGTTCTTGCTGCTGGGGAGGTGCTGCTGGATTGGAGCCATCATTGGTTGTAACCTTCTCAGAACCCTGTTACTTCTATCAATAAAGTTTTGCATGTTCTCCTATATACTTGTATTGCATTGATGTATTGTATTTACTTGTATATTTGATTCACTCTAATCCATGCATCAGTTATGAGTACATGTATCTTGTAGTTTCCTCTCTTGTTTTGTGCAGGATCTGTGTGTAGCTGGACCGGCAAAGAGAGCAAGGAGCTGGGAACAAGAGACAAAGAGAGAGGATAAGGATCGATTAAGCGAAAGACACCAGGTTGGTTAACCTTTTCTTCCTTCTCTCTGTACTTTCATAAAGGAAAATATCAAAGCTTTACTTTCAGTTGTTGCTAAAGACTGTCACCTTTAGAGTAGGGATAGGGTCATCCGAGTCGGATACTTTTCCCCACAACAATGTCCAAGTCTCTTATGCCACAACCAGCTCTCATCTGCCTGACTCAAGTAGCATTTGTTCTCCTGAATCTTGTTCAGAACATAAATATTGTCTGGTGTTCTTACTCCTTTTGCCACAAGTTTTCCAGAGATAGATTTCCTTATTTCACAGTCTTTGGTGCTAAAGACAACCTTATGTCCTTGATCACAAATTTGGCTGACACTCAGAAGGTTGTGTTTGAGTCCATCAACCAATAGAGCATCTTGAGCTTTTCCTTTTCCATTGATCAAAGTAACTGTTCCTCTTCCTGCAATTTTGCCAGTTCCGCTTCCAAAGGACACATTCCCTTCCTTTTTGCTCAGTGAGATAAATTTCCTTTTGTCTCTTGTCATGTGTCTGGAGCACCCACTATCCACAAACCACTGGTTTCCATTATTTTGCGCAAATAGAGCCAGGCCGCATTTGTCCATTGCAGAGATCTTGCTGCTTGTCTTTCTTTCTTTGAGTGGGCAGTTTTGTTCATAGTGTCCATTATTGTAGCAAAAAGAGCAAGTCAGATCAAATTTAGTCAAGGGATCGAATGAGTTGAAGGTTTTGATTTGTCCCTGTCTTTTCAGAGCATATGAGTTGATTACTTGGTCATTTTGCGTTGTCTTTTCACTTCTGCGAACCATACAATGTCTAGCTTGGTGACCGAAATTTTTACAGTGAAAACAGTGTCCAAGAAATATGGTTTTGAAGCAACCACGGTTTAATTCGCCTTCCTTTCTGAGAATTACTCCTCCCTCGTCCTTTGGATTTTTGATGGGCCCTTGGTGGAGTACAGGTTTGTATTTGCTGTAGTGTCCATGATTCGACTCCACATTCTTCTTTGGAATAAATCTTTCTTGATTCTTGGAATCTGGGATGCACTTTTGATAAGAAACTTTTTCATCTTTTGGGTTGCAGGAAAGTGCATCGGCATAGCTTTTCGCACTATTCTTAGTGCTTGAGGATTCTCCCTTGAAACCTATTCCAGACTTATCATGTTGAGGTTTTTGATTTTTCAGAATAGTATCAAGTATTTGAGAGCTTTTACATCCCTTTTTAATTTGCTCCAACTCCTTTCTCAGAGATACTACTTCGGCCTCTCGTTCTTCACAAGTCTCTTCTTTTTCCTTAAGCTTTGTTTTCAAGAGATCTTCTCTCCTTCTTATTTCCTCGTTTTCCACTTTGAGAGAGATAATTTTGTTCCGTAGTTTCTCATTCTCTTCAATGGCACTTATTAACAGTTCATCCACATTTCCTTCTTGCCCCGAGTCATCATCATCTGTGAGTGCCATGAATAGTGCTTCTTGGCTTTCATCATGATCGCTTTCCTCATCTGATTTCTTTTTGATGACCATAAACTCATCCTCATCAGACTCATCTTGCTTAGAGAGAAGGTTTTTCTTATTGAACCCTTTCTTTTTATATGTCATTCTTTTAGAATTTCTTTCGTCATCACTGTCATGTTTATGAGGACATTTTGCTGCATAATGACCTATTTTACCACATTTAAAACAGATAAGAGGATACTTGCCTTTAAGCTTAGATCCTCTCTTCAGCTTTCGTACATATTGAGCCAATTCGGATTCCACATCTGACTCATCACTACAGTCATTCCTTTCTTTCCCTTTCTTTGACTTTAAGGCCTTGAATGCTGCATCTTTGGAGCTAGGTCCTCCTTTCCTCATTTCATAGGCAGTGAGAATTCTATGGAGTTCATCCATTTTGAGGGTGTCAAGATCCTTTGATTCTTCTATAGCATTTATTTTGGAGTCAAATCTGTCTGGAAGGGACCTTAATACCTTTTGTACAATAGTACTTTCTTCAACCTTTTCGTCCAATCCTTTCAGGGAATTTACCACTTCAGCTACTCGGAGGAGGTATGCTGCAATATCTTCTTCCTCTTCCATCTTCAAACTTTCAAATTGTCTTCTGTGAGTTTGAAGCTTTGCCTTTTTGACTTTTGAGTCTCCATCGTACAAACTAACTAGCTTCTCCCACATTTCTCTGGCAGAGTTACAGTGCATGATTTTTGTAAACTCAGAATCAGTGATTCCACTAGTGATAGAGTTCATGGCTTTTGCATTTGCAATGTAGGCTTTCCTCTCGTCTTGGTCTGTTGGAAGAGTGGAAGTCGCTCGGTATTCAGTTTGACAAAAATTCCAGACTTCAGGTCCAAGGGACATTAAATAGTAAGTCATTCTTTTCTTCCAAAACCCAAAGTTAGTGCCATCAAACAGAGGAGGTTTTCCTGATGCTTCATGATTTCTCATCATGGTTGCTGATCCTTCTTCAAGCTGTTAGGCTAGAATGAAGAAGCCTGCTCTGATACCAATTGTTGGAAATACTGAGAGGGGGGGTGAATCAGTATTTCTTTTTCCCACTATTGTTTTACCAGTTAAAACATATATATTCAGAACACAAGATGAACAGCAAGAATAAATGCTTTTATTAATATAAACTGTGCAATAAAATAGATACAATATATAGATGGTTGCAATCAGTTGCCAAGCTCCAACTTAGACTTTGGTGAGGCTCCAACCTCCAGAGCACCAACTCTATTTTGCCAAGACACCAATCTTGGACTTAGGAGCACAAACTCTCAAGGACTTCAATCCTTCCTACTTCTGAGGCTTCAACCCCAAGGACTCCAATCCTACTTACTTCTGAGGCACCAGCCCAAGGACTTCAATCCTTCTCACTTTTGAGGCACCAACCCCAAGGACTCCAATCCTTCTGCTCTCAGAACTCTTCTCTGCTGAGTTCTATCTATTTACAGCTTCACTGTAGTCTCCAAGCTACAATATCAATGACAACCAGTCTTCTTATGAATTGTTGGCATTATGTTTTCTGGTATGGCTATATGTTACAGATGTTGTACTTGATGGCAACTCCCATGACAAGGCTCTCAATTTATGAAAAATTAAGAAGGACGCAGGATATCAGTTCAGAAGGTGCGTACCCGCAGGTACACCATGCAGGGACCGCGTCCCAGGACGCTGGCCAGCTGTTCAGGAGGTGCGTCCACCCAGTGCACACATTTCTAGGCAGTGAAAAACTCACGTGGGGGTTTCTTGTGTTTTACTCTTGGTATCTAGCCGATGGTATTGTGTTATTATGGTGTCGACTCGTGGTATTGTTCCATGTTTTGAGGAGGAGCTTGCCTATATAAAGCAAAGGAGATCATTTGGATTTGGTATGTCTTTGGTTGAATATCTTATGAGGTGAGATCTGGTCTAGATCTAAAAGGCGAATCTACTGAAGGACTGAGATCTCTTTGGCGCAAGATCAGATCTGTAGATCTGACTGTTTGGGTTACACTTAAAGTCTTGAAATCATTCATACCCGAAAGGACGCAGGTACAGTGAAAGGTAAGTGCGCCGGGACGCAGTGCAGTAGGAGGATACCTACGTGGGGATGCAGGGTAGACGAAGTTCAGGTGTGTCCGGGACGCAGTTCAGTAACTGGAGATCTGCGTGGGGACGCAGGGCGACCAAGGTTCAGGTGCTTCCCTGAGGCAACAGGACGCGGCGCGATAGTGTCTTTGGGTGCATCCCTGCAGCAACAGGACGCGACGCGATAGTGTTTTTGGGTGCGTCTTTGAAGCAACAGGACGCAGAGCAGTTGAAGGAACAGTGCGTGGGCGCGCAGCGCAGCAGAAGGATCTCTACGGGTGGTCGCAGGAAAGTAGAAGGTGAACTGCGTCTATACGCAGGTCACAGAAGGGAAAGTTGCGTCTCTGTATTAAGATGTTCTGTTGATTGAATTTCTTTGTTGATAAGGTGTTCTGGGTTAGTTCTATTATTGTTGATCTGATAACTGTAGTGGACTGTAACTGATATGTACTTGGTGACCATTTGATGCTTTATGAAAAGAAGTAGGGGGTTGTAGCTCCCTTCCAGGAGAGACTGGAAAACGAGAGAGAGTTGTAGCTCTCTGCAGGTTGCAGCCTGCGTACTGGTAAAGGACTGCACCAGTACAAAACCATTGTAAAAGAAGTTTCTAATTTGAAAGAAGATAGAGACATATTGCAGCAGGTGGTTTTCACCCACATTGGGTTTCCACCTTACATCTTGAGTTCTTTGGTGTGACTATCTGTTTTCATTGTTCATGCTCATTATTTTATGGTACTGACATGCATAAATAATTCAAAGAACAAATAAGGAAGATTTGCAAAAGAATGAGATAATACTGATTCACCCCCCCCCTCTCAGTATTATTTCCAACAATTGGTATCAGAGCAGGTCCTTTCAGAGGAAGCTTAATCGCTTGAAGGAAAAGATCCATCAGAATGGCTAACCCAGAAAGAGAGGCACACATCAGGCCACCAGTCTTTGACGGGAACAATTTTACTCACTGGAAGATAAGAACCACTGCATATCTACAATCACTTGGAGCAGAAGTTTGGGGAATCATAGAAGGAGGATACAAATTCCCATCAGCAACTCCTACAGATCCAGCAGAGAAAAAGCAATATGAGCTCAATGCTAAAGCCGTTACTGTCCTATTGAGTAGTTTGACTCAATCAGAATTTATGAAGATCATGCACTTCAAATCAGCTAAGGAAATATGGGACAAAATCTTCACAAGCTACGAAGGAGATGATCAGGTAAAAAGAGCAAAGCTTCAAACTCTCAGAATCCAGTATGAAACTCTTAAGATGCGTAATAATGAAAGCATAGCTAATTATTTCCTGCGTATGGATGAGATTGTGAATTGTATGAGGGATCTAGGTGAAGAATTTGAGGAATTTGTCTTAGTCGAAAAAGTTTTGAGATCTCTGTCTGCTAAATTTGATTCTAAAGTATCTGCCATAGAAGAAAAGGAGAATGTGCAGAAAATCACCATGTCACAACTTCATGGGATCTTAACTGCTTTTGAAATGCGACAAGAGGTACCACCAGAGGCCGCATTCGAAGTGTCAGAGGAAGAAGATGAGGTAAATTTTGTCAAGAATATTGAACGGGGAACTGGACAGTTCAAAGGTAAGCTACCTTTCAAATGTTTTCTATGTGGTAGAGTTGGTCACTATGCTGCTAGATGTCCTCATAACAAAGGAAAAATATCTGAAGAAGATGGTAGAAGCTATTATACCCATATTAAAAGTTCATTCAATGATAGTGAAGATATTAGAAGTCTCATGGCACATAAGAAGAAGAATGCTTCATCCAATAATAGCGAAGATATTAAAAGTCTCATGGCACATGAAGAGAAGAATGCAGAAACTGAAGAAGTTGCCAAATTAAAAGAACAATTGGAGACAGAAATCAGGGTAAGGGAGCAATTGCAGGATATAGTAAAGGATTAGAGTACAACTATTCAGAGACTTGAATCAAAGATCCTCTCTCTAAAAGAAGACCTTAGAAAATCAAGAGAACAGAACAGAGAAGATCTTGAAGATCAAGAACATGAATTGACCAAACTAAAGCGACAAGTGGAAGAAGGAAGAAAAGTTGAAGAAGACCTACGGAATCAATATCTGAAAAAGGAAGAACAACATCAAGTTGAGGTAAATATCTTGAAAGGTAAAATAGAAGAAAAGGATAAGCTTTTACGATTTCAAGATAGTACTAAAGTCTTGGATGATATTCTTAATAGTCAAAGGTCTCCTGCTATCAAGATTGGTCTTGGTTTTCATGAATATGTTGAAGGTGAATCTAGTTCACAAGGTGAGGCAAGAAAATCCAAGGAGAAATCTGAAATGCTCAACAAGGAACAACCAAGGAAAGAAATTCCTCAAGGAAGATCCTTTACTCCTAACTATGGACGTGATAGATGATTATTTCCTCCACTGAAAAATGTTGAATGTTATGTATGTCATAATCTTGGACATGTTGCAGCCAGATGTAGAAGTAGAATGGTTCAAGAAAGATCATTGCATCCCAGGTATTTCAGAGGATATTGCTTTGCTTGCAATGCATATGGACACAAAGCAGTTGATTGTGATAGAAGGAACATAAAAAAATATAAGATGTTATACATGCAACAACTATGGGCATAAAGCAAGGGAATGCAGGAGCAGACTTCAAAATTCAAAACAAGAGGACCATACATCATCACAGTTGCAGGAATTGAAGAAGACAAAGACAGAAAGGTGTGGCATAATTCAGACAGTTGACACAGGGGAATCTGAAAGTGATGAAATTCAGTATTCCATCCTGCATACGCTGATATAATAAAGACAAGTCGCGTATATACGCGAGTTACAGGCTGCAATGTCGCGTATATGAAGAAAGGGCAGCAGAATAGACCCAGGTTCAGTCATGGTTGGCTCAGGCTCAGGGGGAGCAGAACAGACTCAGGAGATGGTACAGGGGGAGCATATAATGCATTGTTGGCATTATGGAGGATGGACAAAAGGAGATCTTGGAAATAGCTGCAATATGTCTCTATCTCTCTCATGGTGGATTATGGTTCTTTGTTGCAGATCTAGTTCTTTTTCAGGGGGAGCATGACCTTAGGGGGAGCATACCCCTTTGCCCTTGATGTCAAAGGGGGAGAATGAAGATAAAGTTTGAAGTTTGTAAGGTTGCCATCAAGTCCAAAGGGGGAGATTGTTGGCATTATGTTTTCTGGTATGGCTATATGTTACAGATGTTGTACTTGATGGCAACTCCCATGACAAGGCTCTCAATTTATGAAAAATTAAGAAGGACGCAGGATATCAGTTCAGAAGGTGCGTACCCGCAGGTACACCATGCAGGGACCACGTCCCAGGACGCTGGCCAGCTGTTCAGGAGGTGCGTCCACCCAATGCACACATTTCTAGGCAGTGAAAAACTCACGTGGGGGTTTCTTGTGTTTTACTCTTGGTATCTAGCCGACGGTATTGTGTTATTATGGTGTCGGCTCGTGGTATTGTTCCATGTTTTGAGGAGGAGCTTGCCTATATAAAGCAAAGGAGATCATTTGGATTTGGTATGTCTTTGGTTGAATATCTTATGAGGTGAGATCTGGTCTAGATCTAAAAGGCAAATCTACTGAAGGACTGAGATCTCTTTGGCGCAAGATCAGATCTGTAGATCTGACTGTTTGGGTTACATTTAAAGTCTTGAAATCATTCATACCCGAAAGGACGCAGGTACAGTGAAAGGTAAGTGCGCCGGGACGCAGTGCAGTAGGAGGATACCTGCGTGGGGACGCAGGGTAGACGAAGTTCAGGTGCGTCCGGGACGCAGTTCAGTAACTGGAGATCTGCGTGGGGACGCAGGGCGACCAAGGTTCAGGTGCGTCCCTGAAGCAACAGGACGCGGCGCGATAGTGTCTTTGGGTGCGTCCCTGCAGCAACAGGACGCGGCGCGATAGTGTTTTTGGGTGCGTCCCTGAAGCAACAGGACGCAGAGCAGTTGAAGGAACAGTGCGTGGGCACGCAGCGCAGCAGAAGGATCTTTGCGGGTGGTCGCAGGAAAGCAGAAGGTGAACTGCGTCTATACGCAGGTCACAGAAGGGAAAGTTGCGTCTCTGTATTAAGATGTTCTGTTGATTGAATTTCTCTGTTGGTAAGGTGTTCTGGGTTAGTTCTGTTATTGTTGATCTGATAACTGTAGTGGACTGTAACTGATATGTACTTGGTGACCATTTGATGCTTTATGAAAAGAAGTAGGGGGTTGTAGCTCCCTTCCAGGAGAGACTGGAAAACGAGAGAGAGTTGTAGCTCTCTGCAGGTTGCAGCCTGCGTACTGGTAAAGGACTGCACCAGTACAAAACCATTGTAAAAGAAGTTTCTAATTTGAAAGAAGATAGAGACATATTGCAGCAGGTGGTTTTCACCCACATTGGGTTTCCACCTTACATCTTGAGTTCTTTGGTGTGACTATCTGTTTTCATTGTTCATGCTCATTATTTTATGGTACTGACATGCATAAATAATTCAAAGAACAAATAAGGAAGATTTGCAAAAGAATGAGATAATACTGATTCACCCCCCCCCCTCTCAGTATTATTTCCAACATGAATGAGTCTTTACAACTTTGCACACTACCCACACATAGTCTCCAATAGCCATTTTTCTCTCTGATAATGTCTTCACACAGCTTTAGTCAGTCTTCTGTTAACTGCACTAAACTCTGTATAAAGAACAATTTTCTGTTCAAGCTTAAGTTCTCATTGTCACAATGAATGCTTCAGCATGACTATTTCTCTGCTGGCTGTTTCTCCCCTTCGACTGCCTACTGTTCTGTTGGTCCTTCATCCCTCTTTCTATTTTGCTGCACCCTCTTTTTGTTCTGTTGAACCCTCATACGGCCTCTATTTCCTCCAGCGTATTTCAGCAACTTTCAGTAGTTGTAACGGCCTTCACAGCGTATTTCAGCAACTTTCAGCAGCTGCAGCAACAGCAGCAACAGCAATAGCAGCTACAGCAACAGCAGCAACAGCTCCAGCAACAACAGCTACAGCAACAGCAACAATAGCAGCTACAACAATTCCCTGTTTTTACTGTTTTATACATTCTCATGCCTTTGTCCGTTCATTTCCACTTACTCAATGGCTCTTTGGCTTCCTCCTCGCTCGCTTGAGCTTCGGCTTCCTCAACACTTGCTTGACCTTCCGGCTTCCCTCCTCCATTCGCTTTATCTTCCTCATGATTACCTTCGATTGATGGTGTCGCAAAAATATAATGTCGTCGCAGAGGTGTTTTATCAACGCGGAAATATAATGTCGTCGCGGAGGTGTTTCAGCAACGCCGAAAGTGGTGTTTCAGCAACGCCGAAACTGGTGTTACAACAACGCTGAAATTGGTGTTTCAGCAATGCTGAAACTGGTGTTACAGCAACGCTGAGACTGGTGTTGCAGCAACGCTGAAACTGGTGTATCAGCAAATTTTTGACAAGTGTCGGTGTTTCAGCAATGGAGAAATTGGTGTTTCAGCAACTTTTCTCCAGGAGTTTCAACCGTGTTCAACAACGGTTTCAGCAATGGTGTATTCCGCCTGCTATATATATATAATTATCTTTTGATACCATATACATTATAATCCTCCCGATGCCTTTGTTTGCTCTTATTTGCTCTGATGGCTCTCTGCGTCCTCTGTTTGCTTTTAAACACATCCATTGCTCCTCCGATAGCTCCTGATGACTCTGATATGCTTCCTTGCTATATGGTTCCTCCTGCAGCTCCACCGATGGCTCTGTGTGCACCTTCTCTTTGGCATATACCGATGGCTCTATATATATTGCTCCTCTTGGCTCCTCTTGCTCCATCTGCTCCTCTCGGTCCATTTGCTCCTCTTGACTCCGATATGCTCTATCTCCTCCTCTTGAATATTGCCATATTGACATCAATGACAATCTGTGTCCAACAGATGGTGTGTTTCTCTCAGTACTTGTAAGTTTTGTATGTGTACCACTTTCCTTATTTAATCTTCTGCAAATAAACAAATGAAGCATTAAGGTAGAATCCATAAATTTGCTATGCTCTGCCTTTAAGTTTGTTTAATTTTCCATGTTTTCTTCAGTTTAAGGAGAATCCTTGAGACTTCCTTGCTCTCCTTAGCTCCTCACCTATCAGGTCTATTCATTCAATCACTTTAAAGGCATCAAAACAATCGCCTATCTTGCCCCAAGTAGACCTCTGCAAAAGTTGTGCCTCATCCCCGCACCCAAAATTTCCTTTCCCTTGAATTCAACAAAACTTCAAAAAATAAATTCCATAATCCTTGTACTTCATACCTAGCCTAAAATTAGTCATCAATTCAGTCATCTCGAGCCTCTTTGATTACCTTTTGCCGAGATTGATCGGAGAGAGCCCTCTCTTGTCCTCGTAGGGCTAGCTACGAGGCTGAGCGTGGTTTGATGTGGCCTTGAGTTTTGCCTTCCTCAGCCTGAGGCAAATTCGAACGCTAACAAGTCAAATGATCTACCACTAAGCTATAGGTTGTCAGATTTAGCAATTTAAATAAACATCCAGAAACTCGTATAGCCAAAGAAATTGAGAACAAATCCAGAAGACGATATAATGTCAATCGACTAGGGCCAACATGTTGAGATAAGAAGGATAGTCAAATGTCATTTACAAAAGAAGAAAAGGGGACACGTGGCTTGCATGCAAGCCTGGGAGTCCACAACACGCCAGCCACTCGACTAACAGGAGAGGACACACACATCCATTAAGAAATTAGGAAGAGTTTATGAGGTGATAGATTTTTTATATCTGTCCCTGTCTCTGCGATGGTGGGTTAACCGTCACGCCCCTCCTTATGCTTTCTTCCTTCACTCGGTAAACTGGATATGAAACCTCTCTAACTTCAGCCTCTGTAGCAGCCATAAGTCGACCTCGGGAAGGTGAGGGGCGTTGATGGAGTCCATTTACAGACAGACAACAATAAAGCAGGGACGAAGTGCAGTAAACGACAGCGCTTATGCATAAGCAGAGAGATTTATGAACCAGTCTCGAATAAAAGTGAACAACATGCTCTTTTACGTCGAACTGCATGAAAAATATATGAAACGAGGTAGAGTCATTTTGACAGATATAATAAATGTGCCATTGTCTTTCTAACGCGTGATATTATCATCTTCACATTTGTTCGTATTTATTTGCTTGGATTACAAAACTTTAAGGAATTTTGTTTTATTTTTTGATTTCATAGATTTAAAAATAATGACTTAATTTAGATTTAAGATCACTACATGGCTGGTTTGGCCAGCCTGATTGCTCATGCCATGCTTGATGATGACGAAAACAATGATATGAATCGGTCTTCTCACTGGGCGTGCAGGCAGAGGATGTTAAGTCTTATTCATTTTTCTGAGTACTCCATATCTACAATATGCCAGACTCTTTTATATGATTGTTCATTTAAGCCTATAGCATACACATAATATCTAATTCTTTTAGTAAAACTTGATTTGCAGTCAAATAGTCTGGCAAGGTCTCCGCAGTCTACCTTATCTGCAATTGGCAGTTGGTCCAGGGGAAGCTCGAAGGGTCTTTCACAGGTCTCATCCCTGCCAACAACTCCTTTGATAGAGAATACTGATGCATGGGATTTGCTCTATGCAGCGGCCGACGAAGTTGTCAGGCTGGAGATGGATGGAGCTAATCCAATATCCACATCTCCCATGCATGCCCAAGACTAATTTTTTTTATTTTCAAGCCCTAATCTGAATTTTTGTAACAAATTACACATTAAATTTGAAAAATTTGCAACACCATGCAGACAGCAAGATCTTTCAGGGAAGGAAGCAAGTTTGTTCGACGAAGGCAGGTTCAAACTTTGTTGTTCTGTTTAGTTTAGCGAAACAGAAAGCTAGGCACTTTGTTTTCTTTATTCAAGACTCCTTTTGGACATAACTACATTGATCTACGAGAGAAATATCACTCTCAACCAAAATGTGCATGTGCATAAGATTGAAAAGCTTCGTTGAGAAATAATCACTATTCAAAAGTACTTTAGGGGGATTTAATAACATTGACACAATATCAAAGCAAAGTATTTTCCTTTCTCAGGTTTCAAATTTCTGGTGACCTTTTATCTTGGATGTTTTTCATTTGATTAGTAAAATATTATAATTTTTTATTATCTCCTATAATAAATAAATATATATATAAACCCCTTAAACTCAAGCTTTATAATCACACTTATAAATTAAAAACTTTTTACTACACCATCAACGAAAAAGAAAACTTCTATCAATATGAATAAGCTTTAGAACGTTTTTAATTTGAATACAGTTGCAAAGAAAAAATCAACCTCCAAAGTACGAAACTTCTCTTAATTATAGTACGCTTAAAAACATTTTTTTAGTAATTGGCATTCAAAAGAAATTAACAGTTAATTTTTAAAGGAAATTAACACGGTTAGTTTTTAAAAGAACTTATGAGCATGATAATTATATTGAGTGTGTAGACATGTTGCACAGAGCCTTTTTATTCTGTTGTTATGGCAGACCCTGACAGGGACTACCACCACGGCAGTGGCTCCCTTGTTTCATATGCATCCTTAATTGTTGTTCATATACTAGCCAAATCTATTTTAATCAACCACTATGATTTGTATAAAGCTTCAAAAATTCGTGTCTTATCATTGTATGTGCATATTGCCAATCCAAAAATTTCTGTGAATAATTGAATCACCTTCCACCCAATTTTGTACCCATTATCTCCACAACCAATGCCACATAATTTGTATATCAATTTTTTTTTATGTACTTTTTCATAAATGCTATCTCTTTTCTTGATTTTTTTCTAAACACCCTTTATTACACAAGTGACTTTTGGCTTATTGATTTTTTTCCAAACATTTTTATTACGCATGTGACTTTTGGTTATCCTTCTATTGACACCCCTCCATTCACAAACTTTATACTTTTTTAGATTAACGGTTGGTATATTAGGTCAGACTTAATTTATAAAACTAAATTTAAATAAAAATAATAATTCCCAAGGTCAAATAATATTTTTTTAATATGTAAAGATTAAAAATAATAGTTTTATATACAAATAAAACAAAATATTGTATATATATAACATATATATAATATATAATAAAATATATAATATTAAAAGAACATTCATTGGATTTAAAATAGACAGTAAATAACAATGGTATAGTAGTCACAAGTGGTCATCAATTCAAACTTATGCCTGAGGGGTACTCTATTTGTCTCATCCTCAACTAGAAATTATTGTAAGAATGGTTGGAATCCACCCTTTATCATGAGATCAATTTAATTGCCAATTTCTTTAATTTAGATATAGAGAGTTGTGTAACAAACCATGTTACATTCACATTATTTGTCTTTATAATACCAACATCAACAAAACAAATGTTTGAGTCTTCACCTACATTCAATGATAATTAAAAAATCAAATATCATTTATAATTTTATACCTCATTTTATTTATTCCTCATTTTATTTATTTTTATTGTGATATAAAACTTTAAAAAATAATAATAAAAATAATACATATATGGAGAAGACAAAGTAATGGTAGGTATAAGCGATGTTAATAATGGGTGGAGATGAGTTGCACATGAAGTGTCTACCTAACTTATTCATAGTGACATTATTTGCCTTTGTAATTATCTCTACACCAATATATAATTATGTAACAAACCATGTGTAATAGTGATTCAAACTTCTTAACAATGACAACACATTCACATTATTTGTTTGTGTAATATCAACATCAACAAAACAAAAGATTGAGTCTTCACTTACATACAATAATAATAATAAAAAATCTCAATTATACTTATATACCTCATATTATTTTCTTTGATTCTGATATAAAATCTTAAAAATTAATAATAAAAGTGTTGGTGTTGACGTCAACCTCATTGTTATATTGGTGTTGATGTCAACTTCAATGTATGGGATATTGTTGGGAAAGGTGTTCTCATTATGTCAGAGTTGTCATTAATGTCAATACTGTATCAAGAAAAATGAGAGTGTGTTGCTATGTGAGGTCATCAGTTGATAACCATCACAGTAGCAAGGAAAGTGATGAGTCTGAAAAAAAATTATAACTATGATGGTTGGATGGCCTAGCTTTGCAGACATTTCTACTCCAGGAATGTTTCCCAAATGATCATGCAATTTGTTGTTGTAACTGTTATAGTACACTCCAAATTTTTCCTACATTCAAATTTTGGAGCCTCATATTAATTGTGTGAACTATTGTCTCAAGTAATTAAAGTTTTTCCATGCTCATTGTTCAAGTTTTTCTAAGTGTTCAAGTTCCTTTCCAAAGAAGCCCAAAGTATCATCTTTTGTTAGAGGCGGCCTTGGCACACCTTAGAGGAAGCTCCAACGCACTCTCTTGCATTAGTTGATCCTATATATCACAACAACATGCGCTGGACACACTCCCATGGTATAGTGCACCTTTTGATTGTAGCCGACACTTGTGTCATAAAGACTTGTGCCTTAATTGTCACACTTGGAGATTAGTGTTATTTTTGTTTTCATCTCAATGTATACATGTTGGTTTTGGGTACTATGCATATTATTTTCATGTGTTTACTTTTTTACGTGTGTGTGATCATGTTCTGGACTTGTTTGTATGCTCTTGCTCTCTCTCATTCCATTGATCTCACACAAACAATTTTTGGGTTCTACCTTTTCCTCGCATGGTGCGTAAGCTATGAGAACATTCAACATTAATCCAATTAATGAGTGAATTGTGCACTCCCAAGCCTTAGTTGTGAGGTTGTTGTCCCCTAAATATGCACCATGTACCCATCTTGAGGACAACTCACTTTGTTGTGCATTGTGCATCTCTAGAGCACAACCACCCAACACCATGTTAGTTACACTTGCCCTTTCCGCAAAGCATTGATCAACCCTACCTCCATGACTTCATTGTACAATCCTAATGGATAGTAAGGTCACCCCTTAACCCTTGTGGTAGTGACCTACACTCAACATTGAGACTTCTTCTCAGTCATTGTGCACTGCATATCTTCAGGCCTCAAGCTTCTATCCACTGGCTCCAGGACCTGTTCTCTACGCCCAATATTTTCCCCCTCTCTATTTCCTTTGCGTATTGCACACTTCCAATGCTCATACCTCCACCTCTTGCCTCCTAAACCTACACTTTGCACCCTAAGAAGGCCTCTCCCTCCGTCCTAGTGCACTATCCCATCATAGTCAACATATTGCATGAGAAAACAAGGGAGAATAGTTGATTTTGGGATTGTTAGTGTCTTTCCATGAGTGAACTTCATTTGGAGGTAGTATCATCCTAACATGGAAGATGATATTCAAGGAGGTCATCAACGAGAGATTTCAAGAAGAAACTTAGGGGTATGATGTTTGCAATCACGATTTCTGTTATACCAAAACATGTAGGTGTTAGTCAACGATCACATCGCCAGAGATAAGGATCCATGAGAGGTGGTTAGTCCATGTCGCAAAGCACACAGGGAACATTGTTTTATCCAATTTCCAACAATATTCCTCCCAACGTGAGTCGTGTGTGTATCAAACTTGTGACCTATGCTCTGTTACCACTTGTTGGGAATCATGAGTGTCGTTAGACCAAAACCTCCATGTGTTAGTCAACGATTGCACCGCCAGAGATAAGGATCCATGAGATGTGGTTAGTCCATGTCGCAAAACACATGGGGAGCATTAGTTTATACAGTGTCCAACACATGAGACACAAAGACACACTCATGTAGGAGAAAATGGAATTATGAACTATGGCATATAGATGGAAACCAATGTCCAGACTCTTTGGAGGGTGAACATGAAGTAAATTCCATATCTATCATGAAGAGTTGAAGATATAATAGCAAAGATAAGAACTTGTCATCGAAACATTACAATGAAGTCTCATGTCACATTCGCCAAAATATAGCTTCTCTAAGTGTGAACATAAGAGTGTTATTTTGTCCCATATATTCTTGCCACAATTGTGGTGGAATGTAATTTTGTAATTTCCAAAATTAGAAAAAAAATGTAAAATGTTTGGAAGCCCAAGGGTCACACATGGAATGTGAAGAGTCACTAGGAAGTACAAGGGTCTTGTAGAAGGTCAAGAGTCATGAGGGAGGTCAAGAGTCACATGGGAGGTGAAAGGTCACCTCATTTGTTATAAATAAGCCATTACAACTCAAGTAAAGGAGTTTTCACCTTGTCTTCTCAAACTAGCACTAGGAGAGAAGATCATTCTTTTGAGGAGAAAGTGGTGGCTTGCTCCATTATTGGGGCTAATAATGTAACATTGTAATGTTGTATCTTGGAACTTCCACTTAATGTTTTTAAGCTCTAAAAGTCGGTCGTACTTTCATATATGTATCGTGAATGTTGTAAGATTATTCTTTCATGTTTGAAATGTATGTTTGTTTTCCATATGTACTAAAGAAAATGAACTATTTCATTGGATTTGGTATACATGTTAATTGATATGTGAGTCCTTACTTTATTTCATGATCATTGTTACTTTGTGAACTATTTTGCAAATTAATAAATGATTATTTATATGTATGTGTGTGTGTCTTTATTAGGATGGTACTATTACTTTTTTTTCTAAAGGCTCACTCTTTCTCTTCCCTTCCCTGAAATTACTTTTACACATAATAGTTGTTTGTTTCAAAAAGCTCACTTACTTGCTTATCTCAAAAGCATATGCATGCTCTCTTATGTTGCGAATTCCAGCCAAGGAAAATATTTAAGATTATTGTAATGGCAGTTGGACCTATTTCCTGGATGGGGATCCTATCCCAAATAATGTGAGGTATAGTAGGTAATTAATATCAAGGAGCACCCCTTGTGTTGGAAAACTTCTAGCATCATCAACAATTGCATAATTAGATAATCCTCAAGAAGACCTTTCCAATGGTATATGGTATCCTAAAAAATTCTTAGGGGATCACAAGTTATGGCAAGTTAAAGTTTGGTAGGGTTCCAATGGTTCATGGTTCCACCAAAGGCCATGTTAGTGTGTCACAGAGTTTTTCTCAGTTCTGGCTATAGTTCCGATAAAAGAAAAGCAAGTAGTTAGGATGGGTGAAAAGGGAGAACTTCATGGGCTCACTTACCTTAACGGGTCAAGAGAGGGGGAGATAGCTCTGCTTTTGATCCACTACTTGTGGATGATGGACGAGAACTGAGAGGAGCGTGATCAAAGGTTCTTGTAGCTCCACAATCCCATAATTAACAAAACTTGAGAGACAAATTTTATCCTATTAATTGTTGTAGAGATTGACATCCTGTCACAATAGGTTTAATTCATTCCTTGTGAAGTTTCAGAGCGTAGTGTGGTTGACAAACATATTATTCTTAGTTCTTAGGTCATTCCATGTCTCACCGTGGAGGATAAGGCTAAGGCCATTTACAAAGGATGGGTGTGATGGTGTGGTTGAGCAGAGAGATGGAAACATTGCATGCACTGGCATATGAAAAACATTCATGCCTTGGATCATTTGCAAATAACAAAGGCCTTAGCCAAAATTCATAGGTCCCCCGGCATTCCTTTTGTACTTGATGAGTTGGCCAGCAATGTGGAAACAAGTTGATAACATAAAAAAATATCAGGATGACAGGCGGTGATAGGTAGAAAACATTTGGAGTATACACGGCCTAATTAAGAGACAACACATGGAAGTAACATGGCGGGGTTAATGTTTGGCATGGGATCCCCCAAAGACAAGTTTTGGGGCTTAAAGCCCAAGTTTTGACTAAGTCTGATGTAAAGACTCTGCAATTTGTGGGCGCGGAGCACGTAGATGGTAAATGAGTCAGAGGGTTGTCTGCCCTCTTTTTTTTTAATGTAATGTTGATTTGAGAGATCTACCCATGGTCCGCGGACCATGGGATTGTATAAATAGAGTAAGGCTGTAATTGTAAAAGGAAGGATGCAATGAATGGAAGATCCACTAAGGAAGCATCACGTCTAAGTGTAGAGTCGAGTCCTTGGGTCATAGAGTAGGAGAAGGCTCTCTAGCTGAGTGCGTAGAGGCCTAGTAGTCTGCAGCTGCGCGGAACCCTACAGTTGAGTGTGCAGGTCAGGTTGAGTTTGTAATCGATTGAAGCATTAATAAAGAGAATTTTTACAACATTTTTGTGTATCTTTTCCTGTTTTATGCATTGAAGTATATTGGGTATGAATTGCAAGTTTACTGTTTATTTCGTGCATGAACTTATATGAATGTGCTGAATAAGTGAATATAATATAAGGTATCTGTTTATGCGAAGATAACTAACTGTTATAAGAAGATAAGTAAGATCTACGGTGTGACTTGGGGAAATAGCTTAGATCGTTGCTCTAACAGTGCAAAGGCTCCACAACCCTCGGTTAGGGTTGCACGAAGGCAAATATAACAAGGGCGTGAAGGCCTCATAGGTTAGGGAAGTGTGCAAAGTAACCTGTGCGAAGGTATTCATAGTTGGACTAAATCAAATCCTTAGACATCTCAAGGGTGCGAAAACCTAGTTCTAGCATCCCCCCATACTGCTTCAGGTGAGACCTCAGTCCACACTCTGTGGACTGTTACCGAAAGGGCCAGTAGTACAAGGATTTTTTTGGCTAATTAACTTTAAACCTGGGTCAGGCCCCAACAAGCCAACAAATGGTTCCATTGCTGGGACCAAAATCTGCATAAATATGTCTGATGTCGTATCATTAGAATCCAACTAAGAAAGAAATTTAAGGTTGGTTAGACAAGAGAATTCATGGGTTCGTGGCATAGGAGAACAGTAATCCGTGGCTATCATAGGAAAAGTGGTTAGACTACTACTTGTACACGGAGATCCATGACATTTTCTTCTCATCTTTCCCTACTAAGTTGTACGAGTGGATCGTGAAGCTAGCAGATAGCCAAGGAAGGTGGAAACTCGACAATCTTATTGTGTGGACCCCAGAGTTGGTGCGCACATTGGAATCATCAGAGGATAAGATCATGCATGTTGTTGATCACTGGCTTGATCGGATTATAGGAGTATTCATTACTAAGTTCACGGTAGATACTTCAGTCAGCTATAGCGAGGCAGAGTGACGCTTTCTCAAAAGACTGCGAGGTAAGTACGTAAAGTCTTTGAATACTTGGATAAAAATGTTATTGTGTGAAAAGAGGATTATGCGATTACCTCGATGTCTGGAGCTATGCGAAGTGGAAAAACCTACAGAAACGAAGGGAATAAGGGACCAGAGAATAGCCCCTTGATTTCACCTCCGCGAAGGGATGAGGAAGAGCTCGTGAAGGTCTCACTGAGAAGTGAGACCAATTTGATAAGATAGAGGATTCTGTGCATACCACCCCCACCCACACCACCACCAGCTTCACTGCCTTCACCCCCATCTTCGATCGTACCACCTCCGCCACCACCGCGAGTCAATATGGCAAGTGCGATAAAGTTTTCGGTGTTCAAGGGAGTAGGAAATGAAGATCCAGACCAATTTTAGTCTGTAATAACGGCTGTATGGGGAGCACAGGGAGTTACAGATGATAACATAAAGAAAGCAACGTTGGTCAGTGCTCTACAGAATCATGCACTGACCTGGTATATTAAGCATTCTAATGACAATCCAAATGCAGGGATCACAAATATCCAAATTGCGGTAAACATATAATTTAGCAGGCCGAAGTCAGAGATGCAATTGATCATTGGATTCAAAGAGATCACAATGCTACTAGGCGAGACTCCTTGGGAGTTGGATCAGAGACTGAAGTGCATAATTTGCGAAGCTAATATGACTTTGACGGATGGACAACATCGTGAATGGTTTGTAGCATCGCTAACACCGCATTTGAGAAACGTGCTATCGCAATAGAGGTTAACGACTTAGGCAGAGGCCTTGGAGATCGCAATGAGGATGCATGAGATCCCGATATAGGATTCTAACCTAGGAGTTCAGCAGATCCACATGCAGTTGAAAAACTTATGCCATGAGATGCAGAGTTTGAAACAAGACAGGACAACCCAACTGGAAGTGTGTGAAGAGGTATGTGTTGAAATGTGGCAACAAGAATATTCCAATTTAATTTTTCCTTGAATTAAATTGTGAATTAAAATTGAATTTAGTCTTAACAGCTACATGGAAATAATTAATTAATTCATTTTGAATTAATTATTTGGAGAAATTCAAGTTAGAAGTCTTTCTAAAGTCATGCAAGAGTTATCCCTTAAATTAAGGAGACAAGATTGAGTTATATTTGAGTTGTAATTAGTTAACTCAGTTTACTGAGTTAAGTCCAGTTAAATTAGTTCCAAACTATTTGACGAAGTAATAGAGAGTTAATAGTCAATTGATGCATGCATGCACTCAACTAGTGTACTCCAATTAACTGAAGATTCTCCCATTAGAAACTCATGCATGTCTATTCTGAGAAAGACCCAGTTGAGATTAAAGTCAAGGATAGTGTACTATCAGTTGCATGTGTTTTCCATGTGTTTTCCTATAAAGAAAACTCATGCATGCAGTCAAGGAATCATTCCTTGAGGATTGCGCAGTTTTGATAGTGTGTGAGATCAGGAAATCATCCACTTGGTGAATGAGTTTTCCACTTGGTTGAAGGAGAATCATCCCACAGGAACAATGCAAGGAAATAAGAGCTTGGAGGGCAGAGAGGAAGGCTTGAGAGAAGCCAAGATTGCCTATGAGCATCTATGAAGATTGCACTGAGAGCTGGCTAGCTATGAGAGCTAAGGCTTTGTACAATTCCTATGTATTTCCAACTGTATGATAATACAATAGTGTGGGGTTTTTTAGCTGAGGCTTTCCCCAAATTAATTTCATGTGTATTGTGTATTGATTCTTCTTCTTCTGGTTATATTGTTCAGTTTGATATTTAAACTTCCACAAATTGATAGTAGAAGTAGGGTATAGTATTTTGCTTTGATTTATATTGCATTATCAGGTTAACCTACCATCAGATTTTATACATGGTATCACAGGTGGATTTGTAGAAATTTTCTACATGGAAAATGGGGCTGTGAACAATATACTGAGAAGAGAATTCAAAGTTTGAAGTTTGGGGTTGTAGGCACAAATCGAATTCATATCATACTTCAAGGTTGGCCAATGGTGTTTTATGGCTTGAGATTCGAGTATGCCTCGGAAGGCAGCTCAAATTACATACAATTGAAAGATAGAATGGAGGCTATATTAGAAGACAATGGCTTAAAGGAATTCATTGATCAAGAAATCCCAAAGTCATTTTCAACTAATGTACAAAAGTTGGCTGAGTGTAAGAAGTGTGTGGCAAAGGCGAGACCGATCATCCTTGAGGGAGTTCGAGACCATATTGTCTCAAGTCTTCATGGGAAGGATATTCCATGTTCAATGTGGAAGACAACAAAGGACCTCTACCAAAACAGTAGCGACCAGAGGAAATTCGTGCTCAAGGATAAGCTTTGAAGAATCAAGATGGAGAAGGGCGATACTATTTCCACATATTTGAACAAGCTCACCACCTATAGAGATGAGCTTGGAAGTGTGGGAATAACCACTGCCGATGAAGATATGGTGAGTCTCGCTCTCCTTGGCCTTCCAAAGAGTTGGAATAGCTACCAGGACTTTTTGAATGGAAGGGAGAAACTGTTAGATTAGGAACGACTGTGGTCATATCTCATGCAGGAGGAGATCAGGAGGAGCACACGAGATGGTTCTTCATCCAAGGATGATGATGAAAAAAATATGGCCTTAGCAAGTAAGGCAAGGAAAGGGAAGGGGAAGGCTTCCCATTCCAAATCGAATTCTTCTCATGGAGGGAAGAAGGGTGACAAGTCTAAAGTGAGATTCTTTAATTGTCATGAGATGGGACATTATGCGAATAATCTCCCATTGAAGAAGCCCAAGAAGGGATCCTCTAAAGGATTGGAAGGTGAGGCATTAACCTCTTAGTTCGAAATTGACTTTACCCTCAATGCATGCATGGTGTCATCGATGATGGGTTGTGTTTGGTATCTTGACAGTGTAGCCTCATTCCACATGACCGGTGATACAAGTTTATTCAGTACCTTAGAGGAGAAAGACCTCAAGATGCACATAGATATGGGTGACAACAGAAGGTATAGTGTTTCAGGAGTGGGCACGATTTCTTTTCAGAGGGAGAATGGAGCTCCTATCACCTTGACAGATGTGAAGTATGTGCATGGACTGAAGAAGAACTTGGTATCAGTCGCGATGTTGGACAACAAAGGCTACAATGTTTTCTTCAGTAAAGGAAAGGCATTCCTAAGACACATAGCCACGTGTCAGACCAAGAGGATAGGGATTCAGTTGAAGAATCATTATAAACTAGAGGTAAATGATTATGCAGCATTGAGTATGAAAGCATAATTGGTGCAAAGCCAAGACATTAGCGAGTTGTGGCACAGATGGTTGGGCCATTTGTATCATGGGGCTTTGAAGATAATGCAACAAATATCTACAGGACTTCCCAAAGGTAAACTTGACCAAGTTGACACATGCAAAGGTTGTACCTTGGGAAAGTACACCAAGTATTCCATTCATGATTGAGACAGTCAAGCAAAGGCTATCTTAGAGCGAGTTCATACTGATGTGTGTGGACCATTCTCGATGACATCCACAACGAAGGAAAGGTATTATGTGATTTTCATTGATGATTATTCTCGTAAATGCTAGATTTATTTCATGCAAAAGAAGGACCAAACCTTCACAAAGTTTTGTGAGTTCAAAGCTTTAGTCGAGAAAGAGTAAGGGAAGAATATCAAGGCCTTGAGAAGCGACAATGGTGGAGAATATGTGTCTCAAGAGTTTAAGGACTTCTGTGTAGCAAAAGGAATTAAATGAGAGTTGACGGAACCTCATAACCCACAGCAAAATGGGGTGGCCGAGAGGAAGAACATAACTATTGTAGGGGCAGCACGGGCAATGCTGCATGACCAAGGCCTACCACTTCACTTGTGGGTTGAGGTATGCAAGATAGCGATCTATTTGCAGAATAGAAGCCTGCATCACATTCTTGGGATGAGGACACCAGAGGAAGCTTTCTCCGGTAAGAGACTAGATGTGGGTCACTTCAGGATCTTTGGCTCATCGGTATATTGTCATGGGACAAAGGATGAATGAAAGAAGCTTGAGCTGACATAAGAGTTGGGGATAATTGTGGGGTACACTGATACACCTCACAACTATCGAGTGTACTTGCCTACTAGTTGGAGGATAGTGGTTTGCAAAGATCTCAAGTTTGATGAGTAGAAGTCCATGCGAGTTTCCCTTGAGAGGGAGCTCCAACTACAGGATGTGGAGGAACTGTTGGTTCCTGTTGAAGCCCCGAAAATCAGGTCGACAACAAGGCGGATACCCACCCGGTCCGGACCTTGGTTGGTAGCTCCTTATCCGTTTGGTATAGTGGGTCCGACTGGGGATAATGGGACCAGTTTCCCAATCTAAGGGGTGTGTGTGTGTGTAGAGTTGGATGATGTTGATCTAGGAGTATTTAAAGCTAATTTAATTCAAACTTCTAAACTAACTCTATGCTATTGTAATCTAATAAGAAACAACACATCTAATCTATGCTAACCCGGGGTGTATTTCTTCTATTATGCGATCTAAAGAGAGTTCGAACAATAACTGGTAATAAAGATCATTCAGTTATCATAAGAATAGAAATCAATTAAGATAAACCATTCTGCATAAAAAGTTAAGCAAAACAGTTGTGAACAGCATATCGCATAATAAGTTATTCATATATTAAACCCAAATAAATGACTCCACCGTACAGAAGTGCCAAATGGTAACCCACACATTCATGCATTAACATATAAACAACTGAAAATTGCATATCACTTTAAGAATATAAGCAAAAATGGTCAAGAGATAAAAGTACCATTTATGACTGGTTCCACTCATAAGCTTCAAGAAATAACGATTTATCTCTACTTGTTCTAACATCTACTAAGAGTACAAAAGTGCAACATCAGTAGCAGACATTAAATGCAAACATTGATAAATCTCGATCCATCCATTCATCAAAAACCCCCTCCGAGGGTGCAAAAGTGCATGTTCTGAGGACAAGTTTTTTGACAAATTTCCGGACCCTTCTCCAAATGCCTGAGAAGGGTTTAAATACTGCTAACTAATTAATCTTAATTACATAAATTTAGGACACAGTTTCAAATGACCGCCCTTCTACTAAAGCAAATTTATTTCTAAAAATTGAATCTAATTTCTAACTGTTTCTGTATTTGCTCCTTAGTGTTGTAAGCAATGCAACATTCGCCTGGGAAGAGTCGGCTGGTTGTCTTCTCCTTTCGTTTGAGCTATGAAAATAGAAATAACAAGAGCTGGAACCGCTTTCTGACAAACTAGAAGATATTTTCGAAAATCTTCCTCTGGCTTGGTGTATTCACTGTGTGTATACTTGGTATAACGCAAATTTCTCTCAAACTAATTGTGCTGTTGCTATTTCGGCTTCCGGCCTCGCGAATGACTGAATAAGTTAGGGACTTTTCTCTCTGAACAATTTTCTGTATTGAAAACTGCTTCCGTTCTTTGTTCCAGGCTTTTCTGGTGCATTTTCCCTCTTTGGCGTTTTTCTTTTTGCTTTACCCAGTCTAAGCTTCAGGATCTTTTGTAAACATGCTACTTTTGTGCACCTTTGACTCTGAGTTTTGGATGGCCTATTGACATCAGTATTTGTTGAGTGATACTCTGGAATCCGTGGTCCTGCTGCATGCGGCATCTGTTTGCGAAGGCATCTCTTCTCTGTTCTCCGAGTATTGACGCTTTCCCCTTTTCCTTAGATGTTTCCTGCACATTGCTTTATGTTAGTTGTTGCCTTACAGTTTACGCAAAGGAAAAGAGTAATGACGAAAAGATTGATATGAAAGCTTTAAGCTCTAATGAATGCATAATCATGACACTCATAATGAACTGACTCTTTGAAAAACACAACACAATCCTTCTTGGATACTTTGGCGTACAATCATTAATTTCTTTTAAGGCGCACGCCCAATTTTGCTCTACAGACAGCTTTTCTTGAACACTATGTCGAGGAAATTTCACGATGAGTGATTTCTGCGACTCGCATCGCAGTATCGAGGATTGCGTTGTCAAGATGTGTCATCGCAGGAATTGATGATCGCAATATCGCAGATCGCAAATCGCAGATCGCAATATCGCAGATCGCAAATCGCAGATCGCAAATCACAGATCGCACTTATCGCAGATCACAAATATCGCAGATCGCAAATCACAGATCGCACTTAATCATCCAATCATTGTGTGCTACTTATGCGATGTTGCGATATGCGACGTCGCATATCGGCCGTCGGCGATTCCTTAAGTTTTTCATTTAAGAGCGCTTCACAATATAAGCGATGTGATGAATTTCACGTCACTTCTTCGCAGCTTATTATGCGCATAGGAAAACATTTCACTCTCTTCTAGCGATGCGATACAGCTTTAGGGAGTTAAAATACAAAAATTTTGATAAAATGTTTTTTGGATTTTTTGTTAAGGGTCCCCATTTGCTTGGTGTTATCGCTAATATCAAACAAAGAGGGGGGTTGTTGGTGACCACAACAATGGCGATTCACTGTGAAGAACCAGTTATCTCTGCTTTTCTATTGAATTTCAACTTCCGAAGCAGAAAAATTTTCATATGTCTAAATTTTGTTATGGACAGATAGAGTACATTACGCCTTATCCTATCAATGATACTTTGTCTCAACCTTTTCATATTCCAATTGTTTGTTTCCTTAGGCTTAGTTCTTGTATTCACACCAGACATTACTTGGTATTTTAAAGATAAAATAAGGTCTTCTCTGCATGCTGGCTTTTAAAATATGCTCATTTGTCGTAGGTAGAGCCTCTGCTGCCCGCAAGCGTCCATAGCCTCGACAGGGTTACCTGTTATCCAGCAATGATCCTTTATCCTGCTTAAGGTTATTTACAACTTTTCAGAGGAAAACCCTTTTGACACTTTTTCCTTTTTTATTCTCTAAAGAACAATGTCTTGGTTTGGTGGCCAAATTATGACACAGTCATTCACTTGATTTACACTTTTGCTGAACAAGCTGGCTCGTGATGAGACCCCTTGTCTTTTGATTGCAACAATCTTGAGTCGTTGCCCTGTTTTGGTAGACAGTATTGGCAAAGTCAGCAAGTTATAATATATGTGATCATGATAAGCCGGCTCGTGATGAGACCTCTTATTCTTTGAGATATAGTGTTTTCTCGGATTGTTCCTCTGAATGCTGCGATTTTCTTTAGCAGGGAGGAAGTCATTGTTTTTCCTTAAGAAAGCTCTGGACGACAATAATAGAGTTTGAAAACAACAGTTTTACAGAGAATATTTATTTTATTATTGATACCTTTCATTGTGCTGATATAAAAACAATTTTTTTACCAAAGGTTGCTTTCATCAAATTTTTGAAGTTGAAACTAGTATCATGTCTAGGCTCAAGTTAACTCTACCTGTCAATAATAAAGATCAGATTTTTCGAAAATTTTTGCTACTTGTACAAGCGAAAAGCTCAAAATCTGATAGAGAATTGGTGTCTTTTTCATGAACCCTTTTAGTGACCATCTACAACTAGTTTTATTTATAAGAAAGAGAAAAACAAATAAAAACTAAAACTATCCTACAAAAATAGAAGCGTGATCTTCTATGGAAAATATATTTTAAGAATCTGTCCATTAACAAGCAAAGAATCTCTTCTACCTGCCAAATCCTGCAACACAAACGTCGATGGGCCTATGACTTCTACAATCTGAAAAGGACCAAGCCATAGTTTCTGAAATTTCGTATGTTTGCCCTTTTCTTCATGAGCCTTACCCCATTTCAAAACTAAATCTCCCATCTGAAAAAAAATTTTGGTCATTATGCTTGAGTCAAAAGAGGATTTTATCAGCGCTTGGTGATGAGCATGGGTTTTCTTAGCTTGTTCTCGTCGTTCTTCTAATTTAATTATTTCCATTTGTCTTAGTTGTATGGAGGAGGTAGATACCTCATCGATGTGTTGTATTAAAGACAAAGAGGGGATGACTAAGTGAGTTGGAAGAACTACTTCTTTCCCATAAACTAAATTAAAGGGAGAAGTGCTGATTGAAGCTTTCATCGTTATTCTATCTGCCCATAAAGCATTTACCAACACTTTGTGCCAATTCTTTTGGTTTTGGTCGACTGTTCTTTTAGTAATCCTAATCAGGTTTTTGTTTGTTGATTCAGCCAATCCATTACCTTGCGGATAGTAGTTGGACGAATATTTAAGTTTGAACCCTCTTTTAAGTGCAAACTCAGTCATTGTATTTCTAGAAAAGTATGAAGCATTATCAAACATTAAGGCCGTTGGCAATCCAAACCTAGTGATTATAAATTGATCTATGAATTCAATAATGTTTTTAGAATTAGCTGTCTTGAGAGGAACTGCTTCTACCCATTTAGTAAAATAATCTGTTGTCGTGAGGATGTACCTATGCTGCTTAGAAGAGTGAGGAACGATCTCACCTATTATGTCCAAGCCCCACTGACTGAATGGTTGCTCGATGTTAACCGGCTGTAGTGGCATGGACGGTTTCTTTTGTTTCCCTGCAGCAGTCTGGCAGACTTGGCATTTCCTCACGTAACTGTGTGAGTCTTTGAACAGCGTGGGCCAATAATACCCTGCACGTAAGATTTTATGTGCAGTAGCATCTACAGCATAGTGTCCGCCTGCTGGTCCATCATGGAGTTCCTGCAAAACCTTTTCGGCTTCAGTTTTCTCAAGACACCTAAGAAGCACAGAATCGTAATTCCTTTTAAACAGAACATCATTTATGAGCTGGTATTGTTTAGCTTTCAATCTCAGAGCTCTTTTCTTGGTGTGATCCAGGTGTGATGGAGCATACCCATTCTTAAGATAATAAATGGTGTCAGCATATAATGATTCTGCGTCGTTTAGACTTACCTCATACATATGTACCTCTTCAGATGAGTTCTCAGGAATTTGCGATGCTCCAGCCAACATTTTGCAGAAGCCTTGACCTCTTACAATGTTTGCTGGTTTGATCTCAAGATCGTATTCTTGTAAAGCGGTGATCCAATTCGCTCTTTTTTCGCCCACATCCTTCTGTATCAGAAGGTTTCTTACCGCTAGAAACGACACTATGACCTTAGTATGGGCTTTAAGTAAGAAAGGTCTGAAATATTTGATCGCTTTGAAAACAGCATATGCCTGTTTCTCCACGTCTAAATAGTTGAGTTCAGCACCTTGTAAATTCGAGCTAAAAAATGCGATTGGAGCTTCCGCTTTCTCTTGATTTGCTTGAGTTAGAATCGCGGCATAAGATTTCTCTGAGGCAAATGTGTATAAGATAAAAGATTCTGAAAAATTCGGGGTCGTTAAAGATGGAGCGTTAATGATAGCTTGTTTGATCAAGTTGAATGCTTCATGCTCATATTGACCCCATTTAAAATTTGAATTCTGTTTAATCATATTTTGCAAAGGAGAAACAATACGTGAAAAGTCTGGGACAAATCTCTTCACAAAATTGATCTGACCAAGGAAAGATTGCATGGCTTTTTTGTTATGAGGCATGGATATTTCAGAAATTTCTTTGATTCTGTCAGGTTCAATGTGAATACCAGATTTTGACACTATGAATCCTAGAAGTTTTCCTTCACTTAATGCGAAAAAAGATTTCTTTGGGTTAAGTGAAATCCCATACCTTAAACATCGTTGAAAGATTTGTTTCAAGTCTTTGAGATGATCGCTTCGCTTCTTGGAGTACACTGTTATATCATCCAGGTAAATCACTACAGATTTATTGACTAAACCTTTGAATGCCATGTCCATGGCTCTCTGAAATGTAGCGCCGACATTGATCAAACCAAATGGCATCTTCCGATATGCGTATGTGTCCCATTTAGTTCGGAACGTGGTTTTTAACTGATCATCGGGATGTACCAGCACTTGATTGTATCCTGAAAATCCATCCAAAAAAGACATTAATTCTGAGCCTGCTACTGCCTGTAATATCTGCTCCATAGGTGGGAGGGGAAAATTGTCTTTTTGACAGGCTTTGTTGAGATTCCGAAAATCGATACAAATTCTAATATCTCTGTTTTTCTTTCTAACGGGTACCATATTGGAGACCCATTTGGAATGTCTGATAGGAAAATTATTCTGGCTCTCAACAACTTATTTAGCTCAGTTTTTATCTGATTTTCTAAATTGGGGTGGATTTTTCTGAGTTTCTGTTGGACAGGTTTTTCATTGTCAATCATAGGGATAGTATGTTGAATGATAGAAGTGTCGTATGTCTTCAGCTCATCGTAATTCCAGGCAAAAACGTTTTTGTATTGTCTCAAAAGACGGATATACGCTAATTTTTCTTCAAGGGCTATGCCGTGGCCTAGATTAACATTTTGTGGTTTATCATCGGTTCCTAGGTTTACTAATTCGTAGTTCAGAGTCGAACTGTAGAGTTTAGAATTGGTAGACCTTTTAAACCGAATTTTCAAATCATATAAGTCTTCTAACTTAACCACCGATTTAGGTATAGCATTATCAGTGCTATTTTGTTGTATTTGTCGATCATGATGGTCTTCGTCAATTATTTGATTGGAGTAGGATCCTTCAGAAGTGAGGAAATTTACAATGTCGGGATTGTCATTGAATACTCTCCAGTTTGTAATGTTGTCAGGGATGGACGGTCTAAAGATTAATTCTATTGAGAATCTATCTGGACTAAAATCTTCGGAGGGAATAAGTCTAGAGGCTACGTTAGCTAACAGGTCTGTGCTCGCATTTTGGAGTCTTGGGATTGACGAAATATTGAATGCTATGAAATGTGCAGTCAGATCTTGTACTAAAGATTGATAGTGTTTCAAATGACCTGATAGGCAATGTATGGTGTTACGTACCTGTTTGACGACAATCTCAGAGTCTCCAAAGACTTGAAGGTACTTAACGTTCAACCCGATTGCCTTGTATAGGCCTTGCACCAAGGCCTCGTATTCCGTTGTATTGTTTGTGCAATCGAATTCAAGTCTACACGTAAGCATGGTCTTATTTCCATCTGGGCTAATCAGAACGCATCCTGCTCCTGCTCCCTCGTTAGATTTAGAGCCATAAAAATATAATTTCCAAAACAAAGATGTATTTATAGGGTTATCTAAAAAATTAACACATTTTTAATTATCAGTTTGGGAAAAATTTTCGACTTGGGACAAAACTGAATTTTCTAAGTAAGGTGAGGTATGAGCATTGAAATTGCCGAGGAAAGAATCTACTGAGTAATTGCCTATGATACTGCTGTTGTATGCTATTGCTTCATTTTCTCCCTCCAATTCCGTCACTATGTATTTCTGGTGTAACTCTCGTTCAACCTTTATTTGATTCGGTTTACCATTGTAGGGTAACCACATGTGCAACCAGTCGGTTGAGAAGTATCCATGGAGCTTTTCGGACCAATCCCTGCTAAGAATTAAGCCATAGAATTCAGGGATATCAGCTACTAGAATGTCAATAACCTGACATACCTTCGGGTTAGATGACAATCTTATGGTCACTTGATTAAGTTCACCAATCACTTCGACTTGAGATCGATCAAGTTGAACTATGCGCACTGCGGATTTTTGTGGTTGAACATTCAACTTGGCACATATTGATCTGGGTAAAATATTCGTTGAAGCACCAGAATCTACCAAACAATTGTGCACGTTTTTGTTGAAAATCTCATAAGTGAGAAGAAAAGGGGGAGTGTGAGACCTTGATCTTCCTCCAATCAAGGCGATGTCATTTGGGTCAACCTTATTGATCGTGTTGGTTGGAGGTCTTCCCATGTTGTGGGAAGCTACAGCTGTAGGCAAAGATGTAGTAGGCACGGCATGTAATTCTTTCATCATTATCTTCTGTTGATGTTTCAATTTGCTCAACTCATAAAGAGTGATATTAGCCCTAGTCTTTTTCATGTCATCAATAATGTTGTACTCCATTTCATTCGACACAATCAGTGTTCTTGATGGAGGTATTTGATCTGATTGGACTGGGCTAGATTGAGTCGCTTTAGCGGTTGTTTTCTTTGTTGCGACTTTATCTTTTGCTGCAGGGCTTGTGCCTTCTGCTTAGGGGTAGTTTGGGGAGGATCAAGTTGATTTTTGCTTCGTGTGCTAACTGGAAATGCTTCTTGATCTTCTTCTTGCGGGAGGATGAAATCCCACATTCCTTGTAGTTCCACAACTTCTTCGTCATTGGTCTGCCCTTAAGTGGTGTTCTCTTCTTCTTCCTCTTCTTCGGATTCGACGTTTGAGATAGCATTGGGTGGTTTCACATCCATTGAAGGATTTCTTTTAAAAGCTCTGTAGGGCTTTTTTGAAGAAGTTTCTGCTACTTGTTTTTTATGTCAATCATCTCATTGGACATGGTTTTTAACACTTTTTGTTATCCTTCCAAATCGAAAGGATCTTTTGTTTGTTTCTTCTTGGGGTCTTCCTTGTAGGAGACTTTCTTAGATTTGCGTTCCTCTATCGCAGATCTTTTTTCCAGGGCTACTATGCGTTTCTCTACTGCTATCGCCTCTATCAAGTTTTCAACTAAGGTTGTCTTATTTTCCCTATCCACGAAGATTGCCAAGTTTGATGGTAAGGCTGTAATATACCATTCACATCTCACTTCTTCGCTGGGCTGGGAAGCAGCGGAAATTTTGTTGAGGATTTTATTGAACCGTAAATTGAAATCTTCGATGGGTTCTCTAGCCTCGGCTTTAAGATTGGATAGGTCATTGATCAACGTCGTCGTTGATTTGTCATCACCAAACTTGGTAAGCAATTGACTTTGAAAAATGTCCCAACTTGTGATAGACCCGGAAGGTAATGAAAAGTACCATGACCCGGCTGTTCCTTGCATTGTGTAGGGAAAAAGCCGAACGACAGCATCCTCGTTGGTAACTCCGTTAAGATTAACAGAAAGCATGAAATTATTAATATGCTCTTCAGCTAACATGCCTGCTTCTGGATTGAACTTGGGTAGCCATTTCTCAGGATGGGCCGGTATTTGGCTCAGGGGTGGAGGCATTAAAACTGCCCCAGGATTGTTCCATGGAGACTGGGCCATCGTTGAGCTGCTAATAATTGAAAGTGCAGAGGATGATCCCTGATGCTGGGAAGATGAAGATATTATGATCTTTGATGATTGAAGAGGAGGGGTTGTGGAAGATGGATGAGTGGTTTGGAATGAAGATGTGGGTGGCTGACTTCGCGGTGAGGGAGTTGAAATGGACGACGTAGATGAAAGAGTCTCACTGTCAGACTCTGGTGTTGTTTTCCTTGCTCTTTTCCTAGTGGGGAGAGGGAATTCAGTTGGCTGGATGCCAAATTTTTCACTCTTTATTCTGGTCAGGGGATGAGCAGGATTGTACTGCGAAGTCACGCTGCTTTGAGATTTATCAGACCTCTGAGTAAAAATAGAAAATCCCTGGAGTTTACAAATCAGAGTTTGAACTTCAGGGGGTTCAATGGTAAATTGGTCTGAAATATTAGGGTATGTAGCAGCGGTTGATACTCGAGTGACTTCTGACTCTGGATTTAAACGTACTGGGGAAGTCGGGGCAGTTGATGAGGGCGATTTACTCTCAGAATGGTATTTAGATTTTGATTTAGGTGCCATTCATAGTTCGTGCTCTCCTTCTAGCGCCAAATATGTTGAAGCCCCGAAAATCAGGTCGACAACAAGGGGGATACCCACCCGGTCCGGACCTTGGTTGGCAGCTCCTTATCCGTTTGGTATAGCGGGTCCGACTGGGGATAATGGGACTAGTTTCCCAATCTAAGGGGTGTGTGTGTGTGTAGAGTTGGATGATGCTGATCTAGGAGTATTTAAAGCTAATTTAATTCAAACTTCTAAACTAACTCTATGCTATTGTAATCTAATAAGAAACAACACATCTAATCTACGCTAACCCGGGGTGTATTTCTTCTATTATGCGATCTAAAGAGATTTCGAACAATAACTGGTAATAAAGATCATTCAGCTATCATAAGAATAGAAATCAATTAAGATAAACCATTCTGCATAAAAAGTTAAGCAAAACAGTTGTGAACAGCATATCGCATAATAAGTTATTCATATATTAAACACAAATAAATGACTCCACCGTACAGAAGTGCCAAATGGTAACCCACACATTCATGCATTAACATATAAACAACTGAAAACTGCATATCACTTTAAGAATATAAGCAGAAATGGTCAAGAGATAAAAGTACCATTTATGACTGGTTCCACTCATAAGCTTCAAGAAATAACGATTTATCTCTACTTGTTCTAACATCTACTAAGAGTACAAAAGTGCAACATCAATAACAAACATTAAATGCAAACATTGATAAATCTCGATCCATCCATTCATCAAAAACCCCCTCCGAGGGTGCAAAAGTGCATGTTCTGAGGACAAGTTTTTTGACAAATTTCCGGACCCTTCTCCAAATGCCTGAGAAGGGTTTAAATACTGCTAACTAATTAATCTTAATTACATAAATTTAGGACAAGGTTTCAAATGACCGCCCTTCTACTAAAGCAAATTTATTTCTAAAAATTGAATCTAATTTCTAACCGTTTCTGTATTTGCTCCTTAGTGTTGTAAGCAATGCAACATTCGCGTGGGAAGAGTCGGCTGGTTGTCTTCTCCTTTCGTTTGAGCTATGAAAATAGAAATAACAAGAGTTGGCACCGCTTTCTGAAAAACTAGAAGATATTTTCGAAAATCTTCCTCTGGCTTGGTGTATTCATTGTGTGTATACTTGGTATAACCCAAATTTCTCTCAAACTGATTGTGTTGTTGCTATTTCGGTTTCCAGCCTCGCGAATGACTGAATAAGTTAGGGACTTTGCTCTCTGAACAATTTTCTGTATTGAAAACTGCTTCCGTTCTTTGTTCTAGGCTTTTCTGGTGCGTTTTCCCTCTTTGGCATTTTTCTTTCTGCTTTACCCAGTCTAAGCTTCAGGATCTTTTGTAAACATGCTTCTTTTGTGTGCCTTTGACTCTGAGTTTTGGATGGCCTATTGACATCAGTATCTGTTGAGTGATACTCTGGAATCCGCAGTCCTACTGCATGCGGCATCCGTTTGCGAAGGCATCTCTTCTCTGTTCTCCGAGTATTGACGCTTTCCCCTTTTCCTTAGATGTTTCCTGCACATTGCTTTATGTTAGTTGCTGCCTTACAGTTTACGCAAAGGAAAAGAGTAATGACGAAAAGATTGATATGAAAGCTTTAAGCTCTAATGAATGCATAATCATGACACTCATAATGAACTGACTCTTCGAAAAACACAACACAATCCTTCTTGGATACTTTGGCGTACAATCATTAATTTCTTTTAAGGCGCACGCCCAATTTGGGTCTACAGACAGCTTTCCTTAAACACTATGTCGAGGAAATTTCGTGATGAGTGATTTCTACGACTCGCATCGCAGTATCGAGGATTGCATCGTCAAGATGTGTCATCGCAGGAATTGATGATCGAAATATCGCAGATCGCAGATCGCAATATCACAGATCGCAAATCGCAGATCGCACTTATCGCAGATCGCAAATCGCAGATCGCACTTAATCATCCAATCATTGTGTGTTGCTTATGCGATGTTGCGATATGCGACGTCGCATATCGGCCGTCGGCGATTTCTTAAGTTTTTCATTTAAGAGCGCTTCACAATATAAGCGATGCGATGAATTTCGCGTCGCTTCTTCGCAGCTTATTATGCGCATAGGAAAACATTTTACTCTCTTCTAGCGATGCGATACAGCTTTAGGGAGTTAAAATACAAAAATTTTGATAAAATGTTTTTTGGATTTTTTGTTAAGGGTCCCCATTTGCTTGGTGTTATCACTAATATCAAACAAGGAGGGGGGTTCTTGGTGACCACAACAGTTCCTAAGGAGGAGGAGCCTTAGACTAATGCGGAGTAACCGCATGCAGAGGTTCTAGGAGTGGAGACATCCACTCAAGTAGAGTCTTCTAGAGATGGACAGAAGCGCACAAGAGAAGCTAACATATTGTTGGAGGATGCGAGAGAGAATGTGGGAGCACCATCTTCTCAGTGCAGACAGAGAAGGTCACCTGAGAGGTACACTGGATACATGGCCCTTGCTGGGGAATGTCTTGAGACCGAGCGATCTTCCTTTTAGGGAGCAGTGCAGTAGCCGATTTGGGTTGATGCTATGGTGGAGAAGTATGACTCCATAGTTTGTAATAGTGTTTGGGATGTGGTTCCGAGAGGGGAGAACAAGTCAGTTGTGAGTTCCTGTTAGCTTTACAAGGTAAAGCAAGCTGTTGATGGTAGTGTGGAGAAGCATAAGGCAATATTTGTTTCCCGTGGCTTTTCACAGGTCGATAGGATCATGTTGTTGTAGTATATTTCAACAGAGGAGCGAGATGCTAACATTTTTACAATGGCATTGTCAAAGTGTAAATTTGAGTTCCATAGAGACAGGATCGGGGTGGCAGATAATCCCTTTCTTGTTGAGAGGGAGTGTTGAAATGTGGCAACAAGAATATTCCAATTTAATTTTTCCTTGAATTAAATTGTGAATTAAAATTGAATTCAGTCTTAACGGCTACTTGGAAATAATTAATTAATTAATTTTGAATTAATTATTTGGAGAAATTCAAGTTAGAAGTCTTTCTGAAGTCATGCAAGAGTTATCCCTTAAATTAAGGAGATAAGATTGAGTTATATTTGAGTTGTAATTAGTTAGCTTAGTTTACTGAGTTAAGTCCAGTTAAATTAGTTCCAAACTATTTGAGGAACTAATAGAGAGTGAACAGTCAGTTGATGCATGCATGCACTCAACTAGTGTACTCCGGTTAACTGAAGATTCTCTCATCAGAAACTCATGCATGTCTATTCTGAGAAAGGCCCGGTTGAGATTAAATTCAAGGATAGTGTACTATCAGTTTCACATCTTTTCCTATAAAGAAAATTCATGCATGCAGTCAAGGAATCATTCCTTGAGGATTGTGCAGTTCTGACAGTGTGTGAGATCAGGAGATCATCCACTTGGTGAATGAGTTTTCCACTTGGTTGAAGGAGAATCATCCCAGAGGAACAGTGCAAGGAAATAGGAGCTTGGAGGGCAGAGATGAAGACTTAAGAGAAGCCAATATTTCCTGTGAGCATATGTGAGGATTGTACTAAGCGCTGGCTAGCTGTGAGAGCTAAGGCTTTGTACAATTCCTATCTATTTCCACCTGTATGATAATACAATAGTGTGGGGTTTTTTAGCTGAGGCTTTCACCAAAGTAATTTCATGTGTATTGTGTATTGTGTATTGATTCTTCTTCTTCTGGTTATATTGTTTAGCACCATCTTTAAGCTTCCGCAAATTGATAGTAGAAGTAGGTTATAGTATTCTACTTTGATTTATATTGCATTATCGGGTTAACCTACCATCAAATTTTCTATAGTATGGTGTGTTAAATGTAAGGGTCAGGGTCATGACAAGGACCACTACCCATTGTTCGTGAATTACCTCATGCAAGGAGGACTGATGCCATTAAGACCAGAGGCACAAGCAAGACCTAGCACAACGCATGCTTTGTGGTGCACAATTTGTCAAATAGGAGGAAAGCATGCTATGAAAAACTGCCATTTGTTATAGAAGTACACACAGAATTCGTAACAGTTGTTCTGTAACTTTTGTAGATCGGTTGGACACGATGAGCGCACCTGTAGAAGCTATGAGCTGATGATGGATAGGACTCCCACCTACAGAGTTCAGGCCGAAACGCGGCCCCTTGACTAGAACGTAGGAGTGGTGCGAACCGGATTTCAGGGGCGTGGACGAGGCCGAGGTGGAGGAGGACCTGGAAGAGGTCACAGATAGCTTATATGTTACAATTGTGGGAGGCCAGGACATTATGCCCATGATTTTACAAATCCAACGCATCCATCATGTCTATATTGTACCTTGTTTGATCATGAGATGGAGGATTGTCCCACACTGATAGCTAGGTTGTGCGACAAGGGAGCGCTCCAACCTCCCCCACCTCAGAACCTACAGATGATGAGGTCTGAGCTACGCGAGGAAGACCAAAATGTGAACATTGTGCTCCGAAGTGGAATTACGACAGGAGATGATAAAGGAAAACAACATGAAGATAGTAATTGGGTCCACAAGGCTATGACGAAAGAAACAAAGTTTGATTTGGAGTGCGCTAAGGAAACCTTCATGGAACCTAAGAAGAGCTTCGTTGATGCCTCCACTTCAGGAAGAAAAGACAGACCAAAGTCAACAATGGACCCATCGATTCTCACGACATTCCTAGAAACATGCATGAAGCTACTGAACGACAGTAAGGTTTTAAAGGGATTGCAGGAACTCATTAATAGATGTGTTGGGACTGCGCTAGGAGAACCGCGCGTAGTCTGGAAGATTGGAAAGCATGCAACAAGGATGGGAAGAGAAATTAGGTTGACTGCACAGATTGGAGAATATGAGATGGACCAAGTAATTTTGGACCTAGGGTTGGACACGAATGTTCTACTGAAGCAGACATGGGAGCACATGGGAAGGCCCACGCTGAAATGGTCTCCTATCCAGCTGCGAATCGCAAACCAACAAAAGATAATACCCATGGGGAGATTGCAGGGAATCACCGTGGATATTGAAGGGGCAAGCACACTAGTAGGAATCGATTGGGCAATTGACATGAACGAGGTGATAAATCTAAAGAAGCACAACATGATTTTTGAGAAAAAGTATCTGCGCGCATTCATACCATTGGACCCTGCAGAAGGATCGCACTACACAAATCCGGTGCGCGACTATGAAAGCGAGGAAAATTTGGACTACATCTACAAGATAACCGCACGCGAGCAAGACTAGGTAAATCCCACCGCGGATGGACAAATCTCATGGGAGCGTGAAAGCTCCTATACATTGAATTTTGATGAGGAAATAGAGCGAGGGAATTCTGACATGAATGAGGTGATAAATCTAAAGAAGCGCAAGATGATTTTTTAGAAAACGTCTCTGCGCGCATTCATACCATTGGACCCTGTAGAAGGATCATGCTACACAGAGCTGGTGCGGGACTATGAAAGAGACGACGATTTGGACTATATCTACAAGATAACCGCACGAGAGCAAGACTGGGTAAATCCCACCGTGGATGGAAAAATCTCATGGGAGCTTGAAAGCTCCTATACATTGAATTCTGATGAGGAAATATAGCGATGGCAGAACCAGTTGCACGAGGTGACCACGCTGAACTGTAATATGATGACAAGGTCATTACGCTGCGTATTGACAGAAGTGAGGGATCTACGTACTTATGATGGGTTAAATGAGGTCGATGATTTCTTGAACATATTTGAAAGGGAGGTGCTAGAACAACAACGTTTCAAGGCTTTGAAATGGGTACTACATGCTACGCTCGCGAGGTGGTGGGGTACGCACAAAGGAATCTTTGAGGACTAGTGTGAATGCAGGAGAATGATGCGCATTCGTTTTAGGAAAGCTCATATGTGTCTAAAAAACAAGTATGACAGATGGGATGGTTCATGCGTGCATCTGTCTGGGTGGGTACAAGCATATGGTAAACAACCTATGCAGATGCACATGGACTTCACGTTCAGGAACACGGTCAATAAGCCTGTGTTGGCGAGGCAATTGCATGAACGGTCCCTCTAGTTAGGACAATAGAGTGTGGAAAGAACAAATGTGTAGAAGGTTACCCATGTAGAAGCATTTAACGAAGTGTGCGAAGCACTGAACAGGGTATATAATGTGCAGCGAAGTGATTGGGACCTGCGCGTACTAGCAGTTTTGTGGGCTTATAGGAAAACATCCAAAAAACCTAAGGGACAGATGCCTTCCAAGCTGACCTATGGAGCAAACTCTATAGTCCCAATAAGGTATGTTATGCCTAGTTTGCGCATAGCAGCACCGGTAGATATGACAGTTCGTAGAGCCTTGGAAGAAGGGAACGCGTAGCTGAACGAAGAAGAACGTTTGGGACCTAAGGAAGAAATCCGACAGGGTGATCTCAGGCTCCAAGAACTCATGAAAGAAATAGTGTGGTTAAGGGAGGAAATCGCTTTGGTGGAAGCAGAAGCCAAGAAGCATGAGGAAGAAATAAAGAAGGATTTTCTTGACAAGAAAACCGGGGTGATAAAACAGGGTGCACGTGATTATGTTGAAAAATTTGGGGACCACCACCAAGATTTGATTAGCTTGATGCCTTGGATTGGACCGTATATTACTAGAGGAATCACCCATGGTGGCGCAATGCAGATGGTGAAGTGCACGATGTGGACAGTAAAAATAAAAGGTGGATTTTTCCTAGGAAAAGTGAGTGATGGTTGGTTGAAGTTGTATACAGATGGCCTAGCCACCTGACTAGCCATGGGAAGTACAGTCTTAGTGCTCCAGGTAGTTGAAAGGAGGCATGGGACTATAAACTACTCTGCCTGAGAGCTACGCGATGTCGGGGCTGCGCGGAGGAGCAAAGTGTCACAAGGTCCGCGATCGCGCAAGGGTGGCTGTGCTGCCGTGCGGGTTGGCTGGAAAGTGACTGTTGTAGTCATTATTCATGATGTGATGCTTGCCTTGAGACCAAATCGAGTGGGCAGCAGGCATTTAAGATGAGCTTTATGGGAAATATTTGGAAAAATCTACTGCCAAGGGAGCATTAATGGACTAGATTTGGGGGAAACAGTCGAATTCAAATTCAAAGGCACTATAAACTGCAAAGGGCTACCCAGAAAACAACACTTGGTCATTTGTGAATTAAGCTGTCGTGCACCCCGAGTATTATGAACCGAGACCTGTTTGTCTCGTGGAGAGTGTTGTTTGAGCACCTGATTGAACAGTTGAGAGATTTCTGGATGAACAAGATGGAAACATTTGCATAAGCTAGGGAAATCACAGAAATGACCGTTGAAGAACCCGGGCAGGCCATGACCATAGAAGATGCCCTTGAGAGAACTGGGATTGTTGCGAAAATCCCTAAATCACCGCGCACGCCGAGAACGAATAAAGATAAGCAGCCCGTGATTCTGGTGTGTATGTCCCCTCAAAACCCGCTGAGAACTAAATTGACCATGGAGGAAAAAGTGTAAACGGTTATTTTGGAAACCAATGAGGAGGAGGAAGATCTTGAGGACATCCTAATCGAAGAGGATGAGGATGAAGACATGGAGGATGAAACCAAGGCTGTGCACCCTCCAACCAGGTTGCCCATGTATGTCCCTCCATGGAAGGGGAAGGAAAAGTTTCCCAAGGACCTTGATGAGAGCAAGAGCTCTTTGCAGACTCCACTCATCCCAAATGATATCATTTTTGAAGGAACGCACTTGGGATGGGTGCCAAGCTTGAATTTCAAAGATTGGGATCTCGCCGACCATGAGAAATTCCCTCACTTGGCAATCGTGCAGCTCATGAAGCTGAAGAAAAACACCGCAAAGGGAGTCATAGAGTTGGAGCTGCGCAAGTAGTTACGCGGAGTCGAAAAGGTAGGGTTGTTGAACCTGCTCTGGGTGCCGCATTACCATCGTGCCCCAGTGACAGGCAGCTGCTCTACCTGGTGCATGGTGGGTGTTTGTGGCTGGAGGAGCCCATCCCCATCATGGACCACCTAACCCATTGAATTACCTGACTCCCATGTAAAGGAGAAGACCCAGCAGACATTTTGGAGGGTAAAAGCCGTGATTTGGCCATCGCGGAGGCCATGAGAAAGAAATACAAGCTGGAGAAGAAAAATATAGGCTACGTGATCTCTAGTATCAACAATAAGGCAGTCAGACTTGTGACTCAGATACTGGTGGGTAAGGTCATGCGGAAGTTCCGTGCAAATGAGGTGCCCGCACCAGTGGTTGCATTTGCCGAACAGTGCACAGAGGGGGTCCAGTTTAACTGGTCCGAATTTTTATGCAAGGAGTTCCTGGAGAATTACCACGAGGAAAAGGAACAAGGGAAAAGCTTCCACTATGCATGGATTCTGCTGTCCATATTGCTGGTAGATGGGGAATTGCCTGAGGACAGCCAGTTCCCCACAATTGCAAGAGACCTCTTGGAGGCCACGAAGTATGCTTTGCTGTGGGCCACTAAAGATGCACACTCGATCTGAGACGGTAAAATATTTTGGGTGTTCATGGAGATGAACATCGGAATGGGGATTAACTGCAAACCACAGTTATTATCGGGAAAACTAGTGTCTATACAGAGCTGCTAGTCCCACTAAGGCTGGTAGCTACCTTAGAAACAAACACACTAAAAACTACTTTCATTTTCCTTTATGAGAAATAGATGAGAGAAGAATAAGGAGACCAACCTCTGTCTTGCGCTTGGTTCCTTGCTCATTTCCTCTCTCTTCTGATAGGTCTTTGCCACTCGCTTCCTTGTCTACCCAGCTTTAAAGAGTACCTGTAGAATCAAAGTAGCATAACACTATCCAAGAACATAGATCTATTATCATAAACAATATAGGACCAAATGTACATTGACCACACAAATGCATAAATCATCAATCATACAAGAATGTGGAGGAAAACTTGAATAGCTTTATTGATAATCAAGAAAGAGCAAAGAGGATTACAACCAATTGTTCTGACCGAGCATCATCCTCTCAACAAGAAAGCCCTTCTTCACCTCATGAAAATCTTAGATCACCCAACATTATGATATTGCACCAAGAAACCAACAGCACTTCCTTACAAGATACAAAATTCCAGCCTCTGGATCTCTGGGATGAGGGATCCATATATAGATATCTGCAAGGGAGGTGCAGCTTTTGAGATTTGATTAGTGTATTCTCTCTAATAGTTCTTGATTCCACTTGGAGATTGATGATCTCTTACTCATCCCTGGTCGAATGCAGAGAGGCAAGTGTCACAGGAGAAGTTTCTGGAAGATTCCATGCTCCTCCACCTTGTGGATTGACCCTACCATTTGTCCCTTCTCACCCATCGCACCCCATAGAAGGGCTTTTCAACATGCATTGCACCTACTGTGTGTATTCAGGTGGGATGCAACGGATTTTGACTATGGAGCAGGTGAAATGGTCCAGTTTTTAGTAGTTTTTCATGGAGAACTTCTGGGAGATGTTGTAATCAGTTGACCTTGTTCTTTTAGGGGTTGGAACAACACCTTTAGGGATTTAGGAGCCCTTAGTTTATGTACATTTATGATTGGGGTTGCAGTGCCCAAAAATTTCTATAACAGTTGCCGCCTAAAGCATGAGGTCGTTAATCTTTTGATGTCGGGTGAAATGCTTTATCATGAGGATCCGAAGTTTTTTCGCGCTGGAAGGCGACCTGTAATAAGATACAATACAATACATTATCTTCATAATATTTTCATGATTTAGCTGAGGCGAGCATTCCCATGCTCAGCTTTATAAATTCATTTTCATGTACATAGGACAGAAAATCGTCTGAGTGTAGACTAATGATTCTGGTAGAGCCATCATCCCTTAGATTGGATGATTATCTGTGCAGCAATGATGTACATTTAATGTCTTTATTTTCCTGAATATATATCGCAGCTCGGATGGATGAAACTAGATCTGGGGTCTTCAATCTCTTTCAATATTCACTCAAAGTACAAGTCGATCCATGTGAGAGATGTTCTGGAGTCGAACACGAAAAGACATCGCCTGATTACCAGCCAATGATGTAAGCTGTTAATAGGCGCGAGAGGAATCACCGATAATGATGATGACCCTCAAGGTACTGCAGTACAATTCACGTGGTGTGAATAAGGGACTTGGTGTCGAACACCATGCAAAATCTTTCGGTCGAAGGCCATTGATGTGAACCTATCGCCAGAAGTGAGAAACTTGCCATTGAGGCATGCAAGCTTCAAAGTACTGAAAGGGTTGTTCCTAGATCGACTTCTTGGATAATGAGCTGATGTCGACAAGAAGCAATCCGTCATAGGAGGGCCTTAGTGAATCCCACATCAATGACACAGAACGGAGCAAATGATTTTAATGGAGGTGAAAATGATCTGGTGATATAAGGTTCAGGGTGGCAATCATGAAAGAATGGAGCGAAAATGTATTATAGTGGGTGAGACACAGGTGAATTCTCTGAGCGACTTCTCTTGAACATATTGGCGACACTGACATGATGGATTGGTAGCATTAACCCCAAATGTGGATGGTGTGATGGAACCATGGTGATGTGACCAGTGAATGGAATAACCCAACCCGACTCTGATGCGGAGTGAAAGTGTCATGTTCAAAAGCGACTTGCTACCAACAAAGTTTTTTCAAGTTTTCTTCCCAATTTTTCCCCAGTCATTGCTCACCAATACCTCTTTATTTTTGTCAAGCTTGAGGAGGATAACATATGCTTGTTCTATAATTTTCCCTTTGGGCAAACCCATCGCTATGTTTTAACGAGCCTAGCGATAGTGAAACTCGTTCTTGTCTATTATGGACAAGTTTGTCGCTATTAGGTTTTAACGAGTTTAACGAAAAAGATAACTCGGTCCTTTTCAATTTTAGAGAGTCTGAAAAGGGACGTAAAGGAAACTCCAAAAATCCTTTTTCGTCATCTAATCCCTTAAGTCCGAAAAAGTATAAAATAATACAAAAGGGATGAATTTTTGGTAATTTTAACGAGCCGAACAAAACAAGCGCTCGATCTTTTTGTGTAATAATCCCTCAAGTCCAAAAAGATTAAAATCTAAAGGAGGGATAGCACTTCTGGTCACTTTAACGAGCTGGAGAGGCCAATGGCTCAGCAATCTTTTCATATTTTACGAGTTAGTTGGAAAGAGCTTAAAGGAGACTCGTTTTTTAGGAACGAGTGATAGATTCAGGTAGCAGCTGATTCCAGGTAAGGTTTGGAATTTTCCAATCACGGCAGTGTCACAAGGATGGCTAACAAGATCACTCTTTGCAGTTGTTCCTCAAAAGGGGTAAACAATCAAGTGGAGGTGAATGATCGGTCGATACAGAGTGGAGGTGATGATGAGAACATGACCAAGGCTTCAAAGGCTGAAGTAATACATTCACAATGGTTATTTACCGGAAATTGGTTCATTTTTTAATGAGCTTAAACGCTGGGGGAAACACTTGCTCATTGCTTATGTTTATTTTAACGAGCTTGAATTCCGCGTTAAAACTGCTCGATCCAGTCGTATAATAAGGATGCCTCATCTAAGATGCCATTTTTAAGAAGCTTGCACCTTACAAAGCTTTGCTTCGCATCCTTTCTTTATGCAAGTTAGGAAACTACCAATATTACGAGTTTAAAGGGTTAGAGGACCTATAAATTTAAAAAAATAAATGGTTGCTCTTTGCTTGCATGCCAAAAGGTTTGCATGCCCCCAAGTATAGCGAAGTAGAGTTTCCAAGTTACCCCTCAATTTGCAGACAAAACATTTGTTTTATCAGGAAAGGCCTACCTTAACAGAGGTATCTTATTCTGGTCTAATCCCATTTTCCAAAATGGACCGGTGTGTCAGGCCAGTCATATACTCTCCGCGGAAACCTACCCTATACCCAAGGTTTTCCTACCGAAACAGACCAGGGTGCATGCCCCCTGGATTTCAGTCATATCCTCCGAATCACTCGCGCTCATCAGGAGGACGGACAGGGGATTGATGATACATTCCTTGCATGAAAAGACCATTCAGGGTTGGTATATGACTATTTTCTATGTGTGAACCGAGAAATGAAAGCTGGTCTACGAGCTTGACCAATCTTCCTTCGTGCGGAAAACACATTACTCTAAAGAGTGAGGAGACAATGGCTCCCATGCAATAAATATAGTCTCCTCCAAGGAGTAGATTATAATCCATGGTTCCTTGGACTACCATTACGTTCATGTGAACAGTTTTCCTTCTTAATTTTATCGGCACATCGGAAAGGATCCCTAACGGGCGACTGGTTCCTTTGTCAAAGCCTGTTATATTTCTCATCTCAGGCAAAAGCGATGGCGAACCAAGCGCTTTCCAAGCAGTTGAGGAAAGGATACTCACAGAAGCCCCTTCATCTATGATGGTACCGACCATGACCATTCTATATATTTGAGCAATGATTCAGAATGGTACACTAGCCGGTAGACGGGGTCTGCCTAGTAGATTCCAGTCAAAGGAAACAACCAGGTTTCTTGGAGGTGGGACAGAATAGATGGCCGGATACAACTTTGATGAACTTCCTTCCTGCGGTAAAGGAACGGGTAGACTGCCCCCATGTTCATCGGAGTCTGTGCTTACGAAGAGAATTTGAATGGTGTCGTTCTTGTTCTCTTCGGTGACTGTATCATCTGAAGATGGACCTTCTGAAGGCAAGACCGGGTCAACTGCTGCCTCGACCTTTTGACTTTCGTCTGGTATGGATTCAGATGGCTTATCTTCAATGATAGACGCTTCGGCCGACCACAAGGGCGTGTCAGCCGGATTTTCAACTAGTGACAGACTCAGCAAGAGTTTCTTATATCCAGAAGGAAGCTGTAACGATGAAACCGGACGGTCATCCAAAACTCTTTTAGCTTCGTCTAAGAAGGGACAACGGTGGACGGCGTGATCGCCTTCACACAATTTACAAGGAAATTTATATTTTCCTTTTTGTCCAGGGGCTTCACTTTCACTAGTTGACGGTGTATGCTCAACATGATCGTTAGAGGTTGATGACACCGGATTGTGCAAACGAGGAGACCAGTCCCTTAAGATCCAAGGGATGCAAGGACAATCTCGATGATAGTGGTCTCCTTTGCAAATGACACATGGTGATTTAGGCCTGGTCGGTGCAGTGTGTGAATTTTCGTTAGACGATGCTTGGTTGCCCCTTTTCGCCTTTGGATCCTTCTTCTTCTTCTCTTTCTTCTTCTTCTCCTTCTTCTTCTCAGCTACTTGATTTTGGGCTTTACCAGCTTCATCAAGCGAAGAGGAAGGAGGAGAGGAAGAATTGGACGAAGTAGAGGGTTGGGGGGTAACTCTAATATCGTTTAGTTTCTGACTTGATTGTTCAGGAATCACGGTGTTCTGAACGACAGAAGTTGAGAAGAGCCATACGGGCAAGCTGATTGTCAATCCTGGAAGAGACAATGTGGCCATATGGGGTGCACCAACATCTCCCCAAGAGGAGAAGGGACTAGGATTTCCTCCAAGGGGAACTCCTTGGTTGGTGGACTCCATTTTCCTCAACTTAAGATCAACGTAGGAAATGTGATGATTATTCCGTTTAAAATAAATTTTAGACGCTTTGACACAACTCGTTTTTTCAATTTTTAAGAGTCGAGAAAAAACAAAAGATGACTCTAGTCGCCTTCGATTTTTAATGAGCCTGAAGTGACAAGTGCTGAGATGGACCTTTTCCGTTAAGGAGTCTGAAAAGGAATGAAAGGGACTGCTCTGGAAATCTAGACAAAGGGATTACCAAACCAATCGCAAAACTACATAATACTTTTTACGATATGGCAGTCAATCTTCCCGAATGCTGTTTTCAGTGCATTGCGATCGATAGGGTGGTAGACACGGCTTCCTATGGATAAAGGATTAAGCCTATTGTGGTCTCCCAAAATATACTCGACGGTACGTGGGAGCACAAGTCCGTACTGGCACTTATCGTCTCAAAGTGGAGGAATCACCCAACCAACAGCGAAAACAACATTTACCAGGCTTTATAACGCCGGAATACGTCTCTAGCCTAGACTTCTAAATGTTGTGTGTTAGGTTCCAAAGCGTTTTTAGATTCATTAAATTTATTTTATAGTTGATCTTGCTTAAGAAATTTGCCTTTCAGGTTCACCGCGTGATGTAGATGTACAATTCCTAAAATGCAATCAAAGATGATAAACGGTCGTTTAATCTTCTTTTTGTAATGAAAATCCTAGCTACTAAGGAAAGAGATATGGCGTTCTTTCAACAAAGAGCAAATAGCACACACTATATGCACTGTCCTAAATCAAACCAACAAACAGTCTAAATGCGAATGCACATGCATGTATTTGTTTTCAGCCTTCTTAATGTGTGAATGATAAAAAGAAAGCTAAGCTCAAATCTAAATTATTTTTCAAAGCGAAAATTACTAATCAAGTTTCTTTTCAAAACAAAATGAGGACAATGATGACACTTTGTTATTTTGAATTGAAAACTTGCTTTCGACACTTGAAAAACTACTAATTCAAATCAAATACAAGAGTACCAGTGTAATCGACTATCAATAACAATCAGATTCTCTTCTATGACTGAAAACGACACTTGCGACACTTTCAAATCAAGAAACGACAGTACAATTACGCTAATTCTTTGTAAAGGAGAACTGAAAATGACTCAAAAATACATAAAAACATTTACAGTTCTTTGCACAATGGAGGCGGAATAACAACAAGGAAAGGGGTTTCAACAGAGGTGTACTGACTACAAGCAGAAAAACCAAAATTTAGGAACAAGGCCTTGTCTGATCAGCGCACTTGTAACACAGTGAAACTGAAATGCAACGCACCTACTACACTCAGGAAGTGAGATGCATTTGAAGTTCACAGAACAGGCAGTGCGCTGGACCAGGGACGAGACTTTGATTGGATTCCGGGTCACAGTTTGAAGTTCAGTTCAAGGATTTAGGCCGAGCAAGTGGTAATCAGTAAATCAATCACAGGGGTAGATCTAAGAAGGTTACTAGAGCCACCACGAGGGCAATTAGAGAGCTTGTAAATCAATCGTTTAATTCATAAACAAAACCCGGAGATAGACTGAAGCAGCGTTGATCTACTTTGCACTTGCATAGCAAATGTAGTTCGAAGGTTAGCTGGCTTGACTTCAGGCTCCGTCTGTAAGTTTATAAAGTAAAAAAACGTAGATGAACAAACAATCTATTCGCTCCCCAACGGAGTTGCCATTTTGTTATCGGGAAAACTAGTGTCTATACAGAGCTGCTAGTCCCACTAAGGCTAGTAGCTACCTTAGAAACAAACACACTAAAAACTACTTTCATTTTCCTTTATGAGAAATAGATGAGAGAAGAATAAGGAGACCAACCTCCGTCTTGCGCTTGGTTCCTTGCTCGTTTCCTCTCTCTTCTGATAGGTCTTTGCCACTCGCTTCCTTGTCTACCCAGCTTCAAAGAGTATATGTAGAATCAAAGTAGCTAAAACTATCCAAGAACATAGATCTATTATCATAAACAATATAGGACCAGATGTACATTGACCACACAAATACATAAATCATCTATCATACAAGAAAGTGGAGGAAAACTTGAATAGCTTTATTGATAATCAAGAAAGAGAAAAGAGGATTACAACCAATTGTTCTGACCCAGTATCATCCTCTCAGCAAGAAAGCCCTTCTTCACCTCATGAAAAGCTTAGATCACCCAACACTATGATATTGCACCAAGAAACCAACAACACTTCCTTACAAGATACAAAATTCCAGCCTCTGGATCTCTAGGATGAGGGATCCATATATAGATGTCTGCAAGGGAGGTGAGTCAACTTTTGAGATTTGATTAGTGTCTTCTCTCTGATAGTTCTTGATTGCACTTGGAGATTGATGATCTCTTACTCATCCCTGGTCGAATGCAGAGAGGCAAGTGTCACAGGAGAAGTTTCTGGAAGATTCCATGCTCCTCCACCTTGCGGATTGACCCTGCCATTTGTCCCTTCTCGCCCATCGCACCCCATAAGGGGATTTTCAACATGCATCACACCTACTGTGTGTATTCAGGTGGGATGCAACGCACTTTGACTATGGAGCAGGTGAAATGGTCCAGTTTTGACTAGTTCTTAGTAGTATTTCATGGAGAACTTCTGAGAGATGCTGTAATCAGTTGACCTTGTACTTTTAGGGGTTGGAACAACACCTTTAGGGATTTAGGATCCCTTAGTTTATGGAAATTTATGATTGGGGTTGCAGTGCCCAAAAATGTCTATAACAACAGTTATCACCCACTGTCTGCAACAGCCTACAAAGTTTCACAGAGTTTAAAGCAAACTTTCATCACATCTACCTTAGGGTGCACAAGGACCTTGCAAAGAAGTGGAACAAACTACCATATATGGCCACAGATGATGTGATCTTCGACGTACTTGAGATGTGGCTGCCAGAATGGCGTGCTCCAGACATCTCCATGGTGGAAAAGTCTACTGCACAGAAAAAGAAGGAGGAGGCAAAACTGTGCATGGCACAGTTGGCGGAAAAGAGAAGAAAATAAGCAGCAGCAGCAAAGATGCAAGAGGCATGGGATGCTGTGCAGGCAACAATAGAACAGCAGAAGGCCACAACAGAAGCATAGAAGGTAGCAGAAATGGTGCACAAGGGCAGGAAGTCACCTTCGCCTGAGCAGGAGCAAGAGATGGAAACAAAGATAGAGGAAGGCAGCGCGGACCCACAGATAACGTCGACACTATTGAAGCACTAGCGCTTGAGATAGTAGATGGGGTCGCGCAAGAAGGTAAAAGCGTCTAAGATGCCTATCGGCCTGATCACCCTTACTGAGGGGGATCTGCACGATATAGGAGAGATGGTGTGCGATGTCACCATAGAAGCCCTCCTGTCACACGGAATAAGTCGATCTTGCGGAAAAGATAGACCTTCCTAGAATCTAAAGAAGACCTAATGACAAGCAAACCAACCAGACACTATCTTTCTCTAAATATGCTTTAATAAACAAAGGCAAACAAGTGTTTTTAGGGCCTACCTTAGGTCCAACGCAAGTTTGTGGATGCCCTCACTCCTTCGATCCAAATGAGCTCCTTTGTCGCAAATCTACAAACACAAACAAGCAAACAAATTAAATAGCACCTGAAAAGCCAATATCATAAAACATATTTAACATGAAATTCAAGGAGTTCATGAAACAAATAACATGAGATACTTGTTGAGAAAAATGAGTTTGATTGTATTAATTCAAAAGAAGAAGAACTTTACAACCTGTGCCTTGACGTTGTACAAGCTCCTCCAAGGGTCCAGCAAGAAGTATCCTCTACTTTGAAAAGTTTCACTCACTTCCCAATGAAGCCAAAAAGGTATGTGATCTCTCCTCTTAAGCTCAACTAGGAAGTCTTAATTTCACTAGCATTTACCCTTAAAAATGTTCAGCTTCTAACCTTGTTATAGACATTTTTGTGCCTTACAAACTCCAAGCATGAAATGTCCATAAACCAAGGGCTCCTAAGTTCCTAAAAGTGTTGTTCTAACCCCTAAAGGAACAAGGTCAACAGATTACAGCTTCTCCCAGAAGTTCTCCACCAGAAACTGCTCAGAATTGGTCAAAACAGGATCATTTCAGCTGCTCCACTGGCTAAGTGCGTTGCATTACACCTAAATACACTGTGAGGGTGCGTTGCATTTCAAAACTCCCTTCTGTAGCGTGCGATGGGCGAGAAATGAAAAATGGCAATGTCATTCCACGAGGTGGAGAGGCAATGGAAGCTTCCAGAATCTTCTCCTGTGACACTTGCCTTACTGAATTCGACCAAAGATGAGTAAGAGACCCTCAGTCTCCAAGTGGAAGCAAGAACTGACAGAGAGAAGACACTAATCAAATCACAAGCTGACTCATCCTCCTTACACATATCTATATATGGATCCCTCATCCCAGAGATCCAGAGGCTGGAATTTTGCATATTGTAAGGAATTGTTGTTGGTTTCTAGAGACAAACATCAGACTGTTGGGTGATTTATGCTTTGTTTGAGGTGAAGAGGGGCTTCTTTACTGGGAGGTTGATGCTGGGTCGGAACCACCGGTTGTAACTCCTCCTGGATCTTTTCTCGCTTATCAATAAAAACTATTTGAGTTTTCCTCCATGCTTTTGTATCATTGATGCTTGTTACATTTTGTGTGGTTAACTTAAATCTGATCCTAAGTTGTTTATGAATATAGATCCTCGTCTTTGTATAGTGCTCTTCTTCTGTGATCTTACAGGTACTTTGTGAAGCTGGGCAAGCAAGGGAATAGGTAGGTGGAGACTATCAAAGAAGAGAGGAATTGGATCAAAGGATTAGCGCAAGACACAGGTTGGTTCTTTCTATTCCTCTCTATCTATAATTCATAAAGGAAATACAAAAGTAGTTTTTCTCTGTTTGTTTCTAAGGCAGCTGTCACACCTTAGTGGGATAGAGCAGTTCTAAATAGACACTTTTCCCTGTAACAAAATGGCGACTCCGTTGGGGAATGTCTAATTAGTTTGTTTGTGTATCATTCTTTGTTGTTTGTTTCATAAACTTATAAGTAGCTCTCAAACTGCATTTGCCATAACAAATGCAAAGTAGATAACTGCTGCTTCAATCCATTCACTGGATCTGTTTATGATTTAAACAGCTGATTCACAGATTATCTGATTGCCCTTGTGATAGCTCTTAGATCCTCCTTAGATCTACCCCTGATTGTTGCATTACTGATTGCTTTTTACTCGACCAAAAACCAAGGACTGAACTGCAAACTGTGACCCAGAACCCGGACAGAGTATCATTTCTAGCCCAGTACAGGTACTGTTCAGAGATACTGAATTTCAGCGCACTTCCTGAAGGGGCAACCTGCGCTGCATTTCAGATTCTCTGTGTTACAGGTGCGCTGATCAGACTAGCTCTGTGTAGCTGTGGTTCCTGTGCTTCATTCTTTCCAATTCTATCCCTGAATTTTGCTGCCTGTGATCAGTATATGTCTGTTTGAAGCCTCTTTTCCTTGTTGTTATTCCACCTCCTTTGTACAAAATAACTGTAGATGTTTTTGTGTGTTTTGAGTCGTTTACAGTTTTCCATTTCAAAAGTAAAATAGTCGTACTGTCGTCCTTTGATTTGAATCTATCGTAAGTGTCAATTTCGATCATAGGAGAAAGTTTAGTTGCTGTTGATGGTCGATTATACTGTTACTATTGCTTTTGGTCTGAATTTGTGATTTTCTAGTGTCAAGAACAAGTGTTCATTTCAAAATCGTAAGGTATCGTAATCATCTCTGTTTTTTGATTTCGAAAAAGAGCTTGTTTATATTTGTCGCTTGTAAATAAATTCAGATTTGTACATCAACTTTCTTTTTAGCATCAATACTAAGAAAGTTGAAAAACAAATACATGCATGTGCATTTGCATATAGACAGCCTATTTGGCTTGATTTAGGAAAGTGCATTTACGGTGTGCTCTTTGCTCTTTGCGAAAAGATTGTGTCTTTCTTTTCCCTTAGTAGCTAGGATTTTCATTGCACAAAAGAGATAAAAGCTTGTTTATCATCTTTAGATTGCATTTTAGGAATTACATCTACATCCCGTGGTGAACCCGAAAGGCAAACTTCATAAACAAGATCAACTTAAAATAAATTCAATGAATCTAACAACGCTTTGGAACTTAACGCACAACATTTAGAGGTCTAGGCTAGAGACGTATTCCGACGTCGTAAAGCCTGGTAACTGTTTTCCTCACTGATGGTTGGGTGATTCCTCCACTTTGAGACGATAAGTGCCAGTACGGACTTGTGCTCCCACGTACCGTCGAGTATATTTTGGGAGACCCCTATAGGCTTAAATCCTTTATCCTTAGGAAGCTGTGTCTGCTGCCCTATCGATCACAATGCACTGAACACAGCATTCGGGAAGATTGACTGCCGTACCGTAAAAAGTATTCTGCAGTTTTGCGATTGGTTTGGTACTCCCTCTACCTAGATCTCCAGAGTAGTCCCTTTCGTTCCTTTTCAGACTCCTTAACGGAAAAGGTCCATCTGAGCACTTGTCACTTCAGGCTCATTAAAAATCGAAGGCGACTAGAGTCATCTTTTGTTTTTTCTCGACCCTTAAAAACTGAAAAAACAAGTTGTGTCAAAGCGTCTAAAATTCATTTAATTCGGAAACATACTTCCCCTTTATTTTAGTTGATCAAGTAATCCACAATCGTGGAAGAAAGTCAATTGATACCCCGTCGTTCATGGAGGCTTACGAGTCAACCGTCTTTGTCTCCAGAATCGAAACCAGTACGGACAAAGCGAACTCGTTTAACCGGTTCCAAATCTCCTATTAAAGTTAGAACAAGTGTTCCAACGACATCAGAGACTCCGGTTACTCCAAACATTTCTGGAATCCCTGCCTCTACAGAAGAAGTTCAACAGCCACAGAAGGACAGTGATACTGATCCTAGTCTAAGAGTAAACACTTGTGTTACCGAACCAGTTCCATCTACAACCGGTTCGGAGAGTCTTACTCTTCAAACATCTGTCGCTGCCAATTTCACACCTTCTTCGGCACCAGAAATATTTTCCGGACCTGACGGTCTTCCCCTTCCACCTGGTCTGATTGCAATAGAAGAAATTGTAGAAGATCCTCAAACAAGTACTCCAATGCACTTTGGAGTAGGGATCACTCTATATCCTTCTTTGTCAGAAGTTAGTCTACCACCAGCGGAAGCTCCTGTAGAATCACTAGGTAATCTTTTGGATAGACTACAAATGTCTGAACAACCGTCAACATCTAGGACTGTGTCGCATGACACAGCGACGACAGAACTCCCTGCTATCACTCCGACAATGTTCGTCGGTATACCATCTATCCCGACTAACTCTCAGGCGCTAGAAGGAGCCCACTCAGGGGTTATTTCGACAGTATGGTCCGTTCCTATTTTTTCATCCGGAATAATATCCGGAAACTCTTATGTTGAGTCTCAACAAATTGATCCATTTGGAGGTCAATTTGGGCTGTCCGGCCCCCAAGGGCAAACAATTCCCTTGAGTTCTGGATTACCACTGTATGGGGGGCAGTATACCCTTTCATTATCCCCTCCGGGAGGATATCCATACGGGAGTTCACAACAACATTCAGGTTATACTGGAATTACCTCAAGTGGTTGGGTACCTATACTACCTCAACAACCAAGAGTTGTGTACTCAATGCAACAATGCGTACCTATGTCGAATATCCCGACTACGCCAGCTATTGTGACGGTGTCGCAAGTTCAAGCGCTGCCTGTTGTATGCCAACCTCAGGTTTCTCAGGTTGTAATGCAATAGCCCCTTGACCCTGCGACTCAACCACAATCGCTGACTAGTGGAGCGACACAGGTTCAGACAGGTACAATTACCCCTCATCTTGGTCAAACTGTTAGTATTGGGCAACAACACATGGCTTCACAACCATGGCTGGTGCAATACCAACAACTGCAATTCCAACAAGTATACCAAGGTTCTGAGCAGCAAATCTTTGCTAACGGTGGACAGCCGTACATTCAAAACGGTCAAAATCAACCATTTTACTATGGTCATGGCCATCAACCTTACCAAACATACCAGCAGCAAATGCATTATGTCGGTATGCAAAGACCAACTGCTCAGGCAATCCCAACTTACCCTGGGTATGCTTCACCTAACTTGAACCAACAGTTACCCTTTGTGGCAACTTTAGAGTTACCTGATTTAAATCGGTTAACAAACGATCCAATTTCTTACGCCCCTTGGTGGCCAGCGATTCCGCATAAACTTCCATCAGATATTCCTAAATTTAATGGAAATCCGGGTGAAGATCCATCGAATCACATGATGACTTTTCATCTATGGTGTTCATCGAACACCCTAAATGATGATTCGATAAGACTTCGCCTCTTTCAGAGGACGTTAACGGGTCCGGTGGCAAAATGGTACATCGAATTGCCTAGAGCTTTGTTCGACAACTTCAGTACCTTAGCCACAACCTTTTTAACCCATTTTCAATTACCTATAAGGTATGAAACGGGAACAAAACTTCTTACCAATTTCAAACAGACAACGGCCACTCACATATCTGATCATATACATGAGTGGCGACGTCGTCGTAGAATGGTAAAAATGTATGTCCCCGATCAGCTGTTAGCTGAATGGTTTATCAAGTCATTACTGCCTTCCATCACGAAAGATGTGGCAAAGGGGGGAGTCGTAACAAAAGAGCAAGTTATCGCTCGTGCGCAATATCTGGACTTGATTTACACTCAGTCCGGCACGCTCTACGATAAAATACCTGACGCCCCTAGACCGGAATTCTCAATTCCTCCTCCTCCTAAATCAAACAATGACTCTCATGCCGGCGATGGCGTGATTGGCATGACAGACATGAAATCGACAAAGGCTACATCCAAAAAGGCCCGTAAGATTTCAGGTCAAAATGCAAAAGATGAACTTCTTGCTTCGGAAGTAAATGTTGTATCGACAGATAAAGGCAAAGAAACCAAACAACCAGGGAGCAAGAAGAAAGGCAAAGGGAAGAAGAAGAAATAGGAGGAATCATCACCTGAAAAATCTTCTTCAAACCCTCCTGGAGATAGGAAACCAAAAAATCCATGCTTGATATGCGATGAAGATCATTGGACCGTAAATTGTCCACACAGAGCTGAGGTTAAAAATTCTTCAAGAATTCAAAAACTCCATAGTGTTAACTGATCCGTTTCCAACTCCAGGAACGAATCTGGTTGAAAGTGAAGATGCTTCCGGGTGTCAAGTGCTAATGTTGTCAGTTTCAAAACAGCAAAATGATGCTTTGATATCGACAAGGAACAAAGATTACGGGAATCCACAGTTGTCGAACAACAAGGATAAAGATCAACCTAGTAGTTCGACAACAACTTCGACAGAAGTTGCGCCACCTACCATTCCTGAATTGACGATAAAACTGCCAAAGGGAGTAGTACACAAGTCGACATTTAATCCTCGTGCTAGAGTGGCACAGCATTATAATATAGTGGAAGATTTGGCCCAATCGCCATCCGCTATGTCGACTCTTGAAGTACTACAAAATTGCCCATCCCAAAGGCAGGCTTTATTATCGGCCATTGGTGGGATTGACCCAAAGGATTCCAATCTTGTATCCTTCGATCATGAAGGATACGATCCTCAATTACCAGCTCAACTAGCTTTCCTTGTTCAAGTGAAAGCCCTCAACAAAACTATTCATCGAACGATTATTGATGAGGGGGCATCTACATGCATTATGTCGATGAGTTGCTGGAAAACTTTAGGATCTCCAACCTTGTCGCGACCTTCGATGACATTAAAAGCATTCGACGGAAGGACATATACCCCATATGGTATCCTAAGTAACTTGAAAGTTGAACTATGAGGGAAAACAGTAGAAATAGATGTTGAAGTCATTGATGGGAATCTTGATTACAACATCCTACTAGGAAGACCATGGATATATGCCATGGCAGCTGTTGTGTCGACCTATTTTAGAAAGATTGCATTTCCCTTTCAAGGAGGGATTACAATCGTCGATCAACAAAACTTCCTCCCCAATGGTTCTAAAATTACTGGAAGCATTCCCATGATCCATGGAAGCCCCCATTCACTTCAGAATATCGGAGTAGGCCTACTAAAAGATCCTATACTAATGGAAACTTTCGCTCTTCCACCTCCAATCAATCTGGCGGAAGTAGCGTTGATAGGAACCTGCAACATGATATCTTCTAAAAAGATCTCAGAAAACGATATCGACATGGATCATGCAGTGGTTTTTCCCCCAACCCCAACGGAAATATTGTAGCAATCAATGTTCCTAGCATGGGAGGCAAACCCAAATCAATGCTCATCAAGCGTTTGGATAGATAGGTCTAGAGTGCATGTCACCGATGAAGGAATTGTCCAATCTATGGTAATTGAAGGGACACCATGGAATGATTCCCACCATCGTTCCCTTCTTCCGGATTGTGGAGAAGATAATCAAGATGACCTGTATCATCCTTCAGTTTTTGAATTCCTATCAAATACTGTAAACACGGTGGATTCTGAGCGAAACTTGTCCAATATTGAAGAGGCTATCGCCATAAATATCTCGACCAAAACAGACGTTGTAGAGAATATTTATGTCGGCAAATGTTGTTCTCCTTCAGAACTAGAGATATATAACGCTCTTTTTCACGAATTCAGAGATGTCTTTGCTTGGTCATATGATGAAATGCTAGGCATTGACTCGAGTATCGTTGAACATGAAATTAAGATGTATCCAGATGTCAAACCAGTACGACAACGGCTACGGCAGGTGCACCCCAAGAAAGTCACTGCCATTAAGGCAGAAGTTGAAAAACTTCTCCATTCTGGTTTCATCTACCCGATTCCTCTAACCGATTGGGTATCGAATATTGTCCCTGTCATGAAAAAACAAGGAACAATTAGAGTGTGCGTCGATTATAGGGATGTAAATCAAGCTTGTCCAAAGGACAACTACCCTACACCCTTCATTGACCAGATAATTGATGAATGCGCCGGATGCGAAATCTTTTCATTCATGGATGGATTCTCTGGGTATAATCAAATAAATATCCGCCCACAGGACCAGTCAAAGACTGCATTTATTTGTCCGTGGGGCACATTCGCATATCGAAAATTACCCTTTAGTTTAAAGAACGTTGGGGTGACATTTCAGAGGGCAATGAATTATGCCTTCCATGACATCAAAAACATCGTTCAACCATACCTCGATGACCTTTCGGCTCATTCGCGAAAGCGGACTGATCACTCGCAGCATTTAAGAGCGATATTTCAACGTTGTCGACATTACAAGATACGACTCAATCCACACGAATGTGTATTTTGCGTCAGCTCTGGTCGTTTACTTGGCTTTGTAGTCTCGAAGGATGGGATTCGTCTCGACCCATGTAAGGTCCAGGCAATCATAAATTTGCCTCCACCTTCGAATTTGCTTCAAATTCAGAAACTCCAAGGGAAAGCAAACTTTCTGAGGAGGTTCAGTCCAAATTACGCCAAACTTGCTAAAGGTTATATGCGTCTTTTGAAAAAGGAGGTGCCCTTCGTCTGGGATCAGATTGCGCAAGCTTCCTTTGATGCTTTAAAAGATTCCCTAATGAAAGCATCATTAATGTACGCCCCTGATTATCAAAAAGATTTTAACCTGTATCTGGCTGTAGTAGATACGACCATCGCAATGGTTTTAGTTCAAGAAGTCGATGGAATTGAACATCCTATATATTATTTAAGAAAAAACTTAAATGATACAGAAAGCAAATATTCTTACGTTGAAAAGCTAGCACTCACAGCTGTTCAAGCGATACAGAGATTTCGACACTATATCCTCTTTCGGAAAACTACCATTCTGTCAGATTGTAACCCCATGACTTATATACTGTCGCGACAGTTGCTGGGGGGCAAATATTCAAAATGGATAGCAATCCTACAAGAGTTTGATCTGGAATTTGTAAAATCCAAGTCAAAGAAAGCTCTAGTTTTTGCAGAATTATTGTGCGATCTCCCATCGTCGTCCAACGATGAAACATCAGAAGAAACAATCATGGATGAAAGTTTGTTTCTGATATCTACAAGCAATGAGTGGTATGGAGATATAATCATTTATCTCCAAACTCAAAAATACAGGCCAAACACCTCCCACTCCAAACAAAAACGTATCGATACCAACCAAAAGACTACATGATCGTCGGTGATACACTTTACCGTTGCGGTATCGATACATTTCTGAGAAGGTGCCTCACGCATGAGGAGGCCGAAAAAGTCCTGAATGATTATCATTCAGGCGCGTGTGGGGGGCATCAATCTGGATATGCTACAGCGCAAAAAATCTTATGAGCAGGATACTTCTGGCCAACAATGTTCAAAGATTGCATAACCGCAGTCAGAAGTTGCCATGCTTGTCAAATTTTCGATAGCAAAACCAGAAAACCACCCGCACCTCTGCAACCGATAGTTGTTGTTGGGCCATTCGCCAAAGGGGGCATCAATTTCATGACATGTAACCCCACCTCGACCGGGGGGCATGGGTATATCATAGTCACAGTTGACTATTTTACCAAATGGGCCGAGGCGATGCCTACATTAGATAATACTGGTGAAATAGCTGCCCTCTTCTTTTTCAATCATGTAGTCACCAAATTCGACGTGCCGCAAGCTATAGTCACAGATCATGGATCACATTTTCGCAATCACATGATGGTCGAATTAGCTGCCTAACTAGGGTTGTCTCACGACAGCTCTACTCCATATTATCCGCAAGCCAATAGACAAGTTGAAGCAATCAACAAGGTCCTCAAACGCATGCTGCAAAGGATGATTGGAGTTAACAAAAGAAAATGGCACCTAATCCTGTACTCAACTTTGTGGGCTTACCGAACATCGGTAAGGAATGCAACCGGGTTCACACCTTTCCAACTGGTATATGGCCTGGAAGCAGTCTTACCAATCCAGTGTGAAATCTCGTCTCTCAAACTCGCAATTGATCTCCTCCCCGGAACTACAGAAGAAGTAGCTCGTTTCTTGGAATTAATCCAATTGGATGAAACCCGTCGTGATGCCGCTTTGGCTAACAAAGCCCATAAGAAACGAGTCAAAGCGCAGTTCGACAAAAATGTCAAACCCCGTGTCTTCTCAAAAGGTGACTTGGTCTTGCTTTACGACCAAGAATCCGATAAATTGGGAGCAGGTAAATTTAAGTCTTTATGGATGGGCCCCTATATTGTTAAACGAGTGTTAGCAAAAGGAGCCTACGAGTTAATGGATTATGACGGAATTCTGCTGGCGCAACCTCGTAATGGGTTGTACCTCAAGCGTTACTATGCGTAATGGTAACCTGTGTGCTTTTGTTATATTTTTGTTTTCGCTAAAGTGTTTATTCTGGTCAAGTAATCCACTTTTTACATTTGTTGCAGATGTCAAACCTATTGGAGTCATGTGTTGGATATGCCGATGGAGCAAGTCGTAGTTCGCGGAACCTATCCTCCGTAGCCTGGTCCATTTTTGATCCAAGCGACGAGTTAGTAAGTTTCAGAGGTGTATGTATTGGTCGATCAATGAATAACATCGTTGAATATAGTGCGTTGATAGAACTTCTCTCTGATGCCATCACACATGGTATACGCCGACTAATTGTCAGGCTAGACTGACAACTCATAATACTACAACTCAATGGTATATATTCCTTCTGAAACCCAGCTATTTATCGGATGTTCCTAAGGGTTAAGATTTTGGAAAGACAATTTGATTTTATTCAATATCAACATATTTCCAGAAACTTAAACACATTAACTGATTCATTAGCAAATTATGTGTTAGATAGACATTTGCAACATTTATAAAAAGAAACATACCATCAATGTTTGCATTTGGATCATGTAACTTAACCAAAGTAAAACTCCGAAAATCAAAAATATATATAATTGTTTATGGTTTACACATAATGTTCTGTAACCAAGACAAAATCGGTCAAATGACCCAAAAACTCAAAATTCTAGGGGGCACCCTAGTCTAATGATGCTTGTGATAGCAAGTCACAGCCTGTGCGATCATGCGTAAGAGACGTGTCCATCATCTGGGCACGCCAGTAGTATGCCGCTGTAACCGCAAGGGTAGCTCGTCGGTCCTCACATCTGGAATACCGAGAGTGAGGCCCTCAACCTGCTCCTGTAATGCTGTGAGAGTCTCGGCCACATCGAGGTCACGAAGAATAGCCCTTCCGACGGCCTCTCCTACTGGGGTAGCAGCTGGTACTCTCAAGCGAACTACTGGATGAACAGGACCAACATCTGCATGTACACATGAGTTTGATTAAAGTCTTGATAGAATAAAGCACAAGGACATTATAAAAAAAAAACGATAAACAGGAATATGGTCAAAGATTTTACCAATGGCGCCCCACTGCTCGCCATCCGGCAGTACTAAATCTGGATCACCCCGGAAGTCCATGCCAGCGTATGGATACTCAGAATAAACCATCTCCTGACGATCAAACCACCTGAAGAAGGTATCAGAAAATGAAATCTAAGACTGGCCAGCATGCCTAGACATATGGTCAACCCATCTCTGCATACGTGGTTCAGTAGGAGAAGGTAAATCGAGTGCAATGTACTGCAGCTGCATCAGTGGTATCTTCTCCAAGGCAAAGGCAGTCAAAATAGAACCATACCCAAAGTTCTTCAACCTCCCGCTCTTTATCTTGGTCAACTGTTCTTTCATCACAACAAGTACTGCGTCGCACCAGTTGAACACCTTCGGTTGGAGGCATTCCAAGGCATGCTGCATATAAGATCGGTTGGCTACATGAAGAGCCGCACCACCGACCATCCTACCAAAAGTAAACAGAATAGTCCTGAGGGACCTGTCAGTGACATCACGAATCATGATCTTGCCGTCTTTACTCGGCTGAGATCCTTCTCTGCATTACCGGCGAACATAATCTCTCACAGAGTCGCCTCCTCGGGCCGAACCTGACAAAGAGATGGGGGCACCCCGCCTTGACAAGCCAGTCAAGATATAGATGTCTACTATAGTCAAGGGGATGGATTTGCCCCTGATCTGGAAAACCTGATTGGTAGGATCCCAAGCATCGAGCAAATACTGCAGTAAGTTGATCTGCTGTCTCATGCTAGAAATGCGGAAGAACTTCAGCAAGCCACAATTCCGCAGCGCGTTCACTGTAACTGGATCATGTAGGGCAAGCATGTCCTCTTCTTCATGCTCACGTTCTCGCCATGTAATGGTCATCTTACTCCAAAGAACTCTGAAGAACAAACAAGAGAGGAGTTAGGTCCTGATTTTGATGAGAAACAGGCAAAAATTCCATAAAAAATTGTGCATCAAATTCCCTTTTTGCGCCCAATGCACCTGCAGCAGTGTTCTAGGTGCGTTGAATGTCAGATAGCCTTTAGACAGGCCAACATTCAATGCAGGTTTCGATACACTGAGGGTGCGTTGATGGCAAAACGAGTTCTTTAAACCCCATGGACTCAGAAAAGCTAGGAATCAACCTCAAAATGCAAAATGGAAACCATGAAATGAAAGAGCTCAGGTTTAGCTCCTACCTAGTCCAGACGGCGCCGAGAATCGTCCACAGAATCTCCCGAAATCAGCTGATGAAAATCGAGGGGGAAAAGCACCTCCAAAGCTCCAACAAACCAAGTTCAAATGAAATGGTAAAATGAGAGTTGAAAATACAGTACAATCCTTGAAAGGACAAAGCTATTTATGGTAAAATCAAAATGAGACCATCTAATCGAGCAGTTTTAGCACATAGTTCAAGCTCGTTAAAAAATAAACATAAGACATGAGCAAATGTTTCCACCCATGTTTAAGCTCATTAAAAAATGAACTATCCCCCGGTAAATAATCATCGTGAATGTAGTACTTCAGCCGTTAAAGCCTTGGTCGTGTTTGCACCGTCACCTCCACTTTTCATTGGCCGATCATTCACCTCCATTTGATTGTTTACCCATTTTGAGGAACAGCTGCGAAGAGTGATCTCACTAGCCATCCTTGTGACACTGCCGTGATTGGAAAATTCCAAACCTTACCTGGAATCAGCTGCTACCCGTTTTATCACTCGTTCCTCAAAAGACGAGTCTCCTTTAAGCTCTTTTCAACTGACTCGTAAAATATGAAAAGATTGCCAAGCCATTGGCCTCTCCAACTCGTTAAAGGGACAGGAAGTGCTATCCCTCTAGATTTTAATCTTTTTGGACCTGAGGGATTATTACACAAAAAAAGATCGAGCGCTTGTTTTGTTCGGCTCGTTAAAGCTATCGAAAATTCATCCCTTCTGTATTGTTTTATACTTTTTCGGACTTAAGGGATTAGATGACGAAAAAGGAATTTTGGAGTTACCTTTACATTCCTTTTCAGACTCTCTAAAATTGAAAAGGACCGAGTTATCTTTATCGTTAAACTCGTTAAAAAGATTAATAGTGACAAACTTGTCTTTAGACAAGAACGAGTTTCACTATCGCTAGGCTCGTTAAAACATAGCGATGGGTTTGCCCGAAGGGCAAATTATAGAACAAGCATATGTTATCCTCCTCAAGCTTGACAAAAATAAAGAGGTACTGGTCAGCGATGACGGGGGAAAAATTGGGAAGAAAACTCAAAGAAACTTTGTTGGTAGCAAGTCGCTCTTGAACATGACACTCCCGCTCCGTGTCCGAGTCGAGTTGGGTTGTTTCATTCACCAGTCACATCACCATGGTCACGCCATACCATCCACATTTGGGTTTAATGCTACCAATCCATCACATCAGTGTCGCCGATATGTTCAAGAGAAGTCATCCAGAGAAGTCACCTGTGTCTCACCCACTACCATACATTATACTCCATTCTTTCATGACTGCCTCCCTGAACATTATATCATCAGATCGTTTTCACCTCCATCAAAATCATTTTCTCCGTTCCGTGTCGTTGATGTGGGATTCATTAAGGCCCTCCTATGATGGATCAGTTCTTGTCGACATCAGCTCATTATCCAAGAAGTTGATCTAGGAACACCCCATTCAGTACTTTGAAGCTTGCATGCCTCAATGGCAAGTTTCTCACTTCCGGCGACAGGTTTACATCAATGGCCTTCGACCGAAAGATTTTGCGTGGTGTTCGACGCCAAGTCCTTTATTCACACCATGTGAATTGTACTGCAGTACCTTGAGGATCATTATCATTATCGATGATTCCTCTCGCGCTTGTTAACAGTTTACATCATTGACTGGTAATCAAGCGATGTCTTTCCATGTTCGACTTCAAAACATTTCTCACATGGATCGACTTGTAATTTGAGTGAAGATCGGACGAGATTGAAGACCCCGGATCTAGTTTCATCCATCCGAGTTGCGATATATATTCAGGGAAATAAAGACATCAAATGTACAGCACAGATAATCATCCTACCAAAGGATGATGGCTCTATCAGAATCATCAGTCTACACTCAGACGATTGTCTGTCCTATGTACATGAAAATGAATTTATAAAGCTGAGCATGGGAATGCCCGCCTCAACTAGATCATGAAAACAATATGAAGATAATGTATTGTATTGTATCTTATTACAGGTCTCCTCCCAGCATTGAAAGAACTTTGGATCCTCATAATAAAGCATTTCACCTGACACCAAAAGGTTAACGGCCTCATACTTTAGGGGGCAACTGTTATAGACATTTTTGTGCCTTACAAACTCCAAGCATGAAATTTCCATAAACCAAGGGCTCCTAAGTCCCTAAAAGTGTTGTTCTAACCCCTAAAGGAACAAGGTCAATAGATTACAGCTTCTCCCAGAAGTTCTCCACCAAAAACTGCTCAGAATTGGTCAAAACAGGATCATTTCAGCTGCTCCACTGGCTAAGTGCGTTGCATTGCACCTAAATACACTGTGAGGGTGCGTTGCATTTCAAAACTCCCTTCTGTAGGGTGCGATGGGTGAGAAATGACAAATGGCAGTGTCATTCCGTGAGGTGGAGAGGCAATGGAAGCTTCCAGAATCTTCTCCTGTGACACTTGCCTTACTGAATTCGACCAAAGATGAGTAAGAGACCCTCAGTCTCCAAGTGGAAGCAAGAACTGAAAGAGAGAAGACACTAATCAAATCACAAGCTGACTCATCCTCCTTACACATATCTATATATGGATCCCTCATCCCAGAGATCCAGAGGCTGGAATTTTGCATCTTGTAAGGAATTGTTGTTGGTTTCTAGAGACAAACATCAGACTGTTGGGTGATTTATGCTTTGTTTGAGGTGAAGAGGGGCTTCTTTGCTAGGAGGTTGATGCTGGGTCGGAACCACTGGTTGTAACTCCTCCTGGATCTTTTCTCGCTTATCAATAAAAACTATTTGAGTTTTCCTCCATGCTTTTGTATCATTGATGCTTGTTACATTTTGTGTGGTTAACTTAAATCTGATCCTAAGTTGTTTATGAATATAGATCCTCGTCTTTGTATAGTGCTCTTCTTCTGTGATCTTACAGGTACTTTGTGAAGCTGGGCAAACAAGGGAGCAGGTAGCTGGAGACTATCAAAGAAGAGAGGAATTGGATCAAAGGATTAGCGCAAGACACAGGTTGGTTCTTTCTATTCCTCTCTGTCTATAATTCATAAAGGAAATACAAAAGTAGTTTTTCTCTGTTTGTTTCTAAGGCAGCTGTCACACCTTAGTGGGATAGAGTCGTTCTAAATAGACATTTTTCCCTGTAACAAACCTCCCCAGCAACCAGCCCAATGCCTGAATTTATAGTGCAATGGAGGGAGGTTACTAGGTCCTCCTTCAAAGGGATAAAGCCCTCCTTCAAAGGGATAGCTCCTCTCATCAAGGCATTAGCTCCTTCTCTTTTGGCATGCATGAACCACCTAAGAGTGGCAAATCCACGTCAAAATTCCTTCTAGAATCATCTAGAATTAACCCAAAGTGAGTTTTTTAGAATAAACTTGCACCTTTTTTACTTTCACAGGGGTCCGCACCCACACCTTTAGGGACAGAGCGGGCAGGTCCGCAGTTTTTGTAAACAGGGGGTGCGGGACTGTAGGTAACAGTGAGAGAAAGTGTGGAACCAGAGTTTCATTGATTTTTAATGTCTTTCTCTTATTTTCAAAGCTTGACTTGAAGAGCTGAGGTCTGAGATTTGCTTAGGAGGACAGTACAAGTGATGATAGACCCATACTGACTGCAAATAATGATGGTGACGATATTTTTGTGTAACAGATTGCCCCCTAAAGTGCAAAGTCTGTAGTAGATGAGGATTTCATTTATCATTTAGGAAGAGTGAAGTACTTTATCATTTCGAGGATCATCTTGTGGAGAGCCTGGTTGGAACCTGTAAAAACATTCAATGCAAGATATATATATGAGATCATATCATCGCTGAGGTAGGCATTCCCATACTCAGATCAAAACTAACTTAGAAAACTAACTACTGCTCTGATATAGGAATGCTCTTGTAAAACATCACAAGTATAGACTCATGTGGACACAGTATGGACGTAGCCATCTGTTTATGAATAGTCCATTATATAATGAATACAAAATTCCTCGCAACCTAGATTGTGGGAACTAGATCCAGGGTCTTCATTTCTACTTCCCGAAACAGTACGATTCTATCCATGCGAATGAATGTGTTGATGTCGAGCATGGTAGAAGCCACTTGATTACCAGTCAATGATGTAAACTATTAACAAGTCTGATAGAAACCACCAGTGATGTCAATGGTTCTCAAAGTACCCAGTACAATCCATGAGATGTGAATAAATGTGTTGATGTCGAACATGTCACGGAATCCTCTGATCGAAGGTCGATGATGAAAACTGTCGTCAAAGGCGAGAAACCTACCATTGAGGCATGTAGATCTCAAGGTACTGACAATTTCTAGATCATCTTTCTAGATAATGAGCTGAAGTCGATAGAAAGCGATCCGTCGCAAGCAAGCCCACAACACGAAATCATAGATCAAGTTGAAGAAATTTAGTTGCAAGGACTGACTCAGGGATGGTCAAGATGGATGATAGATATTTTGCAGATGAATGGCTTATTGGCAGTGACCTCTTCAACACATAATGACACGACAGATGGCTTGGTGACAATTGACCCAAAGTTAATACCCAGAAACCAGCTGAAGACTTTCAATGTGGTTTGATCAACTGTTAGGCAAAGGATTTCCCAACCCAGGTGAATAAAAGTGTCATGTTCAAGAGTGGTTACAAAGTATGACAAACAAGCTCATTTTCTCTCTTTTCCCCCACCATTTCTGGCAAGTACTGTTACACTAAAATTTGTCACCATGACTATTTGCAGTTAGTATGGCTCCATCAACTGTCATACTATCCTCCTTGGCAAGTCTTATACCTCTGCTCTCCATGTCAAACTCCAAGAATGAGAGAAAGTCTTTAAAAATCTATATATCTCTGGGTACGCAGTTTCTATTAGCCTTACCTGCGTGTACGCACCCCAAGTTCACAATACCTGCGTACTTGTACGCTCTGTCTGTAAAGGGGTGGGTGCGTACTCCTGTAAAGGTCAAAAGGCGCAAGTTTCACTTCAAAAAAGTTACTTGTGGTCATTTCTAGAGCATTCTAGAAGCTTGTTTGACGTGTATTGAGCGCCTCCAGATGGTTCATGTATCCCTATGAAAGAGGAACTTATCCCATCAAGAGAGGAGCTATCCCATTCAAAGAGGAGCTTATCCCATTGATGGTGGACCTGATTAACTTCCTCTAAAGCACTATAAATACAGGCATTGGGCCAGAGGGAGGGGAGGTTGAAAGCTGAATATTCCTAAGGGTAGATGCTACTAGAATTAGGACTCCCATAGAGCTTGAGAGGAGAGATTCCCATCCTTTCCTAGCCTTATTTGGAAGTGGGTGAGCTGATCAAAGTAAAGGAAAACTCTTGCTGGACCCTAGGAAGGACCTGCACAACACCAAGGCTCAAGTTCTAATGGTTTCTTTTGTTTCCACTTAATGCAAATGAACTCATTTTTCTCAACAGATTGTTATTCATGATTTGTTTCATATACTCCTTGGTCTGTATGATGAATATGTGTTATTTTATAAGTTTATCAGGTGCTATTTTTTGGCTTGTTAGTGAATGCAGGTTTCGAAGAGAAGGAGGAGCTCATTCGGATCGGCAAGGCTGGAATACTACAAAGCGTTGGACTAAAGGTATGTTATAATCACCTGATTACTTGTATTCTAAATGCATGTTTAAAGAAAGTTGTCACTAGAAATCCTTAGCTTCTAGGGAGGTCGGTTTTGTCCGCACTATCGACTCTTTCCGCATGACAAAATGGCGACTCCACTGGGGAACTCCATTGATGTGAATGATTTTTCCTTTGTGTGAAACTTTGATTTGAGAAAAGTCGTTTGTTTTCTGGTTTTTGACTGATTGACTGTGAATTTGGGTGGAATAGCTTAGGGTTAAGTTAGATTTTACTTTTCTTGGTTTTTGCTAGAAGTACGCAGCCTCTGCGTTAAGCACAGTGCGTACTTGTACGCACTGCAGCTTTGTGCACAGAGCGTACACGCACCTGTGCAAACAGGCTGCCTGCGTACCCCTGTCAAAAGCTTAGAAATTAGATTTTGTTTATAGCTTATTTTTGCTGCCCAGATCCATTGTTCACCTGTCAGAAGCTTTCATCTTGGCTAATTTCATTGGCATTCCTACTCTAAGCTTTCATCAATTGGGTGTTTTGAGTCTCTTTTTGAGAAATTCTTGATTTGTTTTCCTTTGGTCATTGCTTGGAGGTTTCTCTCAGCCCTTTCACAATTTTGCATCTTTTTGTTTTGTTTTTGCAAAAAAAATTTCCCCTCATTCGCCAGGGGGGGGCTAAATTGTGTATGAGTGTTAATCGCCTTTGAGTGTTTTTATTTTTTGATCTTTGGAACTCTCACCCAATTTTCTCGACTTGCACTTGATTGGTTCTTAGATTACATTAGAATAATCTTGTGTCTGAGAATTCTCTTGCATAGATCACATTTGCATAATTAGAATTCTCATTTTCAGAATATTAATGAAAAATGTGCATAGATTACATTTGCATACTTTTCAAGTGAATTGTGCATAGATTACAATTGCATAGTTTACATTCCGAAAAATCAATTGTAGGTTTAGATCAGTTTTCTTTGATTTGAATTTACACAAAAATAAAAAAATGGTTTGGAATTTATTTGCATTAGTTTTTCTTGATGAAATTAGTGCATTAGAGAATTTGTTATATTTTCTCTTAGTGATCAATTTTTTGCATTGTTGGAAGTGAATGGAAACTCTCTCCTTACTTTAGTTAGGATTCATCGAATTGCAAAGATTACATTATCATATTCGATTGCATTCAGTTGAGTCGGGTCATAACACCATTGGTTTCATATCCATTTACCCATTTGAGTAATAACAGCCTAAATAACACAGCGCTTAATTAAAATTCATCTAGTAATTTTTACATTTCTAGGGCTCTGAAACACCAACATAGATCAGGCTAGTGTCTTGGAGTAGGAGAGTAATTAACTCTCCAAGACAGCAAAACCAAACAAGTAGCTCATCTTGTGGTAGGATAAATCCAGCTGTTACATTTATGCTCTGGGAAAGCTCCTCTTAAAGGAGAAGCACGAGACCGTGTCCGAACCAGTGAGGGGATCAATCCTCCTTCATTGGGAAAGACGCTAGATACGCATGTACTACAAACAGTAAACCTCGGATTATTGTCGAGGAACCTGGGGTCACTTGTCGGTAAACCTTGGATTATTGTCAAGGAGCCGGCAAGGGGATTGAGCTTGTTACTCTGCCCTTGTGTGCTATCGGGTCGTAGACTGTTCCCCCAGGTGTATTTGTTGCTGTTGGTGACCTTAGTGACCATTATCTTTAGGTTTTTACCCAAGGTGACGGTGGAGGGAAGATCCCACTGTACCTGGAGCAGACGTCGGCTAGACTCACTTGGATTTTCTGGGGGGTTCACTTCACTCGAGACGGTTAAAGTGGAGGAACTTGGTCCAGTCTATTCATTAAGCAGGTTGTCGGGGTAACTGTTCCACCCGCCACTTCTGTACTGAATTCTGCAATGTTGGATTTCATCACCAACTAGTGTTTTCGGTCCGGAAGGTTACTGTTTGTGTGTGGTTTGACTCCTAGATTTGATAGCGTGTGTTAATTTGTTTTTTTACTTTTAGAGACCATAGGTGTGAATTGTGAATTTAATTGTTAGGTGTGAATTGTGAATTGTTAATTTTAGTTTTAAATTGTTAATAAAATTCACTGAAGTTGGATATAATGGCAACTGTTCCAGAATTTACCAACCTAGGAACCCCTCCTAACGAGAATCCTAGTACTTTTCCTTACTTTGGAAATGTTGGTCCTCCTTATATGGCTACTTTGTCATTACCTGGATTTACAATAGGTTTACCGATATGGTTATTTTCAACTTCGTTGGCCCAAAATACTCCAATTGTTCCATCTCAACCGGATGCTTCACCTCAACAGAGTTCACCATCTCAACATCACCAACCTTCTGTTGACCCTTTACCTTCTTCGCCTAATTTTTCTTCCTCCATTTCTTCCTCTTCGCCTGGTAAAAGCCTTGATGCTAGTAACCAGGAAGCTAAGAAGAAGAAGAAAGGGAAGAAGAAGAAGAAGAAGAAGCAAGATAAGAAAGACGTCAACCAACCAACCATGGCTGTAAGTGTTAGTTGTGTTGAGGAAAACTCCGACATGCATCGTAAACCCAAATACCCTTGCAGGCTTTGTAAGGGTGACCACTTCCTTGTCAATTGTCCTGGTATTCCAAAGGCCTTGGAAGTATGGTCAGCAAAATCTCATCAACTTTCCATTGATCCATCAACCAGTGATAGTCAGGTTCCTAGGAAAAAGGGTAAAGTTAGGTTTCCTTGTAAGTTATGCAAAGGGAATCATCAAACTCACATTTGCCCTCACATGGATGAAGCCTCAACATTGTTGGAAAACCTTACTGTTCCACAGTAAGAATTTCCAACTGGTTACCGTAAAATTTCTCCCAACCTACCGTCAACTGACGGAGTGATTGACCTAAATTCAAGTACAGTCGATCACACTCTCCCATTGGAGAGTGAAACTCATGTCACTCAGGTTGATGATCCATTAGTTGATCAAGTGGTCGATTCAATTTCACATTTGGTCGATCCCACTTTTTATTTAGAGAGTGAACTTCATACCGCTTAGGTTCTTCTTGTTACATCAGATTCTTCTATGCCGGGGGGCATTTCACCTGTTTCTACAGAACCCACTCCAAGTACTGAGGTCTTTTCCTTTGATTGGAATAGACTGACAGAACCTCGTCTTCCTTCCTCCATCCCTTTCCAAATCATTGTCAAGGCTGGTGGTAGGGACATACATCGTACTCAGGTAGATGAGGGTGCTTATGTTAGTATTTTATCCTCAACTGTTTGGAAAGCTTTGGGTTCCCCTCAGCTTGCGCCTATTACGCAGAATCTGAAAGCTTTTAACAGAACCATTTGTCAGGCGGAAAGAGTCGATAGTGTGGACACAACCAACCTCCCTAGGATCCTAAGACTCTCTAGTGACAAACAAGACAAACGAGAGAAATCCTTCTCTAAACATGCATTTACCATACAAGAAATCAAGTGTTTAGATCCTAACTGTAATCCAACGCTATTGTAGTAGTCCAGCCTCGCCGATCCGGATGAGCTCCTCCTTCACTTCGAAACCTGCATTCACTAACAATCAAACGATTAAATAGCACTTGATAATCTCATAAAATAAAACATATTTAACATATAGACCAAGGAGTACATGAAACAACTCATAAATAACAAGTTATTGAGAAGAATGGACTCATTTGCATTAATAGGAAACAAAAGGAACAATTACAACCTGAGCCTTGGTGTTGTGCAAGTCCCTCCCAGGGTCCATCAAGAGTTCTCCTTTACTTTGACAAAGCTCACCCACTTCCAAATGAAACAAGAAAGGATGGGAATCTCTCCTTACAAGCTTCTAAATGGGAGTCCTAATTCCAGCAGCATCTACCCTTAGAAATGTTTAGCTTTCAACCCCTCCTCCTTCTGGCCCAATGCCTGTATTTATAGTGCTCAAGAGGAAGTTATTCAGGTCCACCATCAATGGGATAATCCCCTCTTTGGATGGGATAACTCCCTCATTGATGGGATAAGTTCCTCTTTGGTAGGGGTACATGAACCATCTGGAGGTGCTCAATACACGTTGAACAACCTTCTAGAATGCTCTAGAAATGACCACAAGTAACTTTTTAAAGATGAAACTTGCGCATTTTGACCTTTACAGGGGGACGCACCTGCCCCTTTACATACAGAGCGTATAAGTACGCAGCTTTTGTGAACATTGGGTGCATACCCGCAGGTAAGGTTGAGAGAACCTGCGTACCCATAGATAAATACATTTATAAAGACTTTCTCTCTTTTTGGAGTTTGACATGGAGAGCAGAGGCATAAGACTTGCCCAAGAGGATAGCATGACTGTTGATAGAGCCATACTAACTGTAAATAGTCATGGTGACATTTTTTAGTGTAACAGATTGCCCCCTAAAGTGCGAAGCCTGTAATAGATTAGGGTTTTGTATTATCTAGGAAGGGTGAAGCGCTTTATCATTTCAAGGATTATCTCGTGGAGAGCCTGGTCAGAACCTGCAATTTTCAACACAAAATACATGTATAAGATTATATCATCACTGAGGTAGGCATTCCCATACTCAGATCAAAACTTTAACTAACAGACTAACTACTCTGATACAGGAATGATCTTACAGTACATCATAATCATAGACTTTTGTAGACACAGTATGGGCGCAGCCATCAGTTTATGATTGGTCTACTATATAATGAATACAAAACTCCTCGCAGCCTGGATGGTGGAAACTAGATCCAGGGTCTTCATTTCTACTTCCCGAATTGGTACGATTCTAGCCATGCGAATAAATGAGTTGATGTCGAACATGGTAGAAACCACTTGATTACCAGTTGATGATGTAAAATGTTAACAAGTGTGAGAGAGACCACCAGTAATGTCAATGGTTCTCAAAGTACCCAGTACAATCCATGAGATGTGAATGAATGAGTTGATGTCGAACATTTCACGGAATCCTTTGATCGAAAGTCAATGATGTAAACTAACGTCAAAGGCGAGAAACCTGCCATTGATGCATGCAGACTTCAAGGTACTGACGATTTCTAAGTCATCTCTCTAGATAATGTGTTGATGTCGATAGAAAGCGACCCGTTGTAGGCAAGCCCATAACACGAAATCATTTGTTCAAGTTGAAGAAATGTTGCTGTAAGGACTGACTTAGGGATGGTCAAATGGATGACAAGTATTTTGCAGATGAAAATTTTGCTTGCAGACCTCTTGAACACATAACGACACGACAGATGGCTTGGTGATGAATGACTCAAAGTTAATCCCCGGAACCCAGCTGAAGACTTTCAAAGTGGTTTGATCAACTGTGAGGTAAAGGATTTCCCAACCCAGGTGAATGAAAAGTGTCGTGTCCAAGAGTGGTAATAAAGTTTCTTCTGAGACAAAAGATAACAAATAAGCTCATTCTTCTCTCTTTTCCCCCACCATTTCTGGCAAGTACCTCTTTATTTTTAACAAGCTTGAGGAGGATAACATATGCTTGATTATAAGCTCATCCTTCGGATGAGTCCAACCTAGTTTTGATTCGAACCCTAGGAAGGAGTGGTTCGTTCCTGTTTGTAATTGAACAGGTCCTTTACTGTGAAATTTTAATGAGCCCAGTATAGGAGAAACTCAGCGTTTTTCAATTTTAGAGAGTCTGAAAAACTTAAGAAGACTCCAAGTTGAACTTTTTCATAGATTTGTGTCCCTCAAGCCCGAAAAAGTATAAAATAATACCTGGGGGAACCGCTTGATCTTGCGACCAAGGAGTACTTTCATGATTAGTGTCTCTGACCTGAAAAGTAAAAAGCGATCAAGGACATGTCATTTTATTTCCATATCGAGTTTGAAACGACAAAAACCCGGCAATCTTTTCCTATTTTTACGGTCAGAAAAGAGCTATAAGGGGACCGTCTTTTAATTTCGTTTTAACGAGTGTAAAAGAAACGCTCGGCAATCTTTTCATGTTTTTTAGGAGTCAGAAAAGGGCTTAAAAGAGAACTCCAAGGTTTCACTTTTTTGTAAGTTTAAACGAGTTCGAAAAAGGGATAAAAATGTACTCATGGTTTTCACTTTTTCGTAAATTTTAATGAGTTCGAAAAAGGGATAAAAATGTACTCATATGACCGACTTTCAATTTAATTTACGAGCAGGAAAAGACGGAAAGAACTCGGCGTTTTCATTTGTTTTACGAGAATGAAAGATAGCAAAATAATCTCGGTATTTTCATGAGTTTAACGAGTCTTGAAAATAACTGAAATTGACGCGAGATAGGTTTCATTTTTACAAAAGCTTGAAACTGATAAAAACTATGCTTCAAAGTAGTTTCATTTTTTCACAAGCTTGAAACAGAGAGAAAACTGTGCTTGATACCCCCCAAGCGTAACTGCTAGAGCGCATGCCCCCCAGCTTCCCTTCATTCAACCAGTTGGATGAAATGAAGGTTGAGTTACAAGATCATTTGAAAGACTCGACCTAAGAACTGTAAGAAAATTATGGAAAAAACTGAAATAACTAACCTAAATACCTAACATTTATGAGATCTAGTAAATCTCTCGACTCAAGTAGAGGAGGATTTGTTTCATTTTTTAACGAGCTTGACACTGGAAAAGAACTATGCTCGGATTCGGTTTCATGTTTACGCAAGCTTGAAACGAAAAACTATGCTTGTTATAAGTTCACATGCCCCCAGCATAAAGATGCAAACCAAGGTACATGCAACCAAAAATCAGAAAACAAGCAATTTTTCTCAGACCAAATTATCAAATCACAAAGAACTCAAACACATTAATGGAGTCCCCAGTTGAGTCGCCATTTTGTCAGGCGGAAAGAGTCGATAGTGAGGACACAACCAACCTCCATAGGAGCCTAGGACTCTCTAGTGACAAACAAGACAAACGAGAGCAATCCTTCTCTAAACATGCATTTACCATACAAGAAATCAAGTGTTTAGATCCTACCTGTAATCCAACGCTATTGTAGTAGTCCAGCCTCGCCGATCCGGATGAGCTCCTCCTTCACTTCGAAACCTGCATTCACTAACAATCAAACGATTAAATAGCACTTGATAATCTCATAAAATAAAACATATTTAACATATAGACCAAGGAGTACATGAAACAACTCATAAATAACAAGTTATTGAGAAGAATGGACTTATTTGCATTAATAGGAAACAAAAGGAACAATTACAACCTGAGCCTTGGTGTTGTGCAAGTCCCTCCCAGGGTCCATCATGAGTTCTCCTTTACTTTGACAAAGCTCACCCACTTCCAAATGAAACAAGAAAGGATGGGAATCTCTCCTTACAAGCTTCTAAATGGGAGTCCTAATTCTAGTAGCATCTACCCTTAGAAATGTTTAGCTTTCAACCCCTCCTCCTTCTGGCCCAATGCCTGTATTTATAGTGCTCAAGAGGAAGTTATTCAGGTCCACCATCAATGGGATAATCCCCTCTTTGGATGGGATAGCTCCCTCATTGATGGGATAAGTTCCTCTTTAGTAGGGGTACATGAACCATCTGGAGGCGCTCAATACACGTCGAACAACCTTCTAGAATGCTCTAGAAATGACCACAAGTAACTTTTTAAAGATGAAACTTGCGCATTTTGACCTTTACAGGGGGACGCACCTGCCCCTTTACATACAGAGCGTATAAGTACGCAGCTTTTGTGAACATTGGGTGCGTACCCGTAGGTAAGGTTGAGAGAACCTGCGTACCCAGAGATAAATACATTTATAAAGACTTTCTCTCTTTTTGGAGTTTGACATGGAGAGCAGAGGCATAAGACTTGCCTAAGAGGATAGCATGACTGTTGATAGAGCCATACTAACTGTAAATAGTCATGGTGACATTTTTTAGTGTAACACCATTAGTGAACCTTTAGGGATCCTTCCTAAGTTTTCTATTACCTTGGAAGGTAAAACTGTCTGTATTGATCTTATGGTAGTTCGAGGTCCCTTGGATTTCAATTTACTCCTTGGGCGAGACTATGTTTATGCAATGAAAGTTGTCGTATCGACACTCTTTCGCGTGATGTCTTTCCCTCACAATGGCAGTATTGTGACTGTAGACCAGCTTTCGTTACCTAGTCTTGTTTCAACTACCAATAATATGACAGCCCTAAATGTTCCTGATTCTAAAGTGGTATCTACCCTGCCACGGGTTAATTATGTGGCAACTGGTCCCATGTTTTCAGTTACCGATGTAAGTGAGCCTCTCACTGTTCGCTCATCTTCCTTTGATTTAGATCCGGTAATTGACATGGAAAACTCTATGGGATTCCTTGAACACGATGTTCTTATCCCTTTTGAGTCCCTTGACATGTGTTCTTTCCAGAGAACTATTCTTCCTTCTGATGAAGACCTCTTGGAAGCCATGATCAAGGTGTGTCCATCGACATGTCTTTCTTCCAGTTGGAAGCCATGATCAGTGAAGCGTGAGGATAGTTTGTTCCTGTCTCAACCTTGTTAAAAAATGAAACTGGATGTCATGAGCATAGTTCCTTGTCTTGTGTCAAGCTCATTAAAAAATGAAACAAAAGACGAGGAAAGTTCCTTTTACTGTGTCGACCTCGTTAAAAAAATGAATCAGTGAGTACGAGGATAGTTTTTTCCTGTATCAACCTCGTTAAAAAATGAAACAGGCTGGCAACGAGGATAGTTTTGTTCCTGTGTCAACCTCGTTAAAAAATGAAACAGACTACCATGAGGATAGTTCTTTTACTGGGTCAACCTCATTAAAAAATGAATCAGGTAGATTTTAGGATATGTAGGTAGATTGTAGAAAGTACGATTTTGAGGATAGTTCCTGTTACTGAGTCAACCTCGTTAAAAAATGAATCAGGTATGAGGATAGTTCTTTTCTTGTGTCAACCTCCTTAAAAATGAAACAACTCCCTTTTCAAGTTAAATATTGAAAGTAAACCTTCATTCCATCCATCTGGTTGAATGCAATGAAGCCTGGGGGGCATGTACCTCGCTTTGCATCATTATACTGGGGGCATGCGAACTTTTTGAGCATAGTTCCTTGTCTTGTGTCAAGCTCGTTAAAAAATGAAACAAGGAGTCTTGAGCATAGTTCCTTGTCTTGTGTCAAGCTCGTTAAAAAATGAAACAAGGGTAGGTTAAGTAGGTAGATTGTAGAGAGTAGTTATGAGCATAGTTCCTTGTCTTGTGTCAAGCTCATTAAAAAATGAATCAAGGATTTTAGAGCATAGTTCCTTGTCTTGTGTCAAGCTCGTTAAAAAATGAATCAAGGTTTTTAGAGTAAAGTTTTTGTTAGGTAGATTGTAGAAAGTAGTTATGAGCATAGTTTCTTGTCTTGTGTCAAGCTCACTAAAAAATGAAACAACTCCCATAAGTATTTCCAAGATCTTGAAAGTAAAGCTTCATTCCATCCACCTCATTGAATGCAATGAAACTTGGGGGGCATGTACCTCGTTTTGTGTCATTATGTTGGGGGCATGTGAACTTATAACAAGCATAGTTTTTCGTTTCAAGCTTGCGTAAACATGAAACTGAATCCGAGCATAGTTCTTTTCCTGTGTCAAGCTCATTTAAAAATGAAACAAATCCTCCTCTAATTGAGTCGAGAGTTTGACTAGATCTCATAGATGTTAAGTTGTATTTTTAGGTTAGTTATTTCAGTTTTTGCATAGTTTTCTTACAGTTTTAGGTCGAGTCTTTCAAATGATCTTGTACATGAACCTTCATTCCATCCAGCTTGTACTTAGTTGAATGAAATGAAGCTGGGGGGCATGCTCTAGCAGTTACGCTTAGGGGGCATCAAGCATAGTTTTCTCTCTGTTTCAAGCTTGTGTAAAAATGAAACTACTTTGAAGCATAGTTTTTCTCTGTTTCAAGATTTTGTAAAAATGAAACCTATCTCGAGTCAATTTCAGTTATTTTCAAGACTCGTTAAACTCATGAAAATCCCGAGAATATTTTGCTATCTTTCATTCTCGTAAAACAAATGAAAATGTCGAGTTCTTTTCGTCTTTTCCTGCTCGTAAATTAAATTGAAAGTCGGCCATATGAGTATATTTTTATCATTTTTTCGAACTCATTAAAACTTACGAAAAACTGAAAACCATGAGTACATTTTTATCATTTTTTCGAACTCGTTAAAACTTACGAAAAAGTGAAACCGTAGAGTCATCTTTAAGCTCTTTTCTGACTCCTAAAACATGAAAAGATTGCCGAGCGTTTCTTTTACATTCGTTAAAACAGAATTAAAAGACGGTCCTCTTATAGCCATTTTCTGACCGTAAAAACATGAAAAGATTGCCGGATTTTTGTCGTTTCAAATTCGATATTGGAAATAAAACGACGTGTCTTTGATCGCTTTTTACTTTTCAGATCAGAGACACTAATCATGAAAGTACTCCTTAGTCGTAAAGATCAAGCAGTTCTCTCAAGTATTATTTTATACTTTTTCGGGCTTGGGAGACACAAATTTACGAAAAAGTTCAACCCTGGAGTCTTCTTAAGTTTTTTCAGACTCTCTAAAATTGAAAAACGCCGAGTTTCACCTATACTGGACTCGTTAAAATTTCACAGTAAAGGACCTGTTCGATTACAAACAGGAACGGACCACTCCTTCTTAGGGTTCGAATCAAAACTAAGTTGGACTCATCCGAAGGATGAGCTTATAATCAAGCATATGTTATCCTCCTCAAGCTTGTAAAAAATAAAGAGGTAAGTTGGAAAGACTCGTGGGAGTTGTTTCATTTTTTAGTGAGGTTGACACAGGAAAAGAAATATCCTCAAGGGCAACCTGTTTCATTTTTTAACGAGGTTGATATAGGAAAAAACTATCCTCGCGACTCACTGATCATGGCTTCTAACTGGAAGAAAGACATGTCAATGGACACATCTTGATCATGGCTTCCAAGAGGTCTTCATCAGAAGGAAGAATAGTTCTCTGGAAGGAACACATGTCAAGGGACTCCAAAGGGATAAGAACATCACGTTCAAATAATCCCATAGAGTTTTCCATGTCAATTACCCGATCTAAATCAAAGGAAGATGAGCAAACAGTGAGAGGCTCACTTACATTGGTAACTGAAAACATGGGACCAGTTGCCACATAATTAACCCGTGGCGGGGTAGATACCACTTTTAGAATCAGGAACATTTAGGGGTGTCATCTTATTGGTAGTTGAAACAAGACTAGGGAACGAAAGCTGAACTACAGTCACATTATTTCCATTGTGAGGGAAAGACATCACGTGAAAGAGTGTCGATACGACAACTTTCATTGCATAAACATAGTCTCGCCCAAGGAGTAAATTGAAATCCAAGGGACCTTGAACTACTATAAGATCAATAAAGACAGTTTTACCTTCCAAGGTAATAGAAAACTTAGGAAGGATCCCTAAAGGTTCACTAATGGTTCTGTTAAAAGCTTTTAGATTCTGCGTAATAGGCGCAAGCTGAGGGGAACCCAAAGCTTTCCAAGCAGTTGAGGATAAAATACTAACAGAAGCGCCTTCATCTACCTGCGTGCGATGCATGTCCCTACCACCAGCCTTGACAACGATTTGGAAAGGGATGGAGGAAGGAAGACGAGGTTCTGTCAGTCTATTCTAATCAAAGGAAAAGACCTCAGTACTTGGAGGGGGTTTTGTAGAAATAGGTGAAATGCCCCCCGGCATAGAAGAATCTGATGTAACAAAAAGAACCTGAGCAGTATGAAGTTCACTCTCTAAAGGGAAAGTGGGATCGACCGAATGTGAAATTGAATCGACGACTTGATCAACTAATGGATCATCAACCTGAGTGACATGAGTTTCACTCTCCAATGGAAGAGTGTGATCGACTGTACTTGAAATTAGATCAATCACTCCGTCAGTTGACGGTAGGTTGGGAGAAAGTTTACGGTAACCAGTTGGAAATTCTTTCTGTGGAATAGTAAGGTTTTCCAACAATTTTGAGGCTTCATCCATGTGAGGGAAAATGTGAGTTTGATGACTCCCTTTGCATAACTTACAAGGAAACCTAACTTTACCCTTTTTCCCAGGAACCTGACTATCACTGGTTGATGGATCAATGGAAAATTGATGAGATTTTTCTGACCATACTTCCAAGACCTTTGGAATACCAGGACAATTGATAAGGAAGTGGTCAACCTTACAAAGCCTGCAAGGGTATTTGGGTTTACGATGCATGTTGGAGTTTTCCTCAACACAACTAAAACTTACAACCATGGTTGGTTGGTTGACTTCTTTCTTATCTTGCTTCTTCTTCTTCTTCTTCCCTTTCTTCTTCTTCTTAGACACCTGGTTACTAGCATCAAGGCTTTTACCAAGCGAAGAGGAAGAAATGGAGGAAGAAAAATTAGGTGAAGAAGGTAAAGGATCAACAGAAGGTTGGTGATGTTGAGATGGTGAACTCTGTTGAGGTGAAGCATTCGGTTGAGGTGGAAAAATTGGAGTATTTGGGACCAACGAAGTTGAAAATAACCATATCGATAAACCTATTGTAAATCCAGGTAATGACAAAGTAGCCATATAAGGAGGACCAACATTTCCAAAGAAAGGAAAAGTACTAGGATCCTCGTTAAGAGGGGTTCCTTGGTCGGTAAATTCCGGAATAGTTGCCATTATATTCAACTTTAGTGAATTTTATTAACAATTTAAAACTAAAATTAACAATTCACAATTCACACCTATGGTCTCTAAAAGTAAAAACAAACAAATTAACACGCGCTATCAAATCTAGGAGTCAAAGCACACACAAACAGTAACTTTCCATACTAAAAACACTAGTTCGTGATGAAATCCAACTTCACAGAATTCAATGCAGAAATGGCGGTTGGAACAGTTACCCCGACAACCTGCTTGATGAATAGACTGACACAAGTTTCTCCACTAAACCGTCTCGAGTGAAGAGAACCCCCCAGAAAATCCAAGTGAGTCTAGTCGACGTCTGCTCCAGGTACAGTGGGATCTTCCCTCCACCGTCACCTTAGGAAATAATCCTATGGATTACGGCCACTAAGGTTACCAACTAAAACAAATATACCTGGGGGAACATTCTACGATCCGATACGCACGCAAGGGCAGAGTAACAAGCTCAATCCCCTTGAAGGCTCCTTGACATAATCCAAGTTTTACCAACAAGTGACCCCAAGCTCCTCGACAATGGTTAATCCGAGGTTTACCGTTTTTAATACGTGAATATCTGGCGTCGTTCCCAATGAGGAATGATTGATTCCCACACTAGTTCGGACACGATCTCGTGCTTCTCCTTTAAGAGGAGCTTTCCCAGAGCATAAATGCAACAATTGGATTTCTTCCCTACCATAAGATACAGCTACTTGTTTGTTTTTACTGTCTTGGAGAGTTAATTACTCTCCTACTCCAAGACACTAGCCTAAGCTAGATTGGTGGAAAGAGCTCTAAAAATGTAAAAATTACTAGATGAATTTTAATTAAGCGCTGTGTTATTTAGGCTATTATTACTCAAAGGGGTAAATGGATATGAAACCAATGGTGTTATGACCCGACTCAAAACTGAATGCAATTGAATATGATAATGTAATCCTTTCAATTCGATGAATCCTAACTAAAGTAAGGAGAGAGTTTCCATTCACTTCCAACAATGCAAAAATTGATCACTAAGAGAAAATATAACAAATTTTCTAATGCGCTAATTTCATCAAGAAAAACTAATGCAAATCAATTCCAAAACAATTTTTATTTTTATTTTTGTGTGTTAAAAACAAGCATAAAAATATGTAAATTCAAATCAAAAACTGATCTAAATCTACGATTGATTTTTCAGAATGTAAACTATGCAATTGTAATCTATGCACAATTCACTTGAAAAGTATGCAAATGGAATCTATGCACATTTTTCATTCATATTCTGAAAATGAGAATTCTAATTATGCAAATGTGATCAAGAGAATTCTCAAACACAAGATGATTCTAATGTAATCTAAGAACCAATCAAGTGCAAGTCGAGAAAATTGGGTGAGAGTTCCAAAGATAAAAAAATAAAAACACTCAAAGGCGATTAACACTCATACACAAAAGAAAAAGAAAAAAGATGCAAAATTGTGAAAAGATTGAGACAAACCTCCAAGTAATGACCAAAGGAAATCAAATTAATAATTTCTCAAAAAAGAGACTCAAAACACCCAATTGATAAAAGCTTAAAACAGGAATTCCAATGGAATTAACCTAAGGAAAGCTTCTGACAGGTTATATGCAGGTCTGGGCAGGGGATAATAACATCTAAACAAAAAACTAAGCTGACTAACAGAGAAAATATTAGGTTTTCCAAAATTTTGACAGGGTCCGCGGGCCCACAGTTAACACAAGTGTGGTACCGCTCTGTGCTAAAAGCAAAAGTGCGGATAGGTACGCACTGTGTCAAAAGGCTAGGGTGCGGTCCTCTCCCAAAGCTATGAAAAACGAAAAATAACCCTGGATCTACAATCTCTACCCAATTCCACACACAACAAGCCAAAAACATAAACAAAAACACAGTTTCTCAAGTCAAAGTAACAAACAAGGAAAAAATCAAGTCCCCAGCGGAGTCGCCATTTTGTCACACGGAATAAGTCGATCCTGCGGACAAGATAGACCTTCCTAGAATCTAAAGAAGACCTAATGACAAGCAAACCAACCAGACACTATCTTTCTCTAAATATGCTTTAATAAACAAAGGCAAACAAGTGTTTTTAGGGCCTACCTTAGGTCCAACGCAAGTTTGTGGATGCCCTCACTCCTTCGATCCAAATGAGCTCCTTTGTCGCGAATCTACAAACACAAACAAGCAAACAAATTAAATAGCACCTGAAAAGCCAATATCATAAAACATATTTAACATGAAAGTCAAGGAGTTCATGAAACAAATAACATGAGATACTTGTTGAGAAAAATGAGTTTGATTGTATTAATTCAAAAGAAGAAGAACTTTACAACCTGTGCCTTGACGCTGTACAAGCTCCTCCTAGGGTCTAGCAAGAAGTCTCCTCTACTTTGACAAGTTTCACTCACTTCCTAATAAAGCCAAAAAGGTATGTGATCTCTCTTCTTAAGCTTAACTAGGAAGTCTTAATTTCACCAGCATTTACCCTTAAAAATGTTCATCTTCTAACCTCCCTAGCAACCAGCCCAATGCCTTAATTTATAGTGCAATGGAGGGAAGTTACTAGGTCCTCCTTCAAAGGGATAAAGCCCTCCTTCAAAGGGATAGCTCCTCTCATCAAGGGATTAGCTCCTTCTCTTTTGGCATGCATGAACCACCTAAGAGTGACCAATCCACGTCAAAATTCCTTCTAGAATCATCTAGAATTAACCCAAAGTGAGTTTTTTAGAATAAACTTGCGCCTTTTTTACTTTCACAGGGGTCTGCACCCACTCCTTTAGGGACAGAGCGGGCAGGTCCGTAGTTTTTGTAAACAGGGGGTGCGGGACTGCAGGCAATAGTGAGAGAAAGTGCGGAACCAGAGCTTTGTTGATTTTTAATGTCTTTCTTTCATTTTCAAAGCTTGACTTGAAGAGCTGAGGTCTGAGACTTGCTTAGGAGGACAGTACAAGTGATGATAGACCCATAATTACTGCAAATAATCATGGTGACGATATTTTTGTGTAACACCTCCAAAAATTTACGAAGGAGAATTAGATTGTGTTGGGGGACCTCCGAGCACAGATTCAGGAGTTGCAGGTGCACACTCCTCAGGCTGGTACTCTCTTGACCAACCTCGCAGTAGGAATTGCCACAGCTGAGGAAATGTTGCACGCTCATACGACACAATCCGAGCAAAGTTGGGAGGTCTCCATGCGAAGATATCTGCACCGACAGAGTGACTCGAGGGCGAGTCACAATGTTTGTGTTGGGGGCCTGTTGGGCATGGGATCCCCCCCAAGACAAGTTTTGAGTCTTAAAGCCCAAGTTTTTACTAAGTCTGATGTAAAGACTCTGCGATTTATGGGCGCAGAGCGCGAATATGGTAAATGAGTCATAGGGTTGTCTGCCCTCATTTTTGTGATGTAATGTCAGTTTGAGAGATCTACCCATAGTCCGCGGACCATGGGATTGTATAAATAGAGCGAGGCTCTAAGTGTAAAAGGAAGGAGGTAATGAATGGAAGATCTACTAAGGAAGCATCATGTCTAAGTGTAGATTTGATTCTTTGGGTCGTAGAGTAGGAGAAGGCTCGCAGCTGAGTGCGCAGAGGCCTAGTAGTCTACAATTGAGTGTGCGGGCCCCTGCAACTGATTGCGCAGGGCAGGTTGAGTCTGTAACCGATTGAAGCATTAATAAAGAGAAGCTTTACAACATTTATGTGTATATTTTCTTGTTTTATGCATTGAAGTATATTGGGTATGAATTGCAAGTTTATTGTTTATTTGTTGCGCGAACTTATATGAATGTGCTGAATAAATGAATATAATATGAGGTATATGTTTACGTGAAGATAACTAACTATTATAAGAAGATAAGTAAGATCCGCGGTGTGACTTGGGGAAATAACGCAGATCGTTGCTCTAGCAACATGAAGGCTCCATGGACCCTGGTTAGGGCTATGCGAAGGCGAATATAACAAGGGCGCAAAGGCCTCATAGGTCAGGAAAGTGCACGAAGTAACCTGTGCGGAGGTATTCACTAAATCGACTTAGACATCTCAATTGTGCAGAATCCTGGTTCTAGCATCCATCCATACCGCTTTAGGTGAGACCTTAGTCCACGCTCCATGGACTATTGCCGAAAGGACTAGTAGTACAAGGATTTTTTTGGCTAATTAACTCCAAACCTGGGTCGAGCCCCAACAAGCCAATAGTTAATGACATGGCACCTTAGATAGGTGACATGTGGTAGATGACTTTGGCATTTTTTAGTGACCAGGTGGCCATTTTATGGGTGACACATGGCACCAAATAGACGATGTTATGTGACAATGATGAAATTAAAAATGATAGAAGCTGTGGCTGATTCTTAAGATTCATGCCAAGGGGTGTGTTTGTTAGCCTTTTCTTGTGTAATCGAGTTTTGGTGTTTTGGGTCAAAAATGGTTAAGTATTGAAGTGGCACAGAGCCACCATAGACAGATCCCAAGAGACTAAAATAATGTCATCATTAGACATGGAAATTCATATCCCCCCAAGCTGAGGTTTAGGTTCTCGAAGGTTTAAATCTTGGAGTATCTTGTGATTGATGGGACCAGAGAGTCAAAATAATTTCCTAGAACTATCTTTTGAGTGTAAATTCGCACCCCAAACCATTTTGGTGTGGTAAAATTATGAAGTTGGGCATGATAACACTATGGCATGGTGGTGTGGTAAGACCACGATCCTCACCCTTGAGCATATGATGTCCATGCACAAAAACATAAGAGGGCGGGGGTTTTTAATTGTTTATAGAACTCATTCCCCCTTTGCGCTAAGTGGTTGGTCGTAGAAAAGGGACATATTGGAAGAATGTCATTAGTTGAGGCACCCTACTACTCTTCGGCATGCTAGGACATGGTCTTGTGGTAAAAAGAGTTGAAAGGTCAAGGTGCTTCACCATTTGAAACTTGACGTTCTAGGCACAAATTTCAGAAAAAGAGAATAATGAAAAGCATGGTTATGAGGACCATGATCTACAGAAGCCATTCTTAAATTCATTGCAAAAGAGACCACTAAATATTTGTTGGAGTAGATTGTAGTTGATGTCTGAAGGTACATATCAAGAAGTGAAGGCATTTACAAATGCATTTCTCAAGACGTGTAGGTCGTACTAGAGTTCTACCTTGAGCAGGGTGAGCCATACGAAAAGTACTCATCAAGAAATTGAGTGATTAATAAAGACTCTCCTCAAGTTGTGTAAGAATTAAATGAATTTTTGTTCTGAGAAAGGTGAGCCATATTGAATTGCATCCTAATGCCCTATAAGAGTAAATGGAACTCACCTCTAATCATTGTGCACTATACTGAAGACTCTACATTGAGCCACGTGTGATAAGCATGAACACAACACTAGTATGTAGAGAGAGATAGTCGGGGGAATGTAGCTATGCAAGAGAGAGAGTGCCTCTAGAGAAAAGAAGTTCGAGAACTATTGTAGTGCAGGATGAATGAGCAAGTCAAGCACATGAGTAATGTTGTTATATGTGTCTAAAGAGAAGAGTATCCAAAGAGCTGACAGGGATGAGTAGAGAGAAGGTTGTTGAGGAGAAAAAAGGGTCAAGAGCTGATTGAGGTTATACACTAGGTTGAGTGATATCCATAGCTAAAAGCAACACATATGAGAAAGAGACCTATGGATACAATTTGAAAATCCAATGAAATGGTCTTCTATAGGTTTAGCAAGTTAGTGCCCACACAAAAAGAAGTCAGTGCTTCCATCTAAGTAGGTATTTGAAGAACAACTTGGGGGTTGGTGCCTCCTACAAGTGGGTTCTTTCAAAATCAAGTAGTTAGTGCTTCTTGTAAGTTAATCAAATGTCTGCAAAGATGAATTTGATGCTTCTTGCTAGTTGGAGCTAACAAAACAATCAAGGGAGTTGGTGCTTCTTATTTTTCGATGCCAACAAAGGATTCATTTCTTCTTGTGATTGGGTGCTCAAGAAAGTTGATGTAATTTGAGTGGTGGCTTTAGATTTACATCATAAACAGGAATTGTGGTTTTCTCCCTTTATGGGTTTCCACATATATTTGGTGTCTCTATGTGTTGCATGTGTGTATGATGTTTATGGTGTTGCTATGTGATTCATGTGTTGAATTGTTTTTTTGTTTACATGATATGTTATTGAATCGTTAAATGTTTAAATCTAGTAAAAATTGTTACACTGACCTTAATAACGATTCACCCCCTCTCAGTGTTAACCGGGTTTGCAACAAAAAATAATACATATATGGAGAGGAAAAAGTAATGGTAGGCATAAGCGATGTTCATAATGAGCGGAGATAAGTTGTACATGAAGTGTCTTCCTCACTTATTCACACTGACATTATTTGCCATTGTAATTATCTCTACACCAATATATAGTTTTATAACAAACCATGTGTAACGAAGATTCAAACTTCTTAACAATGATGACACATTTATATTATTTGTCTTTGTAATATCAACATCAACAAAAACAAACAATTAAATCTTCAATTACATTCAATAATAATTTAAAAAATCAAATTTCAGTTATAATTATATATCACATATTATATTATATTTTATTTTTTATTTTTTATTTTTTTTATTTTGATATAAAACCTTAAAAATTAATAATGAAAATAATAGATATGGAAAAGACAAAATATTGGTAAGTATAAGTGATGTTAATAATTGATAGAGACGAGTTGCACGTAAAGTGTTTGCCTAACCTATTCATAGTGTAAGCTTATGGACATTATTTGTATAGTGTCTCACACTCAGTTGCCTCATTTTTTTTACATAATATTACTTATTTGTTTTCTTTATTGCAAAATTCCCATAAGTGAACAATTGAGCCACTTTCACCTACCAATTTTGTATCCATTACCTCCACTATCAAATGAGACAATTTATATGACCATTTTTTTATGGTCATTTGTACTTTTCATAATTACCATATTTTTTTTTATTTAATATCTCCTTTTCCCAACACACTTATGTTGCTTTTTACTTATACTTATATTCACTTCCTATTAAATTATAATTTTTTTAATTGATATTTAATATTACTTGAATTTAGGGTTTTGTGATCTATATTATGAATGTTGAGAGATTTTTTGGTAAAAATCACATAAAGAAACTTTAAGTCGAACTATTTAGTTTGGTTCATCTTGTCGTGAAGATGAACCACACTAGATGGTTTGAAACACATCGATTTATTGTTTCTTTATGTGATTTTTACCGAAAGATATTTCAACACTCAATATTACGTTAAATTTAATCAAAATAAATTTCATTTTCAAAAAATATCAACTATTTTAATTTGTTATAAAACATTTTAATTTCAAAATATTTGATCCCTCTCGGCGCTTGGTAGATTTGGAGTTAAGATGGGTTTATGCTGGTTTAATTTCTCCCTTTAAATAGCCTATATTCCACATAAATACCATGGGTCAATACCATAGACCCTTGGTAGATGTGGAGTTAAGATGAGTCTAGGCTGGTTTAATTTCTCCCTTTAAATAGCCTATATTCCGCATATATACCATGGGTCAATACCATAGACCTTTTTTTTTATTTTTTATTTTACACGATTATTTTTATTTTTAATTTTATTTTACCTATAAAAAAAAAAATTACATTTCATTACATTAATCTTTTTATTTATTTGTTTGTTTGTTTATTTATTTATTTTTATACAATTAACATAATCAAAAGGTTAAATATTACATTACAACATTTATATTATATCTGATTGGAAAGCAATTCTCAACACAAAAAAATTATACATATATCTATATATATATATATATATATATATATATATATATAATTAATTAATTTCCATAATAAGATATATGTAAAAAGATAATTAATAGTTGTCCAAACATCTCCATAGTGACAACACATTCACATTATTTGTCTTTGCAATATCGACATCAACCGACAAATTGATTGAGTCCTCACTCGTGTTCAGTGATAATTTAAAAAATCATATTTCCGTTAATTTTGGTATAAAATCTTAAAAATTAATAAAAAAATAAAAATAAAACATATAGAGAAGAAAGTTTAATAGCAAGTACTAATAAGATTAATTTTTAAGATTTTGGGTGTCTAGTGTTGAATCCATTTCCACCATCAAAAATAAGATTCAAGCACTCTTGCTATCAATTTTTTTGGAAAAAAAAACTTGCAATTTTTTATTGTCCCTGCAAAATTGACACCACATTAGACAACACCTTTAATATATCAGCAAGATATGTGCTTTATTGTGTGCTCTAGCTTGTCCTTCACGCAATGTTCAAGTCATTTTGTGACAAATCGGTCAAACATAATCGATGAAAACAAAAAGAAAAAACCAAAAATTGTTGAAACGGGGCTTGAAAAATCATTGTCCCCACAAATATTTATGAGGAGATCGTGCGAACACTGAGTGATATTTGAAGCATTCCAAGTAATAATTATACAATTATTTTTATCATTTGAATTTTAACACTTTTACTAATGTTGGAGTGTATCACAGGTATGAGTATAAGTATGTCAAACATTGTGTATATAATTCTTTTGTAAAATTATTAAAGCACATATATAGATCTAGCTAAAGAATAAAGGCCCAAACTTTCAAGAATTGAAAAATAAAAGTCAAACAGATAATGAATTTGATTACTTAATATTGATTTGAGAATCAATACATAAAGCAACTAAGTTAAAATTAGTTGTACATTGTTGGGTAGCGGAGGTCCCGCATAAGGGTTTTGGGGCAGAAAGCCCAAGAAGTAGGACTTAGATATTGTAAAAATTCTGAAATATGCGTAGCGCAAAGTATAATAGATTGAGTCAAAGGGTATTCCGCCTGAAAATAATAAAAATTAATGTAAATAGAATCGGCTCGTGTAGGGATCGCAGGCCAGGAAAGGGTATAAATAGAGTGTGGTTCTATGAGGGAAAGGCAGTTCTTTTGGAGGATAAAATGTAATGGGTACTTGAAGTAGAAAGATTGAAAGCGTCTGTAAGTCTGAGTCAAGGGATAAGGGTAGTAGGTATAGGCTCTGCAGTTGTGTGTGCAAAGGCCTAGAAAGTCCGCAGCTGTGTGCACAAACCCCTGTAGCTGAGTGCGCAGGGTAGATCTGGATGTATTGGTGAAGAATAATAATAAAGATAAGTTTTCTTTTGTAATTCTGTGTTATCGCTCATCTGTCTTTATGGTTTACCTTTCTATATCTGGTTAGCAAATGTGATGAATGTATGTGAATTTGGGTTCATTTGGTGCGCAAATAAATTATGTTGGTTAAATGTTTGCTTAAAGAACCTGTTGAATAGTTCTGAATCATAACTGCTTCCTTCAAGTAGAATAGCGCATAAATAAGAAAGACATAATCACCCTGGATCGGTGCGAAGGCCAAGCAGTGCAGAGCTATAGACCAGTGCGTGAACCCTCCAGTACACATCTAGACATCCCTAGGGTGTAGAAACTTGGTTCCAGCACCCTCCCCTGCTACCTCGGATGAGACCTCAGTCCATGTTCCACTCGCTATTGCCGAAAGGGCCGGTAGCAGCAGAATTTGTTTGGCTAAATAACTCTTCTGAACCTGGGTCAGGCCCAAACAAGCCAACAAATGGTTCTGTTCCTGGGACTGGGATCTACCTAAGGGGTGTTTAGGTGTGGAACGTGGGGACCCAATAGAGAAAGAATGTTGAAAATTTGAGAGGATTAGGGATGGTAATATATCAAGTGTAGCGATGGTGAATGCAATTCAGTTACCTGTATTCAAGGGAGTCAGAGGTGAAGACCCGAAACAATTTTGGTTTGTGTTAACATCAGTATGGAACGCGAAGCAAGTCGTAGATGATAACATCAAGAAAGCCATCTTAGTTAGCGCATTGCAAGACCGAGTGCTAACATGGTACATGAAGTATTCAAGCATCAACCCAACGACGGGGATAGCAGATATCCATACTGAATTGAAAAAGGCATTTAGCCAGCCAAAGACAGAAGCGTAGTCAGTCGTAGGATTCAAAGAAATCATGATGATGCCTGGCAAGACTCCATAGGATCTGGATCAGAGGTTGAAAAATACCATTCATGAGGCCAACATGACCTTGACGGATGCACAACACTGCGCTTGGTTCATCACATTGTTAACCCCATATCTAAAGATGGCTTTGTCACAACAGAAGATCTCAACCCAAGCGGAAGTGCTGGAAGTAGCAATGGGGCCGCATGAAACCCTGGTACAAGACCCAGGGTTGGGAGTTCAGTAAATCCAAGTGCAGGTCCAAAATTTGTGTTTGGAGATACAAAAGTTAAAACACAACCAAACGCCGCGTTCAGAAATCCAGGAGGAAGTATGGTGCATAAAGTGTAGAGGCCAGGGACACGATAAGGATCATTGTCCAGTGTCGGTGAATTTTGTGGTCATAGGGGGACTGACACCATTGCGACCAGAGGCACAGGTAGGGCCAAGTGTGCTCGCCCCGCTCTGGTGCACAATTTGTCAGGTAGAAGGAAAGCACAACATGTATAATTGTCATCTATTACCAAAATACAACCAGACCTCTTAGCAGCTCTTTTGCAACTTTTGTAGATCAGTGGGTCATGAGGAAAGGGATTGTCGTAGTTATCGAATGTTGATGGACTAGGCACCTGCCTACAGAATGTAGATAGAGGGGCAAGATCAGGATCCAGCCGCACCGATTGGGCACAGTGGATTCCCAGGACGGGGTCAAGGACGGGGCGGAATGGGACTAGGAAGGGGTCATGGGCAGCTAATCTGTTACAACTGTGGAGGACCGGGACATTATGCACAAGATTGTACCAATCCGACCCGAATATCATGTCCGTATTGTGAACAATTCGATCATGAGCTGCTAGATTGCCCCATGTTGATAGCATAGATTCACAAAAAGAAGGCAACGCCTCCTACAACAATGCAAAACCCCGTGACTATGAACCCACGGTCAACAGGATATTGCGACGCAGTGCAGCCACATGAAAGGACGATGGGAAGACTAATATGGAAGCTAGGGAAAGCTTCATGGACGTCTCTACTCAAGGTAGTAGGGATCCGCCTAAGCCAACTTGGGATCCCTCAATGATGACTGCTTTCTTAGAGACATGCCTAAAACTGTGTCGTGAAAACCGGGTAGTTAGAGGGTTACAGGAAGTGACTAATAGATGCGCAGGGTGGGGTGAATCTCACGCGGTTCGGAAAATAGGAAGACACACATTGCGGACGGGTCGGGAAATGTAGCTAATGGCATAGATTGGAAACTACGAGATGGATCAGGTCATTCTGGACCTGGGTTCTGATGCAAACGTATTGCCTAAATAGACTTGGGAGTGCATGGGTAAGCCTACACGACAATGGTCTCCTATCCAATTGCGGTTGGCCGACCAACAAAAGATCTTACCCATGGGAAGGTTGCAAGGGATTACACTAGACATTGATGGCGTAAGTACCCAGATGATTTTGAAGTTATTGAAATCATGGATGAACATAGTCCATATCCTGTGTTGCTAGGGATAGACTAGTCCATTGATATGAATGGGGTTATTACCCTCAAATAGAGGAAGATGATATTCAAGAAGAATTCGCTCTGAGTCGTTGTTCCGCTGGACCCAACAGACGGACCGCGCTACATAGAACCGACGCATGGCGAAGAGAGGGGCGATGTATTAGATAGTATCTACCAACTTGCTGCAACAGAGGAGTGGAGATTCTCGTGGGGTTACGACAGTGATTCAGATGAGGAGGATGAGTGATGGCGCAATAGGGTGAACAAGGCAAACACATTGCACTGTAATAAGATGACAAAATCCCTGTATTGCGTTAAAGTTCAGAACCGTGAACTACCAATGTATGATGGGCTGACAGTAATAGAGGACTTCCTGGATAAGTTTGAAAGCACGGTACCAAATTACCAATGGTTCGATGCACTAAAATGGGCATTGCGCGTGACATTGGCACGATGGTGGGATACCCATGTAGGGACCTTTGAAAATTAGCGAAGCTATAGGCGCATGATGCAGATAAGATTTGAGAAGCCCAAGATATGAATAACAGGGAAATACAATGAATGAGATGATTCACGCATGCACCTGACCAATTAGACCTGAGCTTATGGTGCGGAGCCTCAACTAGAATGGGTGCACTTATTTTATCATACCCTGGATGTCATTCCAAGAAACTGGTATACAGAAACAGAGCTCTGGCATGGCACTAGCGAATGGGATATCTTGCACGAAGGGTTTTTGTTGACTTTTCTCTTTGAAGACCAATGGATGGATACTGTGGACGACGCATTACAGCTAGTAAAGGCCGCCATATTCAGAACACCGCCAGAACTAGAAGAAGTCGAGCCATCAAACTCGGCGCGAGAGTTGAACCAGGCCTTAGCATGTTACAATGTACAAGTAGAAGAAGATGAGGATGACCCACGTAACATCAATATACTAGAATCCGAAGGGAATCGTGAGGTGCGCGGCCCTGAGATAGAAGATCCCAAGATCATGGTGCTATTGAAAACAAGGCAAGTAAATATCGGAATAGAGGAAGAGCTGAAGTATGCCACGCTTGGGGACTATTCGGACGACGCCACGGTGGAAAAGGTCATCGAACTACTCCGCGAATACTGTGATTTATTTCCTACAAAAATGACAGAGTTAAAAGGGATTCTAGGAGACCTAGGGATGATGAAGATAACTTTGAAGCCAGATGCGAAGCCAGTGAAGCAGCAACCCTATCGATTGAATCCAAAATACAAAGAAAAAGTCCGCAAAGAATTGGATAAGATGTTGGTAGCAGGAATTATTGAACCAGTTGAGGAGTCTGATTGGGTAAGCCCTATGGTCGTACAGGAGAAGAAACAGAAGGGGGAGATCCGCATCTATGTGGATCTGCGAAAGCTCAATGATGCTTGTGTTAACGATCCATTCCCAACACCCTTTACAGATGAGGTCCTAGAAAATGTGTGTGGGCTGGAAGCATACTCCTTCACAGACAGGTTCTCTGGGTACCATCAGATCAAGATCGCGCCCGAAGATCAGAGCAAGACAACGTTTGCTACCGAATGGGGGTTTTTTCAGTATACAGTAATGCCCTTTGGACTGAAGAATACGCCCACGATATTTTCCCGTATTGTGGTAGCCGCATTCAAGGAGTTTATCCACAAGTTCTTAGAAGTCTACCTAGATGACTGGCAAGCTTACGATCAATGCTGGATACCTACCAACAACACCAAATTGCGCTCAACTTAAAGAAGTGTACTTTTCTTGTCCCTTTCGGGAACTTGCTGGGTCATTTGGTTTGTAAGCAAGGACTGATGGTGGATCCAGCAAAGATCGTTGTCATATTGAATCTGCAAGTGTCGCGTAGTGTAAAGCGGCTACACACTACGTTAGGACATATGGGCTACTAACGGAAGTTCATCAAAAGCTACACCCATAGTACGGCTCCGATGGAGAAATTTCTGAAAAAAGATGCTACTTATTGCTGGAACGAGGAATGCAACAGAAGCCTAGAGATGCTTAAGGAGAAAATGGCTTCAGCTCCTATATTGGTCTTTCCAAAATGGGACGTTGAGTTTCATGTGCATGTGGACACATCCTGTATTGCACTGGGAGCGGTACTCACTCAACTAAGAGCAAAGGGACTGGACTGTTATGAAACCAGCTCAAGAAAAGATAGAAAAGAAAGATCAACGCCTTAGAATTCAGCCTCTTTGAGGGGGCAACCTCCTTTACATTACATAAATGAACAATTCTTCGATGATACAAATGACAAAACCTCCTTTCTATATATAGGAGTCTAAGGAGTCACAATATAATCCAGCCGACCTAACAATAATAATATAAAGCCACAAAAATAACAATAGAGGGGTTCTAAGGGGCACAGAAATAACAATATGGGGGTAATAGGGGCACAACAATATAAATAAGGGGTATAACTACAATAGTAATGGGGTAATCACTAGTATTATAGGGACCCAACATGCCCCTCTCCTTCAAAAAAGTGTTGTCCTCAACGCTTGAGCCGTTCTGGATACTTCTGCATAAAATTCTCATCCTCCCATGTGGAATCTTCAGCGGATAAGTTCTTCCACTTGATAAGATACTCTGAAATTGATCGATTTCGTAGCTGTCGAGTTCTTGTTTCTGTGACTGCTTCCGGTTCCAATATAATTTTTCCTTCCTCGTCAAGTTCTGGCAATATTGTTTGAACTGGGAGCTTGTCGCCTATAACCTTCTTTAAACATGAAACATGGAAAACTGGGTGCAATCGAGAAGCTGCAGGAAGCTCCAATTTGTATGCCATAGTACCAATCTTTTCTAACACCTTGTACGGACCATAATACTTTGGTGATAATTTATTATCCTTCTTAGCTTTCTTTAGGGACATTTGCTTATATGGTTGTAGCCGTAGGAATACCCAATCACCTACATCAAAACTTCTTTCACTGCGATGTTGATCTGCCTGTTGTTTCATTCTATTTTGTGCCAACACGAGGTTATCCTTTAAGAGTTGGAGGACTTGTTGTTGATGTTCGATGTGATGTTCCACTGCCTGAACCTTAGAATTTTCTCTTAAATATGATGTGATTGATGGTGGTTGGTACCCATAAAGTGCCATAAATGGGGTCATTTTTGTTGCTGTATGGAAGGAAGTGTTATACCACCATTCAGCCAGAGGCAACCATTTGACCCATTGTGTCTGTTTATCAAATACAAAGCAACGAAGATATCCCTCCAAACATTTGTTTACTATCTCAGTTTGCCCATCAGATTGAGGATGATAAGATGAGCTATGAGCTAACTGAGTACCAAGACAAGAAAATAATTCTGTCCAAAAATTTCCAGTGAAAATGGGATCTCTGTCACTTACAATAATCTTTGGATTTCCATGTAGCTTTTGAACTGTTTCCATAAATGCAGTAGAAACTGTACTGGCTTTAAATGGATGTGATAATGCACAAAAGTGTGCATACTTGGTAAGTCTGTCAACTACCACCATGATGACACTCTTTCCCTCAGACTTGGGTAAACCTGTGATAAAATCCATTGAAACCTCCTCCCAACGTTGGCTTGGAATGGATAAAGGTTGTAATAGACCCGGTGTCTTAATTGTTTCAACTTTATTTTGTTGGCAAACCAAACATTCTGCCACAAACTTTTGAATATCTGATTTAAGGCCATCCCAAAAAAATTCCTTCTTAACCCTGTGGTAAGTTTTTAAAAATCCTGAGTGCCCTCCTAAGGGAGAAGTGTGCAATTCCATAAGAATCTTTTGTTTTAGCTGGGAATTCTTACAGAGGTATAAGCGATCTTTGTACCATAACGAATCATTTTGCCAGCTAAATGTATCAGAAGTACTGGAATCTTGTTGTAGCTTTCGAATAAGTGCCCACACTTCTTCGTCATTCTTCCATTCCTCCTTTGCTTCGTTTATCCAATCTGGTTGGATAATAGAAATGGCACACAACAATGCTTCCATATCCTCATCCTTTCTTGAGAGTGCATCTGCCACCACATTTTGCTTCCCTTTTTTGTAGATGATTTCAAAGTCATAACCCAACATCTTTGTGACCCACTTTTGTTGCTCTTCAGAGGATAATCTTTGTTCTAAAAAGTATTTAAGGCTATCATGATCCGTTTTTACCTTGAAGTGTCTTCCCATTAGGTAGGGTCGCCATTTCTTAAGTGCATGGAGTATTGCCAACATTTCCTTCTCATAAATAGCTTTGCTTAAAAACTTTCCCTTGATTGGACGACTTTCAAAAGCAATGGGTCTTTCATCTTGCATTAGAACAGCACCAATTCCATTTCCTGAAGCATCACATTCCACAATAAAGGTTTTTGTGAAGTCCGGTGTAGCTAAGACCGGTGCTTGGCACATTGCCTCTTTAAGATGTTTAAAGGCCTTTGTTGCTTCCGGAGTCCATGAAAATGAATCTTTCTTCAATAATGTTGTTAGAGGTGCTGCTATTCTCCCATAATTCTTAACGAACTTGCGATAATACCCTGTCAACCCAAGAAATCCTCGCAGATGCTTTATGGATGTGGGGATTTTCCATTCCTTAATGGCTTTAATTTTGCTAGGGTCTACCTTAACTCCTTCATGAGATACAATATGACCCAAATATTCCACCTCCTGGACTCCAAAGAAACATTTGGATCTTTTTGCATATAATTGTTTCTCCTCCAATAGTTGTAGCACCTTGTCAACATGTTCAACATGATCCTTCCAAGACTTGTTGTAGATTAGTATATCATCAAAAAATACCAACACAAATTTTCTAAGGAATGGTTTGAAAATTGAATTCATCAAACCTTGAAATGTTGAAGGTGCATTGGTAAGGCCAAAAGGCATGACCAAAAATTCATAATGACCCTCATGAGTTCTAAATGCCGTTTTCAGAATGTCTTCAATCTTCATTCTGATTTGATGATATCCCGAACGAAGATCCAACTTGGTGAAGTAAATTGATCCATGCAATTCATCCAGTAATTCATCAATGACAGGAATGGGGAACTTATCTTTAATAGTGAGCTTGTTGAGCTCCCTATAATCTGGACACATGCGCCATGATCCATCCTTCTTGTGCACCAATACTACTGGAGCTGAGAAAGAACTTTGACTCGGTTGAATTATACCAGCCTCTAGCATTTCTGCAACCATACGTTCAATTTCACTTTTTTGGACATATGGATATCTGTATGGCCTGATGTTTGGAGGAACACTTCCTGGAATCAGATGAATAGCATGATCATGATCACGCATAGGTGGGAGACCTTTGGGAGTCTCAAATACCTTGGAATGATTGTCCAGGACTTTTTGGAGATCTGGAGAAATAGATGATTCCAATGTGGAAACATCTAGCGAACATAATTGTGCAATTACACCTCTTTGTTGCTTTTTTAGAAGCTTTGTCATGCCATTAGAGCTGATTATCTTTCCTGGTTTCCCTGCAATACCCCTTAATTCAAATTCCTTTCCTTCCACAGAAAATTTCATGAAAAGTTCTTGAAAATTAAAAGCTATTGTACCCAAGGATTGTAGCCATTGGACTCCTAGTACAACATCAGCACCTCCCATTGGAATGGAAAGCATTGGGCTAGTCAATACATATTCTCCCATGGATAGCTTGATATTATGGCACTTTCCAGAACAATTTATTGTTCCTCCATTTGCAATCATCACTTGACACTCTGGTGCTGGATATAGGAAGCAATTCAATTCTTTTGCTACCTTACAATGAATAAAATTGTGGGTGCTTCCTGAATCAATCAACACTATTACCTTTTTCTTCTTGATTTGTCCTTCTATCTTGATGGTTTGAGGAGTGGTAATTCCCGCCAATGCATTACAAGATATGGTCGGATTTATTTGTTCTTCATCTAGGCTTTGTTCCTGGAATATATCCTCTTCTTTTGACCTTTCTTGCTCCTTTTCTTCTTCCTCTTCACAATCTATGTAGAATAATTTCTTCTCAGCACACTTATGACCTTTTGTGTATTTGCTATCACAATTGTAACAAAGCCCTTTTGCTCTTTTTTCTTCCAATTGTTGTGGTGTCAACCTTGTAGGTTGTGGAAGACTATGGGCAACAACACTTCCATCTTTATAGTTGTGAATGGTATGCTTCCTAGTTGCCATAATTTTGCTTTCCATTTTTCTTGCTAACCTGAATGCCTTCTCTAATGAATTAGGTTCCCAAAGGCGCACATCATGTTGGATATTATCCTTTAAAGACCCTATGAACACATCAATCCTATGCTCCTCTGGAATATCTTTTACCCTTATGTTCAATTTTTGGAACTCCTCAATGTGCTCCATTATTGAACCCTTTTGTTTGAGACTTATCAATTGGCTAAAAAAAGTGTTGCTTTTTGTATCCTCATAATGTGCTATCAATTCTTCCGTAAAAATTGCCCAAGTGATAAATTGTTTACGAGAACAAAGCCATTGATACCATACAAACTGATTTGGTTCCAAATATAAAGTTTCCATACGTACCTTTTGTGTGTTTTGCACATTATTGAGATCGAAGAATTGCTCCATTTGTAATATCCATGTGGCGGGATCCTTGCCATCAAACTTCCTCATATCGATTTTTGGAACATGGTGAGTCTTCGATCCAACATTAGAGTCTATGGAATCATGATTAACATTTCTTTTGTTCTCATCATGAGTTTCCTTTAGTACTCTTTCACCCTTAGTGACCATTTCTTGTAGCAACTTATTCATATTTATCTTCAATTCTTCCATCTTATCATCCCTGCCATCAATTTTAGCGTCCATGCCATTCACCTTAGCTTCCATGCCATCCATCTTAGCTTCTACGCCTTTCTTTAAACAGTCCATCTTAGCTTCTACACCTTTCTTTAAACCATCCATCTTAGCTTCTACATCTTTCTTTAGACCATCCATCTTAGATTTTGTTCCTTACTAGGTGTTTTCATTTTATTTCCTCGGAGCATCAGTTACCGATAATAATGCTCTACTATGCCCTTCGAATTCCTTCAAACCAAGCTTATGCAAAAATTTAAAAAAAAAACTACACACCTTTTTTTTACTTTGTAGAAGCCTGATATTGAATCTGATGTATCTCTGTAATTTCGAATCATCCAGTTCTAAAACTGTGACCTGTAGTAGCCTTCTATGTCCTCTTTCCAATTCCACTAGTCTTGATCCAAATTGGATTCTCCAAGAAAGCGTTATGCACAATCTCCCGCAGTGACCTGATTATAGACTAGTTCAGTAGAGCGAACTTGTATGAAGTGCCACGTGTCACTGTTCCAACCTTTGACCCTGAAAAATATATGAAAGAAAACTAAAGTCCGTCCTCTTTCTGTACCTTCTTACGAAATCTCAATCCGATGCTCAGAAAGAAAGTTATGACGATTTTCCCCAAGTCACCTGTTTTGAATGTAATTCAGGAGTTTGCAAAAATACCAACTTCCTCAGATCATATCTCCGAAACTATCGCGCGAAATGCTCTGAAATTTGGACCCAAGGTTCAGCACGATGTCTTCTCAAATGGGTTTTTTTTGTGACTTCTGAAACACCACAGAAAACAATTTATAGCGAAAATGCCACGATGACCTGTTTGGAGCAGCGAAACCCTAGAATCCAAAGCTCTGATACCAAATGTTATGAAACCAGCTCAAGAAAAGATAGAAAAGAAAGATCAACGCCTTAGAATTCAGCCTCTTCGAGGGGGAAACCTCCTTTACATTACATAAATGAACAATTCTTCGATGATACAAATGACAAAACCTCCTTTCTATATATAGGAGTCTAAGGAGTCACAATATAATCCAGCCGACCTAACAATAATAATATAAAGCCACAAAAATAACAATAGAGGGGTTCTAAGGGGCACAGAAATAACAATATGGGGGTAATAGGGGCACAATAATATAAATAAGGGGTATAACTACAATAGTAATGGGGTAATCACTAGTATTATAGGGACCCAACATGGACCATCCGATTGCATTCGCAAGTCGCAGGTTGTTCAAGGTAGAGAAGAATTACTCCACTACTGAGCGAGAAGGATTAGCGATGGTATACGCTCTCTAGAAGTTCCATCACTATCTGCTCGGAGGACATTTTAAGATGTACACAGATCACTCTGTGCTCAAGTACCTAGTGAACAAGCTTGTGTTGGGGGGGGGTGCATTTGTCGATGGTTACTGTTGTTTCAAGAATATGATTTTGAGGTTGTTGTAAAGTTAGGAAATTTGAACGTAGGTCCGGATCATCTGTCCCGAATAGAGATCGGTGAAGAACCAACAAATCTAGAAGAGGGACTTCCAGATGCTCAATTATATGTCGTACGTATTGCAGATGGCCACTTTGAAGATATCATCTACTTTTTAACTACGGACACTGCGCCATAGGGGTATTCCATCCAGTATAAGAAGGAATTGGTGATACGCGTAGCAGATTTTACCATAATTGCAGGCCACCTCTACAAGATGGGTAACGATGAAATATTGCACACATACGTACCCGAATTTGAGCGTGGGCAGATCCTGGTGGAAGCACATGGAGGGGTTGCTGGCGAACATTATGCAGGCCACGCCACAGCCCAGAAGATTCTTCGCACCGGATTATGGTGGCCCACTCTACATCAAGATTCAAAGGCATATTGTTGGGCCTACGATGTATGTCAATGGACGGGCAAGCCGTTGCAAAGGGACGAAATGCTACTTCAACCACAGATGACGCTACAGCCATTTGAAAAATGGGTGATTAACTTCGTCGGGCCTATCGACCCGCGAGGAAAGACGGGCATGCTCTATATCATCACTGTGACTGAGTATCTGACCTGATGGGCCAAGGCACAGCTAGTTAAAGATTGCACGGCTGTGACAGTGGAAAAATTCTTATTCGAAAACATATTGAATAGGTTCGACTACCCCAAAATTCTCATGAGTGATAGGGGAACACATTTTTTGAATGAAACGATCAATGCACTCACTGAGGAATTCCAGATCTATCACCAACAGAGTATGCCCTACCATCCGCAAGCGAATGGGACCGTTGAGGCATTCAACAAGATTCTGGAGACTGCATTGACAAAATTTTGCAATGTGCGATGAAATGACTGGGATTTGTGCATTCCTACTGTGCTATGGGCATACAGAACTACATGCAAGAAGCTGATAGGCCAAACACCGTTTTGGTTAGTTTATGGCCAGGAGGCCGTTATACCTATGGAATATATTGTGCCTAGTCTATGGATTGCAGCAATCACAGGTATGGAAAACCATGGGGCATTGGAAGAGAGGCTTGCACAGCTAGAAGAATTGGAGGAGGAACGGTTTCTGGCTGGATTCCATTACCAGGTACAGAAACAACGCGATAAATCGTGGCATGATCGCCATATCAAGGTGCGCACCTTCAAGGAGAATGATCTAGTCTTGCTGTATGATGGTAAGTTCAAAACATTCCCAAGAAAACTCCGCATGCACTGGTTGGGACCCTATGTCATCAAAGATGTTACCAATGGAGGCGCGGTTCAGCTAGCTAAACTCAATGGAGACCCCTTTCCAGGAAGAGTGAATTTCAGTCGCCTAAAGCCCTACACAGACCGCCTAACTAGCCAAGGAGAAGATAGTATCACCACTCCAACCAGTTGCAAGAGAGCACAGGACGATAAAGCAGCCTGGGGAACAAATGCGTGAGTAGCATGGTGCGTGAGAATTTGACCAAACATAAGGGTTTCGGTGGTGCGAGGAGGCTCACGTGGATGCGCCGATCATAATGATGGTTGTTGATATCACTATTCATGACAAGATGTCGGCAACATGGCAAAACGGAGCGGACGATGGGACATTAAGAGATACAGTATGAGCCAGATATGGAACAAACGGCCACCAATTCCACACGGGAAGGTTACACGAGCAGAAACGAGCGAAAATCACTGCATTTGAATTTCGTATGGCTTATAAATTACCAATGGGAGTCCACTCGGTGGACTACAATTCAAAAAAACTGATGGAGATATTCATTATCCATGCATAAGGCATGTTGTGATGTAGGAAAGTGTTCCCTCTGCAGACAGAGGCAACCCCTCTAGCCCTAGAGTGGGTCTAGTCACAACAAGGACAGATCAATAATATATTTCCTTAAACAGTCATAGTTGGAGGCCTACCTCAACCGGTGGTCGATGAAGTTCCATTACGCAGCTCCAGCTTTCGCTTCCTTCTCCTCAATGAGTGACCAACCTAAAACAATGCAAAGGAAATGCAATAAAGCATGTAACCGGAAAACAACAATGATCTATTTACTCACAAAGTCAAGAAGTCATGAGCTATCAAGTAAATTACATATAAGACATAGGAAAACATTATTGATTGTATTAATAATGAAATAAGAGCAAGCTTACAGCCAAAGTCTTGACATCGCAAGCCTTCTCAGAGGGTCCAACTAGTGTATTTCTCAAGCATTCACTCTTTGAAGATGGATCTCCCAACATACAAATTTTCTCTCTCACTCATAAGTTTTAGCACAAAGTTAAGGTCACTTCATAACCTTCCACAAGCTATCAACAATCCCACACTTGTCACACCCACACCAGCTATCTATTAAACTCAAAAACACTAATAGCACTGCTTAATCCAAGAATTTACCAACTAGCTGATCATAACAACGGTGAGTGTTTAAATAGGAGAAGGAGTCTCCATGAAAGGTGGAAGAGAGAGCTTATCCCCAAGGAAGGTAGCACAAATGACGAAACTGCCATACCAGAGGAGGAAGGGTGACACAAACTATGCCAACAACCAGGTCTGGAGACATCCAGAAGGCTGACTGTTGGAACGAATTCACCCAATCTGGATCATCGCGAGTTTATAACTAAGCGTTAGCGCTGACATCGCTAGTAGGCAATGTAGCCAGTTAGACCATCGTTAAAGATAGCAAATAGCCTCGCGCCACAGTGAGAAATCAGACTATCACGAGAAATAGATGTACTTCCACGCTAGAAGCGCGGCTGGATTATTTACAACGACTATTCATCGCACATATTAAGTCCATAGTCACGATGAGGCAAAAAACTTAGGAAAAGTGGGTTACTTGGCAACATCATAGAGCACTTGTTCAAATTAGGACACATGACACAGTAGAAGGATAGGGGTGAAGGTAGTGACAAATTACTGTGTAACACATGCGCTCGAAGGTAGTAATCTGGTCGATGGCGAGGTAGGAGTCTCTAAGGAGTATGAGGGTGACAGCTGTAGCATCACCAGTAAGAGAGGTACCGCAAAAAAGGGAACATGAAGAAGAATTGGTCTGGAGGCCGTCGCCTTGCCCAGGGGTAGGCCGACGCACTACAACAGAACAACGAAAGGCTAGATAGACAGGGACCATGGGTAGATATGCACTTAATAAGTCGTCTTTGATGTCCCTCGAAGTTTGGGATCCTGTGGATAGTAGCTAGGGTCTTGCAAAATTGCAACACAAGTTGCAGCGGACGATGCGAAGGGAGGATACGAAGGTTGGAAATGGCTACGCTAGTAGTAGGCAGTCCCATAAGTGGCTCCCCCGCTCACGCTAAAATCCTCGGAGGGGGTGTTCTGTGTTAATCGAGTAGAGCAGAATGAGCATCATCAGTTGCAAGATATGATAGAAAAACTGAAGCAAGATATGGATGAAGCGTTGCAGGAGACAAGGAAGGAGTACCAGGACGATGACCATAACTCACAGGGAGGCAAACCACGAAGCCAAGGTAGAGCATCTATTTGCATCGATGAGTGACTAGGGACGAGTCACGATGATTGTGTTGCGGGACTATTGGATAGCGAAGGTCCCCCGTAAGATTTTTGGGGTAGAAAGCCCAAGAAGTAGGATTTAGATATTATAAAAATTCCAAAATATGCGGAGCGCAAAGTATAATAGATTGAGTCAAAGGGTAGTCCGCTCGAAAATAATAAAAAGTAATTTAAATAGAGTCGGCCTGTGTAGGGATCGCAGGCCAGGAAAGGGTATAAATAGAGCGCGGCTCTATGAGGGAAAGGCAATTCTTTTGGAGGATAAAATGTAATGGGTACTTGAAGTAGAAAGATTGAAAGCGTTTGTAAATCTGAGTCAAGGGATAAGGGTAGTAGGTAGAGGCTCTGTAGTTGTGTGTGTAGAGGCCTGGAAAGTCTGCAGCTCTGTGCGGGGACCCCTGCAGCTGAGTGCGCAGGGTAGATCTGGATGTATTGGTGAAGAATAATAATAAAGATAAGTTTGCTTCTATAATTCTGTGTTATCGTGCATTTGTCTTTATGGTTTACCTTTCTATATCTGGTTAATGCAAATGTGATGAATGTATGTGAATCTGGGTTCATTTGGTGTGCAAATAAATTATGTTAGTTAATTTTTTGCTTAAATAACCTTTTGAATAGTTCTGAATCATAACTGCTTCCTTCAAGTAGAATAGCGCATAAATAAGAAAGACATAATCACCCTAGATCAATGCGAAGGCCAAGCAGCGCAGAGCTATAGACCAGTGCGCGAACCCTCCAGTACACATCTAGACATCCCTAGGGTGTGGAAACCTGGTTCCAGCACCCTCCCCTGCTACCTCGGGTGAGACTTGAGTTCGTGTTCCATGGGTTGTTGCCGAAAGGGCCGGTAGCGACAGGATTTATTTGGCTAAATAACTCTTTCAAACTTGGGTCAGGCCCAAACAAGCCAACATACATGCAATAACTAAGGCTAACTGTGCTTTATGTTATGTTAATGTGCACATGCACCACATGCAAGCACCTGAGTTAACTAACTAAAGCCAAGTGCACACCACATGTGAGCACTAAATTTAACTAACGCTAATGAAGTGCACATCATATACAAGAACTAGAGTTTAACCAAAGGTAATTAAGGCTAACTAAGTGCATGTACACCAACACCCCCCCTTAACATAACTTAGGTGAGTTATGAGGAAAAAATGAATGAGTCATGGAAACAAGGCCATTTTTGGTACCCATCTACAATGCATGAACAGAGGAAAGAGGGAAAACCTAGTGGGAAGAAAACTCCCCCTCAAAATACAATGCAAAAAATAGAGAAAGGACAATTGCTAGGCAATTGTGTCCTTTACCCCGAGACAATCTCGTAGAAATTGAAAATTCTACTCAGTGAATGTCGTGGTGAATATTCTGGTAGTCTACTTAGAACTCGGGCAGTATTGCAGATCAATGATCCCATCATGGATCAATTCTCTGATGAAATGCATGTGGATCTCGATATGTTTGATATGTTTTCGTTGCACTAGATCTCTACAGAACTTTAGTGTACTATGATTTTCGCACCATATGACAACCAAACGATGGACACTGATACATGCTCAGAAAGGAAATGTTGTAGTCAAATGGCCTGAATAGTGGCATTGACTACTCCTCTGTACTCGGATTCTACTGTTGATAAAGAAATAGTAGCCTGCTTCTTTCTTGACCAACAAATGGGGTCGGATCCCAAACTAAGTACATAACTTGCGATCAAGTTTGTTGCTAGCCCAATCTAAATCTGTGAAACCAATGAGATCCAAAGAACATTTTTTTCATAATGAATCTCATATGTGATTGTCCCCTAGACATATCGAAGGGTGCACTTTGCAGATTTCCAGTGTAACTCATGTCGCTCATGCATGTATATGGAAACTGCTCCTAGGACATATGAGAGATCAAGATGGGAGTGAGTGAGATAAAGAAGACTCCCCACAAACTGATGACACAATGTGAAATCAACCAATGGTGTGTCTTTGTCATTCTCACCCTTTATCCATGATAAGAAAGGTGCAGAACTTGGTTGCAGTCACTCATGTGAAATCTTGCCAAAAGATCTCTAACATACTTTGATTGAGAAATGGTAATCCCATAACCATTTTGATTGATCTTTATTCCAAGGAATAAATTTAGCAAACCCATGTTTGCCATATAAAATTGCTTATGCAATGCATTTTTAATCTCAGCAATGGCATAAATTGAACTACCTGTTATCAAAAGATCATCTACGTAGAGTACTAAGATCAACAAGGAATCAATTTTCTTCAACAAATAAATATTGGAATCAGATTTGCAGCATACAAAATTTTGAGATAACAAACAGGAATCCATCTTTCCATACCACACTTTACGTGCCTGCTTGAGTCCATAGAGAGATTTCTTTAGCTTGCATACCAAAGATGATTTTTTCATGTATCCATGTGGTTGCTTCATGTAGATTTCCTCCTACAGATCACCATGAAGAATAGTATTCTTCACATCCATATGATGCACCTCCCACTCCCTTGTTGTTTCAATGGAGAGAGCTAGCTGAATGGAATCCATATTTGCCACTGGAGAAAAGTCTCATCATAGTCAATACCATGTACCTGCTAAAAACCTTTCACCACCAACAGTGCTTTATATTGACTAACTTGGTCATTTTCTTCTTTCTTGGTTTGGTAAAACCACTTTCACCTGACAAGTTTACAATTGGGAGGTAGTGGAACTAGATCCCAACTCAGGTTTTCAATGAGAGAGTTGTATTCATCATCCATTAATACTTTCCATTTAGGATGCCCATATGCTTATGCATAAGTCTATGGATCAAATGCATGCATCATATAAGTGTGCATGGGCATGCATGGCTCCATATCTAAGAGTGCTTGTGGAGCTTCCTCAAACTGAGGTGTAGTGGTAGGATCATTTAAGAGATCATTCACACTGTTATCACAAAATCTGACCCTGATAGGCTATTGATCAAGTAGACTCTGAGTAACTCTTTCAAACCAATCTTTTGGTTGAGGCTTAGCCTTGTCAACCTGAGAGGGCTCTCTCAATAGGTTTAAGATTTTTGATTAATGATTAGATGGCTAACTCTAGAAATAAAAATGGACAAAAATGTATAACTGGTTGAATCAAAGATTTAGCAAATATCTATTGGGCTTATGGAGTCAATATAATCTTCAATAAAACATCGTAATCAGATAAACATGGAAGTAAAGGCACTTGGAGTTTAGGTTTATAAGTGAAACACTAACACAATGAATAAACACAGTTTACAAGCATGTGAAGGAAGTTAGAGCATTTTCCAATGAATTCTAAGTAACACATACTCATACCACTGCAAATAATTAATTGAAAAAGGCCATAGAAATATCAAACACATAAACCCCTTGTGAATCTTGAGTAGTAAAACTGATCTCTGTATTAAGTTTGAAAAACACACAGTCTGCTACAATAACACAACTTCTTTTGCTAATCAAATTGCCAACCCTGAGGAATTCGATATCATGCTTCATATAGAGTTATTACAACCTTGGATTCTATGATCCATCCTTAGGAGAATTCAAATTTCCAACATTGACACCTATCTACTCATAAAACAAATTACTTAATTACAAATTGACAGCTAATTGTCTTTTAGGAGTCCTAATATAAATAGGAGTGAAACTCCTAAAGCATGTTTCAACAACCTTATCTATGACTTAAATACATTCTTTGACAGCTGCTAATCCATGTCTTCAACCTTTATGATGTCTCCAGCATTGTTACAAACCCTGTTGATTCATGACCTAACTATCCTAAAAACAGGGAGACAGAGTTCCTCATTTTAGCCCTTAATCCTTTATGCTTATCTTCGAGCAGTTTTGCTAGCATTGATGATTGTTTCATATATGTGACATGTGTTAGTAATCAATTAAGACTTCAGTTTTCCACCTGTGCAAAAACAGAACCTCGAACAAATGAAGAAGAAGATGAAACATGACAACACTATGAAAATAGCCTATTTTCGTAGCATAGCTTTTATATCACTGTAAAATACTTCTTTGAACCATTCTTTCTGCATCTCTGCAATCTGAAACTTCATCTATGATCTTCATATGTCTACCAGCACCATAAAAACTTGAAACTTATCGGAGCTTACCTCTGAAATAGATATAAAAGGTGCTAAAAGTTCACCTTCAGCAGTTTCATAGCGCGCTACGAAACTGTTGTGTCTGCTCTTTTTCCAACACGGTTTTCAAAAATTTGAAGTTTGGGGATTTTCAAAATTTCATAAGGACTGATGTGAACACCAAGAGCCAAAACAACTTAACTTTATAAGATGTTCCTCTTAAAAAATGATCTTCTTTTTAATATCAAAACTGATTTAAGATATATCTTTTACTCCCCTTTTTCATCACCCTGTTTCTTGTTGTTGTAGCCTCTCTTCAGATTTTGTTAACTGTATTTCTAGATCTTCAACCTATCTCTTCAATCTCCTGTTAGTAGCTTTCAACTTAACATTCATCGTCCTTACAAATCTAGCTTCTTTAGTTGCAAGTACAGTCCAAGTAAAGTACTGAGCTTCACTGCTGACTATTTCTAGTTTGGAAACTTTTTCAACTTCCCAGAGAGCTTTTATCCTCTTGAAATTTATCTTCCCAATAGCAAGCCTTCTTGTTGTCTTCCTTAGTCTAGCAATTTCATTATTAGCTGCTCTTAACCTTTCTTCCATTTCTTCATAACTGGTTTTTTCTATTCGAGTGCAAAAAACTTTGTTTTTGTCACTTTCAGGTATTGGTGATGAAAGGATTACCAAATCTTCATGAATAGTGGAAGCTTCCTCTGTTTTCCTTAACTCAATATTGGACTCTTGCATCTTTTTAGATTGCCTAGTTAAAGGCTTTCTGGGCTTGAACACAAATGTTGTAACCTCATCCTCAAAATCCAGTTTCTTAGAAGATTTCATCTTCTTCGACTTTCCTTCATCAGATTTTATGAAATCTGCCTACACCAAAGGGGATTCTTCAATATCAATGGCTCGTAAAATATCATTTAAATTACCCTTTAAGCCTAGACTTTCTTCTGAGATCACTGATTTACCCTTCTCCTTTGCAATTTGACTTCTATTCAATCTCCTTTGAACTGGTTTGTTAGCTGACTGTTCTTGTGTCATTTTTTAAACTTAGCTATCTTTTTCTTTGTAGATTGAAGAGTCTCAAGAATAACCACTGATGCTTTAATCACTTGCTCTTTCACCTACTTTTTAGGTTTCAGATTCACAAATCATTTTGACCTGGTCATTACAGGCTTACTGATTTCTGTTGGTGGAGTTTCTTTAGCCTTAGGGTTAATGCTTGTATCTTGATTTTCCACTCCAAAACCACATAAAAACAAAAATGAAGACCATTCTCTATTGATCCTTTTGAGTTCATGTAAAACTATCAGTTTAATTAGACCATGATGAAAAAGGGAGGTTTCATATCCTTGAGATTTCATTTGCACTTTATCTGCCATCTTAGCTATACTTCGATATAGGAAGAAAGGAAAATCTAAAGAAATCATACCAGTAAAATGCAACAAGAGTTTAAAATGATATGAATATACTTTATGATATCTTCCCTCACAGGTAAAATACCTTTGAATGTTGAAGAGCAAGTTGGCATAGATGTCTTTGATGTAGTTCCTTGGAATTGCCTTGGTTAAGTCTGTTTCTGCAAACTCTGGCTTCAGAAACACTTTACATGGTTCCATGTCAAATCTGAAGTTTTTGAACCATCTATCTTTCCCCCTGGGAATCTCTGTCATCGAAGCTATGATTTTAGGAGTAATTGGCAAGTTTAGGATTCCAATTTTTGTGTTTGAGCCAGTGAAATGTAGGGAAAACTCCTTTGTCACCTGAGTGTGTCCTCCCTACAATTTTTAACAAAATTTCCAACACTTTGTTTTCTTGAAGGCTTCCATTACTGATTTATCTCTGGCTAAGACCTCGGTGCTTTCATGCTCTGTCCTTAAACAATGACCAAAACTATGGTTTTTCCTCTCTCCTGTCATCTTTGCCTCTGAATTTATGTAACAAGTCAGGCTCGCTTACTTATGGTGGTTAGCCTCGCTTGTTAATGTAATCAGCCTCGCTTGAAATATAAATGAGAGAAGCTTTGGTAAGGGATTACCATAAGCTTATCATTCAAAAATGATCTATTTGAGTGTTTGCATGCAAACTGCAATAAGAAACCAGCCAGCCCTTTCGAATTTGAATTTACCTATCATGATGACCCCTACATTTGAAATGATGGATTTGGATGGTTGCATGCTTAAGATTTGACTCCTAACTGACACCTAATAATGAAAAAATAAAGGAATTTGAACGAATTGATGTTTTGACAAGACTGCCTATGAATACGCGCTTTTGTAGCGCACTTAGTGTATTTTCAAGGAAAAGTGCTACGGAAAGAGCAACATTTTCGTAGCACAAAATAGACCTTTTACACTGTCTGCGCTACAAAAACATGGTTTCGAGGCTAATTCCAAAAAAAAAATTCAAAATGGTTTAAAATACGAGTTCTAAACAGAATGTGAGACTTCTAAGACATGGAATAAGGTTGTTAAACTTTATTTGGATATGAAAATGAGACTTTTGAGACTCTTAACCTATCACCTACCAATTAAAACATAAAATGACTTAACACCTATCTAAGACCATGACTAGGAACAATGTAAACTATTCAGGTTTAGGGAAAAAAAACTTTTGTGGTGATAACACACGCTATGCCATTTTTGTGCTAAAGGTGGTCAAGAATCTTCTAAACTGCATGAGGAAGTATTATCTCTATGTTCAACAACTACTGGTACAACAAGTGTCGTAGGCAAAGGCTTATCTAGATGGAATTCTAAAATGAACTATCATATGCATATGTTGAAAATGTAGCAATAAAATCTCAGTTTGACTTTGCGTTGGTCAAACTAGAGAAAAATTAAATTTCTATATCAACAAAAATCTTGGAGGTAGTTAATTGAGGTGACATGGCACTTGTCACTCATTTAACTTAGTTAATTCAAGTCGGAGAATCTTGAGTTCAGTTCAGTATGATTGATTACTAATTTGTAGCAATCTATTTTAGTTAATTTGAGTTTTTGTCAGTTAAACTTGTTCTAACTGTTAGAAGAGCTAGTGGAGGTAAAGTTTTGGAAGTGAAACTTCAACCACACTCAGTGATCAACCAGTTAACTGATCAATTAACCCAAAGTAATTGTTGCATGCAAAGAATTTGAGTTACCCAGTTGAGATGGAGATTCCTAGGTAGTGTACTATTAGTTGTAACATATTCCAATGTGTGCAGGTGGTGCATGCAGTCATAGGAAAGACCTATAGGAATTGTGCAATTCAGTAGAGGGAATTTCCTAAAGAATAGGAGCTAATTTCTTCAAGGAACAACAGAAGGAAATAGGATCTTAGAGGGATTGAAAATTTGCTAAGTGTTGACCAGATTCAGTGAGCTAGGAAGAGGGATAGAATATACACTTGCAGGTTGTGCTCATGCTTCAACAAGCATATATATTCATTTTTATTCTCTTATTAATGCAATACATATAGGAAGAGGTTTTGAGTAGTTGCTTTCCCCTTGATAAACCTTTGTGCATGTGTGATGTTTCCTTTTGCATGTCGATTATTTATGTTCTAGATGGTGAATTAACTTCTGAAGATCAGTAGAGTAGCTTCAATTCTTGTGATTTAGTAAATTTCATGAGCAGTTTCGAATCTACACATTAATTTCTACATGGTGTCAGAGCAGGATTTGCTGTAGAGCAGGTATTTTAAAGTTGTCATTGCAATAGGTTTGAATTTGAATATTAGTGTAGTAGAATTTCTTCAGAGCTAAGAAGAAGGATGAGACATTCTCCAACTTTGTGGAGTTCAAGGCACTGGTTGAGAAAGAAACAGGCAAGAAGGTGAAGGATCTTAGGAGCGATAATGGAGGTGAGTACGTGTCGAATGAGTTTAAATTTTTTTATGCAAAAGAAGGCATTTGAAGAGACTTGACAACACCCCACAATAGAATGGGGTGGCTAAGAGGAAGAACCGTAGCATTGTGGGAGCAACAAGAGCAATGTTGCATGACCAAATCCTACCTCTACACTTATGGGCTGAAGCATGCAACACAACGATCTATTTGTAGAACATGGGTCATCATCGAATTCTTGGCATGATTACACCAAAGGAGGATTTCTCGGGGAGGAAGATGAATGTGTCCCAATTCAGGATTTTTGGAGCCTTTGTTTACTGCCATGTCTCCAAAGAATCAAGGAAGAAGTTAGAGCAAACAATAGAGTTGGGGGTGTTTGTGGGTTACATAGAAAATCCCCACAACTATTGTGTGTACTTTCCATCCCTCAGAATGAAAGTTGTGTGAAGGGATGTAAAATTTTATGAAGACAAATCCATGCTATGCTCTCTTTAGAGGGAGCTTCAGATCCCACCAGAGGAGGAGCTTTTAGCTCCAAAGGAGGACCCTTGGGATGTTATGGAATAGCCACAAGTTGAGGAGAAGAGAGTGGAGACAACCACTCAAGTAGAACCATCCAAAAAAGGCAAGAAAAGGACCAGGGAAGCTGAGAGACTTTTTCAAGATGCAAGGGAGTATGTGGGTGCTCCTTCAAATCAGAGCAGGCAAAGAAGGTCACCAGATATGTACACTACCTAGATGGCTCTAATGACTAAGCTAATAGAGATCAAACCATCCTCTTTTGAGGAAACAATATAGAAACCTGTATGGGTTAATTCAATGGTGGAGGAGTAAAAATCCCATTGCAGGAGGGCCATAATGTTTCCCCCATCGATGACACAAGATAAGGAACAAGTGGTAGATGGAAAAACTTAGTATCAGAGGATGAAGCAAGGATCTAACTACAGAAGGATTATACTCTTGAGCATGTCGGCGACACGACTCTCGAGGGTGGTAGAATTTAGGTACCAAGGGATTAGAGGCTCGATGGAGACAACATAGATCAGATGGAATGAGGCTAAATGGCAACCCAAACCCGCAAAAGGCCAAATGACGATGTATGGATGTCCCAACCTGACAAGAAGCAAAAGTGTCGATGTTCAAGAGTGACTAGCTGCCATAGATGATCAATGATGATTTCCAAATTTTCCCCCACCATTGCTGGTGAGTACCCCAATTATTTTTGAAAACAAGCTTGAAGGGGATAGCATATGCTTGTAATATAAGTTCGACCTTCGGTCGAATCCAACCTAGTAATAGTTTAACGAGCCCTAGGGAGGAGAAGCTCGAGTCTCGTCATGGTGACGAGTCTAATGTCATCAGGGTTTAACGAGTCCGGCATAGGTAAAACTCAGAGTCCTTTTCATTTTTAGAGAGTTTGAAAAATACATGGAAAATAAAACTCTAGAGGGGTCCTTTTTCTAATATTTGTGTCTCTCGAGCTCGAAAAAGTATAAAACAATATTCAAAAGAACCACTTGACCATTACGATCAAGGAGTACTTTTCGTGATTAGTGACCTCGACCCAAAAAAGTAGAAAAGCGATCGAAACCACGTCGTTTTGTAACCAATAATGAACCTGAAACAACAAAAGCCCGACAATATTTTCACGTTTATACGGTCGGAAAAGAGCTTAAAGCAGACCGCCTCTTATTTCGTTTAACGAGGCAAAAGGAATAACTTGGCTATCTTTTCATCTTTTAAGTTGGAAAAGAGCGTTAAAGAGGACTTTACGGATCAAGTGTATCCGAAGTATGACATAACTCCACTACCTGTAGTTCTGCACAAAACATGTCAAATGTAAAACCCATTCGATATAAAATGACTAATATATGCAGAAACATAGTTAAAATGTCAAAACTTTAATTAACCATGTGATAAAAATGAGAAAAAACCCACATTCTAAAATATAATTTTTTAATTTTCAAAAATTACTATAAAAAGGGTGGGTTAATTCATTTGTTTTTACCATTTGCACTGTTCATTTTACCTTGGAGCGTTTTGAAGCACCAACCTGAGCAAAATTCTCAAGCTGATTTCAGCCTCATCTGTCCACGGTTCATCTTGAAACCTTCACCAAGTAAGTACATTTCGCTGTGCGCTGCATTTTAGTAGTTTGTTCCAAGTAATTTGGTGTTGGGTAGGTGAATTTAGATGGATTTTTGAAATGGAGTCCACCTCTCAGTCATCGCGGGAAAGCCGCTTGTGTCCGCGATGATCGATCTTGCTTTACATGTAACACCTTCAGATCATCATGAGAAACTGATGTATTCTCGTGATGATACGAAAAATGAACTGTGAACTGAGCGTCATCACGGCTGTTTTAAAAACAGTCACGATGGCGACGCAAAATTAATTTTTGACGTAAAAAATGAATTTAAATTTACAGAAGGAGTTCTAATTCATTTTTTTGTCATGCAGGGCATCATGGCATTTGTTTGGCAGGAACGAACACATGATGTCAACGATGAGGAAGCCTTTGCTGATGTTGGGTGACGAAATGCTTTACGTGCGTGTGGGTTGCTAAAATTCTTTCACACTCCACACCTTCAGGCCCAACATGATTTGTTAGAGCTGTTGATTCGTGCCTGGAACCCAACAGACGGAAAATTCATTATCTGTGGTAGAGATATTGAGTTCGATGCTACAAACATATATTTCTTGACCGGATTATCCCATCACAGCGAGAGGCCAATTCTAGAGGGCCAACAGACTGGGAGCGAATCACTAGACATGCTGATGGCACAAGTGTGCCCATGGACACGCAAATCAAAAAGCAGGAAGGTGGCAATTCCGATGGTGGAAGAATTTATTCTTCATGCAGTTCTATTCATGGTGACTAGGGAAGTGGGCTCCCAAGCCCAACATGAGGCATCAAAGACCCAACTCCGGTTAGCTCTTGAATGCCTCAACCTGACCATGTTCAACTGGGCGGAAATAGTGATGGCGAACATGAAGAGACAGCTTACCAACTGTCGTCGTGGGGAGATGAAACAATTCGGCTACGGGTCTATCTTGATCCCGCTCATGCTGGAGCGGGTGCCAGCACTACAGTTACAGGATATGGACTTGGATTTGCCCAGACCACGGGAGACTAGGATCACACAGTGGGCACATGTTATGCCACGAGGAGGTGGCGGACGACCAGTGTCGTGGGGGACACTATTCCATGAGTGGCTGGATTGCCAGATGATCTTTGTCGAGGACTGGTCATATGCTGGTATGGACTTTCATGGAGACCCCGACATGCAGCTGCCCGCTAGCGAGCAGTGGGATGATGGCGGTAAAACACTTGATCGCATTATTTTTGTATTTTATCTTTTATGATGTTTTTTATATTATTTTTTTATGCATATTTCCTAATGATGTACTCCATGGTATTTGCAGATGTGGGACTAGTGAGGCCTGTAGGACTAGCTCTAGAGGCACGGAGGGACCCACAGGGCATCAGAGAGCTGGCCTTGGCTCCCCTAGTTGGCGATCAAGTGGAGACAGTGGCTCAAAATCTTGAGGGCCTGACGGCGGGGATCCCCGATTACATGGGGGTCGAGGAGGTCCCCATAGAGTTCCAGATACATACAGTAGGGGTGATACCCAGGGTGCATCGCCTGTTGAGGTGATTCGCATGAGCGGTTGTGTGCTATAGGGAGCATAACCCATCGGAGTAGATGCCTAGGTTTTATTTCCTGTTGATTTTTTGAGAGACACGTGTCTCGGATGTATGGAGAAAACAGACTCTATTTGGACATATACACTTATTTTTTGAGCACCTCGTTTCGCCACACGCTATATATATATATATATATATATATATATATATATATATATATATATATATATATATATATATATATATATATATATATCTGTATATATATATATATATATATATATATATATATGTATATATGTATATATATATATATATATGTATATATGTATATATGTATATATATATATATAGATATATACATGTATACATATATATATATATATACACATATTCCTATGGTTCATTATTTTGTGTTGAATGCTTCTATATGGTTGTTTTGATTACATGTTACACAAATGTCTGTCTAATACATAGTTTGCTAATGCATCAGTTAACATGTTCAATCTTCTTGGAATGTGTTGATATGTGATAAAATCAAAATTCCTTTCTAACAACTTAACACGTAAATACAACCTTAAAATCCGATGGTCTCTGACGAAATAACGCCCATTAAGCTGGTGGACAACAAGCTGAGAATCCAGATTTACAACCAATGTATGAATATTGAGGTTGATAGCCTCGGTCAGCAACTCAATAACAACACTATATTCAATGACATTGTTTGTGGTGCAACCTAGACAAACACCTTGAAGGTCTACTAACTCACCGTGAGGATCGTAGATCACCCATGCCATAGAAGAAAGGTTGCGGGTACTGTGGTTGGCACCATCAGCGAAACCAACATAAGGTGTACCAGACATCTACATAAGAAGCAAAAGACACAATAAGCGGAAATTATGCCTACACACCAAGCCAAACACGAAAACACACGTACAACACGCTTGCTGAAAACACACGTATGTACAAATCAGAATGCATGGGGTTCACGCATAATATTTTTTCAGATAAAGCCCATTTCAGGGCTTATCTAGAGGGTTCCCTTCATAATCAATCAGCTCATAGGCCCTTTTTGCAAAATTCGCTTTACAATATAAGGCCCGTGCCACATGGACTTGAATTTTCTTGCCCCCAGCTTATCATTTGCTTGATCATAAAGCAGGACTAAATCTCCTTCAACGAAAGAACAAGGATGGAAAGTATGATCAAAGTGAGTTTTCACTCTCTTCTTCTGTGCTTCAATAGCTAGAGAGGCTAGTTGATGAGTCTCGTCCAGCCACTCTAGGTAGAGAAGATGTTCTTCTACCGGAGTAGTGTTGGGGAGTAATTCGATGACTAATTTCAGAGAAGGGATCTCACACTCAATCAAAAGGGTAGCCTCCAGACCATAAACCAATTAGAACGGGGTGAACCCAGTGGCATCCTTCACTGAAGTTCGGTAGGCCCATAAGGTGGAGAACAACATCAAGTGCCAGTTGGACTTGTGCATGCCGATGGTGCGTTGAAGCATCGTAACTAGAACTATGTTAACGGCTTCTACCTTTCCATTGGCCTGAGGATAGTACGGTGTCAAGCTATCATGCCGCAAGCCTAGCTGGGTTGTTAACTCATTCATCATATGATTACGGAAATGTTTGCCGTGATTAGTGACGATAGTCTGAGGGACTCCGAACCTTGAGATAACATGATTGAACAAAAATTGTGCCGCTGTGTGACTGTCTTCAGATAGTCTAGGCATCGCCTCGACCCATTTTGTGAAATAATCAATGGCAACGATGATATACCCATGCCCCCTGGCTAAGCGAGGGTGACAGGTCATATAATCAATGCCCCATTTGGCAAAAGGGCTGACGGTAACGATAGGGTGCAATGGAGTGGGAGGCGCGTGCATCTTCCGTTGGTAGATTTGGCACTCATGACAAGAGCAGATGGCAAGAATGCAATCCTTGAATATGGAGGGCCAAAAGTAACCAGCACAAAGGATATTCTTAGTAGTAGCATACCCAAACATGTGACCACCACAAGCACTAGAATTGCAGTCATTTAGAACTTGTTCAGCTTCCTTGAATGTTAAGCATTGGCGGAGAACAGAGTCGGCACCGAGATGGTACAGGGTGTCCCCAATAATGCGGTAGGGTTGAGAATGATGGCGAATCCATCGCCAAGCATCCTTGGACAAATCAGGATGAAAATAGGACGTCTGAAGATAGACAATAATATCCTCATACCAAGGATCGAGGGTACTAATCAAGAACAGAGTTTCATCCAGAATATGGTCCTCTAACCGAGAGGGTGTGGTAACAGATGGCAGAGAGCAAAGCAACTCAGCAAAGACGAGGGACTTCTTAGACTTGGTAGTGGTGAACTCCAAGTCGAACTCTTGGAGGATGACAATCCACTTTGAGTATTTCCCCCCCAGTAACTGATGTGACAAAATGTACGTCATTTGGTTGCAATCAGAAACCACCATCATGGTGCGCAATAAGATATAATGGCAGAAACATTGGACGGCACAAGCGACGGCCAATGCCAACTTCTCGACATAGGCATATCGAGTTTTCGTATCTATTAAATTGCGGCTGAGATAGTAAACGACATGCTTAGTGTCATCGTCATCATCTTGAACTAGAACCATGACAATAGTGGTATCGGCAGCGGCTAAATACAGAGTGTAGTCACGGTGATAATCAGGGGGACGGAACAATGGAGCAGAAACAAGGAAGGCCTTGAGGCGCTCGAATGACTCTTGTGCAGTGACATCCCAAAGGAAAGGGGTATCATGCTTTAATAACCGCATATAGCCTTTGGCCACTTCGGCATAATTCGGAATGAATCATCGTAAAAAATTTGCTTTACCCTACAGACTCTGCAATTGCTGCAAAGAAGCAGGGGGAGGAAGATTCAGGATGTCTTTGACTTTAAGGGGATCGAGACGGATAACCTCTCGGGAGACGATGAACCTAAGAAGTCTGCCTGACTCAACGCAGAAGACACACTTATGCGGATTAAGCTGGATATGATAGTGTTGACAGCAGAGGAAGATTTTGCGAAGGTGAGCTGGATGGTCCTGGTGCTTTGCTGAATGAGCTGGCAGATCATCCAGGTAGGGCTGCATAATGTGTAAATATCATGAAACGCATAAGACATTGCACGTTGGAAGGTGGTATCGGCATTTTTTAAACCGAAGGGGAGTTTTTTATAAGCGAAAGTGCTCCACGGACAGATAAAGGCGATCTTATGTTGATCTGCAGGTGCAATATTAATCTGGTTATAACCAGAAAAACCGTCCATGAATGAGTATATTTCACTCCCGGCACACTCATCAATGAGCTGGACAATGAAGGGTGTATCGTAGTTATCTTTGGGACAGGCCCGATTAATATCACGATAATCAACACATACCCTGATAGTGCCCTGTTTCTTAGTCACAAGGACAATATTAGAGACCCAATATGTGAGTGGGATGGGGTAAATAAAACTAGCCTTAAGAAGCTTTTCAACTTCCGCTTTAATATTTGCGGCCTTTCGAGGGTGCACGGGGCATAGACGCTGCCGAACAGGTTTAGCACCTGGATAGGTAGGTATCTCATGCACCACGATGCTAGGATTGATGCTGGGCATCTCTTCATAAGAACAAGCAAACACATCACGGAATTCGCGAAAAAGATCAGTATAAAGCTAAATCTCCTCCAGCATACAGGTTACTCCAACATGGATATGCTCGATAATCCCTGGTTTAACACAGATGTCGATTGGATGAGTTTTTTTAATGTTTCCCATATTCCTTTCAGAAGACACTTGATGAAATTGGATGGGTGTCTGAAGGGGTTAGGATAGGAGACAAGGAGAAAACTACTCGAGGTAAGTACGCATTTTCCGATGGTTAGGGAGAAATGAGGAACGATGGTGATGATCAGACCATGGAGGTTCCTCGAAAGACATGGTATCAATAATCATTTCATCAGAAGGAAAAATTTCCTTTAAAGGGTCTGAAGAAGTGGCATCTCCAATCCAAGGGGATTGAACATACGAGTCGAGAGCTCTGCTCGAGGGAGTAGATTCATAGGAGGGAGCTGATGCAGAAATAATTTCGACATAGTTAAGCTTCGTAAGACTCAATGGCATCTCATCACCCCAGGATTCTATCTTATCAGTGGGGGGGAAGAACCCAAGGATCAGAGTGAACATAAATCATATTAATGGGAGTGATGTTGGGAAGTGGAAGTGAAAAAACACCCATGAGGGCAGGATCTTTAAAGAGCCCAACACCCACACTCTCACACGGAACGGAGGTATGCTCCACAAAAGGCATGTTGCCATCAGAGGAGGAGGAGGTGAAGAAGGACAGCTGGTCTACTGTGACGATCTTCCCCTGATGAGGAAAATGAATGACACGGAATAGAGATGAAGCCACGGCTCGCATGGCATATGTCTAGCTTCGTCCTAAAAGGAGGTTGTAAGATAAATTGGCATCAACAACTTCAACCTCCACTTTGACCGTCTTCCCTTCCAAACTAATAGGAAAGTGTTGGAGTATACCATAAGGACGAGACTCTCTCCCATCAAAAGCTTCCAAGGTCGTAGGAGACTGGCTCAGAGTCGGAGAACTAATAGCCTTCCAACAAGCAACAGACATTATGCAAGTAGAAGCACCTTCATCAATGACGGTACGATGAATTTTTTTAGAATTGATGATGACCTAGATAAGGAAGGAAATTTGGTGAGGCAGTCTCGGTATATGACTGTCTAGGTAAAAAGTGATCAGGTCCGAGTAGGCCGGGTCAATGCCCACAATAGCTGATAGCAAGGACTTCCTCTGAGAGGGGCAGCTTTGGAGAACTTCTAGCGTGGACATAGCTGACGGAGCCTGGGCTAAGTCCTTAATGATGCTATAGTGCTAAGTAGCACGAGCATTAGGGTTGTAAGAAGACTTCCGGAGCACGCCCTTGGGAGGAGGCCGGATGACCACTTCAGTGTTAGGTCGCTCAATATGAAGGGGACTAGAACTGGATGGAGGAGCACTAGAGGGGACCTCAAGCTCCTTCTCGATAGGCAACGAATACTCTTTTACCCGAGTACTAATGTGGACAGGAATCATCCTAGCCATAAATACCTGAGAACCAAAAGGAGAAGAGGATTGAGATGGATCAACCACCATTTGAGTTTGATGCAAGGGAAAAGGCTCTTTGAGTACAACAGGAGTCCCGGGGGCACCTTTCACAAACGACTAACTTTAGACCGCCTATGGCAGTCTTTGGTATAGTGATCCTCGTCACAGATAAGGCAAGGATACTTAGGCTTGCATTTGGCACCTTCCTTGGGTGGAGGTTTAGGGGAATCCTGCTTCAGTTGATCAACCTTATTCTTTCCTTTCCCCTTATTTTTCCCTTTCGAGGCTTTATCGACCGTGGTGGACTGAACGACATTAACCTCAGAAGTGCTACCAGAATTGGATACACCCTGAGAAGTGTTTTCATTCGAAGCATTCAAATTTTGCTTCTGAGGGTTCGTGGAAGATTTATTAGAGGACGGATTAACAGAACCAATGATGCTATCAACAGATGGTGTTGGCGGGGCTTTGGAATTTCTGGGCCTCAGAGCATTAGGCAAATAATGATATAGTGTACCGGACTGGGAGTAAACCAAGTCAAGGTATTGAGCACGCGCAATATCTTGCTCTTCAGTTACACATGCCCCCATAGCAATGTCCCGGTCTATCAGACTGACAAATGAGGTCGTGAACCAGTCGGTCAGAAGTTGATCGGGAATCCAAAACTTGATCAAACGATGACCCCATCTCCATTCATGGATATGATCAAAGATATGTGTGGACATTGTTTTTTTTAAGGATGTCAGGAGATGTGTGCCTGTCTCATATCAGATCAACAACTGGAAATGAGTTAAAAATGCCATAGCCAACAAGTTAAAGTCCTGAAAAGATCCGCGAGCTAACTCAATATACCATTTAGCAGCAGAGCCAGTGAGGGTCCATTGAAAAAGGCGAAGCCAGATTGAATCATCAAGCCACAAATTTGACGAACACCATAGATGATAAGTCATGACGTGGGCTTGGGGATCTTTTTTGGCTTTACCGTTAAACTTGGGACAATCACCGGGAATCTTAGTTGGAACCGGTGGCCAATACGGATTATGAAGAATAGGATCAATTGTCGGTTTGGACACATCCGGTAATTCCAACAATGCTAAAAAGGGTAATTAAGGGTTAAAGAACATTTGAGGCTGCGGGTAGGAGGTAGCACCAGAGTTCCAGCCAGCTGCTTGTTGCCCCCATTTATTTTTCCTGGACGGATTTCGCCCAGAAGGGTTCTGTTCGTAGGGATTTTGTCCATAGGGGTTATAGCTGTAACTGGACGGTTGACCCTTGATATATCCCCCAGCATTCCATTGATTACCAACTTGGCCTGCAGGAGCAACATATGGTTGTTGGTAATTCTAGTAAGGACTCACCTATAGTTGTTGATAATTTTGGTACGGGGAAAATTGGGTTTGACCTTGGGATTGTTGAAAACCATAAGGCGGACGGCCTCCAAACTGAGCCTGGGAGCCAGGCTATGTCTGGTAAGCAGGTTGAGATTGGGACCCAACCTGAATTTGAGGACCGGATTGGGTCTAGAGCCCAGACTGGGGTTGAAAACCGAGTGGAGCTTGAGAAGCAACAATCATTTGAGTGCCTGGTTGAGCAGGCCCAAACAGATGCCCTTGAGAGAACTGAGGCTGAGCCATCTGGATAGAAGGTTGACCTAGTTGAGATTGAGGTTGACCCATTTGCCTAGAAGGTTGAGTTGGCTGGGTACTAGGTTGTCCTTGCACAACTGAGGGTTGTCCAGATGGGCCGGATGGCTGAGAAGACTGGACAGTTGGTTGGCCTGGTTGGATTTGAGGCTGACCAATTTGTCTAGATGGTTGACTAGACTGGATGGTGGGTTGGCCTTGTTGAACGTAAGGCTGACCGACTTGCTCAGAAGGGTAGCCTTGCTGGACACTAGGTTGACCTTGTTGTATGTAAGGTTGTCTCGGATTACCAGAAGGTTGCCCGAAATAGGTAAAGGAGGAACCACCAAAGGCCGAAGGTTGTCCCTGGAAGGGTTGTCCTTGTGGGCCTCCAGGTTGCCCTGGATAAGGTTGTCCGTAAGATGGCTGACCTTGATAGGGTGGTCCTTGAAAATTTGCAGGGGGTACTTGGCCACCATGATAGGCGGTGGTACCCCAAGCAACGGATAATGGAACCGAGACCTCAACCGTAGGTTGAGATGGAAAAGGTTCGGGGTAATAAATATGAGCTCCTCGAGAATTGTAATAATGAAATGGATCTTGTGGATCCAGATTCTGAAGAGCTTGTAAATATTGATCATATGCCCCCCTGCTGGAATGGAACCATAAGAAGGTGGGGCACTTAGCGTAGGATCAACAACTCCAGATGTAGATGCCAATGGGCCACTATTTTCTAGTTCGGACGAAGGTCCAGTGACAACAGTCACAACTGAGGATGCAGTGACGACACTGACAACAGGGGCTGAAGAAGCCACACAAATAGTTTGAATAGTCGGGACTGAGGTGATAGACACATTGTGAATTTGAGGGGTAAAAGGCTCCAAAGTCAGAGTGACGATACGAGACCACATGGAACTCATAAGGGGAGTTCTAGAACCCATAATATCCTTCAAAGCCTTATAGCATAAAGGTAGCGTGACACTGAGAGGGGTGACGCGGAAAGGCGAAGTTTCCGTTGGGATAGGAATTTCATCGCTCATCAAAAAGGACTCTTCACTCGTGACGGGGGATGTGTCATCCATGTGAGAAGAAGACATTGGGACCAAGACACTAGGAGGAGTAACAGGAATATCTTCTTCAGAAGGCTACCAAACGGGGTTCCAATGAATATCGTAAGACTTGTCCTCTGGAGTTAAGCAGTTGGATACTTGGGATGACAGGAAGAGTATCACTAATAGCTGGTACTTCAAAATCTACGGAGGATGGAGACCCTTGGTCACTTGGTACGAGAGACGGGATAAGTGATTCCACCAGGATGATTCAATTCAAAATCCTAGGAAAGCTAACGAGAAAGAACCCTACACAAGCTAAAACGCAAACAAGATCTAACAGGGTAAATGTGAACGTGGCCAAATAAATTTTAAGACACAGGAATAGAACTTGACCTTTTCATCTTTAAAGAGTCGAGAAAAGGACGAAAAGATGACTCTAGTTGCCTTCGAATATTTAATGAGCCTGAAGTGACAAGTGCTCAGATGGACCTTTTCTTTTAGGGAGTCTGAAAAGGAACGAAAGTGACTACTCTGGAGAACTAGGCAAAAGGTTTACCAAACAACCTGTAAAACTGCATATACACCTTGGTAGTCATATGAAAACCAAGGACTTTCCGTACGGCAGTCAATCTTCCCGAATGCTGTGTTCGGTGTGTTATGATTTGCAAGGCGGCATACATGGCTTCCTAAGGATATAGGATGATAACCTAGTGGGGTCTCCCAACATATACTTGATGGTACATGGGAGCACAATTCTGTACTAGACTGCTATTGAGTCACAGAAGGAGGAATCACCCAACCTTAAGTGAAAGCAATAGTGACTAGGTTTAACGACGTCGGAGCACATCTCTAGCCTAGACCTCTAAATAGTGTGTGTTATGTTCCAATGCATTGTTAGGTTTATTCAGTTCATTTTAGAGATGATCTTGAATTATGTTTAAGTTTTCAGGCCTTACCGTATGTATACAACAAATCCTAGGATGCAGCTAGAATGAGCAAAATATCCTTTTACTTTAATGAACACCTACCTATAGGAGGGTAGAGAGATCATTCCCAAACCAAGAAAACCAAGATAAACAAATGCAGTCACTCAATGCATACAGACATCAATTCCTAAAGTGCACGGGTACTATTAATGAGAGATTTTATCATTCGCTTTCCAATATGCAAACTTGAAATGCAAATTCACTTCCACTTTCGTATACTAAATAAATGCAATCTTTTGATTTTGATGTCTTTAAATCTAAAAGAAACAAACAAGAAAGCATGGAAAAACCAGTTGATCCAAACAATTGTGATCTATGTTCGGTAGTGAAAAGAAATCGAATCAATACCAAAGATTGGTTCAATAACGGTCACTAAAATTCAACCAGAAACAAGCAATGGGGAAGGTTCAATCAAACTAACAAGAAAGTCGCAAACGAACCTTGGGCAAACCAACAACCAAGCCAATTGATTTCATGAACTTGAAAGAATGAACTAGGTCACATGGGCAAAAATGAAAGATTCATTCAACAGAGCCAAAGAAAGAGTGCCTTAACTGTAAACAGTGAAAAACAAGCTTCTGAGCAAGAAGAAAAAAAATAAAGGATCAACAGGACTGGTGAATGGAAGCAGAATTGAAAAAATCAATTCTACAGGAATCGTTGCGAGTACAACACAAGCAACTAGCACTGATCAGCAACTAACTGTAGCAACAGAGCGATGTTGTCACAAAAGTACACGTCTTTCCCGCGACGTACCAATTTTAGGAGTTGTCGCGGCTGTGCGATGGTATTCAACAACGCACAGTACTTTACAAAAGAGCGAGCGCGACGTCAGTGCGACTATTAAAATATTTTCCACAATGATGTTAAAAACAATGACAAATGAACAAAAGACTCCAAAACAAAACCCAGTCAATTCAACAGACAATAGAGGGATTTCCCAGATCGATCTAGGTGACCCAAAATACTGATAGTTAATCCTCGAAATTCAAGAGAGACCAAATCAAAATTAAAACAAGAGCAAAAAAGAGAAGAACATAGGATAGACTCCCCAGTGGATTCGCCAACTTCTGATGCAGGAAAGTGTTCCCTCTGCGGACAGAGGCAACCCCTCTAGCCCTAGAGTGGGTCTAGTCACAGCAAGGACAGATCAACAATATATTTCCTTAAACAGTCATAGTTGGAGGCCTACCTCAACCGGTGGTCGATGAAGTTCTGTTGTGCTGCTCCATCTTTCGCTTCCTTCTCCTCAATGAGTGACCAACCTAAAACAATGCAAAGGAAATACAACAAAGCACGTAACTGGAAAACAACAATGATCTATTTACTCACAAAGTCAAGAAGTCATGAGCTATCAAGTAAATTACATACAAGACATAGGAAAACATCATTGATTGTATTAATAATGAAATAAGAGCAAGCTTACAACCAAAGCCTTGACATCGCAAGCCTTCTCAAAGGGTCCAATCAGTGTATTTCTCAAGCATTCACTCTTTGAAGATGGATCTCCCAACATACAAAGTTTCTCTCTCACTCATAAGTTTTAGCACAAAATTAAGGGCAATTCACAACCTTCCACAAGCTATCAACAATCCCACACTTGTCACACCCACACCAGCTATCTATTAAACTAAAAAACACTAATAGCACTGCTCAATCCAAGAATTTACCAACTAGCTTATCATAGCAATGGTGAGTGTTTAAATAGGAGAAGGAGTCTCCTTGAAAGGTGGAAGAGAGAGATTATCCCCAAGGAAGGTAGCACAAATGACGGAACTGCCATACCAGAGGAGGAAGGATGACACAAACTATGCCAACAACCAGGTCTAGAGACATCCAGAAGGCCGACTATTGGAACGAATTCGCCCAATCTGGATCATCGCGAGTTTATAACTAAGCTTTAACGTTGACATCGATAGTAGGCAATGTAGCCAGTCAGACCGTCGCTAAAGATAGCAAATAGCCTCGCACTGGAGTAAGAAATTGGACTGTTGCAGGAAACAGATGTACTTCCGTGCTGGAAGCGCGGCTGGATTATTTACAACCGCTATTCGTTGCATATATTAAGTCCATAGTCGCGATGAGGCACAAAACATAGGAAAAGTGGGTCACTTGGCAACATCATAGAGAATTTGTTCAATGTGAGCATGTTTCATTGGGACACATGACACAGTAGAAGGACTGGGGTGAAGGCAGTGACAAATTACTGTGTAACACATGCACTCGAAGGTAGTAATATGGCCGATGGCGAGGCATGACTCTCTGAGGAGTATGAGGGTGACAGCGGCAGCATCACCAGTAGGAGAGGTACCGGAAAAAAGGGAACACGAAGCAGAATTGGTCCGAAGGCCATCGCCTTTCCCAGGGGCAGGCTGGCGCACTACAACAGAACAGCAAAATGCTAGACAGATGGGGACCATGGGTAGATATGCACTTAATAAGTCATCTTTGATGTCCCTCGAGGTTTGGGATCCTGCGGACAGTAGCTAGGGTCTTGTAAAATTGCAACACAGGCTGTAGAGGATGATGCAAAGGGAGGATATGAAGGTCAGAAATGGCTACTCTAGTACTAGGCAGTCCCATAGACGGCTCCCTTGCTCACGATAAAATCCTCGGAGGGGGTGTTCTGTGTTAATTGAGCAAAGCAGAATGAGCATCATCGGTTGTGAGATACTGAAGCAGGAGACGGATGAAGCATTGCAGGAGACAAGGAAGGAGTACCAGGAAGACGATCGTCACTCACAGGGAGGCAAACCACGAAGCCAAGGCGGAGCATCTAGTTGCGCCGATGAGTGACTCGGGACGAGTCACGATGATTGTGTTGGGGGACTGTTGCATAGCGGAGGTCCTGCGTAAGGTTTTTGGGGTAGAAAGCCCAAGAAGTAGGATTTAGATATTGTAAAAATTCTAAAATATGTGGAGTGCAAAGTATAATAGATTGAGTCAAAGGGTAGTCCACCCGAAAATAATAAAAAGTAAAGTAAATAGAATCAGCCCGCGCAGGGATGGCAAGCCAAGAAAGGGTATAAATAGAGCGCGGATCTATGAGGGAAAGGTAGTTCTTTTGGAGGATAAAATGTAAGGGGTACTTGAAGTAGAAAGATTGAAAGCATCTGTAAGTCCGAGTCAAGGGATAAGGGTAGTAGGTAGAGGCTCTGCAACTATGTGCGCAGAGGCCTAGAAAGTCCGCAACTGTGTGTGCGGACCCCCGCAGATGAGTGCGCAGGGTAGATCTGGATGTATTGGTGAAGAATAATAATAAAGATAAGTTTGCTTCTGTAATTTTGTGTTATCGCGCATCTGTCTTTATGGTTTACCTTTCTATATTTTGTTAATGCAAATGTGATGAATGTATGTGAATCTGGGTTCATTTGGTGCGCAAATAAATTATGTTGGTTAAATGTTTTCTTAAAGACCTTGTTGAATAGTTCTGAATCATAACTGCTTCCTTCAAGTAGAATAGTGCATAAATAAGAAATACAAAATCACCCTAGATCATTGCAAAGGCCAAGCAGTGCGGAGCTATAGACTAGTGCGCGAACCCTCTAGTACACATCTAAACATCCTTAGGGTGCGGAAACCTGGTTCCAGCACCCTCCCCTACTACCTCGGGTGAGACCTGACTCCATGTTCCATGGGCTATTACTGAAAGGGCCGGTAACGGCAGGATTTGTTTGGCTAAATAACTCTTCCGAACTTGGGTCAGGCCCAAACAAGCCAACATACTTTCAATAACTAAGGCTAATTAAAGCAAACTAAGGCTAATTGTGCTTTATGTTATGTTAATGTGCACATGCACCACATGCAAGCACTAGAGTTAACTAACTAAAGCCAAGTGCACACCACATGTGAGCACTAAATTTAACTAACGCTAATGAAGCGCACATCATATACAAGAACTAGAGTTTAACCAAAGGTAATTAAGGCTAACTAAGTGCATGTACACCAACACCCCCCCTTAAGAATAACTTAGGTGAGTATGAGGAAAAAATAAATGAGTCCTGGCAACAAGGCCATTTTTGGTACCCATCTACAACGCATGAAAAGACGAAAGAGAGAAAACCCAGTGGGAAGAAAACTCCCCCTCAAAATAAACTGAAAAGAAAAATAGAAAAAGGACAATTGCTAGGCAATTGTGTCCTTTACCCCGAGACGATCTCATAGAAATTGAAAATTCTAATCAGTGCATGTCCTGGTGAAGATTCTGGTAGTCTGCTTAGAACTCAGGTAGTACTAGAGATCAATGATCCCATCATGAATCAATTCTCTGACGAAATGCATGTGGATCTCGATATGTTTGGTATGTTGTCATTGCACTAGATCTCTGCAAAACTTTAGTGTACTATGATTTCGCACCATATGACAACCAAACGATGGATACTGATACAAGATCAGAAAGGAAACATAGACGGGAAACATAGATAGGAAGATTTGTCATTTGGCGTGACCACCTAACGATTGTCGAATTGGAGCTCCAAGATTTGATCAGATAATTTTTATGCTACCTCCAACAACTCGATGGCTAATAGATGAAAAATACGATCCAGCCTCTTTGAAATTCCTTCATCCCCAATGCGACCATGCTGCCAAGTGGGGGTGATGGGGATCGCGATCACATCTTGAAGGCCATGTGAATCCCACATCTCCGAAATGTAAGATGAAAGTGGATCTATGACTTCTCTTTTCCCTCGTTTGGGTAAATTGGTACATCAACTTCCCGGGGTCGTAACTTTGGCATACGATCTTTGTTTGGCTATCATAATACCTCATTTCAAAGATCTCAAAGAGGAGGTCAAAATTAAACTAGGATACCTAATTAGGACTTTTTTGGTCTCTCTAGTTCCCTAAAAACGTCATTTAGTCCCTCAAAACGGCTCTGGAAGTTTAGGGCCTCAAAACCTGCCGAAAATAGTAAGTTGTGCTACAATTATGGAAAATGAAAAGAAACAATGATGGGGATCCAAGGAGAATAGGCAGGTGGCCACCAATATCCACCTGGATTAGTACTCCCCCCTTAGGAAGCAATGGTCCCCATTGCATTGAGTGCCTCCATGAGATGGGGAAACTTTTGTTGAACTTGGTCCCTGGTGAGCCACTTGCCTTAATGCAGGAGTTGGCCAGCTTTGACAACCTGATATAGTTGGATCTTTTGCTAGTTAGTGTTCTTGATCTACGTGTCCATGATATGATTAGTTGTGGCGTGTTCCATGCAGTCTAGGTTTAACTCTCTTGGTGTGAGTTGTTCTGCAATGTCTAATGTGTCTAATAATGGTGGAAAGTATGGTCGACATTGAACACTGGGTGCAGGCCAAGGAATGGTGGAATTTTGAGCTCGAAATCATTGTCCTCTACATCCTTAGTGATGGTGTAAGGCCCATAGTGGAGCAGGCGAAGCTTGCGGTGGGGCACAGTGAGGCACTCCGTCTGCAAATGTAACCAAAATTTGTTACCCACCTGGAATTTGTGTGGCACATGATGTTGATCATGACGCTGCTTGTACTTAGTATTGGCTTTGTCCAATATGTCATGGACATGCTGGCGGATGTGATGAATGCACTCGATGAAGATGTTAGACCTATCAACTTTAGACTAGACATCAGTCGAATCTGCCTGAGTAGCTACAAATGGTATGGCCATATCAATGGGACATAGTGGTTGGAATCCCAACTCCACCTGAAACGGGTTGTGGCCAGTTGAGCTATGGAGATATTTGTTGTAGTTTTGTTGGACATAGGGGATCCTTTCATCCCGTGTGCATGGATGCTTCGAATTTTACATACACAGAATGTGTATGATCATCCTGTTGACGACCTCTGTTTGGCCATCAGTTTAGGGGTGGAAATTTGTGGACTTAGTGAGCTTCGTGTCCAACATCGACCAGAGACTTGACCAAAATTTACCTAGGAACATGTTGTCCTGATATGAGATAATGGACTGTGGGATCGCAAAATGTACCCACACTCACTCAAAGAAGAGCTTAGCAGTGGCTTATGTTGTGATACACTTCTTGTATGCCCCCATAATGGCCATTTAGAGAATTTGTCAACGACCACAAAAACACAATCATTTCCATGCTTAGTAGAAGGAAGGACCGACATGTAATCCATGGAGATGGATTCCCAAGGTCAACTAGGAGTAGGTAGAGGAGTATATAAGCTTTGCTTCTTGATGGTCGGTTTGGCAATGGCATAGGTAGTGCAAGATCTAATGTACTTCCCAACATCCTATCAAAGGTTCGACCAATAAAAATACTTTTGTAGCACTGCCACTGTTTTCTCTACCCTGAAATGTCTGGCTACCTGATTGTAGTGCGCCTTCCAAATCATCTTGGCATGCCTGTTTGAAGGAACACAGATGTGTCCCAGGTGGCATAACAGTGCATCCTGGAGGTAAAAAATTGGAACTTTCTTACCTTCCAAGAGTATCTAGTATGTGTTGCTGAATTTTGGATCACTCTTGTAAAGATGCGGCCACCCTGGAGTCTCATGCCCACAAGAGGCGAGCACAGTGGTTAGTGCCATGACCGATGGTTGGCTGAGGCAGTCTGCAGCATTGTTGGCACTTCCCTTCTTGTACTTAATGTTCAAATGGAACTGTTGTAGGTATGTGGACCATTTATGATGGTGATCATCTTGCAACTTCCCTTGTGTCTATATGAACTGTAGGGGTTGGTGGTCTGTGTGCATGACCGTCTCCTTCCCTAGAATGTAATGCTTCCATTGTCGATAGGCTTGCACAATGGAATACATCTCTTTTTCATAGGTGGGATACTTTCGGACTATGTCTAAAAGTGTCTCATTGTGATATGCCATTGGATGCCCCTGTTGAGTAAGAACTGCACCAATAGCATAGTCGGAGGCATCTGTCTCGATCTCAAATGGTTGTTGCAGGTCAAGTAATGTGAGCACTGGTGCAGAGCAAAGACGATGTTTAAACTCAGAAAATACCTTCTCTTGGGATTTAGACCAGAATAAATTTTCTTTCACTCTGCCCTGAGTGACTTGACTTAAAGGCCAAGTGATATGAGTGAACCCCAATACGAACCTGTGATAGACATTTGCAAGACCCAGAAATTTGTGGAGCTCCATTAGAGTGGTTGGGGCTAGCCAATCTTGATGACTTGTATCTTGGCTGGGTCCACATGCACACCCTGCCCATCAATGATGTACCGCAAATATTGAACTTGGGTCATGCCAAAAATGCATTTCTCCAAATTGGCACACATCTCGTGTTGTTGTAGGGTTTGAAGGACTTGTCGAATATGGTGGAGTTGCTCTTCCAAAATTTGGCTGAAAATCAAGATGTATCTAAATACACCACCATGAATGCATTGGTTAAGGGTCGCAAGATGTCATCCATCAATCTCATGAAGGTTGCAGGGGCGTTCATCAACCCGAATGGCATGACTAACCATTCGAAAAGGCCCTCCTTGTATTTGAAGGTAGTCTTCCACACATTGGGGGGTTCGATGTGGCACCTGGTGATAACCATAATTCAAGTCAATATCGTTGAAATATTTGGCCCCCTTGAGCCGGTCTAGAAGGTCATCAATCTATGGGATTGGGTACTTATTCCAGAGAGTGATCTTGTTCAGTGCCCAATAGTCAATACAGAGTCTCCAAGTCCTATCCTTCTTCTGTACCAATACAATCAGGCTCCCACAAGGTGATGAGCTTGGCCTAATGTTTCATTTCTGTAACAACTCTTGAATCTGCATCTTGATCTTATCGTTCTCCATAATAGAGCATCGATAGATCGGTCCATTAGGTAGCGGCATGCCTAGGGTCATATCGATAGAGTGCTTGACCTAACAGTGCATATGTACCCCTGTAGGTGAGGCAAAAATGGTTGTATAATCCTGCACGGCCTTATCCATCTGATGATGTTGTGGAGAGGAGCCTTGTCTAGAAGTCGTGGCCACAACCTTCTTCTTTCCCTGAGGGCGAATCATAAGGAAAAAAAAATTCTTGGTCTGGGAAATGCTCTTACTGCATTGCTTTGCAGTGATCAAAGAGATGGCAGTAGGCTGGGCTACCTCTAGTATATTGTACAACTTATCACCCAAAGTAATAATCACAAAGCAAGGTATAAACTCATATACAGCGTGCTGCTAACACAAGTATGGTTTTCTTAATAATACATCACAAACTTCAAGAGGAGAAACATCACACAGTACCTCATCCATGAAGGGCTTGATGCTGTAAGGAAGGCGACACTTCTGGTTGAAGCAGAGATCTTGTCCTTGGTGAAGCCACCCGATGGTGTACGGCTGCGGTTATGTTGTAGTCAGTAGGCATGGCCACTTCATGAACTCTGCTGAAATGAGATTTTTTTTGCTCTCGCTATCGACAATACACTGAAACAGAGAACCCTTCACAAACATTTGTGATTGGAAGAGGCATTACCCCTCCTCTAGATATTTAGGCTCATTCTTTTGGATCTTAATGGTGGCCACAATGGCACTGGGCTCCGCGTCAATGATCTACTTCCCTTTGTCTTTCCCCTTGTCAGGTTCCGACTCAAAGTTAGAACATGCACCTAATTCGAAAGCCTTCAACTCAGCCACCAATGATTTCTTAGACGAACACTCATTGGTGTTGTGAGTGGAGCTCTTATGGAACTCTCACCATTTTCCTGTGTCCTTCTTTTCCTTCGTTATGTTCTTCTTTGCTTGCGGCTTCGGTCGGTTGTCCTAGGTCACCCCACTTTCAGTTTGTCCTTTTCTCTGTTGTTTGGGGTTGCCTTTTCCTTGCTTCGAATTCGCAGATCCAAAATCTCGCTTGTTATGTTTAAACTTTTGCTTAATCTTGGCAGCATATTGGTATGTCATGGCGAGTGAGGAGATGTCCAGGAACTCCATCTCGTCCTGGATGTACTTGTGTAGACATCTGCGGTGCTTGAGTACCAAATGTCACTCAGAATCCTTGATACCTAGCTTCGTGCGAAGGGTATGGAAAACATTGTAAACTCCGCCACATCTTGGTCCCTTCCTTGTCGTAGCGTGGTCCACTTTATGTTTTTTATCTTCATAGCTCATGACAAGGTAATATTGTTCCTTGATGACGTCTCGGAAAGAATTCCAAGTGGGTGCGGCTGAAAACAATGAGGATTCCTTCTTGTCCTTTTGTTCATAGTAGATTTCCCACCAGTCCTTGACATGTGGGGTGGCTTTGAGAAGTGAAAAAGTAATCTTTTCCTGATTGTAAAAGTCATGAACTCAAAAATATCCTTCAAATAGATTTAACCATTTATCTACGGCATCTTCATATATTTAGCCCTCATATATGGGAATATCAAAGTTAACTTGTACCTTAAAAGGAGTGGCGCCTCTAGAGTGGCTACTGGATGAACATGTGTCACCTATGCTTAGTCGTCAAAGGATTTTGGAAAAGTTATCCATCATCATGTTCCTCTGTCGCACGAGGGCTTCCTCGAGCAGTATTTTGAAAGGATCTCCTGCCCCCTCGTCTTTCTTTTCTTTTTCCATGGGAAGCCATTGGGTTTTGTGAGGCTGGGTTTTCAAAGGTTCATTGAGATCAAGCCCTAACTCCTTATACCATGACTTGTTGGGGACATGCACAGAAAAATAGAGAAAAAGCAGATCGCTCTGATATCACTAATCCAGACTTATGCACGAATGAAACAAAACACAAAAATACCCATATACACAGAGATGCAATAGAAATAAAACTTCATTCCATTATCTCAAAGAACTGAAATATGCTTACATACAAAAATAAAAATAGACTAGCTCAGGCGATGGTAGCTTCTCTCTTAGAAGAGATGTGGTGGCTACATGCCTCTGAACTGTGTTACAAGGAGGCTCAAAGGCCTATTTATTATTGAGAAACAATAGAAAACCCTAAACATCCAAAAACCTAACCCTAGGAGATGAAGCGCCAAAACTGTGGGCCTCGTTTGGGTAAATTAGTAAAACAACTTTCAAAGAGCATGAATTTGGCATATGATCTCCATTTGGCTATCATAATACCTCGTTTCAAAGATTTCGAAGAGAAGGCTGAAAATGAATTGGAAAATTGGTTTAGGACTTTTCTAGTCTCTTCGTTTTCCCTAAAAACGCCTTTTAGTCCCTAAAAACGGCTCCGGAAGTTTAGGGCCTAGAAAATTGCCAAAAATAGTAATTTGTGATACAATTAAGGAAACTGAAAAGAAAAAAAGATGGGGGTCCAAGTGGAATAGGCGGGTGGCCACCAATATCCACCTAGATCAAGTTCTTTCTTACCCTTCACTACAAAGCCTTCTGGTTGCTTCATGTAGATCTCTTCTTCCAGATCCCCATGTAGGAATGTCGTCTTCACATACATTTGTTCTACCTCAAAATAAAAAACAAGAACAATAGATAAAAGTAATTTAATAGAAGCTAACTTGGAAACAGGAGAAAAATATCACCAAAATCAATTCCAAACACTTGGGAATAACCTTTCTCTATTAATTAAGATTTATGTTCCTCCACTTTTCCTTTTGCATTCATCTTCTTTTTAAAAACCTATTTTTTGCCAATGGGTTTTCTTCTAGCACCATTGAGCATGCTCCTTTCCTTTTCCATCAGCGTTCTGTTCACTCTTTTTTCAACTACATTTTGTTGAGGTGTCTATGGAGTAGTCTTCTACCATGATATACTAAACTTCTTACATAACTCTTTGAATTCCTTCTTGCAGAACTCTCCAACATTATTTGTCCTTAACACTTTGATATTCTTCTCTGTCTAATTTTCAACCAGAGACTTAAATTCTTTAAACCTGTCAACCACTTCAAATTTCATCCTATGTAAATATATCCATGTATTCATTAACAATGGTCCATAGATTCTGCACTTAGAAAAAGTAACCTAAATACGAGGTAGGTAAAAACTTGAAACCTTAAATAAAAAAAAGGCAGATATAAGTTTGTTGATTTACAAATACATACTATGGAAAATTTGAATGGAAAATACACATATTTGAAATCTCAATTGCATCTATCTTCTATTGAATATTTAAAAATATACACTACAATAGTTCAAAACAAAACCCCGATAACCAACACAGTGGTGCACCTTTCATCTCACTTATAGAATAGGAAGAGGAAAGAAATTACAATGAATATGGACACACGCAAAAACCTATCTGGTTGGACTTTGCCAAATCGTAGCCCTAACCTAATCACCTAGTGCACCATAGTTTCATGGTAAGAGTGCCAAGTAAGTGTGTCTCCATTAAAAGATGAACTAGAGCATGCAAGCATGCATCCCTTCCTTGAGATCTGCATCCTTTACCTAATATGGGAATTTATCATGCATAAGTATTATAATTCACTAGGGATCAATACCCTTCTAGTAAGAATAGATCATGCATGCTAAAAATAACAAAGGTAAATCTCTGATAATGGAAAATCTCAATCCAAAATTGAAATTGCTAAATCTGAGAAAACATCTAAATTGGAATTAATTGAACATGACACATGTGTGTCCTTACCATGCATACACCCTCTTTCAAACAATAGTCTATTTCATTGTCTCCTGCGACATGCATGCTCCCTCTACCAAGAAATAGTTTGTATCATTGTCTCATGCACTTTCATTCAACTTGTTCATCATTGATGTAAGGAAAGGGTGAAGGTTCCATATCTATTGTCTTCTCTGTTGCCCCATTAATGGGAGGATCACTAGTTGAGCAATAGGTAAAAACTCTTAACACATGCATTAAACATAGATTATATAGGTATTAGTAATGTGATGCATGCATGTTCTGGAGCAAGGCTACTTGGGAGTTGGAGCGGAAGTAGGAAGTGGGAGTGGGGAGTGATATTTTCAAAAGCTCCCAAGTAGGGAGCGATTTTGGGAGAAAATTTTATATAATATAAATTTTTATATATTTTGTTGCATATATGTCAACAAAAGCATGCAGAATGATGAATTAGTAATAAACATCATAAAAATATGGATTAAACGATATAACATCATTCATCTAGTAGTTATAATATTCATCAACCATAGGTCCAAAAATTACAAATTCTCATTTATATAACATGTAAGGGTGCACATAACGAAAATAACATTAACTGCAATCCATCTCTAAACCAAAAATACATAAACAAATAGGATCTGGATGGCCTCTACCATCCAAAAAGATCATGCTACAACAAATACCTACATATAATCAAAATCATTACCTATCTTGGGATCTTTGCCATTAATATCACCCTCTAAGCATTACCATAAGATAGAAAAAACGCAGCATGTCAAGTCAAGATTTTGTTTGAGTGATGGGTACATTTTTAGTAGGGTCATGATAAAAGAGTTCAACAACCAATGTCACTAACATCAAGGTACACAGAGGGAATGGTGCTCTTGATTAAATATGAGTTTCATATCCTAGTACATGACAAAATCCAATTGAAACATTGTAATCCCCCCAATCTTGAAATCCCGAAAAACTAATAAGTCTACTAGATTTTGAGTGAGATATAAAATTCTACTTTCTCCATATGAAGTCCAATGAGGTTGGAACCACTTTGAAACATCCTAAGTCATTTCATGGTAACGTTAAAAATTTAAGTAAAACTATGAAAATGCAATATAAAGGAGAATGTCACTTTTACTTTAATAAGTTAACATTACCATGAACTGCTTATCAATACTATGGCCATAGGCTTGAATATTAGGCTACTCTAGACCTCCCACTCTTGATACTCCCATGATATTATTGAACCTCTATTTCTCCATCCCACCCGTTTTTTTTTTCCCTCTGTGTGGCCAGTGTATTATATAAACAATACCTTATGATATACCTATTGCTATACAGCATATAAAAATATTTTACCCCCTATTATATGCTCAATATATTATTTCATCATTTCCTCATTTTTTATGCCCCAATATGAACACAAGTGGTATGGTATTGCTTTGTCAGTGAAGTCCCTGTGGTATGCCCACCATCCTTGGACTCACCCCCCATCCTTGGGTGCACACAACTATCCTTAGGTCCGCATAATTATTTTTTCTTTTTTTTGGGCACTGCCCTAAACCCTGTGTATGGGCCACCACTCCCTTGCGAACCCCACGATAGGGGGGGATTCCATCCCCCCTATGATCCTCTTGCTACGCCCAACACAACGTAACAATGCTTGGGACTAGTCCTGCAAAGAATATAATGCATACCCATTGATTAAACTACTTATGTATGTTGGATCCTTCAAATTTTCCACACTGAAAAACATCGATATAGATGAGAAGTTATCTAATGATCCAATTTTGATCAATGAGCACTAGATTTTACACTAAAAAGAGCCCCTCTTCATTGGCTAGCTACACATTGAGACAACAGAGAAAGTTGGAAACAAATAGGAAACAACATCACATTGAGGTTTCATCCATTTAAAGATATAGATTTGGTTGATAGAAATATATTTACAAGCGAACTGAAAGAGCATGTATCATTTTTCAACATATTTAATTAAAAGAAATATTCAAAAGATGAATGGAAACATTCATTCCAATATTGGATAGTACCTAGGAGATGGTATATTTAAGAGGAAACCTAAAGATATATCAAAGTATTAGAAAATTGTGTATGACATTCTAATTTGAGGGAAATAACTCTACATTGTTTATAGTCATAAAAAATGAAATTTTTTGCATTCCAAGATAAGCAAGAGCTACCAAGTCAAGTGCAAGAAAGGGGAAAGGTAACACATATAAATAGAGAGGGTTGGACATAAAAGAGACCCTTTTTACTTATGCATTCACCATCTCTAGAGTTTGTTAAGTCCCCTACATACATGAAGTAGGATTATATGATATGGATTATGGCCTAATTTCCTCTTTAAGACTAGTAATGAAGCATTCCTTATAAAAGAATTAGGTGGGCACTTTATTGGGATGGCTAGTTGTACCAAAGCTGCTAAAAAATCTTATATTATGCTTGTTTGGTGTAACTTGGTTAATATTCCAAGTAGCGATGGTCTTTGTCAAAATGAGCATAGATAACTTTCACAAATTAGCTCCAATCAAAGAAACCTCCATTGGTTTGTTATACCATTGCCACCTTGCTATCTTCTTATGTCTAAGTATAATACTCCATCTCAAATTTTTATTTTGTCATCATAAATATATAATAATAATAATAATAATGCTAATAAAAAGTAAAATAGCACACATACATTCACTTTCTAATGTATCAATACTTAGAAATATTTTGTCACAAAACTCATTATAGCATCATCATATTTAATAATCACTTACTATTAAATACATTTTTATATAACCATACAAATATTATGACAATTAATGCTAAATAAGAATATGTTTACTGCATTAAATATCCATGACATTCACTAATTTGGATTAAAACCATACTCACCTAATTAATATATATATATATAATGATGTACATACAGAGGGAAATGGTTCTGCAAGAAACCATATCTCATAGTGGTCCAAACTTCTTAACAGTGACAACACAGTCACATTATTTGTCTTTGTAAAATCAACCTCAACCAAAGAACCGATTGAGTCTTCGCTTGTATTCAATGATAATTTAGAAATCAAATCTCATTTTCACTTATATACCTCATATTATCTTTTCCTTTGATTTGGATGTAAAACTTTAAAAATTAATAATAAAAATAATACATATATGGAGAAGACAAAGTAATAGTAAGTATAAGCGATGTTAATACTGGGTGGAGCTTAGTTGCACGTGACGGGTCTACCCACACAGAGGAAACACATGGACATTATTTGCCTTTGTAATTATCTCCACACCAAAAAGAGAATATTGGTACTGTTAACTTCTTATCGTCATTGATAATTTGAATATTGGTACTGTTAACTTCTTATCGTCATTGATCTGTTTCTGGTCAATACTGTCAAATTACTGGCAATATCGATTCAGTTGCCTGAAGCTAATGGTACAACGTTAATTTAAGCACAAAACCCGTGGAGAGTCAAAATAAGTGAATAGATACAATGCTTACGTACATCGAGATCCTTGAACACGATCGAACGGACCCACAGTTTGATGGAAGTAATTGCATCAGAAAAGTATGCTCTCCCGTGTGTGCTCTACACATAGCGTGTCTTCCACACAATGTCCAAGACAGTTTGCGACAAATCTGTCAAACATAATCAATCCAGAAACAAAGAATTCCGAAAATTGGTGAAACAGGACTTACGAAAATTATTGTAATGATAAATATTTATGAGGAGACTGTAGAAACACGGGAATATTAAGTATCATGCATTAACTTTAATGATGGGTTCAGTGTTTTTTCATCTTGTTCATTGAATATTATTTTATTCTCATCCAAAAGACAAGATGAAAAGATACTAAGCGAATCATTGGTTTAGTATATGCTGTTTAATATTTCCATGCAAAAACAAAGTGATATTTGAAGCATTCCAAGTAGACCATGCATATTTATCAGTGTATATGTTCATTAATGCCCAGCGCTGTCTATGCTCACCGCTAGATTATGTCCTTGCTTAAATCTAAAGGTGGAAATATACAACCCCGCGCATTAATGGTCGTATACACTGTATAGACCGGTAAATATGGGTTGCCCTATAGTTCTTCGTATTATTTGAATTTTAACATTTCTACTAATAGTGGTGTGTATCACGGGTATGAATAAAAGTATGTCCAACATTGTGTATAAATATGCTAGTTCATCTCAATTTGATAGAAGTGATATTAACTATCTGTCACACGGAATCTGTCAAGGGTGCGGACACGACTGACCTTCCTAGAAGTCTAAGACATTCTAATGACAAACAAGACAAAATGGAATGATCTTTCTCTAAATACACCTTTTACAACATGAAAACTACAAGTGTTTAGGCTTACCTTATTCCAAAACGCTGTTGTTGAAGTCCGTTCTTGACGATCCGGATGAGCTCCTCCTTCAAGTCAATTCCTGCAACCACAAACAATCAAACAATTACCAAGCACTTGCATTTCATATAATAAAACATATATTCAACATGCAGACCAAGGAACACATGAAATAACTCATTAACACAAGCTATTGAGAAAAATAAACCAGTTTGTATTAATAACGAAACAAAGAAACTCTTACAACCTGGCCTTGGTGTTGTGCAAGTTCCTCCCAGGGTCCATCAAGGGTTTTCCTCTACTTTGACAAAGCTCACCCTCTCCCAAGTAGAATCAAGTGAAGACAATCTCTCCTCACAAAGGCTCTAATGGAAGACCTAAATCCTGCAGCATTTACCCAAAGAAAATGTATAGCTCCAACCTCCTCTCCTTCTGGCTCAATGCCTTCATTTATAGTGCTGTAAAGAGGTTATTCAGGTCCACTATCAATGGGATCATCCCCCTCTATGGGTGGGATAGCTCCCTTATTGATGGGATAGGTTCCCCCTTAATAGAGATACATGAACCAACTGGAGGCGCATCCATTTCATCAAACCGACCTCTAGAATCTTCTAGAAGTAACCACAAGTAACTTTTTCAAGATAAAACTCGCGCATTTTGCCTTTTACAGAGGGACGCACCTGTCCTTTAACATACAGAGCGTCCATGGACGCATATTTTGTGAACATGGTCAGCGTCCCCGCAGGTAAGGCTAGAGAGAACCTGCGACCCCAGAGATAAACATGATTTTTACAAGACTTTCTCTCTTCTTTGAGTTTGAGATGGATAACAGAGGCATGAGACTTGCCTAAGAGGGTAGCATGACTTGTTGATTGGAGCCATACTAACTGTAAGTAGTCAAGGTGACATTTTTTAGTGTAACAGATTGCCCCCTAAAGTGCGAAGCCTGGAATAGAATAGGGTTTTGTAATTCTAGGAAGGGTGAAGCGCTTTATCATTTCAAGGATTGCCTTGTGGATGGCCTGGTTGGAACCTGCAAATTTCAACACAAAATACATGGATAAGATTATATCATCACTGAGGTAGGCATTCCCATACTCAGATTCAAAACTTTAACTAATGGACTAACTATTCTGATATAGGAATGATCTTGCAGTACATCATTTTTATAGACTTTTGTAGACACAGTATGGACGCAGCCATCTGTTTATGATTAGTCTACATAGATAATGAATACAAAACTCCTCGCAGCCTGGATGGTAGAAACTAGATCCAGGGTCTTCACTTCTACTTCCCGAATTGGTACGATTCTAGCCATGTGATTAAATGATTCGATGTCGAACATGGTAGAAACCACTTGATTACCAGTCAATGATGTAAACTGTTAACAAGCGTGAGAGAAACCACCAGTAATGTCAATGGTTCTCAAAGTACCAAGCACAACCCGTGAAATGTGAATAGATGTTTTGATGTCGAACACTTCACGGAATCCTCTGATCGAAAGTCAATGATGTAAACTGACGTCAAAGGCGAGAAACCTGCCATTGATGCATGCAGACTTCAAGGTACTGTCGATTCCTAAGTCGACTTTCTAGATAATGTGTCGATGTCGATAGAAAGCGACCCGTTGCAGGCAAGCCTGCAACACGAAATCATTGTTCAAGTTGAAGAAATGTTGCTGTAAGGACTGACTCAGGGATGGTCAATGGATGACAAGTATTTTGCAGATGAAAGTTTTGCTTGCAGACCTCTTGAACACATAACGACACAACAGATGGTTTGGTGACGAATAACTCAAAGTTGATCCCTGAACCCGGTTAAAGATTTTCAAAGTGATTTAGTCAACTGTGAGGTAAAAGATTTCCCAACCCAGGTGAATGAAAAGTGTCGTGTTCAAGAGCGGTAATAAAGTTTCTTCTGAGGCAAAAGGTGACAAATAGGTTCATTCTTCTCTTTTTTCCCCCACCATTTCTGGCAAGTACCTCTTTATTTTTAACAAGCTTGAGGAGGATAACATATGCTTGATTATAAGCTCATCCTTCGGACGAGTCCAACCTAGTTTAAATGCGAACCCTAGGAAGGAGTGGTTCGTTCCTGTTTGTAATTGAACAGGTCCTTTACTGTAAAAGTTTAACGAGCCCAGTATAGGAGAAACTCGGCGTTTTTCAATTTTAGAGAGTCTGAAAAACTTAAGGAAACTCCACGTTGAACTTTTTCGTATATTTGTGTCCCTCAAGCCCGAAAAAGTATAAAATAATACCTGGGGGAACCGCTTGATCTTTCGACCAAGGAGTACTTTCATAATAGTATCGTTGACCTGAAAAGTAAAAAGCGATCAAAGACACGTCGTTTTATTTCCTTATCGAGTTTGAAACGACAAAAACCCGGCAATCTTTTCCTGATTTTACGGTCAGAAAAGAGCTAAAAGGGGACCGTCTTTTAATTCCGTTTTATCGAGTGAAAAAGAAACACTCGGCGATCTTTTCATGTTTTAGGAGTCAGAAAAGGGCTTAAAAGATGACTCTGAAATTTTGTTTGTGAAAAATTATAATTTCCCTTGAAATCCCTTCGTCCTGCACAAAAGCGACACATTACTCATACCTGTTTAAAATAGGCAAAAATACATTTGAAAACATCTTTTCATGGTAAAAAATGAACTAATTCATCCAAAAAACCTATAAAAAGACCTTTTACCATGTCATTTTTACCGTTTCACTGTTGAGGTTGAAAAAGGAGCTTTTGACAAGAAACTTCCCGTGGTTGCTGCGGAAAATCTGACCGTCGGAATCGAACGCCGCTTCACCGAGGTATTTTACACATCCCACTCTTCATTTTTATCCGTTTAGTTTTTTGTTTTTGGTCTCTGTTTCATTTTTTGGGGGGGTTTTGGGTTCAAAATGCGCCCCTCGGCGGACGCAGGTGCCCTTCGGGTGAGCCGCGTCCCCCGACTTTTTCTCACACGGGAAAAAGGTCTGGGGACGCAGTCCGCCTTCAGGCGAGCTGCGTCCGGACGCCCTGTGCTAAAAAGCCGGGGTGCGTCTTCCGCAAAGGGCGCATTTCAAAACCCTAACTCTCTCAAAAAACCACCAAATTTTCTCAAATTAATTTCTAATTGACTCTTTTGATGTGCAGGGGCCAAAACATGTTAGACTGGAGAGAGAGAGAGCACGTAGAAGACGATGAAGCTGCGATTAACCACCAACCCTCTCTGGATGCCTTAAGAACATGTGGATTGTACAAATATTGGACCATACCGGGCATGAGGGGCCAGGTAAGATTTTTGGAATGGCTAGTTGAGCGATGGAACGTTCAAGATCAATGCTTTTACATTGGAGGGCACCAGCTCGAGATAGAGCCCTCGGATGTATACTTTCTCACTGGCTTGCCAAACAGAGGTGAGCAACTCAACCTTGCGGGGACCAGGCCGGGTGGCCAATCCCTTGATGATCTCCGCGAGGAGTGGTGCAGACCAGGGACTCGCCATAAAAAGGGCGTGGAGATAAAGCACATCGCTCTGGCGGAACTTAGAGTTATTGCATTTACGGTCACTAGGATTTGTGGCGCGGCCGCCTTGCACATTGCTTCCGGATCCCAAATGCGGATGGCAGTTGACTGTTACCAAGGCACCATCTTCAACTGGTGCGAAGCTGTGTCGGCTCATATGAAGAGCCAACTAACCAAGGCAAAGAACGGACGACTAAAGACTTTTGGATATGGGCCTCTAGTCGTGAGCTTTGCCTTGGAGAGAGTTCCTATGCTGATCCCTCAGCAACTCACAGTTGATGACTTGGGTCCTCGGGAGCCAAAGCTTGTTCGATGGGTTGCGGTGATGGCCCGGCATCCTGACGAGGGTGCTGCAGTGGTTCGATTCTCTGACAGTTACTTTGACTGGCTAGAGGGCCAGCTTTTTGTGATACAAGACTTCCCATATGCCGGAATGGATTTCAGAGGTGATCCGGACATGGTTCTTCCACAGGGAGAACAATGGGATGACAGAGGTACTTTCATTTTCACAAGTTTTCTAATTATGTATTTTTTATTTTTCATATATATCGTCTCAACGTAACAGTAAAATTTTAAAAATGCAGATGTTGGACCACAGCGTCCAGCCAATCTCCGGCCTTACGACAGACGACATCCAGCTGCACCGGCACCGGCCTTACAGGATGCGACAGCAGAAGTACTAGCCGATTTGGAGCATGATCTAGAGCGTCTCACGGCAGATATACCTGAGACTACTATGGATGACATTCCAATGAGGCTTCAGCGCTTCGTGGTTGCAGTCCCTGGACCGTTTAGGAGATTTCTGCGCAAGATAGCCCGCGCAGTGGTGTCGTACAGAGAGCACCACCAGTGATTGACTAGTCACTTTTGTAGTCACATGTGACATTTTTGACTTTTTGCACTATCATTTTGCCGATCATAAGGTGTGTTAAACCTATGATCGAAGACGATGTATATATTTTTGGACACACTCCTATCTATATCTATATATCACTATTATCGGCTTATCTTGTTTAACATGTATGATGAAATGTCTTTAAATTTACTTGCATGATTATTATAAATGTCTGTCCAACACTTGAGAAGCAATTGCATCTGCTAATGTATTCAAAGACCTTGGAATATGTTGATATTCAATGTAATCAAATTCACGTTCCAAGAGACGCACTCTCAAAAACAACCTTAATAACACAGGATTTCTAATGGCATAAACTCTATTAAGCTGTAATACAACAAGTTCAGAATCTAACCTCACTATCAAACGTCGAATTCCAAATGAAATAGATTCGGATAATAATTCAACCACTGCACTGTATTCTGCAATGTTATTCGTTGTTTGACCGAGGCTTACCCCATGCATAGAAACTAACTCGTCAGAGGGCGAATAGATAACCCAAGCTGCGGAAGAGATATTCCGTGTACTACGACAAGCACCATCAGCAAATCCAATGTATGTTTGGAGAGGCGTCGACATCTACAATATCAAGAGTAAAACCAAGATGAGCCAAAATAATGACGAAAAACCACACTTGCTAAGCTAAGCACACTGACTAAACTAACACACTTGCTAGCTAGAAAGGAAATCTAACCTATCTAAAAATTTCTCCATCCACCATTTTAAGCATAATACCTCTTTAGGTAAAGTCCATTTCTGGGTTTGCCCAAAGAGTCCCCATCAAAATCAACTAACTCATAAGCCCCTTTTGCTAGCTTTCGCTTTACAATATAGGGCCCATGCCACATGGGAACGAATTTTCCAGCACCTAGCTTATCGTTCGCTTGATCATATAATAGTACTAGGTCTCCTTCCGAAAAACTTCGAGGGGTTACATTTTTATCGTACTGAGCTTTCATTCGTTTCGCGTGAGTCTCGATAGCTAAAGTAGCGTCACGTCGAGTCTCATCTAATTTAGCTAAGTATAACAACCGTTTCTCCTCTTCGGAAGTAGCTGGAAGTAATTCGACAGCCATTTGAAGTGATGGGATTTCGCACTCAATAGGTAACACAGCTTCTAAGCCATAAACTAGCTGAAAGGGGGTGAAACCTGTTGAATTTTTCACTGAAGTTCGATATGCCCATAGTGCCGAAAATAACATGTTATGCCAATTCGTTCGATGGATACCAATGATCCGTCGAATCATGACGACTAGAACTTTGTTGATTGACTCAACCAAACTGTTGGCTTGCGGATAATAAGGTGTAGAGCTATCGTGGCGCAAACCAAGCTGGCTTGTAAGTTCAGTCATCATGACATTTCGAAAATGGCTTCCATGGTCCGTAATGATTGCTTGTGGGACACCAAACCTAGTTATGATATGATTGAATACGAAAAGTGCAGCTGTCTTGCCGCTTGCGTCGAATGTAGGCATCGCCTCGGCCCACTTAGTAAAATAATCAACCGCAAGGATGATATACGCATGCCCCCCGGCCGAGTGAGGGTTACAAGTAATAAAGTCAATGCCCCATTTGGCGAATGGACCAGCGGCAATTATAGGGTGGAGAGGAGCAGGTGGAGCGCGCATCTTGCGATCAAACACTTGACAGTTGTGGCATTTTCTGACGGCAAGGATACAATCTTTAAACATAGACGGCCAGAAATAGCCAGCGCGCAACACCTTCTGAGCTGTGGCATACCCAGACATATGACCGCCACATGCTCCAGAGTGACAGTCATTCAAAACTCTCTCAGCCTCATCGTGAGTTAAACAACGTCGAAAAACTAAGTCTGCCCCCAGGCGATAAAGTGTATCTCCAATAATTCTGTATTGCTGGGATTGAAACCGAATTTTTCGACGGTTTTCCTTGGAAGTTTCAGGCCGAAAGGTTTGGGTTTGGAGATAGATGATTATATCCCCATACCACGGATCTACAGTGCTAATAAGAAACAAAGATTCGTCCGCAATGGACTCCTCTGCCACAGTCTCTGTGTCAGCACTCGGGAAATCACACATCAATTCCGCGAAGACTAAAGATTTCTTAGACTTGGACTTCTCAAACTCCAAGTCGAACTCTTGCAGGATGACGATCCATTTAGAGTACTTGCCCCCTAGCAGTTGTTTTGTCAAGATATAAATCATAGGGTTGCAATCCGAAATAACAGTAGTTTTGCGGAGAAGAATGTAGTGACGAAAACGCTGGACAGCTTGAACGGCTGCCAGGGCCAATTTCTCCACATGCGAATATTTTAACTCAGTTGGATTTAAGGTTCTGCTAAGGTAATAGATCACATGCTCTGCCTTGAATTCATCGTCTTGAACTAACACCATTCCAATGGTGGAATGCGAAGCTGCGAGGTATAAGAAGTAGTCCTGGTTGTAGTTGGGAGGATGCAATAACGGTGCATGGGTCAACGCGTGTTTCAGTGCATCAAAAGATTGTTGAGCAATCTCATCCCAAAAGAATTGTACATTCTGTTTCAACAACCGTGTAAAACCTTTAGTGACCTCGGCGTAGTTAGGGATGAATCGGCGTAAAAAGTTTGCTTTCCCTTGCAAGCTTTGGAGTTGGCGCAAACTCGAAGGAGGAGGCAATTGGATGATAGCCTCGACTTTCGAGGGATCGACGCGAATGCCGGTTTTGGAAACAACAAATCCCAGCAATCGACCTGTTTCTATACAGAAAACACACTTGTGGGGATTCAACCGAATTCGATAATGCCTACACCTCATAAAGATTGCTCGTAGGTGGACAAGGTGATCATCTCGGTGTAAAGAATGAGCAGGCAAATCATCGAGATAGGGTTGCACAATGTGCTTGATGTCATGAAACGCATAAGACATGGCCCGTTGAAAAGTAGCACCGGCATTCTTAAGGCCAAAAGGTAATTTGCAATAAGCAAATGTCCCCCATGGACAAATGAATGTCCCCCATGGGCAAATGTCCCCAGCGGAGTCGCCAATTTGTCACACGGAATCTGTCAAGGGTGCGGACACGACTGACCTTCCTAGAAGTCTAAGACATTCTAATGACAAACAAGACAAAATGGAATGATCTTTCTCTAAATACACCTTTTACAACATGAAAACTACAAGTGTTTAGGCTTACCTTATTCCAAAACGCTGTTGTTGAAGTCCGTTCTTGACGATCCGGATGAGCTCCTCCTTCAAGTCAATTCCTGCAACCACAAACAATCAAACAATTACCAAGCACTTGCATTTCATATAATAAAACATATATTCAACATGCAGACCAAGGAACACATGAAATAACTCATTAACACAAGCTATTGAGAAAAATAAACCAGTTTGTATTAATAACGAAACAAAGAAACTCTTACAACCTGGCCTTGGTGTTGTGCAAGTTCCTCCCAGGGTCCATCAAGGGTTTTCCTCTACTTTGACAAAGCTCACCCTCTCCCAAGTAGAATCAAGTGAAGACAATCTCTCCTCACAAAGGCTCTAATGGAAGACCTAAATCCTGCAGCATTTACCCAAAGAAAATGTATAGCTCCAACCTCCTCTCCTTCTGGCTCAATGCCTTCATTTATAGTGCTGTAAAGAGGTTATTCAGGTCCACTATCAATGGGATCATCCCCCTCTATGGGTGGGATAGCTCCCTTATTGATGGGATAGGTTCCCCCTTAATAGAGATACATGAACCAACTGGAGGCGCATCCATTTCATCAAACCGACCTCTAGAATGTTCTAGAAGTAACCACAAGTAACTTTTTCAAGATAAAACTCGCGCATTTTGCCTTTTACAGAGGGACGCACCTGTCCTTTAACATACAGAGCGTCCATGGACGCATATTTTGTGAACATGGTCAGCGTCCCCGCAGGTAAGGCTAGAGAGAACCTGCGACCCCAGAGATAAACATGATTTTTACAAGACTTTCTCTCTTCTTTGAGTTTGAGATGGATAACAGAGGCATGAGACTTGCCTAAGAGGGTAGCATGACTTGTTGATTGGAGCCATACTAACTGTAAGTAGTCAAGGTGACATTTTTTAGTGTAACACTATCCATTTTAACAAATCAAACCTCTGTGTCTTAACTAAGTAGCATTTGAGAGCCAATTTTGAAAGATGAAACTACACTTTTCCATTATCATAAACATTTTTGTCGATTTCTGTAACATCTTAAAGTTATACCGTTGCGTTTCTTGAAACTGCATTTTCTATCCTTTCAATCTTTTTTTCTTCAACTAAGTATTCATAACCTTTTATTATCTGTTAATTTCGTTGGACAATGTACCACCGGAGTTGATCGGGAATTCTTGGCTGCGCCACAAACTAAATATTTTGGAATAGTCGCTGATGTGTACATGTTAGGTATGTTTGGGATCAAATTTATTTTATAGTAAGGCCCATGTTTTCCATGTTACTTATGCAAATGAAGCATCACATTACTATCCATTCTTTGTGTTCCATAATGTCCCTTGGGCTTTAATGCACCCAAAAAATGGGTATGTTATACATTGCATCATAAAATTATTTCTATAATAATGATAGTGATGTTCCAATATTTCGTTGCTTATCAATTAAGAAATTTTGTATCTTGATGAGAAGTCACTCTGAGATCTTAGTAAAGGATTACCCGATCGTATCCTGCTACTTCACAACAATCAACAATGGTCTCAATCCCTTGACTATTAGAATACGACATTGTGTTGTCGTACATGCCTTCATACTGGTCACCTACAAAGTGCCTGTCCTCAACTTAAAAAAGAAAAAGGATGGCAGTTTACAGAAACTCAAGAAGCAGAAAGAGAAGGAGCATAAACCACACACAATATCACAAACATCAATGTACAAAAAACTCAGGAAATTGTACAGAAGGATGAGGCCAAGCATAAATCCGCATTAGTTCCACTGCCTTCGTAACAACAACAACAGATTGAGATTATTACATCTGAAAAAGAAGTAAGTGGTACCAAACAAACTCTTGCATCAAAAAGTTTGGATTCTGACAAAGAAACCCCAAATTCAAAACATAATTATATGATTATTGTATCATCCACACCCAACTCTAATGGTTGGCAGAAAGTGAGAAAAAAGAAAGGTAGGAAAGAGTAGTATAGGGTAACTCTATGATGATTTTTTTATTGATCTTGATTATCAAGATCTGTGTCTTTATGCATATGCTTTTTAGCATTTACAATATGTAATTTTGTTCATAATGAATAAAATTGTGATTTTTCCTTGGGAAAAAAAAGAGATAGTGATCTTCCTGTTAGCATTATAGTTATATGTTTATTTGTTTAACCTCTCTCTTCCAAATATATATGGCATGGGCTTATATATAAACATGTAATAAATTTTATTCTAGAATTATTTTTATGAAAGATGTAAGGACAAGATATAAAAATGTAATGAATTATTTTAAAATTATTTTGTTTGAGCGATGCACGTAATATGCTTGTTTTTCTAGCTTTTTCCTCACTTCTTTTATGTGATCTTTTCATCATGTGTGTCATTGAGAGAGAAATATAGAGAAAACAAAATAAAGTTTGATATGTTATTAAGCATCTTATTCAATATTCAAATTAAATGTAAGATTGGTCCATAATAGTGTCATGTTATCAAAAATAGAGAAAAAAACACATTAAAATTTGATATGCTATAAAGTATCCATTTTAATATTTAACATTAAAAGCAAGGATGGTCCATGATATTGTCAAGTCTCCTATATGCTACATTAACAATAACATTCATAGTAATATAAACACTATATGCTACGTTAACAATAACATTCATAGTAATATAAACACTATTGAAAACTAAGTAACAACTTTGTACAAACATTGAAAACTTATTGAACCTCTCAATAATAGTATCCTGAATCTTAAAATATATGGAGATTCTCATTTATTTAGTTCTAATACTTCAAATGTAGAAATACCTTTTAGTGTTTCTTAACATCCTTTAGCCTTATAGATCATGTTGACAATAAATACTTAAGCAATATTTCCCATCGCTATAAAGTACTTTTTGCTAGATGCTCAAGGCAATTCACTTTGTTGTAACAATTTTATATATGTAAAAAATTCCTCACTATTCTTTACATGTCTTAATCCTATGGGCTTGCTTTGATAAAGATTAAGTCACCAAGCTTCTTGTGCATTGTTTTACATCAATCTCAATGCAATGAGAAATATGGAATATACATCTTTTAACATTGGTAGATGCTTGCAAGAGTTGGATTGTTTGTAGGACTAATGAACTCTCTACATGAAAATATCAATGGGGACAAGACTTGTTTTATCTTATGATAATTAGGAGAGGGATTAAAATGCTTACTGAAAAAATATGACTAAGGTATTAATGAGATATCATTACATTTAATCAATTCATGTAATGCTTGACCAATCTTATTGTGATTGATACATTGATTATTTATGTTTGTTTTAATCACTTGTTATATACTTTTAATGATGAATATAACTCTTCTAAGACTTGTTTCTTTAAGGATGAATCCTTTGCCAAAACAATGTGCTCATCATACCACAATGTACCTTATTGCCATATATAACATGTAAGTGGGTTAGGATCTACCTAAATTCACGGATGAGATATTTTAAAGTATTGTTTACAATCTATTTCATGCAAGCTTCTTCAATCCATCCTGGACTTGACAAAGGAAAGGAGTGAGTTGGCCTCCTAAGCGGATCATTGGTTTAGTACATGGTGTTTAATATTCCCATGCAAAAACAAAGTGATATTTGAAGCATTCCAAGTAGACCATGCATATTTATCAGTGTATATGTTCATTAATGCCTAACGCTGTCTATGCTCATTGCTAGATTATGTCCTTGCTTAAATCTAACGGTGGACATATACAACCCCGCGCATTAATGGTCGTATACACTGTATAGACCGGTAAATATGGGTTGCCCTATAGTTCTTCGTATTATTTGAATTTTAACATTTCTACTAATAGTGGTGTGTATCACAGGAATGAGTAAAAGTATGTCCAACATTGTGTATAAATATGCTACTTCATCTCAATTTGATAGAAGTGATATTGACTATCCATTTTAACAAATCAAACCTCCGTGTCTTAACTAAGTAGCATTTGAGAGCCAATTTTGAAAGATGAAACTACACTTTTCCATTATCATAAACATTTTTGTTGATTTCTGTAACATCTTAAAGTTATACCATTATGTGTCTTGAAACTGCGTTTTCTATCCTTGCAATCTTTTTTTCTTCAACTAAGTATTCATAACCTTTTATTATTTGTTAATTTTGTTGGACAATGTACCAGCGGAGTTGATCAGGAATTCTTGGCCATGCCACAAACTAAATATTTTGGAACAGTCGCTGATGTGTACATGTTAGGTATGTTTGGGATCAAATTTATTTTATAGTAAGGCCCATGTTTTCCATGTTACTTATGCAAATGAAGCATCACATTACTATCCATTCTTTGTGTTCCATAAAGTCCCTTGGGCTTTAATGCACCCAAAAAAATGGGTATGTTATACATTGCATCATAAAATTATTTCTATAATAATGATAGTGATGTTCCAATATTTCGTTGCTTATCAATTAAGAAATTTTGTATCTTGATGAGAAGTCGCTCTGATATCTTAGTAAAGGATTACCCGATCATATCCTACTACTTCACAACAATCAGCAATGGTCTCAATCCCTTGACTATTAGAATACGACATTGTGTTGTCGTACATGCCTTCATACTGGTCACCTACAAAGTGCCTGTCTTCAACTTAAAAAAGAAAGAAAAAAAGCGTCAACCACAAAAAGCCAAAAGGATGGTAGTTTACAGAAACTCAGGAAGTAGAAACAGAAGGAGCATAAACCACACACAATATCACAAACATCAATGTACAAAAAACTCAAGAAACTGCACAGAAGGATGAGGCCAAGCATAAATCCGCATTAGTTCCACTGCCTTCGTAACAACAACAAGAGATTGAGATTATTACATCTGAAAAAGAAGTAAGTGGTACCAAACAAACTCATGCATCAGAAAGTTTGGATTCTGACAAAGAAACCCCAAATTCAAAACATAATTATATGATTATTGTATCATCCACACCCAACTCTAATGGTTGGCAGAAAGTGAGAAAAAAGAAAGGTAGGAAAGAGTAGTACAGGGTAACTCTATGATGATTTTTTTATTGATCTTGATTATCAAGATCTGTGTCTTTATGCATATGCTTTTTCGCATTTACAATATGTAATTTTGTTCATAATGAATAAAATTGTGATTTTTCCTTGAAAAAAAAAAGAGATAGTGATGTTCCTGTTAGCATTATAGTTATATGTTTATTTGTTTAATCTCTCTCTTCCAAATATATATAGCATGGGCTTATATATAAACATGTAATAAATTGTATTCTAGAATTATTTTTATGAAAGATGTAAGGACAAGATATAAAAATGTAATGAATTATTTTAAAATTATTTTGTTTGAGCAATGCACGTAATATGCTTGTTTTTCTAGCTTTTTCCTCACTTCTTTTATGTGATCTTTTCATCATGTGTGTCATTGAGAGAGAAATATAGAGAAAACAAAATAAAGTTTGATATTTTATTAAGCATCTTATTCAATATTCAAATTAAATGTAAGATTGGTCCATAATAGTGTCATGTTATCAAAAATAGAGAAAAAAACACAATAAAATTTGATATGCTATAAAGTATACATTTTAATATTTAACATTAAAAGCAAGGATGGTCCATGATATTGTCAAGTCTCCTATATGCTACATTAACAATAACATTCATAGTGATATAAACACTATTGAAAAATAAATAACAACTTTGTACAAACATTGAAAACTTATTGAACCTCTCAATAATAGTATCCTGAATCTTAAAATATATGGAGATTCTCATTTATTTAGTTCTAATACTTCAAATGTAGAAATACATTTTAGTGTTTATTAACATCCTTTAGCCTTATAGATGATGTTGACAATAAATACTTAAGCAATATTTCCCATCGCTATAAAGTCCTTTTTGCTAGATGCTGAAGGCAATTCACTTTGTTGTAACAATTTTATATATGTAAAAAATTCCTCACTATTCTTTACATGTCTTAATCCTATGGGCTTTCTTTGATAAAGATTAAGTCACCAAGATTCTTGTGCATTGTTTTACATCAATCTCAATGCAATGAGAAATATGGAATATACATCTTTTAACATTGGTAGATGCTTGCAAGAGTTGGATTGTTTGTAGGACTAATGAACTCTCTACATGAAAATATCAATGGGGACAAGACTTGGTTTATCTTATGATAATTAGGAGAGGGATTAAAAGGCTTATTGCAAAAATATGACTAAGTTATTAATGAGATATCATTACATTTAATCAATTCATGTAATGCTTTACCAATCTTATTGTGATTGATACATTGATTATTTATGTTTGTTTTAATCACTTGTTATATACTTTTAATGATGAATATAACTCTTCTAAGACTTGTTTCTTTAAGGATTAATCCTTTGCCAAAACAATGTGCTCATCATACCACAATGTACCTTATTGCCATATATAACATGTAAGTGGGTTAGGATCTACCTAAATTCACAGATGAGATATTTTAAAGTATTGTTTACAATCTATTTCAAGCAAGCTTCTTCAATCCATCCTGGACTTGACAAAGGAAAGAAGTGAGTTGGCCTCCTCAAATTGTTTAGATAAAGCATCAACTACAACATTTTCTTTACCATTATTATATATGATCTCATAAGCATACTACAACATCTTGGTAACCCACCTATGTTTCTCTAGTAAAGGAAACCATTGTTGAAGGAAGTACTTTAGACTATTAATATTGATAGTCTCATTGGTCTCCAAATTCAATAGCACCTAGTTGTTAAGTTTAATGGTTCATAGGACCAATGCTATGACCAAGGGCCTAAAACTAAAGGTGTTAGGCCTATTAGCTCCCCAAAACCATTTTTGGTCCTTTTGTTCCAACTCAAGGAAGTGAGCAAGCTAACGATGATGATGGCAGTAACAAACTTCAATTGTCATGAAAGGTTCTATTTGTCAACCTTGTTTGTTGACAAGACCACCCTAATTCTTACTGATACTTATAACTTTCAACACTTCTACATTAGGCCAGTAGTAGGTGATGGAAGACAATTTTCATGAAGGATTTATGTTTGCCTGAATCTGTTAATTGATGAGACCACCTCGTTATTTTTTCCACTCCACAACCTTAAGCACTTTCTTAGTAGGGTGGTGGAAGTCGATAAAATTACAATTGGAATTAAATGTCTCATCTACTAGTCTTTTTAGTTAACAAAAGTGTCTGAGAGTTATCAGATCATAATGGAAAATATGTTTCAACCAAATCTTGCTAACCTCCGATGGTCAATGGCCAGTCAATGGGAAACATAGACGGGAAGATTTGTCAGTTGGCGTGACCACCTAATGATTGTCGAATTGGAGCTCCAAGATTTGATCAGATAATTTTTATGCTACCTCCAACAACTCGATGGCTAATAAATCAAAAATACGATCCAGCCTCTTTGAAATTCCTTCATCCCCAATGCGACCATGCTGCCAAGTCGGGGCGATGGGGATTGCGATCACATCTTGAAGGCCATGTGAATCCCACATCTCTGAAATGTAAGATGAAAGTGGATCTATGACTTCTCTTTTCCCCCAAATTTCTTCCTTCCCCCAAAAAACGTTAGGTACCCAACAATGATCAGAGAGTCCAACCCTAGGATGCCATATTTTGATACCAGATCCTAGAAGTTTCTTCTTCCAGAGCATGGTGCATAGATGTTTAGGATGTGAAATTTGTGCTTCGACTCCAGAAGGTGACCTGAAAGTAAAATCCCAGCAAATAAGATGAATGCATGCAGTGTAATGGCCTTGGGGTTCCACATAACAATCAGGGCATCAGATTGTCCAGTGGCATTAGAAGTGCAAACATACCAATCCGGGCAGATGGATAGTTATAAATCCCAATTCTTATCATGTGAACACATGGTCTCTTGCAGGAGGATGATAGTCAGGTTGTGCACCTTAATTAGACCATGCAAAGAGAAAATTTTACGAGACGCTCCCTGTTACACTAAAAAATGTCACCATGACTACTTACAGTTAGTATGGCTCAAATCAACAGTCATGCTACCCTCTTAGGCAAGTCTTATGCCTCCGCTATCCATCTCAAACTCAAAGAAGAGAGAAAGTCTTGTAAAAAATGTGTTTATCTCTGGGGTCGCAGGTTCTCTCTAGCCTTACCTACGGGGACGCTCACAATGTTCACAAAAGTTGCGTCCTTGGATGCTCTGTATGTTAAGGGACAGGTGCGTCCTTCTGTAAAAGGCAAAATGCGCGAGTTTCATCTTAAAAAAGTTACTTGTGGTTACTTCTAGAACTTTCTAGAGGTCGGTTTGATGAAATGGATGCGCCTCCAGTTGGTTCATGTATCCCTATTAAGGAGGAACTTATCCCATCAATAAGGGAGCTATCCCACCCAAAGAGGGGGATTATCCCATTGATGGTGGACCTGAATAACCTCTTTACAACACTATAAATAAAGACATTGAGCCAGAGGGAGGGGAGGTTGGAGCTATACATTTTCTTTGGGTAAATGCTGCAGGAATTAGGACTCCCATTTAGAACCTTGTGAGGAGAGATTGTCTTTGCTTGATTCTACTTGGAAGTGGGTGAGCTTTGTCAAAGTAGAGGAAAACCCTTGATGGACCCTGGGAGGAACTTGCACAACACCAAGGCCAGGTTGTAAGAGTTTCTTTGTTTCGTTATTAATACAAACTGGTTTATTTTTCTCAATAGCTTGTGTTAATGAGTTATTTCATGTGTTCCTTGGTCTGCATGTTGAATATATGTTTTATTATATGAAATGCAAGTGCTTGGTAATTGTTTGATTGTTTGTGGTTGCAGGAATTGACTTGAAGGAGGAGCTCATCCGGATCGGCAAGGACGGACTACAACAACAGCGTTTTGGAATAAGGTAAGCCTAAACACTTGTAGTTTTCATGTTTTAAAAGGTATATTTAGAGAAAGATCACTCCATTTTGTCTTGTTTGTCGCTAGAGAGTTTAGACTCCTAGGGAGGTCAGTTGTGTCCGCACAAACGACTTTTTCCGCCACGACAAATTGGCGACTCCGCTGGGGAATCCTTTAATGAGAAAGTCTTTTCCTTTGTGTGAACTTTGCTCTGAGAAAATCATTTTTATTTTCTGGTTTTTGACTGTGAGAATTAGTATTTGGGTGGCTTAGCTTTAGATTTAGTTAGATTTGGTTTTTCTTAACTTTTCCAGAAGGACGCACCCTCTGAGTACTGCACAGTGCGTCTTTGGACGCGCTGTTGCCGTTTGCACAGAGCGGGCCCGCACCTGTTATAACGGGTTGCCTGCGTCTTCCTGTAAAATTTAGGAAAATTCCATTTTTTGCTTTAATTGCTTTTAGATTTTGATTTTTCTTAGTGTTTTCTACCCAGATCCTTTAGTACCCTGTCAAAAATTTTCACCTGAACTTGTTTTGTGAGCTTTGAGTGTTTTAGTGGATTTCAACGAAGTTTAGGCCTAGGGTTTGATTTTTCAATAGGTCTTGTAGTGACTTTGACGGTAGAAAGTTGTCCAGCCTTAGATCTCTCTGGTTAGTCAGCCTTCTTAGAAGTCGGGCCTGTCGTAAAGTCTCCTTGTGTGAGCAGCTTGCCATTTAAGTTGTTTTGGGTCAAATTTCGAATTACTTGTTTATAAAGTGTTGATTTCCATTTTACAAAAGAACAAAAAGATTAGAGTTTTGTTTTGACTAGTTTTTGGTTCTGCAATAAGCTAGTCCTTGATTTGATTGTGATCAAGTAAAACACCTTAGAATAATCATTGTTGGTTTTGGCCTCGTTAAGATTGCTTAGAGTAAATTTACCTTTTAGTTTGCTTATGAGTGAATTTTCATAGATTTTAATAGTTGTTAAGATTGATTTTTGGTTATATTAGATTTATTTGCTTTATTAAAAGAAAAATACAAAAACATCTTCTTTAAAAGTCTTGTTTCAAGTAGCTTTTTGTTTTTGAAAGAGAAAAAGAGTTTTTTCGTGCATGTAAAGAGCGGTCATGTTTTTATGCTTGGAAAAGACAAACGAATTGTTTCTTTGATTGTCTTCAATTAAGAAGTTGCTTTTATAAAGATTGCATTCTCTCAACTTTTTAGTTAAGCAATTCATCGAAAAAGTAAAGTAGTGGGTAAATCATCCTAGGTGCATTTTGTAGTGGTTTCGAGTCGAGTCAACACACCACTGGTTTCACTTCCATCACCTTTTGACTTAAGAAACAACCTTAAAAGTAACGCTTAAATTAAAATCAATCTAGTAATTTTTCTTTTTCTAGGGCTCTGAAACACCAACATAGCTTAGGCTAGGGTCTTGGAGTAGGTGAGTACTTAACTCTCCAAGACTACAAAACCAAACAGATAGTTTATCTTGAGTAGATTAAATCCAATTGTTTCAGTTATACTCTGGGAAAGCTCCTCTTAAAGGAGAAGCACGAGCTCGTGTCCGAACCAGTGAGGGGATCATTCCCCCCTCGTTGGGAACGACGCCAGACAGTACGTATTACAAACGGTAAACCTCGGATTAACCATTGTCGAGGAGCCAGGGGTCACTTATCGGTAAACCTTGGATTATTGTCAAGGAGCCGGTAAGGGGATTGAGCTTGTTACTCTGCCCTTGCGTGCTGTCGGAGTTTAGACTGTTCCCCTAGGTGTAATTGTTGTGATTGGTAACTTTAGTGACCATAATCTTTAGGGTTCTACCGAGGTGACGGTGGAGGGAAGGTCCCACTGTACCTGGAGCAGACGTCGGTTATACTCACTTGGATTTTCCGGGGGGTTCACTTCACTTCGAGACGGTTAAAGTGGAGGAACTTGTGCCGGTCTATTCATTAAGCAGGTTGCCGGGGTAACTGTTCCACCCGCCATTTCTGTACTGAATCCTGCGAGGTTGGGCCTAATCACCAACTAGCGCTTTTGGTCCGGAAGACTACTGTTTGTGTTTGGTTTGACGCTCTAGATTCTTTAGGCGTGTGCTTCAAATTTGTTTGCTTCTTTAGAAGACTTTAGGTGGTTTGATTTGAAATTTTTACTTTGTTTTCGTGTGTTGTAGTTAAAAATCTTTAATTGTGGCGGAATTACCGAGACAGTCCCGTCGACTTCGGGGCAAGTCTCCTGAGATTGTTACCGGAATAGATTTGTTAAGAAAACTCCGTAAATCGCGGGGTGAATCTCCTGAAGACATTCCGGGTCAGTACGAAGGGTTAAAGGTCCTTGTAACTCCTCCTAGTGACAGTAGAGTAGGTTCACCTGAAGAAGGAGAATCTTCCTTGGTAGTCCATCCAGATTACCAAAGTTTAGAAACAGGTTACAATCCCGAAACTGTTACAGTTTCCGAGCTTGCTGGTAGTTTTTCATCTGCCAGTGAAACAGGCGAAGAACCTGAAATTTCCGAACCTGTTACTCCAACTTCTAGTGTCCCTGATTCACCGAGAATAGAAAGAATTATCACCGAAAATCTACCTTCTGGTTTGATTGCTATAGAAGAACTTGCTCCAGAAGAAGATATAGGTGTCTCTCACCTTGAAGGTCAACTTACTATTGATCTAAGGGAGCGTGAATCCATCTTTTACAGTCCTCCTAGAAGTACTTCTTGGTACCTTGCGTTAACCAATTTTTTTAGACAACTCAGTCGGTTTTTCTACACCTCGTACTCCTTTTCCACCTGGAGGTATTCATACTCCTGTAAATATGTCTGGCCAGTCATCCGTGTTTACACAAAGTCCTGAATCTTTTTTACACGGCGGTCCTTCTGTTCCCACTGGGTATGAGTCACTTTCTGGTACCTTTGCGGGGGCATCTCCTCAACCCGTTGATCATGGGTTATTTGCTGGAAACAGTGGTAATATACCATTGGGTGTAGGAGACATTTACATGATGTCAGGTTCAGTTCCCGTTTCCCAACCTCAAGGTGGCCAATTACCGCCTGGGGGGCAACCGCAGTTAACGCCTGGGGGGCAACCTCAAGGTACACAAATCGTGTCTGGGGGGCAACCTCAAAGTCAGTATGTACCTATGGTGCAATACTTGCCTCAAAGTCAACCTCAGCCTCAATATGTACCCCAAGGTCAACCTCAGTATCAATATCAACCTCAAGGATGGCAACCCCAAGGATGGCAACCTCAAGGGTATCAACCCCAAGGTTATCAACCTCAAGGGTACCAACCTCAAGGTCAAGGTCAACCCCAGTATCAGTATTTACCTCAAGGTTATCAACCTCAAGGTCAATACTCAAGTCAAGGTTATCAACCGCCTCAAGGTCAGTCATATGTTCCAAGTATGGGAACTGCACCTTACAATTATCAATCCTACCCTCAATCTGGTTATGGATCTCAGTATCCTCAACCTGTTACGGGTCAGTACCCTGGAATGTTAGTGTGGGATCCATCACAGGGTCAACAGGTGTTGCAGCCAAGTGTACAGATGGTTCCTCAAGCTGGACAACCCGTAGTTTCTGGTCCAACCCAGCAACCGCAACCTGTCCAGCCAAATGTTCAAACTTTTGTAGCTTCGGTAGTTACTCAGCCGTCAATTGCACCTAGTACTCCATCTCAAATGGCTGCTGCAACTATCGCTACATCTACCATACTTACTTCTGGAGTATCGACGGCTCCAGTTTCTACTGTCCCTGTTACCACACCTCAGACATCTTTACCGTTGTCTGGATCTACGATTCAAACCACGGTCCAGATGCCTGTAGGTCAGCCTGGTATAAGTACGGTTGTCACTACTCAACCTCAATTTGTTCAACCTCCGTACCAGGGACAGTACCAACCTGGGCAAGCTGTCCAACAACCGGTTTACCAGTATCAACCGTATCCTGGGTACACTTATCAACAACCTCAACAACCCCAGTACGGTCCGGTTAATCTTGGTTTTCCAGGAGGATATAATATCCCAAATGCGACTCCTGTTCCTAGTTATCCTGGATATCCTCCTCCTGGGGCTGGTATTGTGACCCAGAGTTTTAGAGATCCTAACCGGCAGTTACCATTTATTGCAACTTTGGATTTACCCGACTTGACGCGCCTAACGAACGATCCAATTCAATATCTTCAGTTCTGGCCGCCAATGCCAAATAAGTTGCCCAACGATATACCCAAGTTCGAAGGTAAGTCTGGAGAGGATCCGTCCAATCATGTGATGACTTACCACCTCTGGTGTGCTTCGAATTCTATCTCAGATGATTCCATCCGCTTACATCTTTTCCAGCGTACACTCATTGGTCTCGCGGCCAAGTGGTACATTGAGTTACCACGGGCCTCTTTTTACAACTTTAGCCAGTTAGCTACCTCGTTCTTAACTCACTTTCAGTTGCCGGTCAGATACGATAACGGCACGGAGTTATTAACTTCACTAAAACAATCGACGTCCACGTATATTTCTGATCACATTCATGAGTGGAGACGTCGAAGGAGATTAGTGAAAGTTTTTATCCCGGACCAAATCTTAGCTGAATGGTTTGTCAAATCATTATTACCGAAGATTACTGAAGATGTCGCTAAGGCCGGAGTAGTTACAGAGGAGCAAGTCATTGCTCAGGCACAATACCTTGACTTAGTTTACACTCAGTCGGGTACGTTACACGAGAAGATTCCGGATCTTCCAAAGTCAAATCAAATCGCTGCTGCTCCTTCGGGATCTCATGCCGCTGATGGTATGATTGGTATCGTGACTACGAAGAGCAAGAAGAAGTCTTCCAAGGCTTCAACTACTCCAATTATCACTTTGCCTGATTCTCCGACAGGAGAGTCTTCTCCTGAACTCACCGCCGACATTCACGCTGTAGAGTCATCTACGGCCAAACCAAAAAACGGTGGAAAGAAGAAAGGAAAGAAGAAGGCTAAAGCAGACAAGGCTCCAAAGGAGAAAACTGAAAAGTCGGAAACCAATGACGAAAAACGCAAACCTCGATATCCTTGTCTTATTTGTGAAGAGGATCATTTTACGAGAGATTGCCCTCATCGGGCCGAGGTTGTAAAAATAGTCAAAGGTTCTCCCACTCCTGCTGTGTTAAAGAATCCATTTCCAGAGCAGGAGAATAAGATGATAGGTTCTTCTTCGAATGCCAGTGAAGAACCCATTTTGATGATGTCTCATGTGAGGATTGCGACTCGATCGCAAGATTATGGTAGTAAGGCTCCTGTTGATGGCAAGGAAGCAGAATCTTCTCACTCTAACCCATCAACCTCAGCTCCTGGTTCCGATCCACTACAGATCGAAAAACCTAACCCAGACTTAGTGATTAAGCCGCCCGCCAAGGGTGTACTTCGAAGGTCTGCTTTCAATCCACATGCGAGAGCAGCCCAGAATTACAACATTGTTGAGGACTTAGCTGTTTCACCTTCAGCAATGTCGGCACTCGAAGTGCTGCAATCATGCCCAGCACAACGGAAATTGCTTTTGTCGGCTATCGGAGCTGTCGATGTTCAGGACCCGAACCTAATGATCTTTGATCTAGAAAATAGTACGCCACGTCTCCCCCATCAAATGGCTTTCCAAATTCCAGTGATAGTCAAAAACAGGCCTATTCATCGGACTGTGATTGATGAGGGAGCTTCTACGTGTATTATGTCGATTCAATGTTGGAGATCGCTTGGTTCTCCTTCGTTGAACCAATCCCCCACCATCCTTAAGGCCTTTGATGGCCGTGGGTTCCGTCCGTTTGGTATTCTACAAGAATTACCTATAGGGGTTGAAGGTAAAACCGTTAGTCTGGATGTGGAAGTGGTTGATGCCCCTCTAGACTACAACCTTCTTTTGGGTCGAAGTTGGTCATATGCTATGACAGCGGTCGTTTCATCGGTCTTCAGAGTAATTAAGTTTCCACATAACGGTAAGATCGTGACTATTGATCAGCTGACATACTTTTCATCCGACCCAGCCTCTTCAGAGAGTATCCAGCATGTTGGTAAGACAACAATCCCTTATAGGGACGTTGGTGTAGGTTTAGTTAAGGATTCCGGTTTACTGGGAACTTTTCCTCTCCCTCCACTCAGCGCAGATCCTTCGTTTGCAACCATTCATATGATTACATCAGAAAACATTATTTATGATGATCCTTGGTTCGTCCCATCTGACTCTGAGATAGACTCACTCGGTAATGCTATGCCTTTGAGTCCATATGAAATTGCTTATGAAGCTCTCATGTCTTTTACTGACTTTCATTCAACCAAAGTCGACCAAATGAATGTGGTCAGTGAAGAGTCACTTTTCACCTCACCCTTAGAACGGATAACGTTTCCCGAAGTCGTGTCATCTGACGAACAACTTCGCGAAATCCTAAGTGTAGATGATCTACCATGGGAGGATCTCCATCACAGATCTTCGTTTTTACCTAAGGATGATGCATTTGAAAATGATTTTTCATCTATCTTTACCGCTGAATATGTCAAAGACGCTCAGGATCCAACGAAACATTCTGATTCAGAGTTGAATTTAGGGAATATTTCTCGTACTATTCCCATTGATATTTCAGTGAAGCCCGGAATCGAGGAAAACATTCATATAGGTGCCGCATGTACTGAAGAAGAAATCCAAACTTACAAGGCCCTATTCCAAGAATTCCGCGACGTGTTTGCCTGGTCTTACGAGGAAATGCCGGGAATTGATCCTGCCATTGTTGTTCATGAAATAAAGACCTACCCGGATGCTAAACCCGTCCGGCAACGGTTGCGTCAAATTCACCCTCGAAAAGCGGCTGCGATTAAAGCAGAAGTCGAAAAGCTGTTGAAAGCAGGTTTCATTTATCCGATCCCGTTAACGGATTGGGTATCGAATATTGTTCCGGTCAATAAGAAACAAGGAACAATAAGAATCTGTATCGACTATAGGGATATAAATCGAGCTTGTCCAAAAGACAACTATCCTACGCCTTATATCGATCAAATTATTGATGATTGTGCCGGAAGTGAAATGTTTTCCTTCATGGATGGTTTCTCGGGCTATAATCAAATCAATATTCTACCTGCCGACCAACCAAAAACGGCATTCATTTGTCCATGGGGGACATTTGCTTATTGCAAGTTACCTTTTGGGCTTAAGAATGCCGGGGCCACTTTTCAACGGGCGATGTCTTATGCATTTCATGACATCAAGCACATTGTGCAACCCTATCTCGATGATTTGCCTGCTCATTCTTTACATCGAGCTGATCACCTTGTCCACCTACGAGCAATCTTTATGAGGTGTAGGCATTATCGAATTCGGTTGAATCCCCACAAGTGTGTTTTCTGTATAGAAACAGGTCGATTGCTGGGATTTGTTGTTTCAAAAGCCGGCATTCGCGTCGATCCCTCGAAAGTCGAGGCTATCATCAAATTGCCTCCTCCTTCGAGTTTGCGCCAACTCCAAAGTTTGCAAGGGAAAGCGAACTTTTTACGCCGATTCATCCCAAACTACGCCGAGGTCACTAAAGGTTTTACACGGTTGTTGAAACAGAATGCACAATTCTTTTGGGACGAGATTGCCCAACAATCTTTTGATGCACTTAAACACGCGTTGACCCATGCACCGTTATTGCATCCTCCCAACTACAACCAAGACTACTTCTTATACCTCGCAGCTTCGCATTCCACCATTGGAATGGTGTTAGTTCAAGAAGATGAATTCGGAGCGGAGCATGTGATATATTATCTTAGTAGGACCTTGAATCCCACTGAGCTAAAATATTCGTATGTGGAGAAATTGGCCCTGGCAGCCGTTCAAGCTGTCCAGCGTTTCCGTCACTACATTCTTCTCCGCAAAACTACAGTTATTTCGGATTGCAACCCTATGATTTATATTTTGACAAAACAACTGCTAGGGGGCAAGTACTCTAAATGGATTGTCATCCTGCAAGAGTTCGACTTGGAGTTCGAGAAGTCCAAGTCTAAGAAATCCTTAGTTTTTGCGGAATTGATGTGTGATTTCCCGAGTGCTGACACAGAGACTGTGGCAGAGGAGTCCATTGCGGACGAATCTTTGTTTCTTATCAGTACTGTAGATCTGTGGTACGGGGATATAATCATTTATCTCCAAACCCAAACCTTTCGGCCTGAAGCTTCCAAAGCGGAACGTCGAAAAATTCGGTTTCAATCCCAGCCATACAAAATTATTGGAGATACACTTTATCGCCGGGGGGCAGACTTAGTTTTTCGACGTTGTTTAACTCACGAAGAGGCTGAGAGAGTTTTGAATGATTGTCACTCTGGAGCATGTGGCGGTCATATGTCTGGGTATGCCACAGCTCAGAAGGTGTTGCGCGCTGGCTATTTCTGGCCGTCTATGTTTAAAGATTGTATCATTGCAGTCAGGAAGTGCCACAACTGTCAAGTGTTTGATCGCAAGATGCGCGCTCCACCTGCTCCTCTCCACCCTATAATTGCCGTTGGTCCATTCGCCAAATGGGGTATCGACTTTATTACTTGTAACCCTCACTCGGCCGGGGGGCATGCGTATATCATCCTTGCGGTTGATTATTTTACTAAGTGGGCTGAGGCGATGCCTACATTCGACGCAAGCGGCAAAACAGCTGCAGTTTTCGTATTCAATCATATCATAACTAGGTTTGGTGTCCCACAATCAATCATTACTGACCATGGGAGCCATTTTCGAAACGTCATGATGACTGAGCTTACAAGCCAGCTTGGTTTGCGCCACGATAGCTCTACTCCTTATTATCCGCAAGCCAACGGTTTGGTTGAGTCTATCAACAAAGTTCTAGTTATCATGATCCGACGAACCATTGGTGTTCATCGATCGAATTGGCACAACATGTTATTTTCAGCGCTATGGGCATACCGAACCTCAGTGAAAAATTCAACAGGGTTCACTCCTTTCCAGCTAGTTTATGGTTTAGAAGCTGTGTTACCCATTGAATGCGAAATCCCATCACTTCAAATGGCTGTCGAATTACTTCCAGCTACTTCCGAAGAGGAGAAACGTTTATTGTACTTGGCTAAATTAGATGAGACTCGACGTGACGCTACATTGGCAGTCGAGACTCACGCGAAACGAATGAAAGCTCAGTATGATAAAAATGTAACCCCTCGAAGTTTTTCGGAAGGAGACCTAGTACTATTATATGATCAAGCTAACGATAAGCTAGGTGCTGGAAAATTCGTTCCCATGTGGCATGGGCCCTACATTGTAAAGCGAAAGCTAGCAAAAGGGGCTTATGAGCTAGTTGACTTTGATGGGGACTCTTTGGGTAAACCCAGAAATGGACTTTACCTAAAGAGGTATTATGCTTAAATGATGGGTATGGAGAAATTTTTAGATAGGTTAGATTTTCTTTCTAGCTAGCAAGTGTGTTAGTTTAGTCAGTGTGCTTAGCTTAGAGAGTGTGGTTTTTCGTCGTTATTCTGGCTTATCTTGGTTTTACTCTTGATATTGCAGATGTCGACGCCACTCCAAACATACATTGGATTTGCTGATGGTGCTTGTCGTAGTACATGGAACATCTCTTCCGCAGCTTGGGTTATCTATTCGCCCTCTGACGAGTTAGTTTCTATGCATGGGGTAAGCCTTGGTCAAACAACGAACAACATTGCAGAATACAGTGCAGTGATTGAATTATTATCCGAATCTATTTCATTTGGAATTTGACGTTTGATAGTGAGGTTAGATTCTGAACTTGTTGTATTACAGCTTAATAGAGTTTATGCCATTAGGAATCCTGTGTTATTAAGGTTGTTTTTGAGAGTGCGTCTCTTGGAACGTGAATTTGATTACATTGAATATCAACATATTCCAAGGTCTTTGAATACATTAGCAGATGCAATTGCTTCTCGAATGTTGGACAGACATTTACGATAATCATGCAAGTAAATTTAAAAAACATTTCATCACATATGTTAAACAAGATAAGCCGGTAATAGTGATATATATAGATAGAAGTGTGTCAAAAAATATATACATCGTCTTCGATCATAGGTTGAAAACACCTTACGATCGGCAAAATGATAGTACAAAAAGTCAAAATGTCACATGTGACTACAAAAGTGACTAGTCAATCACTGGTGGTGCTCTCTGTATGACACCACTGCGCGGGCTACCTTACGCAAAAATCTCCTAAACGGTCCAGGGACCGCGACTACGAAGCGCTGAAGCCGGGTAGGAATGTCATCCATAGTAGTCTCAGGTATATCTGCCGTGAGACGCTCTAGATCATGCTCCAACTCAGCTAGTACTTCTGCAGCCGCGTCCTGTGGGGCCGGTACCGGTGCAGCTGGATGTAGTCTATCAAAAGGCCGGAGGTTGGCTGGACGCTGTGGACCAACATCTGCATTTTGAAAATTTTACTGTTAGTTTTGAGACGATATATATGAAAAATAAAAAAATACATAATTAGAGAACTTGTGAAAATAAAAGTACCTCTGTCATCCCATTGTTCTCCCGGTGGAAGAACCATGTCCGGATCACCTCTAAAATCCACTCCGGCATACGGAAAGTCCTGTATCGAAAAAACCTGGTCCTCTAACCAGTGAAAGTAACTATCTGAGAATCGAACCACTGTCGCACCCTCGTCAGGATGCCGGGCCATCACCGCAACCCATCGTATCAGCTTTGGCTCCCGAGGACCCAAGATATCAACAGTGAGTTGCTGAGGGATCAGCATTGGAACTCTCTCCAAGGCAAAACTCACGACTAGAGGCCCATATCCAAAAGTCTTTAGTCGTCCGTTCTTTGCCTTGTGTTAACACCCAGGTTGTTCCCTATGACTCCCAAGGGAATACGGCCGGGGTAACCACTAACCAATCTTTGGGTTACAGTTCCTAGCCTAACTGCAACCAGAGAGGGCTCTCTCTTTATGATTTGTCTCTGTTATGATGGTGTTTTAGGCTAGCTATTATGCTCAGGTTTTGGTTTATGTTTTGGTTGAAGGATTTCTTTCAGGTCTTATGATGCAGTGTTTAGACAGTATAATACCATTGGGCAATGGAGTCTGAAGTTGTGAAGTGATCTGATACGCTGGTTTGGTGGTGCTCAAACTGCAGGGCCTATTGTGTATTTTAAACAGACAAACTAGATCAAATGGTGATGTATGTCGATCGACAGAAAGCAATTAAGAATTTTCTATTGAGCTGGTGGATGGAGGTGAACTGCACAGGAGAAAAACTTGAATTCCTGTGACAAAGGTCACTGTGATAGATGTATTCTGAAAGTGCAGCATTTAAGAATTACACTTAACTAGATTACAGCTGAAGAAAACATTGATAAACAACGCAGATTGAACTCAGGTTACTCAATGAATAAATCCTGAAAGCTATTCTTTTTCCTTGTTGCTTAGTATTGAAAACAGATAACATATATGGATTTTAACAAAACAACTAATTAACAGAGAGAGATACAGAGACTTATTGTATGATGAAATACACAGGGATCCAGTAGTTATCAACAGACACCAGAACGCATCCAACACCTCAGAAATCCGAGAAATTCCATTGCTTTGCTCTATTAACTTCTGAAAAGGATTACAGCATAAGAACTTCTTCAGGAGAAATCAACAACAACCCTTGCAATCTTATGCGAAGGGGACTTTATAGAAATGCGTATACAAAATATCTCAGGCATTGAGTCATCTGAGAGAGAAAATATCTTCATTATTACGTTCAGAAAGTAGGCAAGGAGTTATTACAATTTTAAATGCAGCGTAAATGCCCTTTATGTCTGTCAGAGGATTGTTTTGACTTTTGAGAGTCACAGAGTCGGTTGCATTACTTTGTTTTAATTCTGGAAATACGCATTTACTTTTGGCTGCGCAGTGCATTCTCGGGTTTGCCAGCTGTGGTTTTCTTTTTCTGCTTTGTTGGCCGCTACATCCGCTGAGTTGGCTCAGCTTTGATTTATGCTGCATGCTGACTTTGCTGAACTGCGCTTTTTATAAAAAATTTGTAATAAAAACAGAAATTTGGTGAATGCCTTAGTGATTACAAAATTCTGTGTATTGCATCTGTCCACCATTCCTGTGTAGGGAGCTGATGCCTGAGGATGGCCTCCATTGTCTCTTCAGCTTCTGTATATTTGAAAAAATTTGGGGCCACATCAAACAAGTGATTAATTTCATTCATTATGAAAAATAGATTTTCTATTTTACTATAGAAAACCTGTCCTGTAATAGGCCCTGTGTCTTCTGAAGTGCTGGCCTTCTCATTGATCTGTGCTGAGGCAAAAACATTTACTCTCTTAGCATACTGTTCATGGGTGAATAATTTCCCTCCGCTGTTCAGTAAGCTAGGGAGTCCTCTACTCTGCAATACCTGAAATTTCTCCATGAACTTATTTGCCTCTGTTTGCATATCCTGGGTTCTTCTGTCCAATGTCTGCACCAGATTTCTAAGAGTAAGAACCCTCTTGATCATTTGAATAGTCTCAGTTCTATTTGTGATTCCAATGGTGGCTAACTGAGAACTTGTTTTGTGGTTAAGCACATTGATCATTCTTGTAGCAACTTCAGGCATATTTCCTAATAAGGCCCTTGATGTTCGGATTTCCTTCTGTGCCTTTGGGATGAGCTCTAGTTGCTCATGGATTGTCTCAATATATGGCCATTGGTTGTTGATGGATTGGCCAATATTGGACCATATCATTCCTCTGATCTCAGATATGATTTTATCTAGCTTGAGCTCATTCTCAAGCTCCTTGATCCTATCTTTAAGAGCTTTGATTTCCCTGGCCTTTTCTCCCACCTCTCTTTTTGTCTTATCATGCCTTTCATTGACCTTGGCCAGCTTATCTCTGGTTTCATGCAGCTCTGTCATCTGAGCTTCCAGGACTTGTATCTCATTCTTTAATTTCTGCATGTCTAGGCTCTGTGCCTGTTCTGTACTTGTAGGTGCTGCTGAAGTGGATGTAGCTGTTTGTTCAGTTTGTTGAAGTGGAGGCACAGTGGAAGGAGCAGCATCCTCAAGATTGATAACTTGAGGAGGAGGCAGAGAAGTCTGACCCTCTTGTCTTTGCTTTAGTGCTGCTTGTAAGGCCGCTTGAGTAGCCTCAGACTCTCCTAATTTCTCTTGTGTCTGCAGGAGTTGTTTATAAATAGAAATTAATAAATCTGTGGTGTCCTTCTCCTGTCTTTGTTTGGCTACCTCATCTGTCTGCGGGTGCATGGTGGCTGGTAGTTTCATTTTCTTCCTCATGGCGGCCAAGTCAGCATCCCTTAACTTCAAAAGTTCTTGTACCCCTGACAGATCTTTTGGATCATGCCCAATTTCAATGATTATGTCTTCCAGGGATCTTATTCTGTTGTCCTTTGCCTGGGATGATGCCTTCTCCAGTTCTAGTTGAGAGGCTATGGCATTGAGACTGCTTTTTAGCTTATAATTTTCCAATGTCTCATCTGCTAATGAGGCATACACCATTTCGCCAGTTTGTTTATGTAGCTCAATTTTATCCATTGGGTGTATGTCTTTGGCCATGACCTCCAGGTTAGTCCTGAGGTAATCCGAGGTAGATTGGGGTTGTAATGCAGTAGGCATGAAATGGCTCATTATCATTTTGCCTTCACTTACATCAAAAGCAGACATAAGTCTCTGCTGATTGGAAGGAGCCATGTTTAGCAGGTGATTGTACAGTTGTACTTTGATAGGATCACTCCTCCTCTTGATGTCTATAAATTGCTGCTTGATGCTTACTTGTCCTTCTTTTTGCTGGCTGGAGGAGCTGACCTCCCCTCCCATGGTCCTGTCCTGTTCCTGCTGGAAGGAACTTGCTGAAGCTTCTCTGCTGGGTGGGCCCATGCCCAATGCCTCTCTTATTGCTATATCCTCCTCTGGAAAATCATTTAGTCTCTGCCTTTTCTCTCCCTGGTTTATAGAAGATGTCAGGGGAGTTTCTCTGTCCCTTTTTCTAAAGACAAATGTATCCTCCTTTTGAGGGGTTTGGAGGACCGAGGCATCAAAGGTAGTGTCTTGTCTTGTAGGCACCATTCTTTCAGTGGTCTGAGGAGTCTCCACTATTTCCTTTTGCTGGGCAGACTGCTTCTGCCTTTGTTCTTCCTGATGTTGTCGCTCTTGCTGTTCTGATTCTTCTTGTTGCCCTTGCTGCAGCCCTTCTGCTTGCTGCTGTAACTCTTGTTTATTTATTGGCTCTGTCTCCATTTCCGTCTCTTTGCCACTGCTGGATATATTCTCCGTTACCTTGGTATTTTGCTGCTTGGCAGTTGAGGAGGATTCAGCCGCTCCCGTTTGTGTACTGGGAAGTGTGAATACCTGTGGACAAAGCTCAAGGTCAGCCAACTTCTTTAGATTCCTTAGTGCCCTCTCATTCAGCTCTTCTTGTGACAAGGGCTCTTCTAAGGTCCCTCTCCTCCATTTATCTTGGTTTGCATATTTTTCAATGTGAGGGATGCTATGGTGATCATAAGTAGACAACTTATATTTGAGCCTCCTTGTAGTTATGAAATGGTTAGGGTCATAAGGTACCCATATAAAACTGGTTTGCAGGCCAAGGGCCTCAAGCATTCGCTCTGCTTCCCTCCATCCTTGTTCTCTCTCATTATAGATAATATGGCCAAGTTGGCTTCTGACCTTCAACTGTGCCTTTTTGCCTTTTCCTGAAAAATGAAGCACATCAACTCTACCAAATTGTCTAAAGTACTCTAGGGCAAATAGCCTCATAGGCACATACTTGGGTAGTTTGAAAGGAGGAAGATCACACCCATATATCCTGATGACAGTGTGGTTTTGGTAGAAGTACCAATCCCCAATGCTATAAGCTTTTGACAGCTGAAGAATCCTTTGCATATCCTCAGTGAGTCTTGGTGGGGGTGAGCTCATCAGCATTGCCATGGCTGGATGGATGAACAGATCCATGAATTCACAGTATGTGTATGGAGACTCGGGTCTGATATGGAAGACAGAGGACCAATAGACTATTGATCTGGGATTGCCTTGGGCATCCATTCTTTTGATTGAAAAGTGAAATTTCTGATGTTGATGATATAAGATCAAATGGTAAATGTAGGAGGTGTATCTGAACACCCTATCTCTCCTTAAATTCATCAATTGCTCATGAATCTTGTCTGATATGTAGGTGGCATAGTCATAGCAGATTGGTGACTTGCCAGGAGCAAACATAAGCATCAATACCAGCACAGTTGTATCAATATGCTCGACTGAACTATACCCCAAGATGGGAGAAATCATATCTGCAAGGTCTCTGCCCAGCTCATTGAGATATACATGAAGAATTGGAGGGGCCATTACAATATTGGTTTTGATGTATAGTTGATTGAATTTAACAATTTGAGCATCTGTGAGTTTATCCCCTTGTTTTATCAGATTTATCAGTGATAAAGGAGCCAATTTCTTCTGAGGGTTGAAGCAGAGCATGTCTCTGATAGCCTGAGGGGTAACATAGAAAAGTACTGCACCAGATGGGTCAAGAATAGCTCGCTGAGAAACATCATATTGTTCAGCACAGAGGTGGATTAGTTCAGGGAACTGGTTGACCTAAGGGAGCTTAAAGATAGGGAGAAAAGAGTCCCATAAGCCCAGTATATCTGTCCCATTTTCATGCTTGGCTTTTAATTCATTTAGCAGACGAAGGTGGAATTTGCTGCTCATAAGCTTCTCTTCCTCAATTTGGTAATCCATATCTGCTAAGGCTTGCCATTTCAAGTCCTTTTGAGGAGCATTCAGAGGTTGAACATTTAGCACTACAGGTGTCTCCATTGCACAGGAGGATTTTGAATCAAGTGTAAAGTGATTTTGTTTTGAGCAGGACAGCACAGGGGAAAGCCTCTGTACCAGGGAGGTTAGATTATCAGGAATAGAGAGGGATTCTAGAAAATAGCAGTTGAAATACTATTTATGGCAACTGGGACCAATGTTTGGCTTTTCCTTTCTCTCTCAATGGCGAAATTTGGTTTAAATGAACCTGCCGCGATTGCGCAGACAGAACTTAGTTTTTCAACAGAGTGTAGGTAAAACAAAGCTCGGCTGGTGTTTTTCGAGGTGGTAGTTGGAAATTGGAAGCTCTGCAGAGGAATCCACTGGTGAATTTATAAGTTTTAACGTCCTTTAAGCTTTCGGAGTGATTTATAGAGAATTGCAGGCGCACGGAGGATAAATGATGAAGAATACCTGGTAAAACAGTGAGCAGAGGTCGTATATGCAGGCTGGACTCATACGATGGAGGCCTCCTGGTCGATTTAGCAGGTTGACAACAAGCTCGGACGTGAACCGCATGCAGTAGAGAGAACGAAAAATGAATGAAAAGAACGTAAAAACGCGATTTTTGGCCATAATATAGACTTTTAGCAATTTGGCGCCTTTTTGCGATGATGTCAGCATGACGTCATTGGTGGGGTCAAGGTCGGATGACGTCATGCTGATGTCATTGGGTGACGTGGCGAGCCCTGACTGGCCCACGGGGATGATGAGGTGGCGGGACAGATCGGCCAACGACTGGAGCGAAAGTTGACGTGGCGGCATAGGTGGAGGTGACGTAAGGCGACGGGGAGCTGACGCGGCGAGGACGTAATGCAAGCGGAATAGGGAAACCGGAAACCGGCAGTGGTTTCGTATCGCACCGCTTACGGTACGGTGGCGGTAAATATCAGTTGTACCTCCGACGCGCTGTGGCGAGGGCGCGTGGCAGCGGAGTGACGTACCCAAAATACGGCCGTCGGAAGGTATCGCCCGGACAGAGGACCTGCTCCGATATGGATGCTGACCGTCGGATCTGGAGGAGCAAGATCCAACGGTTATCGGGAGTTTGACGTGACAGGAGGATAGTACGGTTAATGATCGGGCGTCGGAAGGGGTCCGATGCGATAAGGGCCGTCAGATCTGGAGGGCCTGATCCAACGGCCATCGGGAAGGTGACATGATCAGTGTATACGGCAGCGGGCGAAGGCAAAAATACGTGTTTTGAAAGATTTTTCCAATGTATTTCAAAAATCAAAGTGTATGCGCAAACTTTGGTTAGGGAATAGAAAGTGGGTTTTTTGGGAATTTTGGCAGTTTCAACGGGTTTTCATGGGTAAAAGGGTTTTTATAAGGTTTCTCTTGGCAAATAATGGTTTAGCGAGTGGAATGACTTGAGGAAAGGGAGGGTAGATGAGTTGTAGGTTCATCCAAGTGGCCAGATGCCACTTTGATTCCTGATATAGGACTTATTGGCTATATTGCCAAGGGGATGGGTATTTATATAATGCTTGGGGTTTATACACCATGGTGTTAGTATTAATAGGGGAAAAGGTAATATAGGGGATTTACATAGTAGAATTAGAGTTAGTATGGATGAGGGGGTAAGTGGAGGGGAAACCATTAAGTTTATGTGAAACAAACTTGGTTTTAAGAGTAGATCAAAATGAAAAGATTTTTAGACAAGAAATGTGGCTTCTAAAGATTAAGAACCACCATGAAACCTTAGTCTTTTCCATGAATCTTAGCTGATGGGGGAATGTTAGAAATGAAATTGGAGGGGAATGAGGGAAATTAGTCATGCTTCCTGCTGCAATTCGATGAAGAAGAACACCTTTGTCAATTAATTGACTTTGCTTTGATGCCCATAGTTACCATCTCTGCAATGGTAGGGAAAACCTTTCTGCAACCCCAACTACTTACCCAGCTACTTGCCTAGCATTTTTATTTCTTCTTGGAGGGTGCACTTGGACTTGCAGGCCCTTACTTGCCTTTTCTTTTCTTTGGCTTTTTTCTTTTGCTTTTTCTATCTACTTCTACCCTTATCTCTTCCAAGGTCCCAGATTAAGCTGTTGGGAGCCTTTTCTTCTCTACCTGAACTAGTTGTCTGCCAAGATTAAGCAGTTTGGACAGACTTCTTTCTCTATTCTATAACTGAAAATTGAAAACATGGCATGATCCAGATTAAACTGTTGGATCATCCACCAAAATTGACATAAGGTCATCAACATTGAAACACTTTACACACCTCTTGTTTTCTAGGAAATATGGGATCTTTGTGATATCAAAGCAGAGCATATTTGGACTTTCCCTTGCCAATCATGAAATATGAAACCTATTGGTATAGGTATCCAACACCTTGGTCAGTTGGCTCTTCATATGAGCCGACACAGCTTCACACCAGTTGAAAATGGTGCCTTGGTAACAGTCAATTGCCATCCGCATTTGGGATCCGGAAGCAATGTGTAAAGCGGCCGCGCCGCAAATTCTGGTAACCGTGAACGCTATGACTTTGAGTTCAGGCAGAGTGATGTGTTTTATCTCTATGCCTTTTGAATGGTGAGCCCCAGGTGTGCACCACTCGTCGCGGAGACTATCAAGGGATTGGCCACCCGGCCTAGTCCCCGCAAGACTGAGTTGCTCACCTCTGTTCGGCAAGCCAGTGAGAAAGTATACATCCGAGGGCTCTATCTCGAGCTGGTGCCCTCCTATGTAAAAGCATTGTTCTTGAACGTTCCATCGCTCAACCAGCCATTCCAAGAATCTTACCTGGCTCCTCATGCCCGGTATGGTCCAATATTTGTATAATCCGCATGCTCTTAGGGCATCCAGGGAAGGTTAATGATTTATTGCAGCTTCATCATCCTCTACATGCTCTCTTTCTCTCCAATCTAACATGGTTAATACCCTGCACATCAGAAATAGCAATTAGAAATTGATTTGGGAATTTTTGGTAGTTTTTTGAGGGAGTTGGGGTTTTGAAATGCGCACTTCTCGGAAGACGCACCCCGGCTTTGTAGCACAGAGCGCCCGGACGCGGCTGGCCTGAAGGCGGGCCGCGTCTTCCGACCATTTTCCCGTATGAGAAAAAGTCGGGGGACGCGGGTCACCCGAAGGGCACCCGCGTCCGCCGAGAAGCGCATTCCAAAACCAAAACCCCCCCAAAAAATGAAACTAAAACCTAAAAATTAATTCTAAACGGATAGAAATGCAGAGTAGGATGTGTAAAATACCTGGATAAGACGGCGTTCGATTCCGACGGTCAGATTTTCCGCAGCGACCATGGGAAGTTTCTTGTCAAAAGCTCCTTTTTCAACCTCAACAGTCAAACGGTAAAAATGACATGGTAAAAGATCTTTTTATAGGTTTTTTGGATGAATTAGTTCATTTTTTACCATGAAAAGGTGTTTTTCGATGTATTTTTGCCTATTTTAAACAGGTATGAGTAATGTGTTGCTTTTGTGCAGGACAAAGGGATTTCGAGGGAAATTGTAATTTTTCACAAACAGAAATATCAGAGTCATCTTTTAAGCCCTTTTCTGACTCCTAAAACATGAAAAGATCGCCGAGCGTTTCTTTTACACTCGCTAAAACGGAATTAAAAGACGGTCCCCTTTTAGCTCTTTTCTGACCGCAAAATCAGGAAAAGATTGCCGGGTTTTTGTCGTTTCAAACTCGATAAGGAAATAAAACGACGTGTCCTTGATCGCTTTTTACTTTTCAGGTCAACGACACTATTATGAAAGTACTCCTTGGTCGCAAGATCAAGCGGTTCCCCCAGGTATTATTTTATACTTTTTCGGGCTTGAGGGACACAAACATACGAAAAAGTTCAACGTGGAGTCTCCTTTTGTTTTTTCAGACTCTCTAAAAATGAAAAACGCCGAGTTTCTCCTATACTGGGCTCGTTAAACTTTTACAGTAAAGGACCTATTCAATTACAAACAGGAACGAACCACTCCTTCCTAGGGTTCGAATTTAAACTAGGTTGGACTCGTCCGAAGGATGAGCTTATAATCAAGCATATGTTATCCTCCTCAAGCTTGTTAAAAAATAAAGAGGTACTTGCCAGAAATGGTGGGGGAAAAGAGAGAAGAATGAACCTGTTTGTTACCTTTTGTCCCAAAAGAAACTTTATTACCACTCTTGAACACGACACTTTTCATTCACCTGGGTTGGGAAATCTTTTACCTCATAGTTGACCAAACCACTTTGAAAGTCTTTAACCGGGTTCCGGGGATTAACTTTGAGTTATTCGTCACCAAGCCATCTGTCGTGTCGTTATGTGTTCAAGAGGTCTGCAAGCAAAACTTTCATCTGCAAAATACTTGTCATCCATTTGACCATCCCTGAGTCAGTCTTTACAGCAACATTTCTTCAACTTGAACAATGATTTCGTGTTGCGGGCTTGCCTGCAACGGGTCGCTTTCTATCGACATTGACACATTATCTAGAAAGATGACTTAGGAATCGACAGTACCTTGAAGTCTGCATGCATCAATGGCAGGTTTCTCGCCTTTGACGTCAGTTTACATCATTGACTTTCGATCAAAGGATTCCGTGAAGTGTTCGACATCAAAACATCTATTCACATTTCACGGGTTGTGCTTGGTACTTTGAGAACCATTGACATTACTGGTGGTCTCTCTCACGCTTGTTAACAGTTTACATCATCGACTGGTAATCAAGTGGTTTCTAACATGTTCGACATCAAATCATTTAAATCACATGGCTAGAATCGTACCAATTCGGGAAGTAGAAGTGAAGACCCTGGATCTAGTTTCTACCATCCAGGCTGCGAGGAGTTTTGTATTCATTATCTATGTAGACTAATCATAAACAGATGGCTGCGTCCATACTGTGTCTACAAAAGTCTATAAAAAATGATGTACTGCAAGATCATTCCTGTATCAGAATAGTTAGTCCATTAGTTAAAGTTTTGAATCTGAGTATGGGAATGCCTACCTCAGTGATGATATAATCTTATACATGTATTTTGTGTTGAAAATTGCAGGTTCCAACCAGGTCATCCACAAGACAATCCTTGAAATGATAAAGCGCTTCACCCTTCCTAGAATTACAAAACCCTAATCTATTCCAGGCTTCGCACTTTAGGGGGCAATCTGTTACACTAAAAAATGTCACCATGACTACTTACAGTTAGTATGGCTCAAATCAACAGTCATGCTACCCTCTTAGGCAAGTCTTATGCCTCGCTATCCATCTCAAACTCAAAGAAGAGAGAAAGTCTTGTAAAAAATGTGTTTATCTCTGGGGTCGCAGGTTCTCTCTAGCCTTACCTGCGGGGACGCTCACAATGTTCACAAAAGTTGCGTCCTTGGACGCTCTGTATGTTAAGGGACAGGTGCGTCCTTCTGTAAAAGGCAAAATGCGCGAGTTTCATCTTAAAAAAGTTACTTGTGGTTACTTCTAGAACTTTCTAGAGGTCGGTTTGATGAAATGGATGCGCCTCCAGTTGGTTCATGTATCCCTATTAAGGAGGAACTTATCCCATCAATAAGGGAGCTATCCCACCCAAAGAGGGGGATTATCCCATTGATGGTGGACCTGAATAACCTCTTTACAGCACTATAAATAAAGACATTGAGCCAGAGGGAGGGGAGGTTGGAGCTATACATTTTCTTTGGGTAAATGCTGCAGGAATTAGGACTCCCATTTAGAACCTTGTGAGGAGAGATTGTCTTTGCTTGATTCTACTTGGAAGTGGGTGAGCTTTGTCAAAGTAGAGGAAAACCCTTGATGGACCCTGGGAGGAACTTGCACAACACCAAGGCCAGGTTGTAAGAGTTTCTTTGTTTCGTTATTAATACAAACTGGTTTATTTTTCTCAATAGCTTGTGTTAATGAGTTATTTCATGTGTTCCTTGGTCTGCATGTTGAATATATGTTTTATTATATGAAATGCAAGTGCTTGGTAATTGTTTGATTGTTTGTGGTTGCAGGAATTGACTTGAAGGAGGAGCTCATCCGGATCGGCAAGGACGGACTACAACAACAGCGTTTTGGAATAAGGTAAGCCTAAACACTTGTAGTTTTCATGTTTTAAAAGGTATATTTAGAGAAAGATCACTCCATTTTGTCTTGTTTGTCGCTAGAGAGTTTAGACTCCTAGGGAGGTCAGTTGTGTCCGCACAAACGACTTTTTCCGCCACGACACTCCCAGGCCCCTAATGTTTATGGACATAAAATTCATGGAAGGTCCCTTGTAATGGGCTCGCCCACTCTAAGGACCCGAGAGTCAGTTATATTCTCTCCATAAAAATTCAAACTTAATGGCATCATTTTCTCTTGAAATCCATTCGCAGGTCTCCTACCTAGCTTTATGAAATTACAAATAAAGATCCTCTTAAATTTAGGGGTTTTCTTTTTCTATTTATGGTCGACCTTCTGGGGAAGGGGTTTCTCCTTGGCTCTGGATGGGTGAAAACAATACTAAACAATCTGAAGGGATTCAATATCAGAGGATGCAGATTGAGAATGAGAGATCAGTTCCCGATCTGGGGATAAGTCCAAATAAGCCCAACATTTGCGAGCTACAAGTGATGAGGCCTTTGCCTCTATGTGAAGAATACAAAAGAATCCTCTTTCTTAAAAATAGAATGAGCAGTCAGATTAGGATGGTTCCCAGAAACCCCAGGTAATATACCCTTTGCAGGTGATGCCAAAGGAGGTTTAGATGGGATAAATAGGTCTCGACGGGGATATGATTGAAACTGGGGATTCATGTATACAGGACAGGGAATTTCCCCCTTTTGGCCCATAGCCCACAGAGAAACACATTCATTTTTATCAAGCATAGATGACAATTTTGGAGAATGTGGGTTACTTGGGGAAAGAGGCCAAAATGGGGAAGTTCCACCTGTTGGATCATTGTCCTTATCCTCTGATGAACTCCCATGAACTTCTTATCATCTAGCGCAGCCCCGAAACGAGTGCATCTTCGGGCATGCTAAGATCAGATGTCCTATCTTATGGCATTGTAAGCAGCAAAAAGACACCCCCTAGAAATCCACATTGAGCCTTACTGCAGTTGTACCCCATTGTAATTCCAGTTCCTCTAGCAAGCCTTTGTTGAAATCCACTTCCAACAAAACCCATGCCACTCTTGTCAAGATGACTAAAGCTTCCTTTATCCCAGTAGTAGAAGTGTCCCAAATGATTAGCAATTGCCTTAATCACCATCAAATTCCATAATTCTAACTGCAGTCCAGGTAATTTTTCCCAAATTAAATTTCTCCTGTGCGGTTCTGTGAAGGGGTCAAAGCCCATCTTCCATTTCTGAAGGGTAGAAAAACCTATGCCTTTTACCCATGGAGTGTCCAAAATCTACTAGGTATCCTCATGGTTAAGGAAATGAAAAGGCATCCACCCGTTGAAAAGGACGTTGAACTTTGGGTGGTATTTCAAAAGGGGCAACCATCAACGCTCCATCCATTCTTTAACATGTTCACCATACCTCTGTAGATGGTGCCACCTACCCACAAACACCCTATCTTTGAGCCTTTCAACACCCTCCCAGAAAGACTTGGGTCCTAGAGTTAACGGTTGTTCGTCGGTCATCGCCTTGAGAGGTTTTTTTTTACCCTTATGATTGCCGAGGTGATTCTGTGGGAAATGATGAACATTTCCATCTGTTGAAATCACTTCAACTCTTGCATTAATATTTCTCAAAATAGGAGATGTGGAATGTGAAAAACCCTTGTGAGTTTTTGCCTCTCGTTCAACCTGTACCATGACATCAATCAGTGTCTCAGGGGAGAGTGATTACAACTCTTGCATGTTGTACAAATGCCCCATCCTAGAGTCCAACAGATGGAAATGACAAGCCTCCACGACCCCCCTCTGATAGTGCAATCCGACTAGACAAGAGAGACCAGGATTAATTCCACCTCAGCCCCTTCTGAAACTAGCAGGGCAATGTCACCAAATGTGGTCCCTCAGAAAAACCCCATAATAACTAGTGCACTAGAGAAAGGAAATTCTAATAGGAGTATGGCTCGAGCCTCCCACCTAGTAAATTTGGTGCCCTAAAGAGGTTTTGAGATCCAATCCAATATCCTACCTACCTACTAGTGGATTAAAGTCCAATTCTCAATGGCTATGATGACTGGGATCCATGAAATTCGAAATTAATCGTCAAAAGTCCCTCCTAGTCTTGTCTCCTTTGGTTCTGTCTGATACTAGAGAATTGATTGAAAATCTCTGGGAATTATCCCTTCTATCACTTGAAAATGAAGATTGAAAACCTGAAACTCATACCTACGGAAAACGTATTCTTCAAACGTGAATTTTCTTCATGCATGTGTTGTTAAGCATCTTTGTTTTGTCTCCCCTTGCTCTAGAAACAAATTGAAGAGTTGTGATATCTGTCTGTATTGTAAATGTTGTTATTCTTCCCAAATAGCTTCGACCTCTAGCTACTATGACCTCTTTAGAAAAATGATTAGTAAACCCTTTGAATTTTAATCATCTCCCGGAGTAATGGTTTCTTACCCTTCTGGCTCCACTCTTCTTCTTTCCACTTTCATTCCCAGGAATCTACATGTGACAGTCAAATGTGAAAAAAATATCATCTGTAGTGGTGTGTGGCACCTATGGACCCAACATCTCTTAGAAACATATAACTACGTGATTCACTAAAGGTTGTATCCCCTCTCTTACTGATGTAAAGTTGTAGTCTGTGTGTTAATCACTGTAACAACAAAAAAAACGTTGTAAACATTATACATTGACTCCCATCCTCGAAACAGTGGGAAATTTTAGCTTTATAATGATTTGTTTCGTCAGAAAACTGGGGTCGATTCTTCCTATTTCCTCGTTCCATCCTGGCTCCTCGCTCCTCCACCTTTAACTTGCATATTTATTTATATTATTGTGTCGAGAGTATAAAGTAGATGTGTAGATGTAATGTAAGAAAGATTGTCAAAAAAATTTAAATGTCTGTATATATATATATATATATATATATATATAGAGAGAGAGAGAGAGAGAGAGAGAGAGAGAGAGAGAATATGTTGGCTTTATATGTTTTAATTGTGCCAAGAGTGTAAACAAAACAATATTCCATGTTCTTTTTAGTTATTCTTAGTGAAATAAATAGGTTTGAGCCAAGTAATAAAAATAATAAAATTTAATTTTTTATGTTTTTATTTTGTTTTTATTAATAAAACTACAAACAAATTTTTAGATAAAGAAAATCATAATACCATGGCCAATACCATGCTTTATCGATACCATGGGTCATCTAGGCTTTTGATAATATGTTATGGATCTAAGGTTTTAATTATTGAATTACAATACCATGGGCCAATACCATGGCTTATCAATACCACATGCCAATAAACCATAACTTAATTCACAATCAGAATATTTTATTTTAATTTTATTTTATGACATTTTTAATTAAATCTAAAAGGGAAAAGGTTGTAATTACTTTTGAGTATATCTAGACCCTGGATCCCTCCATCCTCATGGCTACTAAAAATATTCCCATAGAGATTAAATCGAGGGTTCAATAAAATTAATAATAGAATACTTTTATCTATACATATGTGAAATTTATATAATATAAGTAATATTATAAAGAGCTGGGATAGATGCATCTTAACCAAGGATCCAAGAAAAGAGAGAAAGAAAAGTGACTAACAATGATAGAGAAAAGATAGTGCTTCATTCTTTTAATTTTTTTATTATTGTATTTTCTTTGACATGATTGATCCAAAATATAGGTTTAATATTTACAACCAAATATGTTTTTTTAATTTAGATACCTTCTTAAATACAATACAATGGGATTGTATTTAGAGAGAGAGAGAGAGAGATGGAGGGAAAATAGACTGGGGGAGAGAGAGATAGAGGTGGGAGAGAGAGGAAGGAAGAGAGAGAGGAGGGTGGAGAGATAAGGAGAGAGTGATCGATTTGGAGGGGGAAAGAGAGGGAGGTAAGAATAAATACATTCAAAGATAGAGGTGAAGGGAGACGGAGTGATAAGGAAGAGATGAAGATAGAATGAGGGAGAGAGGAGATGAGGGAAGAGAGAGAAAAGGAGAGGATAAATATAGGGAAAGAAGAGGCAGAGAGAGAGAGGGAGGCATAGATATGGAGGGGGGAGAGGGGGCGAGAGAGAAGGAGAGAGGGAGGGAGATAGAAATACAATTGGATAGTGGAGAGAGAGAGTGTGATGGGGGGAGATACAAAGGGAGGTGGGAGACAAAGGGACAAAGATGAAGGAAGAGAGAGGACTTAAGAAAGAAGGAGAGAGAGGGGGGCAAGATATGGAGTTTGAGGGGGTGAGAGAGTGAGGGAAGAAGAAAGACATAGAGAGAGAAAGATAGAGAGTGAGAGGGAGTGACAAGGGAGAGATGGAGATATAATGTGTGTGTGTGTGTGTGTGAGAGAGAGAGAGAGAGAGAGAGAGAGAGAGAGAGAGAGAGAGAGAGAGAAGTGGAAGAGAGAGGGAGATGAAGAGGGATGGAGGTTGAGGTAGATAGATATGTAGAGAGAGTGTGTATGTTTTGGGGGTGAGAAGGAGAGACAAAGGAGGAGAGATAGGGGGAGATATATATATATATGGAGGTGCGAGAGAGGGAAGAAGAGAGAGGCAAAGAGAGGGAGGGAGGAAGAGAGATAGATATGGAGAGAGAAGTGGAAGAGAGAGAGAGAGAGAGAGAGAGAGAGAGAGAGAGAGAGAGAGAGTATGTTTGGGGGGAAAGATAGAGAGAAAAATGAGAGATAATGGAAGATAGAGATATAGATGGAGGGGGCAAAGAGGGAAGAAGAGATAGACAAAGAGAGGGAGGGAGTAAGAGAGGTAGATATGGGGGGAGAGAGAGAGAGAGAGAGAGAGAGAGAGAGAGAGAAGGGTTCTAAAAAATGTAACTAGGTTCATACTTCATAAATGTATTTATCAAAATAATTTTTATTATTGTTACAATGACTTATTAAAGCATGGTTTTCATGCTTGGATAATCATTTTATTAGTCAAAGTCCCCATTGTGGACTCCTAGGATTAATATTGAGTCATTAGAGTCATTGCATTTTTTATGAGACCCTTCTTGGGCTTTTGAATGATGTAAAAAGAAGTATTTTTTAGTCAAAGATGAATTATGTAACCTCCACACCAAGTCAGCCTCAACTAGGCAATTCGACCTCACCAAAAGCCTATTTATTGGAAAAGATCAAATTTATTTGGACACACCCTCTATCACAAGTTCGATATCCATGAAAGAGTTGGGAAAAGTGTGAAGTTGTAGAAGGAGGCTAAAAAGAGTGTGAAATTGGTCAAGAAGGAAGGGAAGGACAAAATTGAAGTTTTGGGATCTCTCTCTCTCTCTCTCTCTCTCTCTCTCTCTCTCTCTCTCTCTCGTGTTGGCTACTTTAGGAGATCTCTTTGTCAAATTCAAAGTTGTTGTTGCAGCCAGTTACTTCCTATTGCTGCTAGGTCGAAGTTTGGATCGAAGAAGGAAAGGATGACTTGGTGTGGAGGAGGTATGTGTCTAGGTTGAAGAGTCTCAGGAAAAAATATTGAAGGAAGAGAATTTTGACTGGGTTTTCCCCTAGATAGGGGTTTTTCCCTGATAGAGTGCCTACATATTTTTTCTTGTGTTTTTGTGATCTTTGTTGATTCAAATTATAGACTTATAATTTGATTAACATAAATCATCAATCTAGGGCAGGTAAGCTTATGAGATGTTGTGCAAAATATATGCAGTCTTAATATTATGAGAGCTTATTAATCTAACTAGTCAGCGATACAAAACCAATGCCTCTTTTCTGCATCAACATTTAGCAACAAAGGTTATGGGGTGGATTGAAACATCCCTCTATATTTATTAGTAGTGTTGATGTTGATTAGAAAAGATTAAAAAATCAAACGTACAACAATTTAAGAAATTCACTCAACAATGTAAACCAAATCTTGATTAAATGAAATCCAAAAATTAACATGAAATTTATTCATTCAATCATTTGATGTTGATATATCAGAAAGAGTACATTAGTTGTAGGAAAAAATTACTACTGCATAACAGAAATAAAATACACACACACCAAACTAAGGGAGTTGTGAGCAAAGGGGGGCCCTCCCTCACTCACAACCCCTTCAAAATTAGAAGAGATTTCTTAGTGAAATAGACAGAACATATAATATTGTATTAATCTAAAATTGTCACAGTTGAGTACAATCTGATATGCAGTATCAGTTGAAGCCAAACCAACAACCCCCTACAATATAAACTAGAGCCAAATTTATACAAATACAAAAGCCCATATGTAGCTCGAAGTAAGGAAAACTACTAATCTAAGCCATTGGCTAACAGTCTTGTTACAAAGTATCAAATTTAGCTATAATGAGTCTAATCCTTGAATGAAATCATGGATTAGATGAAATTAGTTACACAGTTGTAGCTTTCTTTCATACGGCCAACGAGAGGAGGTCTGCAAATCTGGGTAGTTTCGTTGGCAGATCTAAAACGACCAATAGGACAACATCCATATATGATAGATTCTCCACAAAACCCATGTTCTCATTTGATTTAGAAACTAGTGGAACATAGCTAACTACTGATTTTTCTGCAGGAAATCTCTACGGTTGCAGGAAATCCGCATCTGCAGGAATTCTGGAGCGTCTGCAGGAAATAGGATCTCACAAGCTGTCTATAGTAAATGCGGGCTGGTTTCGAATCAAAACAAATCTGCACAAGAACTCTAGATTAGTTAGCATGATAATTCAATAAAGAACATCTACTCTAAGGAATGCTTAAGATTAAGGTAAAAGACGCTTTTTCATGTTAATTTTCATACCTTCAGCATATGGCACCCTTTTGGCCAAAACCTAGATATTATAACCGAAATAGGCATAATAGGGGTCAAGGATAGTTCAAAATGGGAGAGGTAAAGTCTAGAAAGGGTGTCAAAATTGGGCAAAACCAAGCCCCAACATCTCCCCCACACCTAGCTTCTTGCATGCCCCTTATGCAAGCAAAAATGTTGCACCTTCCACAAAAAGAAAAAGAAAAAGGAAATCATTCCTTGTCCTGAGCTGCAACTACTGCAACCAACTGATCTGCTACCTCTGCCAACTAGTCCAACTAGTTACCACTGGATTCTGCAGGAATTTGACCCTTGTATAATTCATTCTTCTTTTTCAGATGATTAATCTGAGCCTGCTTCTTCTTCATGATTCAGTCCACTTTCTAAACCCACTACTCATTTTCTTTCTGTATATGCAAACTATTCTCTTTCAGGGTCTTATTTTCCTTTCTCAAAGCTCATTTTGAAATAATGAGCTCAGTGTTGATTTCCTATAATTCCTATAGATACTACTTTTTCTAGGGAGTTACTTCCCCTTCATGATGTCCTTGGAGGGATTGAGGCAAACCAAGGTCCTTCTTTTCTTGCTCTTCTCTGACTATGTAATTCTCGCTTCCATGCAACGGGGAATCCTCGAAGGACATTGCTTCTTCACGAATGAATTCAGTAGACTCTATCTTCTCCTTTCCTTTGGGTGGGCTGCGATGTTTCTCCTTATTTGTGTCAGGTGTGTCAAGCAACACCTCTGCTTTCGTAGTATCCTTTATAGCTAGCTGAACAACCCAGCTCCTGCTAAATCTCTTAGCAGAGGTGTAAGTGCCATTCTTTGAGTTAGGCTTTCCGCCCATAGTCTCCCCAGACGCCACCACTTCTTCGTCCTTTTCTTATTCTTTCGTTTGTAGCCCAAGGTTCTGAGGCTTCTTCTTCTTTGGTTTTTCTATAGGCTTCTTCTCAGTGGGCTCCAGAGAGTCAAGGTCATCTTTTCCTTCCTTCTTTACCAGTGGCCCATGAGTCCATGGCTTCTTCTTCGAGTTTTTTGTTGGTTTTTACTTTGTAGACTCTGAAGGGTTAGAGTCTTTATCTTCCTCTTTTTCCTTTATCTGTAGCCCACAGGTCCGTGGGTTTTTCGTGGGTTTTTTGTTAGCGTTTCCTCCGTGGCCTTTGAAGAATCAGAGTCTTCATTCTCTGAAAAGTAATTTGCAACCAGAAACTCCTCCCATGTCCGCTTTTTGTCCTTCAAAACCTCTACCAGGATGATTTTCACCAACCCATGGTGATAGAGGTTTTCCTCTAAATTGGTCCCCCTCTCCTTGCCGACTGTTGACATCTTCATCAGAGACATTCTTAAATAATACGACACCTTTAATGTCTTGTCATGAAAATGGGTGAGGAGCCGAATGTGAAACAATAATGCGAGCCCAAAATGACCTTCACACGTTATATATTTCTGCAGGAAAAATAATAGGTGTCGGTACTTACTTTTTAAGAAGTCTTATGAAATCCCTTTGCTCCAGTTAGGGTCCGAATTCTCTTTCCAGAGAAAGAATGTGCAAAAACCCTTGTTCAGATGCTGAATTTTAAACTAGCTCTCTCCCTGCTGTGGAATTCCACATGCCTGCACCACCAAACCCTTGGTTAAGCTGAACTAGACATCCCAAACTTGAGCTTTGTCGCCATTCAGATTCAGGGCTAAATACTTTGTTACCTCCGAATTGTGGCCACTAATTTTTTGGAAAAATGGCAGCCACCCCACTTTTTCTAGCCTCGCCTTACTGTAAGGGTCAACTTCCCGCAGTTCAGGGCCTTGTGGCTCGAAGTAGAAGGGGCACGCAGCTTTGACATGGTGAAAAATGTAAAGACAAGACGTATGCACTCTTCAAAAATAGCATGCTAAGATTTTGCAAAGGATCGCGCAACAAGGGATGGCTTAATATGGAAAATATAAAAAAGAACGGAGATTTCGAGAGACAGGTTGTGATCATGATTATCATTATGATTTGACCTGCAGAAAGATATGGAGAGTATGTCCACTGGTCATGTCAGAATCATGGCAATCATGCGTGGACCTATAGTTATGATGCAATGGTTTACGACTACATTTTTCCGCAAGGGTAACCATAGGTAGAAATCATACAAATGTTTAAAAATTAAAGTGTCAATTACCACTTACCTCAAGTGTCATGTTTTCGGTTGTACCTTACCGAGCTTACCTTCCAACAGTCTAGTCCTTGGATGATGTGTGCTTTTCCTTGAAATGATAACCCACTTAATAGTTAAATCAGATGTATGACCTCATAATTAATAACCTCCACCAGTAATTAAAATTTGTCAGTACTTTAAATAATTTAAACTAATATTTTGTCTATGGCTTTTATTTTTAGAAAACCTGGGTGTCCCTGTAGGAAATGGAACCGTGACTTGCGAGCCTTCTACAGGAAATGGAACCATGACTGGTGAGCCTCTGTAGGAAATGGAATCATGAATGTTGAACATTCTACATGAAATTGGACCATGACTTGCGGAGCTTCTCCAGGAAATCGAACCACCAGACAACGCTTCTCCCTCGTTTGTGTACAGTTCATTGCACATGAATAAAGGTGTTGATGTTGAATGTGAAATGACCTCATTGGATTACCAGCCATTGAGGTCAAATCTTAACCAATGTGAGGCCCATCACCTTTAATGAGAGTGAGGACCAAGGTACCCTGATGCATCCTATTGGGTGTGAATTAATGAGTTGTTGTTGAACCCCCCTGTAGGATCCAACAGTCAAGAAGCCATAGTGATTCCCCATTGCTGCTGGTGAGATAGACTATCATTAGGGCATACAAGCTTCAAGGCATCATAAGACTCTAATCTTGCACCAGATAACTTGCTGATGTCGATGGGCCAAGATTGTTGGAAGGAGGGCCTTAAGAAATCCCACATCAGTCCAACACGAGAAATTAAAGATTAATTGAAAAAAAGACTTATTGAGAGGATCCCAGAGGACCAAATGACTTGTAATTTTAACGAGCCCAGGGCAGTCCATGCTTGTTAGATTTCAATTTTAGAGATTCTGAAATACTTGTAAAAGAAGACTCCAAGGGGCTCCTTTTCCATAACTAGTCCATTGGGCCTGGAAAAAGGAATAAACCTATACCCAATAGACATTCCTCTCATGGCTTACCAAGCACGAGGAGAAATAGAGTGAGCTCATTGTGTCAGCAGGAAATCAGGAAGAGATAGTGGAAGGAATGACTCCTTCTCTCACCATATCTAGCTCTCTTTTATTCACAATTCATTCCACAAATTCCTCCTTGGATTGAGATTTTTGATATAACTTGAGTTTGTGCCCATTCACCAAGAAGGTAACATTCCCATCATAAATTCTTTTAACCTGAACAGATCCATTATAAAAAAACTTTCTTAATTTCATGGGGGCCTAGCCAATGTGTGTTAAATTTCCGTTTAAAGCTCTTAAATTTTGAATCATACAACAATGCCTAGTCTCCCTCTTTGAACTGCTTCTTTTTAATGTATATGTCGTGCCATTTAGTCCGTTGTTGTTGAATCAAATCAATATGCTAAAAAGCATATTGCCTAATCTCATCCAACTCATTGAGATGCAAGATTCTCTGTTGTTGAGCTTCATCACGGTCTATACCCAAATATGTTGCCATCTTGAAAGTCCTGATCTAAAATTCAATGGGTAATAAAACTTTCTTTCCATACACCAATTCATATGGAGAAAAGCTAGTGGTATTCCTCCATGTGATCCTGTAAGCCCACAGTGCTTCAGGAAGTCAGTCAGCCCAATCCTTCTTATGTAATTGCATTCTCTTGGTAAGGATTGTCTCCAAAACCTTATTTGTTGATTCCACTTGCCCATTGGCCTGTAGATGATAAGGGGTTGATTTCCGATGAGTAATCTGATATTTCTACACAATTCCCTGCATAATATTTGACACAAATTGAGTACATTGATCAGTGACTATCTCCCTAGGTACCCCAAATTTTATAAAAATATCAAAGAAAATAAAATCTACCACTGCTTTCTCTGTTGCTCTAAGTAGTGCTCTTTCCTCCACCCACTTCGTAACATAATCAGTACAAACTAAAATAAACTTCTTACATTTGGACATAGGGTTGATGGGACCTACAACATCAAGAGCCCCCTCTCAAAAGGTTCTATGAGAACCCGTGGTTGCAAAGACATCTCATCTGATTGTACAGGCCACCCCATTCTCTGGAAGTTGTCACACTTTTGGACATACTCTCTTGCATCTTTAAAAGACTTAGCCAATAGTAACCTGAGTAAAGGATATTACAAGTTGTCATATTGTCTACAAAGTGTCCTCCACATGCTTCATCATGACAAACTCTCAAAATTTCATAGGTCTCATCTTCCCTGACACACCTACGGATAATCAAATATGGTCCAGTGAAAAAAATATCTCCCCTAATCCAAGAGTAATCAACACCTTTTCCTAATAATTCTCGTTTTCTGATTAGATGAAAAGTAAGGGGGAAACTTTCTTGTAGCAAGGTAATTGGCCATGTCTGAAAACCAAGGTGTTTTAACAGAAATAGTAAACAAATTTTCATCAGGAAACCTATCATTAACAGGAACATCCTCACCTGTATGGTTGGTTCTAGATAAGAAATCAGCTACCTGATTTTCCTTTCCTGGCCTATCCAATACTGTGATGTCAAATTCCCGCAACAAAAAAATCCACCTAGTAATCCTACCATTAGTAATTGGTTTGTTCATGAGATATCGAATGGTAGAGTGATCGATGTGTACAAAAACTTCAGAGCCTATGATGTAATGTCTAAACTTATTAATAGCTTAAATTACAACAAGGAATTTTTTTTAGTTACCGTGTAATTCAGTTCTACAGGAGTTAAATTTTTACTAACATAATAAATAGTATGGGTTACAAGATCCTCCTTTTGACCCAGTACTACTCCTATGGCTGAATTAGAGGCCTCAGTGGAAATATGAAAGGGAAATTTCCAATCTGGGCCTCTCAAGACTAGTGCTGAAGAAAGTTTTTCCTTGAGTGTATCAAATGCAGCTTGACATTCATCATTCCAATGAAATTTAGATTCTTTAGTTAATAATTTAAATAATGGAGAGGCTACTTTTGTAAAATTTTCAACAAACCTTCTGTACTAGCCTGCATGTCAAAGGAAAATTCAGACTCCCTTTTGATTGGTTGGTGGGGGTAGCTTTATAATAACTTCAATCTTTTTCAGATCAACTTTAATTCCTACAGCATAAACATGATGACCCAAAACAATACCTTCATTCATAATCTAATGAAAGATTAGTTTCTCTACATCTCTACAAAACTTTCTCAATATTATGTAAAGCCTCTTCAAAAGTATCACCCATAACTGTAAAGTCATCCATATAAACCTCTACAGAATCATGCAAAAGATTTGAGAAAATACCAAGGACCACCCATTGAAATGTGGTTGGTGCATTGCATAGACCAAATGGTAATACCCTATATGCATAGGTACCCTAGGTACATGTGCATGTAGACTTCCCCTGTTCTTCTGGAGCTATCATAACTTGATTGTACCCGCTGAACCCATATAGGAAGGGAAATTATTTTTTCCTGTTAAAGTGTCCAGCACTTGGTCTATAAAAGGAAAGAAGTGATCTTTCAGAGTAGCCTTATTTAGTTCCCTATAATCTACACACACTATCCATTTACCATTCTTTTTGGGGACAATAACCAATGGATATATCCACTAGTTGTCAGAGATAGGATAGATGAACCCTACATTTAACAATTTTTGTAATTCATCTTTCACAATTTCCCTTAAAGCGGGGTTCATCCTCCTTTGTGACTGTCTCACAAGAATAGCTTTCTCTTCTATATAAATATGATGAATGCATGTGTTTGGGTGAATGCCTCTCATATCTGTGTATTCCCAAGTGTTGTAGTGGCTACAACCGCCCATTAGGATTCCAAGAAACTATCCTAGGTTGTAGCTCGGAGATGCCTGGTAACATATAAATTCAACTTATTGTTGCGAATGGATGAATGGAAGGGATGATGCTTGCCCAAGCCAGATAACCACTTCTATTTTGTTTCGCTCCAAACATGCGTGAACACCCCCAAACTACAAGGCTTTAGACCACCAACTACTCAGATTTTACGGATTGGGTGAATATGGAGAATACTGACCACACCAGTGGATGCACAAGACCATGTGATGGCCAGCTGCAACCAGTAAAGAAGCCTGCAAATCTAATCTACTAATGCACAAACAGGATGACAGCTCCCTGACACTAGATGAAGAGAAAACTGAATAACTTATTCAATGACACATACAAGAATTTAACACAGAGATAGGATGACAGCTACTCTAATGCTAAACATCAAGAGCTCAAGAATACAACACATCAGGCATAGCTTAGAGCAGAAGAGAAATGGAAGGTGAGTAATTAACAACAAAAGAAGCTTGTATTAGCTGAAAATGAAGATGAGACGCTGCAAGTGTCAAAATAGTTACAGTCTCCGGAAGTTGAACCTTACATCAAAGCATCAACCATCAACCTTGATTACATCTTTTTTTTGGGTATATATAGAGTTTCATTACAAAGGCACTTGGCCAATTTAGATATGGAGGGGTCTTAATTGACCACCAACTACATTTAACTACCTAATGGAGTCTCTGAGTGCGTTTGCTTGCTTCAGTAGATGAATCTAATCTTTTTAGGTGCTCTGCTGTCCTCTAAGGTAGCTGGAGTGTTCGTATCAATGAAGTTCCATAACTGCTAAATGCAGTTACATGCTCATGCTCTGTCCTTTTTCTCTTCAGCCATACTGTCTGTTAAATGTGGTTGTTGAGGAGCAATAGCAAATGGTACTAGAAGGCCGGCCACCTTCGTCCTGCGGGCATGCGCAATGGTTAAGGGATGTGGACCTCATAGCGAGAGGATGAGTCAAATAATGGAGAAATATTGACCATTAGATTGGGAGAATAGATGGTGGAGATGGCTTGGCAGAGGATATCGGAAGAAACGGGAGTGGGATGAACATGAGCCATTGGATCTCAAGCGGACAAATCCAACGGTGATCGAGTGGTGAAGGCGCGCGATAGTTATCGGGTGGGGACGGAGGATTAAGCGTTAAGCGGTATCTATCGCACCACCTTTGGGCGTTAGGTGGTAAAAGGGTGAGGGCGTGCGATTCCATTCAGCCCGTGACACATAGAGGCAGAGGAGAGAGAAAACCACTCTCCATTGTGTGCTAATGTCCCATCGCTTTGTGAGCGTGAAATGTGCGAACGCCGTCCCATCTTGGCGGAGCTACTTGGATGGTGGAGAAGTGATCCGACAAGTCGCTTTATCAGGTGCGACAGGAGTCATCGGATCAGGTTTTTGGGTAATTTTGGGCCTTTACGGATGGCGATGCGTGATTGTGATCAGATCACATCGCAATATCACATTGGCGGAAGCCGAGGGGTGCAGCCTTTACACACACAAGGATGCGACTTGCGAGCGATTAAACCCGGACTCGATAAAGGAATTAATTGTTTTTAGGACTAATGAAGGGAGAATGAGTGAGGCAAAGGAAAAAGGAGAAAGTGACCGTTATGGGCTTCTTTTGAGCATGACCAAGGACTAAGCTCACTTCCGACCTTTAGAAATAAAATAAATGTAGCAGAGCTAACACTAGCTCCTTTTGGGGATGAGATCCTCCCTGTGAGGTCTCAAGAACTGTAGACCATTGCCTTTCCTTCAAAAACCAGATCAGTAAAAATTTCCTAGTGTTCCATTGGGCATGGAGTCTAATTTGGCCTACACTAAAACTGATAAAACAACATATTTACAACTTTAAGGCCTAAAGAGCTTAAACAACATAACTTTTCAAAAATCGCCCATTAACTGGGCCATCAAAGATTGTCTCTCCTTCCATACTTTGCAACATGAAAGTATTGTTCCCTTGGATCTGAGTGATGAAAAACGGTCCAATCTACAGAGCATCAATATTCCCATGGTTGCCTTTCTTCTCTTTCAGTGCATCCCACTTAAGAACCAAGTCTCCAACCTGAAAACTGTCTGTCTTTGCCTTACTATCGAAGGCTTCCTTGATTCTTCCCTGATGTTTTGTAGACTTCTCAACCAGTTGTTCTCTGATTTGATGTACTTCTGCTAAATCAGTGATCCTTTTTACATAATCATCTTCCTCAGTCTTCTCTTCTTGCAAGAACTTTGCCACAGGGAGGGTTAACTGAATGGGGAATATGACCTTAGTGCCATAAACCAACTTGAATGGGGAATTCCCTGTGGATTTCTTGGTAGCGACCCTGTTAGCCCACAGTGCATACTTGAGCTTGGAATCCCAATTCTTTTTGTTGTCTTCCAACAACTTTTTAATTATCCTTATCAGGCTTTTGTTGGAAGATTCTGCTAGACTGTTGCCTTGAGGGTAGTATGAGGTGGAATGAACCAACTTAATGCCCATTGAGTTACACATGTCCACTAACTCTTTTGCCCTGAAAGCTGCTGCATTGTTTGTAACTAATTTATGTCGAAAGCAAAACCTGGTGAAGATATTCTCTATCAAGAACTTCATGACCACATGATGGTCAACCTTTCTGGTAGGGATGGCCTCAATCCATTTAGTGAAGTAATCAGTGGCTACTAAGATCCATCTGTGCTGGCCACTGGAATGTGGATTGGTTTCTCCAATGAAATCCAAACCCCACTGCTGAAAAGGACCACTGGCATGAATAGGCTTCAAACACAAGGACTTCAACTGATGTTTTCCCTCAAACCTCTGGCACCTGTCATAGGATTTAACAAATGAAAAGACATAAAAAAAAACGAGTGGGCCAGTAATACCCAGCCCTGAGGATTTTGTGGGCCGTGGTCTTCCAATAGTGATGTCCTCCACAAATGCTAGAATGAAACTGATGCATGACCTCTATGGATTGTTCTTTGTCCAGACACCTTAGAAGGATTCCAGATGGGTCCCTCCAATAAAGCAGGTCCTCATGAATGCAATACTTGGCTGCTTTGAGCTTAATGGTTCTGACTTGACTTGAACTTAGGCCTGAAGGGAGTTCTAGCTTCAGTAAAAATTGAGCTATTGTAGAATACCATTCACAAGAAGCTAGATTTTTTGCCACTGATTGGCTCTGTCCTGATTCAGCTGTCTCTTCTGTCTATTAATATTCTGAAACTGTGATTACGAGATTTATGTCCAGCATCCTGCAGTTTTCTTCAGCCATTAATTTGGTTAGGCCCTTACCTTTGACCAGCTTGGTGGGCTTCAGCTCAATGTTGAATTCAATCAGATTTGCTATCCATTTAGCCCTTCTTCCATCAACGTCTAGCTGTGTTAGGACATCTTTAACTGAAGCAGAGGGCACATATGCAATTACCTTGGAGTGCAGAATGTATATCCTAAAAGCTTTCAAGGATTTGATAAGAGCATAGGCCTGGTTTTCTATAATATCGTAGCTTAGTTCGGCATCCCTTAAGGTTTTGCTGAAGAATGCCATAGGATGTTCTGAACCTTCATCATCTTTCTGCAATAGAACTGCTACAAGGGTGTCATTTGAGGAAAATGAGAATATATGGAACTCCTTGCTATAGTTTGGGCTGATCAAAGTAGGAGCTTCCATAATAGCTCTCTTGATGGACTCAAATGATCTTCTTGCTGCATCAGTCCATAATATTTCCGATCCCTTCTTCAACATGGAGGTGATGTGTTTGACAAGTTCTGCAAAATTTGGAATAAACCTTCTTATAAAATTTATCTTGCCCAGAAAGGACTAAATATCTTTCTTTGATCTCGGGACAGACAAGGTCTGTATTGCTTTCACTCTTTTTGGGTCGATTTTGACACCTGCAGCAGAGACAATGTGTCCTAACAGCTTGCCCTCTTCCAAAGAAAACTGTGAATTTTTAGGATTGACTGATATCCCAAACCTTCTACATTTCAAAAATACTTTATTGAGGTGCTGCAAATGATCTTGATGGCTGGTGGAGTATACGATTATATCATCAAGGTAGATAAGGACAAACTTGTTCTTCTCTCTCACGAATGCTATATCCATAGTTCTCTAAAAGGTTTCTCCAGCATTCATCAACCCAAAATGCATCTTGGAATACATGAAAGTGCCCTAGGGAGTGGTTAATGCTATCTTCTCCTCATCATCTAGATGTACAACCACTTGATTATGCCCTGAAAATCTATCTAGGAAAGACATCGCTTTGGCTCCTGAGACTTTCTGCAGCAAATGCTTCATCTTAGGTAGAGGATAGTTGTCTTTCTTTGAGCATTTGTTTAAGTTTCTAAAATAAACACAGAGCCTGATTTCTCCACTTTTCTTCCTCACAACTACTAAGTTGGCTACCCATTTTGAATATCTGAGAGGGACTATGATTTTTGCAACCAACAACTTCTTGATTTCTTTTTCAATCAGAGGAAGGAGCAAAGGGTTTATGGGTCTCAGTTTCTTCTTGAAAGGGATGGTGTCTTTTTCCAAAGGGATCTTATGCTGGATGGTATTTTTATCATACATTTTGAGGTCATTATATTCCCAGGCAAAGACATCAGCAAATTACTTCATCAAGTTGCGGTATTCCGAACTTTGAGCAGCAGAAAAATGGGTGGATAGGTTTATATATCTAGGATGATATGGGCTCCCTATGTTATGTTTATGGACTGCAGATTGATCTTCTTTTTGGGAAGCCTTATAAGGAACATCGTTCTGGTCAAACAAATTTTCTAGGGGAACTAGGCCTTTGGGGATATGATTGCTGAGCAGCTGGACAATGTTATCTTTGCCAATTTTGTTCTTTAGCTGGGATTGGAGGCTTTCCTCCAAGGCTTCATTCTCTTGGTCAATTTGTGTTTCAGAGAATTCATCAATGACTTGAAGAAATCTATTCACTTCATCGTCATCTTCAAAAACTTTCCAATGCTGGACATTATCAGGCAAGGATGGTTTATATTTTACCTGAACTTCATAAACTAGTCTGGGAGGCATGGGAGGGATAAACATGCTAGCAGAGATAGTGAGGGAATCAACGAGCTGATTTTTGACTCTAGGGATATATGAGATACAAAAACTGTTGAAATAATCTTTGAGTCTCCATACCTCATCTCTATACGCTTTCAACCTCGGATGCTTTTCTTGAAATGTTTTGTTCACTTGCTGAATGATGAGATCAGCGTCTCCAAACACCTTTATATTTCTGATTCCTCTGTCTTTAGCTGCGTTAAAGCCCAATATCAGGGCTTCATATTTTGCTATATTGTTGGTGACTTGGAAAGTCAGGTTGAAAGACAGATGCGTGCTCTCCTGTTTTGGATATATCAGCACCACCCCTGCTCCTGCAGTTTCCCTCAAACATGCTCCATCAAAGAAAATCTCCCAAACCTGACTTCCTTGCTCTTCCAAAGCCTGGCCCATTGGTTTCTTGAGCTACAAAGAGGCCTTCTGGGATTCTTTGATTTGGAGAATACATGCTCTAAAATCAGTGTCCACAACATAAATGGGATGATTAGTAGGATTCTTCTCATCACTGATGATGTAGGCCAACTGTGCTTCTCTATAAAATCTCCTGCTTTCCCCTCCAAAAACTGGGACAGTGGCATAAGATAAATCATTTTGTAATGTCCCACCCAACCTCTTGATCCACCCTCTAGAAAGTAGCATACCAAACTTAGGGGGAACATCTGCCACCACAATATCCATCATCATGCTCTTCATGGGCAACTGAGTTAGGGTAATAGCCAAGTCTTTGATTAATCGAAGACATTTTACCTTTCTTGAATCAAAGGAGAATAAATCATGATAAGGTCTGGTAATTTCAAGTGCTAACACTTCCATGACAGCTTTGGGCATCAGGTTATGGCTGGCACCAGTGTCCAACAGGAAATTATGGAGGTTTTTGTCATGAATGGTCATGGAGACATAGAATGATGGGGAGCTATTATTAGAGGTTTAGTCATTGGGCTAAGCATAGCTGCAGGCTTATCATCTTGCAAATTTACGTAGTCATTGGAGGTGTGTGAGGATTTTAGCTCAAGGGAATCAAGGATAGGCTTTCTAAATACCTCACTCTTTGCAAGTTCTATCAGAGGCATAGATATTTTTAACTTTTGGACTTTTGATTCAAAAATGAAAGGGGAAGGGGACTTGTCAAGGCCTCTTACCTCTCGAGCTGGAGCTTTGGGGATGACTAGATCAGCTGTTGGCTTTTTCTGTCTGCTGGCCTACTGCTCTGTGGGGACAACAGCTCTTTGGGCAGGACTCTCCTTAACATTACTCGTTCTTGACCTCAAGTTATACCTTCGTTGTTCATCAGTCTGTAGAACAGCTTCTCTGTCCCATTCTTGATTGGTCTGGTCATGGAGTAATGACTCTTTGTAGGCTGCCAATGTCAAAAAGGTAGCACTGCCCTTGTCTTCCATGCAGTGAATCTCATCCTCTTCATCGAACCATTCCTCCTCCATGACTACGTTCTGAAAAGGAGTCTTAACTCTTTGTTCCTCATTGGTCTCCTTTCCTCTCTGAATTATCTGCAGTTGATCATTTTCTCTTCTAAAGGAACTTGGATTTCTAGGGGAAAATGAATTAGGCAGCCTCACCTTCCTAGAATTCTACTCACCCTTCAGTTTGGATATTTCGGCAACCAATGACTCTATCATCTTAGTCATTTTATCTAATTTGGGCTCTGAAGATGAAGAAGAGGTGGAAGCCTCACCTCTCTGCCTTCTTCTGTCAACATGCCCCTTGAGTTTTTCTGCAGCCAGGATATTATATTGTACCTCTAGGGATGCATCTTGCATTTCGGCCAACGTGGCACATCTTCTTTCTCTCACAACAAGCAAAAGTCAAAGTCGAATGCATTAGCATAGGTGAGTTTTGCAGAGGTGGGGGTAGGCTTTACCTCAACTGGTATCTTGCTATACATATGATTAGACCTTTTATTAAAATCAGACAATGATTCCCCATTCTCTCTCTTGAGGTTTCCAAACTCAGTATGGTAGTATAGCATGGCTTTTTTATCTCCCCAATGCTTCAAAAACACATCATCTAATGCTTCAATGTCTTCTATGGACCTAGGGGTCAACTCTCTGGACCAATTTATAGCTTCTCCATCAAGGCTTTGAACAAACACTCTCATCCACACATCATCCTCACTGATATCAAGTTTACCAGCATAACTATAAAAAGATTCAAGGTGCTCTTCAGCTGTTACTCCTTCAGTACCAGTGAATTTGGGCATGTATTTCTGATATTCTCTTGCAGTCATGGCATTCAAAGGAACAGGTAGGACGAGAGGCCCATACCTTCCCGCTATGATTCTTTCCATCTTAGTAGGAGCTTGTGGGCCTGCCATGACTGGGTAGGTGAATGGATATTGGCAGTTTGAAAGGTAGGGGGATGTGAAATGAATGACAGGGACGAAGGAATATGATGGACTATGTGGGAGGGTTTCTTTGGACTGGGATCCAAAGGGGAACTAAATGAACAAGGATCTTTATGAATCTCTGAGGGTATTTCTTCACTAACAGTGCTAGGCTCTAAATATTCAATCTATACATGCTCAGTTACAAGCCTCTCTTGCAGAGATACATAAAATTGCTTAGGCTTACCTGATCTTGATGCTCCTTTCTATGATGTTTTCCTTTGCTTGACAATCTTCTCAGGGTCAGACACTAGGTCAGTTGGTGATTTTTGAGGATTTCTCCGGGTATGCCTCATGAACTGAGCCAGAACTGTAATGTGGAGTCGCCAAAGTTTGGTCCTCTAGTAGAGTCGCCAGATAGATGATTACAACCAGAAATGTGTCCAGACTTTGTCTATCATCAAAGCTAGATCTGTGTCGTTCTCCCAGGGAAGCTGAGCTTCAATCTCCTCTCCCTGGAAACAACACCAACTATGTTAGGATTCCAAGAAACTCTCCTAGGTTGTAGCTCAGAGATGCCTGGTAACATATAAATACAACTTATTGTTGCAAAAGGATGAATGGAAGGGATGATTCTTTCCCAAGCCAGATAACCACTTCTATTTTGTTTCACTCCATACATGCGTGAAAACCCCCAGACTACAAGGCTTTAGACCACCAACTACTCACAGTTTAAGGATTGGGTGAATATGGAGAATATTGACCACACCAGCAGATGCACAAGACCATGTGATGGCTGGCTGCAACCAGTAAATAAGCCTGCAAATCTAATCTACTAATGCACATACAGGATGACAGCTCCATGACACTAGATGAAGAGAAACCTGAATAACTTATTCAATGACACATACAAGAATTTAACACAGAGATAGGATGACAACTACTCTAATGCTAAACATCAAGAGCTCAAGAATACAACACATCAGGCATAGCTTAGAGCAGAAGAGAAATGGAAGGTGAGTAATTAACAGAAAAAGAAGCTTGTATTAGCTGAAAATGAAGACGAGACACTACAAGTGTCAAAATAGTTACAGTCTTCGGAAGTTGAACCTTACATCAAAGCATCAATCATCAACCTTGATTACATCTGTTTTTTGGGTATATATAGAGTTTCATTACAAAGGCACTTGGCCAATTTAGGTATGGAGGGGTCTTAATTGACCACCAACTGCATTTAACTACCTGATGGAGTCTCTGAGTGCGTTTTCTTGCTTCAGTAGATGAATTTGATCTTTTCAGGTGCTCTGTTGTCCTCTCAGGCAGCTGGAGTGTTCGTATCAATGAAGTTCCATAAATGCTAAATGTAGTTACATGCTCATGCTCTATCATTTTTCTCTTCGGCCATATTGTATGTTAAAGTGGTTGTTGAGGAGCAACATCAAATGGTACTGGAAGGCTGGCCACCTTCGTCCTTCGGGCATGCGGAATGGTCAAGGGATGTGGACTGCATAGCGAGAGGACGAGTTAGATGAAGGAGAAAGATTGACCGTCGGATCGGGAGAATAGACGACAAAGATGGCCTGGTGGATGATATCAAAAGAAATGAGAGCAGGATGAATGTGGGCCATTAGATCTCAGGCGGACAGATCCAACGGTGATCGAGTGGCAAAGGCGCACGACGGTTATCGGGTGGGCATAGAGGATTAAGCGATAAGCAGTATCGATTGCATCGCCTTTGGGCATTAGGTGGTAAAAGGGTGAGAGCATGCGATTCCGTTCAGTGCATGACACATAGCAGTAGAGGAGAGAGAAGAACCGATCTCCATCGCGTGCTGACATCCCATCACTTTGTGGGCGCGAAATGTGCGAAGGCCGTCCAATCTTGGCGGAGTTGATCGGACAGTGGAGAAGTGATCGGGCAAGACGGGAGTCGTCAGATCAGGTTTTTTGGTAATTTTGGCCCTTTACGGATGGAGATGCGTGATTGTGACCAGATTGCATCGCAATATCGCATCAGCAGAAGCCAAGGGGCATAGCCTTTACACACACATGGATGTGACTTGTGATAGCAATTAAACCTACACCCGATAAAGGAATTAATTGTTTTTACGGCTAATGAAGAGAGAATGAGCGGGGCAAAGGAAAAAGGAGAAAGTGATCGTTAGGGGCTTCTTTTGAGCATGACCAAGGACTAAGCTCACTTCCGACCTTTAGAAATCAAAGATATGTAGCAGAGCTAACACCACCCACAAATTTTTTTCTTTAGCTTCGTTTTGGAGCCTCCCTACCAACCCTTCACAACACATTGTCTTGCTTCATCAAGTACACAAGCTTTAGTGTTTTTCTTGCACAAAGGTAGCCTGTCGATCACAACTTTATGCATTCCCCTCACAGGTTATTCATCTGGACTTGGTCCAGCTGCAGGATGAGCAGCTCCCCCAAGAAATTGTGCAATTCAGGAGGAAAACCATCCTTCCCTCAAGAAATTGTGCAATTCTGGAGGAAAACCATCCTTCCCTCAAGATATTGTGCAATCATATCTGGAAGCCTGCTGGGCTCCAGAATTGCGCAATTCTGCCAGCCAACCCTCATAGTGAAATTTTCTCAATTTTCCCCATCAGGTTTGCTTAGCCCAGAATTTGCGCAAATCTGGGCAGCAGTCAACTTCTCTGCCCAAAAATTGTGCAAATCTCCTGGGTAGCCAACCCAACTCCCAACCAGAGATGCTCATTTCCTTCAAGCGGTTGAGTAGCTTCATGCATGAGCAGTTGGATTGACTAGTTCCACTTGGGACCAATGAAACTTGACTTGCATGCATGGCTTTATTATTCCCGGAATAGCAAAAGGAAACATGCAAAAGGCATCCCATGATTCAAGGAGCTATTTTAAGTAGTTGGAGGTTACATGTAAAATTCGTTTAGGAACAGTCCTCCCAAGTGTCGTTTTTTCCTAGATTTGTGGCATGCGTGTCATGAACTCAAAAATTATTTATTCGACACATCAGAGCTCATTCTTTCACATTGACCTTGGAGCTCTAACATCCCACAACAAATCCAGGACTCTTTGACACAGCCAGCTTAGCTACTCACGCGTAAGTGGCCTCAACTTGTCTTTTTTAGCATTTCTATTGCTTTTCATGTTTTTGCTTGTGTGAGTGTTGTTTGCTTGATTTCTTCGAACACTTGATGTCATTTATATATACTAGATTGTCCTAGCATTGTTCTAGTTTTCATTGCTATCTCACTGCTATCGCATGCATGAAACAGTTTTGCACGAACGATGGCCGATTTGGTGACTCGCTTCACCAACATGCCTGTTGATCTGTTTACTGAATCTTTAATTCATGTTTTCATGCACTACCAATCACTTCTACTTTCACTTAGTGTCATCGTGCATTCACGTTCATATTTTCTTTCAGTTGCCCGTCGGCGAGTCTGGCCAACCTTGGCCCAGACTTTGCCTTCACCGAGATAGCATTGCACAATATGGGGAAGGAAGGCTCTGTCTTCCTCTCCAAAAATGCACATTTCTACCCAGGAACTGTCCTCCAGGATGGTTTTGTGCATTTCTGAGGGATAGTGACTATTGGCCCATAAAATTGCACAATGCAGTCCCTGAGCCTGCAGTCACTCTGAGCTGGAATTGCACATTGCACAATCCTAGCAGCCAACAACCAGTCTGGATTGCGCATTTTGCAAATGCAACAGCTAGTCTTGCCTCCTAGACAGCCCACACTGCCTTTTGCACAGTTCTAGCAGCCAATTACCTAGCTTCCGAAAAGAAATTGCGCAATCTTGCCTTTCAGTTCCCCAGGTATGTGCTATGTCATTCCCCAAATTTGCTTTAGTTTTCATTGATAGATGTCTTACCATGCATGTTTCTTGTCTTTAGATCTTTTAGGTGTTAATCCACCTCTTAGCATTACAAGATCAATGGCTTCTAAGAGAGTGGGATCACAGGATGCTGACGGAAAGGTAGCTAAAGCAACAGTTGAGCAAGTGTCCTCTAGTCTATCAATCTATGAAGATACAAAGTTGTTTCTAAATAGGGACATCAAAATCAAGTAGCAAGAGGTCAATGAAGCATTTGTAGGCACTTTTGAGGAAGACCTTGAAGACTGTCAGGTGTATGTAAACACTCACAAGTCCAGATTGTACTGGATTGCATGCAGATACCCCGCATTCCCATGCACGGACATGATACGATCCCGAGACAATGACCTTGAGAAGTGTAAGTGGGACGTAGCTTGAAACCTTCTAGGCACTAGACTATGATGAGATGTATCAGATGTTAGAGCCCGTGACTATCATGAAGACTCCCTTTAGCTTACCCAATAGCAGTGCTAACTCCAGAGACATTTTGAAGAAATGGGTAAAGGAGTTGGCTCAATTCAGGTTGACACCAAACCAGATCTACAAGACAAAGATACTGCGGAAGGCATATCAATAGTTGGTCAAATTTTCATGTCGACTGTATGACCAAGAAAGCACAAAACCTTCCCACAGAGTTGGGTGATCGCATTGGACCAACTGGCTAGAGAGGGAAAACCATATAACTCATCTGGCATGTTGGTTCATCAGTTGAAGGAACAAGTAACAAAGGCTCGACAGTCACCTGGAGGTATGCATGCAGATATTTACATGTCCGCCTACATCTTACATGCAACCTATGCCCGACAGGAGTTCCCAGGCTTGGAGTGGGCATGGTCACTAGTGGAGACTGCTGTGAACACATATTTCAAGTTGTTTTCCAAATGCAGCTTTAGAGTAGTAATCACACGGTTGTATGATCATTTTTTCACCCTAGTCTACAAGATGATATTCGAACAGGATCCACCCTACATGTCAAAGGAAGCAATGGAGGCACTGTTATACATTGTTGATTGGTATGCCTCACCGTCCGGCACCTTCATCCGAATGTTTAGTGCGGAGAAGCCTTCGTATGTTCTACCGAAGTTTTCCTTGGACATACTTGTCATGCAGGAAGTATCTTATCACATCTCGATAGGATTGACAACTAGACTACACTGGAAGAAGAAGGAACCTTGGCCCGTTGTTCCATTGAGGATTGGGTTATATGTGATCTGGGGTGTCAAGCAAGCAGATGTCGAAGCTAAAGAGATGAAGAAGTATCCATTCGAACTCTGAAGTTACAATTCGTATGACCCACATTGTATTCTGAAGGATCATTGCACGAGAGTTCAGTTCAACTGGATCCACGAGGAATTTCATTGGGTTGAGGAGGACCCATGGAGATATTGCTACAGTTTCTCCAGACACAATGAATAGGTCGACTTCACTGTGGAGTGGTTAGCAAAGCAACATGAAGCAACATCTCAGAGAGCACTAGCACCAGCACTAGCAGTAGTAGCAGAGGCAAGCATACCAGTGTGTGACAAAGGCAAGAGGAATATTGTAGATCTCATGGAGGAGGAGAAAAGCTGGAAGTTTCGAGCTGATCGATTAGTAGAGAAAGAAGCTATGGATATAGAGGAAAAGAGGCATCGGCGCAACATGTGAATTAGGTAGAGGAAGAGGGATAAGTAAATAATGGAAGAAGTAGAGAAGGAGTTGCATGAGCTGAGGGAGAAACTTCGAAAAGAACAAGAGTTGTGCAAACACAAGAGGGAATCACAATAGTAGCAAATACAGCAGGGGGCGCAACATGTGAAAACAGATGAAACAACGCCCGTACAGGTAGTGGACTTATCAGATCAGCTCGCATCAGGAAAGCAGGGTGAATCATCATAGGAGAAAGACTTCGCTCATGAGATAGAACAAGAACTCCAACAGTTGGATGCAAACATGGAGTAGTAAGAGTTGGAAAAGGACACTAACCTCATGCCTCATCACCAAGAGATTGACTTACTTGCTTCACTGCATCTAGATGATGAGAAAGTCTCAAGTGACCAAGGGGCAACTGAGATCCTTGGTGATCAGCTAGAAGGAGAGATGCACAACATCTCATTCCATGAATCTCAACTTAGAGTTGTGCAATCTCGTAGAGTGTCAACCATGGAGGATCATACATCTCCACGCAAGTTAAGGAACGACTGATCATGACTGATGTGTGCAAACATCCATCAGCCTTGGCCAATGCAACCAGAGTGTATGCTGAAGCCACTAGCTCAAGTGTTCACTCTATGATAGTTGAGAATGAGCGAATGGTGAAGGAACTACAAACGACCAAGCAAGGAGGAGACTTGGTGATAGCGTCTGCCTGAGCTGAAATGAAGAAGGAAATAATAGATGAATTATTGTCCCTTGACATAGCAATGTGAACATTGTACTCCAAGTTTGGTACCATGCATAAGGTAGTCATCCACCTCAACGGATGGTAGCAGCAATGTGCTAGAAGAGCACATATCTTAACGAACTTGCATGCTATTGTTGATGACATGCAAACATGGATGAGGAAATACAAGGGAACCCCTATTCACTTTCCTAAGATGATGAGGGTCAATGCGGTCGAATTGAAAGCACGTATCCGGAGTCAGATCCAGAACTATGAAGAGCTCCCGCAGCTCATCACTAGCATACAGGCTTCCCATGCATGAGTATTCAAGAGTATGGATGTTGTGGTGCACACACATGCGATCCCATCTATTAGGACTCTCACCCAGGTGAAGACAAAGAAAAAGGTCCGACTAGAGCTTGACTCATACTTCGACAAGTTGATGTGCATTGCCACCAGCCTAGAATTGCCCATCAGTGCAGACATCATGCATAAGTATGTTTCTAGTCTGGCCACATTGAAGATAATGATGCGCATTCTTTCAGACGAGTTGGACAGAGGAGCCTGAGTAGTGTACCTGGATGCTATGGAGGCAAGAGTCAGGTTTCAGATAGATGTCATCATGGAGCAAATGGACACCATCAAGGACTACCGATCTTGGCATCAATATGTTACTGTCAATTAGCATGAGGATGTCGAGGAGTTGGACTTCCATGTGATGTCTAGCTTGGCTTGATCAAGCCATTTTGTTTCCCATGGGTACATGTGCATTGTAATGTAAAGCCATGTCAAGTGTAATTCAAGTTGTGATAGTCGGATGTAACAGTGATAGAGTAGGTGAAGAGTCATGAGGGTAGTTGAACTGTCATAAAGGGGAATGTCAAGGGTCACCCCACCCTTTGCTATAAATAGTCCCTCATAACTCATTGTAAAGGCTTTTAGTCAACCAAGCCTCCAATAAGACTATCTTGGAGAGAGCTTGGATAGTATTGTAACGAGCCTTGGCTTCTCCACTATGCATAGCTAGTACATCTCGTTGGAGGAGCAGGCGGATGTGGCTATAACATTCCACTATTGGAACTAGTGGTTGGACATGGATGTATTGTATGACTGGAACTTACAATTCTTTATGTAATAAGAGCCAACACGTTTCATGCATATGTTGTATTGTATTCTGTGCTATCTAGTTTACTCTAAATGATATATGTATTGGTTTGCTTACACATGAATGTATGGACTATTCTATATAAGTATGTACGAATCCTTTTGGAATGTGTTGTTGGTTTAACCATCACTTTGGATTGCTCGCTAATCTGCCTCCCATGTTGTGATGTATCTTCGCTCGTGCATTCCTTTTCAAGCTGAGTACTATTAAAGGTTACCAAGGGGCACACTCATCTCAACCCCCATGTGTTAGATCCTCTCATGCACCTTTCTTGACTCACTGCAGTTGTCACACCCTTGCTATCAACACAGTTATCTTACTTTCCTCTGTGTGAAATCGCGGTCAAGGCATTACCATACGACCCACTAGTGGGACTCCTACACCAAACTATTTGAGGCCTAATTGAGACTTCTTACCGGGGAGATCCCTTGACATGTTGGTGGGTCCAGCACCATCAACATTTCTGGCGCTAGAAGGAGGGCCAGATGACAAGCTGTGTCCTCTCATCTGGTTTTGAACCTTTGCATATCTTTCATGGATTCTTGCACTCTTCTCCCTCCGTGATGTTTTTCGAATCATGAAGATGTCACCATCATGAGGGAGTTTTTTGATCACTTGTCCACTTACACATATGATGGTGAAGGTGAAGTGGCCTAGCCTAAGTACTTACATGACTTTCTTTCCATGCTTCATGAGGAAGATGGGTGTTTTGATGAACAGGCCAACTTGTTGCTTGCATACACACTTCGCGAATCTCCACTTCGATGGTTGTTCAGTGTACCGACTGACAATGTGCACTCACTTGAGCAGTTCTATGATTCGATTGAAGAAAATTTCTATCATTTTGATCTAGACCATCTTGAACAAAAACTGCTATAGCAATGGAAGGCTCCACATGAATTGATTATGGATTTTTGGCAGCGCTTCCGTGACTTGCAGTTTCAAGCTCCGAGGAGCCAGATGAAATTTTCCTATCTCTTGGACTGATTTTAGTATTGTCTTAAGAAATCTACTCATCCCAAGAAGAGCTTTGAAATCAATCCCCACTCAACCTTCTTCAGTGAGTGAGTTGCGCAATCTCAACCGGATGCGGTCACTTTCACGAGTGGTTGTCTGCCATCCCCTCATCAAATAGCTCCACCACTGTGAGTGATGTTTAGGATCATGCTCACACACCTTTTTAGATTTCACATCCTCCCTGTTAGTGTCAGTCTTGTTAGCCCGTCACCTGGATCAAATATGATTTTACAATGCTTGTCAGGACTGTCAAAATCAAATTTTTTATGTCACTAGGATTACACAGTAAATTTTGTTCATTGTTTGGTCAGTGTAGAAATGAGGTCATTCTTTTGAAAATTCACTCATGCTGGTCACCTATCACATTTCTATGAAGGTGTCATAATAAAATCAAGTCAGTCATCATCACCAAATCATTTAGTTTCAGGTCATCCATTAGGTTGCTAGGGTTTCCAAGGTCCATCATTTTCATGAATAAATCCAGCAGTGAAAAGAGCATGACAAGTAGCTCTTTGGTATTTATTTGTGAGTTATAACACATTCATCATGTTTTCATGTTTGAAAAGTTCCAGAAGAAGAAGTTTCAGTACTCAGGAAAGTGAAAAGGCAGCTCAGGTTTCAGCATTAAAGCTGACTTTGTTTTCAAAAGTGAAAAAATCAGTTTTTCAAAGGTTTGTGGGTCCCAATTATTTCTAAAAAGAGAAATAATTTTTCCTATACAAACTCAAAAGCCCCAAATTTGTTTCATTTACCTCTTATTCACTCTTGAGTATCAAGATCTCCACTCCAAAAGAGAGAAAAAGTCGATTTTTTACACAAAATTGGAAAAAATCTCAAGGCACTGCGCACAGAGGCAAGGCACTATGCTTGGAGGCTTGGAATTGCACACAAATACATAGCATTGCACATAGCTTAACTGTGCTACACGTGGGGCAAAGTGTCCAGAAAACGCCCAAATCTCTCCCAAATTTGATTTTTAAGCTTGCAAACTTGATTTCATTGCTTCCTAAGCCAAGAAACAAGTAAGTACACCATTACTCTTCCTTCTTTTCTTTTCAGAATCATCTCATGCCAATGATTTTTCAAATTAGGGTTTGTAGTGAAATTTCTCATGGGGAATGATTGGTTGAGGTGGCCATTTTTATTTCTTGGTTTCTAAACATGTAAAATGTTTCCCTACACCTATATACATGTTTGATAAACCATTTTAACCACTCAATCAACCTCAAAAATCACTCATGATTTTAGCCTCCAAGATCTTTTCCAGATTGCAAATTTGATCTCCAACTCACAATTAAATATTCCAACTCAGAAATTCACTAGACTAAGAAGTGACGGTTTTTCATTGGGCGTTTCGGACAAATGAAGAAGAATCTGGAAACTCCGGAACATGGGTTTTGTCCCGAACGGACCGAATTAGTTTTTTAATGAGTAGTTTTCCAAAATTCGGTTTGTATTAAGAGAAATGGAAGTTTCTTCGAAGATGATTTTCTCAGATTTTCTGTTGCGGTCGTTTTCCAAATTCTTCTGTTGCAATACCAAATTCGACTTGTTCCTGCTAAATGTTGATGGAAAGATATTTCAAATATGATCTTGCTAATCAATTTGTTTTGAATAATCCAAATTTGTAATGGAAATCATTTTGTAATCAGCTTTGTTGTAACTTCCCTTTTCTCTCTGTGTATTTAAATGAAAATAGAGATCAGAGAGAGGAGGAATATGGGTAGAATTGGAGAATAGGGAAGAATAGAGAGGAGGAAACTTCTCGCCTTTTTACTTCAATTTTAATTTTAATATACAGATCGTGATTTTGAAGGACACATCGTGTTGTAACTACATTTGGGTCTGATGAATAATACATAATTTGTGTTGCTTTTCCTTGGCGATATTCTGAAGTAGTTAAGTAGTATTCACTGGCAGATTGGGCTCGGTCACTGGTGGATTTCACTATTCTTCCCTGTTTTATACTTTTACTTTTCCTTTACTGTAAGTTTAATTATTCTGGTTTACAGTTTTATAGTTGATTTACTTTCATTGGTGTGGATTTCGTGTATTCATTTCATTACTTCTTAATTCTGTGAATTGATTTAATTTATTTATGTTGTGGAGTGAATTAATCATTAGATGAGAATTATTTCTTGTTCATTAAAAAGACAGAGTGTTATTGATTAGATTAGATTCTTTATTTCTATGCAATAATTTAGATTCAGCTGAAAGAGCTTTGTTATTGCTATGGTGCACTCAGTTGATGTAATTGCAATTAGAATCTCTTGATTAAGATTGAACCTTGGTTTTGATTAAGATTGAGTTTTTATGCTTGAATAGGTTAATTTCCTTGAAGTTACAAGCTTGAGATTTATGGTTTGATCCATTTACTCTTGTATTGAAATTGATAAGTTTTCTTCAAGCATTACACTCTATAGATTTAACGATTTCCATCACTTGCACATATTGTGTACACTCTTGAAACAAAAAGACTTACCCAAGTTGATAATTAATGTAAGGCAATTAGGAGTTCTAAAAGACACCTTATATGCACCCAACAACCGTCTAGAAGGTTCGCTATAATTTGAAGGCTGCTCAAGATAGGAAAAAGGTGTATGCAGATAAGAAAAGAATAAAGAATTCCAGTTAGGAGATCACGTATATTTGAAAGTTAAGCCCCGGAAAAGCACATTGCAATGGAAGGGTTGTGCAAAGTTGGCACCATGGTGTTGTGGGCCTTTTTAGATTCTGGAATGAATTGGACCTGTGTAGTACAAGCTAGCACTCCCAGGCCACATCCGAGTCCACAATGTCTTCCATGTATCCTTATTAAAAAAATATGTATACAACCCTTGACATATTATTAACTGGGAAAGCATTCAGGTAGAGGCCAAGGGAGAATTTCTAGCAGAGCCTCTTCGTATCCTCGATCGGAGAGAAACCACCCTACGAAGGCGAGCCATCACCCAAGTTAAAGTGCAGTGGAAGCACTTGGGCTTGGATGAGGTGACTTGGGAAGAAGAGGAAGCCGTGCATAAAGTCTATCCTACAGTGTTTATTTAAAGAAAAGAACACCAGAGATGGCATTCCTCTCAAGGGGAGGGAGCTGTAACACCCAATGACACATCGACAATTGTTTTTATCAAGTTTTATTTACCACTGCTATTTTTATTTTAGTTTAAATTGAATTGTTAAAACTTTTAGGCTAAAAATCCAGAAGAAAAGTTGTTAAACATTAATTAAAAGGCTTTGATTCATTTGATAAAATAACTAGAAAATCAGTTATATGAACTTCTGAAAAACAATTACAGACAATTCTCTCACTCTCTTCCTTGAAAAGGATAGAAAAGAGAATCTAGTGAGGGTTGGAAACAGGAGAGAAGGTAAACTGTACTGTGATTAATTTCTCCCAGAGCTGAGCAAGTGAGCTATTGGGAAAGGAATTGGGATAAGAGTTGAGGTACGCGACTTGACGCTGGACTGGTTCCTGATGCCCAACATACCAACTATCTATCTTTGACAGAAGTAGAAGAGCTTGAAGGAGGATTCTAGACATAATTGCCAAATCCGAGGTTGGGTGGTGAGACCTTCCAAATCAAAAGAGTAAATGCTTGAATCATACTCATTCAGATAACCAAATAAGTAATACTATTGTGTTAGCAATTATTCATTATTAGGGAAGTATTTAATGTCTACTATGATGATAGAAATTTAGATTAATAAGATAGTATGTTGTAGTAGCATTACTCTGTTATGGAAAGAAACATAAATGTAATCTTTAATCAGTTATCTTGTGAAAAGAAAACACATAGTTACCAGAATATATAGGAGACAAAAAATATTTCTACCTTTATAATGATGTTGTCTATAGAAATCATTCTAATGTACTCACAGAGAAATCATAAGTCTAACAGTTAAGAACTTGAGACAGAGAGTCAATATTCAGGTCTAGACTTTCTACACTTAACAGGTCTCTAACTCATCTGTAAGCATTATACTGTATGTTAAAATTATGTCCCGAGTATAGAATATTAGACTTCCAGAAATTCTAACATCAGACAATGTTCATTTATAATAAGAAAACCCTACAAATAGTAGATCCATAATCATATTACGGTGTGGGAATGTGTATTCCACTGAAGGATTAGGGTTATCGGCCTCGGTCGAGTTCTGCAAGAACCCTCCAAGAGCTAAATACCCAAGCTCATTAAATGCTTCGAAACCCTTAAATAATATAACAGAGACCATATCTAAAACAAATTCATTGCACTAATAAACATATTCAAAGTACTGATAAACATATTCAAAATTGAAAATGACGATTTCTTTCATCAATATCTTTAAACCATTCACGGAAAGTAAAAGATTAATCATGCTCAGCCTCGAAAACAAAACTTAATCACAATATATATAAATTGAAACTTCATAGCAGTTTGGGACACGTCAAAATTATATTATTTACATGCCAATACACAGTCCGGTTCTCATAGAAACACCGGAGCTAAGCCGAAATCTAAGCTTTAACAGTGGTAAGGCATAGGCCGACCCTAATCAAATAAACTAGATAACTGAAACCCTTGAGCTGAAGTATTTTGGCCATAAGGCCTAATTCTATTACAATATATTTCCAAGCTCTTTGTTCATAGGAAAAAGCTTCTTAAGAACTCGAGACAAAAAGGAGTTTCTTAGTCCAACCCACCTAGAGAAAAGACGATACAGCAATACTTAGAACCTTGATGCCTCGAAAATCCATGCTGCAAAGATGAGACATAATTACCGAAATAATTACTTGTTCAGAGAATAATGAAATAATAATAAGTTTTAAATAAATAAATTCCAAATTGAAAACGTATGATAGGTAAAGGCCCTTACCTGAGCTAAGATCTTCATTCCTCGAGGTTGCGGCAAAGTCCTGTGGGACATATGAACCCTTAGAAATTACCCTAAGAGAAGAACTTAAAGTTAACCAAGAAAGTGTGAGGCATTACCTCCTGTCGACGTGTAAATCCGATTGCTCCATTTGGAAGTCACACCAATGTGAAAGACAAACCCATTTTGTAGCAGAAACACCTATGCAAGAACAGAAGTGAGAAATCTTGTTAACTACCATCTCTTACACACATGCTCACAAGAAGAACGATTATCAGAATGCTCAAAACAATAGCAAAGGTCTGTCATTACCTGGTGGTGAAGAATGTGGCCATGGAAAAATAGGAACGACGGATCAGGACTCGGGTTAACCTTCTGCCAACAAAACCGTAGAGTAGAAAACATGAGCAAATGAATGTTCCCTCATAGCAAGAAAACCTTAACTCCCTCCATCGACCATGATCAACCAAGATCGTGCATCTACCGAGATCCAACAACCGAGATCACACCAGATGCATAAGTTCCAGACTCCTCCGAATGTCCGAAGTGAAGATTCATTAATCCCACGTTATGTAACCAACAATGGAAGGGATGACAATGACAGCGGAGGACCTCGGGGCTCTCCCGCCTTAATGAGGTGGATTGTCCTAAGGCAAGAGCTAGGCAGGTGAAATTAATTGCATATTCATTAACAAAAATTATGTACAGTCCAGCCGGGACTGTGTGCCACATTGTCCACCTTGAAACAACTCTGTAGACCGTGAACCTTATGCGTAGTGCAACTCCCGAATTCATTAACCAATATAGTTTATTAGCCCAATACCTTGCTTGTGTAGTGGTTAATTTTTTTTTTTGGATATGGATGTTACAATATATTATGATAATTAATTAGATATCATTAATAATGGATTTTGTAAAATTTTATTTGAAAAAAAATAATTTTATAATTGTAAATATATGAAAATGAATATACTATTAATATGATAAGAAAATAATGATTGATAAAATTGAACATAAACAATCATTTATATTGTTTTTTTGAAGCTCATTTAACATGTAGCTACTAGTAAATCTCTAAGGGTTTGGGGTTTCTCATCCTCTTCATAAACTAAGTCACAATTAGGGATATTTGAAACCTTGGATCTCTCACTTTTCTCAAGATTCAGATTACTTAGATCACCAATTAAGCTACCCTCTTGGACAATAAATTTTGTAAACAAATTTGAAAGCATATAATCAATAGACTATTAATATGATAATCAATTAATCATCAATAAAATTGAACATAAAAAATAATTAATTTATATATCCTAGAGGAATCCAATAGCTCGCCTAACACATAGTGACTATTAAACTTTAGGGGGTTTTCATTTTGTCCTCCTCTTCGTAAGCTAGGTCACAACTGAGGAATTTGAACCTTAGATCTCTCACTTTTCTCAAGATTCACATTACTTAGATCATCAATTGAGCTGCCCCCTTAGACAATAATTTATATCGTTATATAAAGCATCAAACACCCAAATTCTCAATCTTATTACATAGAGAAGTATCATCATAAGTCTTTGTCCTAGTCAACACACAACACCTATAATGATTGCATTCTCATAATTACAAAGTTTGACAACTCTAATTTTCCAAAACAAAAGAAACTTGTTATATTCCCATCACTTGTTATGCCTATAGGTATATTTATTTTGGAATAAGGTTTCCATAATTTTAATTTAACTATCAATAATTATTAGGTGGATGGTAGAGGTTTAATATCTATTGAATATTCTAGAATATTCTTAATAACATATACAAATCAAAGGTTGAGATTTATCTCCAAAGTAATTATACCATTTTTTCTCGTTTAATTAAACTGATTAATTAAAAAAATTGTCACATGCACAAGTGTCATATGAAATGAGTTATGGTTTTTTGGGATTGTGGTATCGAAAGTCATGATATTCCGCATATTTACAGATTAAAAATCTCAATAGTAAAATATAGATAAATCGCCATGAATAAAAATAGTATTTCATAATTATATATATATATATATATATATATATATATATATATAAATTATATTATTTTTTTATAATTAATAATGATGATTTACAATAAAATTATAATTTACATTTACGGACATTTTACCAAGCCTTTACGAATAGAACCAGTTTTCTTAACACAATACAATCCACTTTATGATAATCCTTTGAATCGGTCTATTTCTGTAGGATAAATTAAAATTCCATAAACTACTATCTTCCTTGTCCTTTCGTGACCACTAGACGAAGTGCCCCAATAACTTTATCCCACTGTCTAGTGACTTTTATTGACCTAGCATGTGTACAAGAACCAAAAAGTAATTCTCAATAGCATTAGTCATCATACCCATGAGTATTCCATAGTATTATATCTCGTAATGATCACTTAATAGATCTTGCACCCATTTAGAAATAACGTGGATGCCACAACCACACCCATTTAGAAAATATTGGAGTCCTTGAACCAACCATTAAACATCATTCTGATGGATTTGATAATTCATGCTCATTTAGAGTAACTATTATGATAACTTTCTATCAATTTTATACCTTTTCTAGGTGAGACTTTTTAATGTCTTTGAAACCACAAAATGTTCATCATTTGTCTCGAATATGTATGGATATCACAATCTATCCTTATAGCTTGATGTACCAACCCCATACTTGAACAACATCTCTATAGCCAAATTTCTTCCTTGCTTACATAATTGGATACCATGTATTCAATCTTTGTAGTTGAAAGTGCAACTATAAACTATCTCTTGCTTGTCCAACTCACTTCTCCTCCAAATAGGTCAAACACATACCCACTTTTTGATCTTCTCTTATCCATATATCTAGCCCAGTATGCATCAACAAATCCATGTATGTCCAACACTCTTTCCAATCCTAGTATTCCTTGCTAGCACAAAACATAATCACAAGTGCCATGCAGATATTTGAAAACCCACTTTATTGTTGTCTAATGCTCCTTCCGTAGTTTTTACATAAAATTTCTCAATACTCCCAATGCATGTGCGATTTATAGTCTCATATAGATCAATGCATACAACAAACTACCAATTTCACTCACATATGGAACACGTGGCATGTCCTCTTCCTCTCCCTGTGTCTTGGGACATTGTTTTGCAGACAATTTTACACCTTCAAGAATAAGAACCTTCATCGGTTTTCAATCCTACATATTAAACCTCTACAATATTGTCTCTACATACTTTGTCTCATGTAAACAGAGGTTCCTCTTTTCCTAACCTCATTTAATTTCGATGCCCAAAATGAAGTTTGCATCATGAAGATCCTTCATGTCAAATTTAGAGGACAATTGGGTCTTCACATCCGGGATAATTTCTCTATCATTTCCAATCAACAACATATCATCAACATACAAGAACAAATAAATTACACAATCACCAATTAATTTAAAGTACACATAATGATATGCTTTTCTCCTTGTGATGCCAAGTCCATGCATATATGTATCAATTTTTTGATAGCACATCCTTGGGGTTGCTTTAACCCATATAGATATTTCTTTAACTTCCACATTAGTTCTGATCTGGACTTATGCAAGAATGCAAAAAAACATAGTAATACCCATATACACATAGATGTAGTAGAAATAAAACTTCATTTCATTATATCGAAGAACTGAAATATGAATACATACATAAATAAAAATAAACTAGCTCAAGTGATTGTAGCTTATCTCTGAGAAGAGATGTGGTGGTTACATGCCTCTGAACTATGTTGCAATGAGGCTTAAAGGCCTATTTATTATTGAGAAATAATGGAAAACCCTAAAAATCCAAAAACCTAACCCTAGGAGATGAAGTGCCAAAATTGTGCGCCTCGTTTGGGCAAATTGGTACATCAACTTCCCGGGGTTGTAACTTTGGCATACGATCTCTATTTTGCTATCATAATACCTCATTTCAAAGATCTCAAAGAGGAGGTTGAAATTAAACTAGGATACCTAATTAGGATAGTAAGTTGTGCTACAATTAAGAAAATGAAAAGAAACAACGATGGGGGTCCAAGGAGAATAGGCGGGTGGCCACCAATATCCACATGGATCAGTACTCCCCCCTTAGGAAGCAATGGTCGCCATTGCGTTGAGTGCCTCCATGAGATGGGGAAACTTTTGTTGAACTTGGACCTTGGTGAGCCACTTGCCTTAATGCAGGAGTTGGCCACCTTTGACAACCTAATACAGTTGGATCTTTTGCTAGTTAGTGTTCTTGATCTATGTGTCCATGATATGATTAGTTGTGGTGTGTTCCATGCAATTTGGGTTTAACTCTGTTGGTGTGAGTTTTTTTGAAATGTCTAATGTGTCTAATAATGGTGGAAAGTATGGTTGAAGGTGGTCCATATTGAACACTAGGTGCAATCCAAGGAATGGTGGAATGTTGAGCTCGAAATCATTATCCCCTACATCCTTAGTGATGGTGTAAGGCCCATAGTGGAGCAGAAGAAGCTTGCGGTGGGGCACAGTGAGGTGCTCCTTCTGCAAATGTAACCAAAATTTGTTGCCCACCTACAACTTGTGTGGCACCCGATGTTGATCATGACGCTGCTTGTACTTAGTATTGGCTTTGTCCAATATGTCATGGACATGCTGGCTGATGTGATGAATGCACTTGATGAAGATGTTAGCCCTATCAACTTCAGACTAGACATGAGTCGAATTTGCCTAAGTAGCTGCAAATGGTATGGCCACATCAATGGGACATAGTGGCTGGAATCCCAACTCCACTTGAAAGGGGTTGTGGCTAGTTGAGCTATGGAGAGATTTGTTGTAGTTTTGCTAGAAATAGGGGATGCTTTCATCCCATGTGCATGGATGCTTCAAATTTTACATACATAGAATGTGTATGATCATCCTGTTGACGACCTATGTTTGGCCATCAATTTGGGGGTGGAAATTCGTGGACTTAGTGAGCTTGGTGTCCAACATCGAACAAAGACTTGACCAAAATTTGCTTAGGAACATGTTGTCCCAATATGAGATAATGGACTGTGGGATCCCAAAATGTACCCACACTCACTCAAAGAAGAGCTTAGCAGTGGCTTCTGTTGTGATACACTTCTTGTATGCCGCCATAATGGCCATCTTAGAGAATTTGTTGACGACCGCGAAAACACAATCATTTCCATGCTTAGTAGAAGGAAGGACTGACATGTAATCCATGGAGATGGATTCCCAAGGTCAACTAGGAGTAGGTAGAGGAGTATATAGGCTTTTCTTATTGATGGTTGGTTCGGCAATGGCATAGGTAGTGCAAGATCTGATGTACTTCCCAACATCCTGTTAAAGGTTCAGCCAACAAAAATTCTTTTGTAGCACTGCCACTGTTTTCTCTACCCTGAAATGTTTGGCTACCTGACTATAGTGCGCCTTCCAAATCATCTTGGCATGCTTGTTTGAAGGAACACAAATGTGTCCTAGGTGGCATAACAGTGCATCCTGGAGGTTAAAAATTGGAACTTTCTTACCTTCCAAGAGTATCTGGTATGTGTTGCCGAATTTTGGATAGCTCTTATAAAGATGCAGCGACCCCGGAGTCTTGTGCCCACAAGAGGCGAGCACAGTGGTTAGTGCCATGACCGGTGGTCGGCTGAGGCAGTGTGCAACATTGTTGGCACTTCCCTTCTTGTACTTAATGTTCAAATGGAACTGTTATAAGTATGTGGACCATTTATGATGGTGATCATTTTGCAACTTCCCTTGTGTCTATATGAACTGCAGGGGTCGGTGGTCTATGTGCATGATCGTCTCCTTCCCTAGAATGTAATGCTTCCATTGTCGACAGGCTTGCACAATGGAATACACCTCTTTTTCATAGGTGGGATACTTTCAGACTATGTCTGAAAGTGTCTCATTGTGATATGCCACTAGATTCCCCTGTTGAGTAAGAACTGCACCAATAGCATAGTCAGAGGCATCTGTCTCGATATCAAATGGTTGTTGCAGGTCAGGTAATGTGAGCACTGGTGCAGAGCATAGGTGATGCTTAAACTCGGAAAATACCTTTTGCTGGGATTTAGACCAAAATAACTTTTCTTTCACTCCGCCCTTAGTGACTTGACTTAAAGGCCAAGTGATATGAGTGAACCCCAATACGAACCTGTGATAGAAATTTGCATGACCCATAAATTTGTGGAGCTCTGTTAGAGTGGTTAGGGCCAGCCAATCTTCATGACTTGTATCTTGGTTAGGTCCACATGCACACCCTGCCCATCAATGATGTACCCCAAATATTGAACCTGGGTCATGCCAAAAATGCATTTCTCCAAATAGGCACACATCTTGTGTTGTTGTAGGGTTTGAAGGACCTGTTGAATATGGTGGAGGTGCTCTTCCAAAATTTGGCTAAAGATCAAGATGTCATCTAAATACACCACCATGAATGCATTGGTTAAGGGTCGCAAGATGTCATCCATCAATCTCATGAAGGTTGCAGTGGCGTTCATCAACCCGAATGGCATGACCAACCATTCGAAAAGGCCCTCCTTGTATTTGAAGGTAGTCTTCCACACATTGGGGGGTTTGATGCGGCACTCGGTGATAACCATAATAGAAGTCAATATTGCTGAAATATTTGGCCCCCTTAAGCTGGTCTAGAATCTCACCAATCTCTGGGATTGGGTACTTATTCTAGAGAGTGATCCACCCAGTCATGCATGCTAAAAATAACAAAGGTAAATCTCTAATAATAGAAAATTTCAATCCAAAATTGAAATTTCTAAATCTGAGAAAACATCTAAATTGGAATTAATTGAACATGACACATGTGTGTCCTTACCATGCATGCACCCTCTTTCAAACAATAGTCTATTTCATTGTCTGCTGTGACATGCATGCTCCCTCTACCAAGAAATAGTTTGTATCACTGCCTCCTGCACTTTCATTCAACTTGTTCATCATTGATGTAAGGAAAGGGTGAAGGTTCCATATCTATTGTCTTCTCTGTTGCCCCATCAATGGGAGGATCACTAGTTGAGCAATAGGTAAAAACTCTTAACACATGCATTAAACATAGATTATATAGGTATTAGTAATGTGATGCATGCATGTTCTGGAGCAAGGCTACTTGGGAGTTGGAGCGGAAGCAGGAAGTGGGAGTGGGGAGCAATATTTTCGAAAGCTCCCAGGTAGGGAGTGATTTTGGGAGAAAATTTTATATAATATATATTTTTATATATTTTGTTGCATATATGTCAACAAAAGCATGCATAATGATGAATTAGTGATAAAAAACATAAAAATATGGATTAAACGATATAACATCATTCATCTAGTAGTTATAATATTCGTCAACCATAGGTCCACAAATTACAAATTCTCATTTATATAACATGTAAGGGTGCACATAACGAAAATAACATCAAGTGCAATCCATCTCTAAACCAAAAATACATAAACAAATAGGATTTGGATGGCCTCTACCATCCAAAAAGATCATGCTACAACAAATACCTACATATAATCAAAATCACTGCCTATCTTGGGATCTTTGCCATTAATATCTCCCTCTAAGCATTACCATAAGATAGAAAAAATGCAGCATGTCAAGTCAAGATTTTGTTTGAGTGATGGGTACATTTTTAGTAGGGTCATGGTAGAGGAGTTCGATAACCAATGTCACTAACATCAAGGTACATAGAGGGAATGGTGCTCTTGATTAAATATAAGTTCCATATCCTAGTACATGACAAAATCCAATCGAAATATTGTAATCCCCCCAATCTTGAAATCCTGAAAAACTAATAAGTCTACTGGATTTTGAGTGAGATATAAAATTCTACTTTCTCCATATGAAGTCCAATGAGGTTGGAACCACTCTAAAACATCCTAAGTCATTTCATGGTAACGTTAAAAATTTAAGTAAAACTATGAAAATGAAAGATAAAGGAGAATGTCACTTTTACTTTAATAAGTTAACATTACCATGAATTGCTTATCAATACTATGGCCATAGGCTTGAATATTAGGCTACTCTAGACCTCCCACTCTCGATACTCCCATGATACTCTTGAACCTCTATTTCTCCATCCCACCCGTGTTTTTTTCCTCTGTGTGGCCAGTGTATTATATAAACAATACCTTATGATAAACCTATTGCTATACAACATATAAAGATATTTTACCCCCTATTATATGCTCAATATATTATTTCGTTATTTCCTTATTTTTTATGCCCCAATATGAACACAAGTGGTATGGTATTGCTTTGTAAGTGAAGTCCCTATGGTATGCCCACCATCCTTGGACTCGCCCCCCATCCTTGGGTGCACACAACTATCCTTAGGTGCGCATAATTATTTTTTCTTTTTTTTGGGCACTACCCTAAACCCTGTGTATGGGCCACCACCCCCTTGCGAACCCCACGATAGGGGGAGATTCCATCCCCCTATGATCCTCTTACTACGCCCAACACAATGTAACAATGCTTGGGACTAGTCCTGGAAAGAATATAATGCATACCCATTGATTAAACTACTTATGTATGTTGGATCCTTCAAACTTTCCACACTAAAAAACATCGATATAGATGAAAAATTATCTAATGATCCAATTTTGATCAATGAGCACTAGATTTTACACTAAAAAGAGCCCCTGTTTGTTGGCTAGCTACACATTGAGACAACATAGAAAGTTGGAAACAAATATGAAACAACATCACATTGAGGTTTCATCCATTTAAAGATATAGATGTGGTTGATAGAAATAAATTTACAAGGGAACTGAAAGGGCATGTATCTTTTTTCAACATATTTAATTAAAAGAAATATTCAAAAGATGAATGGAAACATTGATTCGTTCCAATACTGGATAGTACCTAGGAGATGGTATATTTAAGAGGAAACCTAAAGATATATCAATGTATTAGAAAATTGTGTTGACATTCTAATTTGAGGGAAATAACTCTACATTGTTTATAGTCATAAAAAATGAATTTTTTTTTATTCCAAGATAAGCAAGAGCTACCAAGTCAAGTGCAAGAAAGGGGAAAGGTAACACATATAAACAAAGAGGGTTGGATATAAAAGAGACCCTTTTTAGTTATACATTCACCATCTCTAGAGTTTGTTAAGTCCCCTACATACAGGAAGTAGGATTATATGATATGGATTATCGCCTAATTTCCTCTTTAAGACTAGTAATGAAGCCTTCCTTATAAAAGAATTAGGTGGGCACTTTATTGGGATGGCTAGTTGTACCAAAGTTGCTAAAAAATCTTACATTATGCTTGTTTGGTGTAACTTGGTTAATATTCCAAGTAGCGATGTTCTTTGTCAAAATGAGCATAGATAACTTTCACAAATTAGCTCCAATCAAAGAAACCTCCATTGGTTTGTTATACCATTGCCACCTTGCCATCTTTTTATGTCTAAATATAATACTCCATCTCAAATTTTTATTTTGTCATCATAAATATATAATAATAATGCTAATAAAAAGTAAAATGGCACACATACATTCACTTTCTAATGTATCAATACTTAGAAATATTGTATCAATACTTAGAAATATTTTGTCACAAAACTCATTATAGCATCATCATATTTAATAATCACTTACTATTAAATACATTTTTATATAACTATACAAATATTATGACAATTAATACTAAATAAGAATATGTTTACTGCATTAAATATCCATGACATTCACTAATTTGGATTAAAACCATACTCACCTAATTAATATATATATATAGATAAATATCAATAATGATGTATATATATATAAATATCAATAATAATGTACATATATATATATAAATATCAATAATGATGTACATATAGAGGGAAATGGTTCTGCAAGAAACCATATCTCATAGTGGTCCAGACTTCTTAACCGTGACAACACAGTCACATTATTTGTCTTTGTAAAATCGACCTCAACCAAAGAACCGATTGAGTCTTCGCTTGTATTCAATGATAATTTAAAAATCAAATCTCATTTCCACTTATATACCTCATATTATCTTTTCCTTTGATTTGGATGTAAAACTTTAAAAATTAATAATAAAAATAATACATATATGGAGAAAACAAAGTAATGGTAAGTATAAGCGATGTTAATACTGGGTGGAGCTGAGTTGCACGTCACGGGTCTACCCACACAGAGGAAACACATGGACATTATTTGTCTTTGTAATTATCTCTACACCAAAAAGAGAATATTCGTACTGGAAACACATGCCATTCCATTGATCTGTTTCTGGTCAATACTGTCAGATTACTGGCAATATCGATTCATTTGCCTGAAGCTAATGGTACAACGTTAATGTAAGCACAAAACCCGTGGAGAGTCAAAATAAGTGAATAGATACAAATTTGCTACATACATCGAGATTACCTTGAACACGATCGAATAGATACAAATTTGCTACATAGCGTGTCTTCCACACAATGTCCAAAACAGTTTGCGACAAATCTGTCAAACATAATCAATCCAGACAAAAAGAATTCCGAAAATTGCTGAAACAGGATTTACAAAAATTATTGTAATGACAAATATTTACAAGGAGACGGTATAAACACGGGAAATATTAAGTACCATGCACTAAGTTCAATGACTAGTTCAGTGTTTTTTCATCTTGTTTATTGAATATTGCTTTATTCTCATTCAAAAGACAAGATGAAAAGACACTAAGTGAATCATTGGTTTAATATATGGTGTTTAATATTTCCATGTAAACACAAAGTGATATTTGAAGCATTCCAAGTAGACCATGCATATTTATCAGTATATATGCTCATTAATGCGCAGGGTTGTCTATGCTCACCGCTAGATTATGTCCTTGCTTAAATCTAACGGTGGACATATACAACCCCGCACATTAATGAGCGTATAGACTATATAGACCGGTAAATATGGGTTGCCCTTCCAGATAGTTCTTTGTATTATTTAGATTTTAACATTTCTACTAATGGTGGTGTGTATCACAGGAATGAATAAAAGTATGTCCAACATTGTGTATAAATATGCTACTTCATCTCACTTTGATAGAAGTGATATTAACTATCCATTTTAACAAATCAAACCTCTGTATCTTAACTAAATAGCATTTGAGAGCCAATTTTGAAAGATGAAGCAACACTTTTCCATAATCATAAACATTTTTGTCGATTTTTGTATCTTAAATTTATATCCTTGTGTTTCTTGAAATTGTGTTTTCTGCCCTTGCGATCTTTTTTTCTTCAACTAAGTATTCATAACCTTTTATTATCTGTTAATTTTGCTGGACAATGTACCAGTGGAGCTGATCGGGAATTCTTGGCCATGCCACAAACTAAATCTTTTGGAACAGTCGCTGATGTGTACATGTTAGTTATGTTTGGGAGCAAGTTTATTTTACAGTAAGGCCCCTGTTTTCCATGTTACTTATGCAAATGAAGCATCACATTGCTCTCCATTCTTTGTGTTCCGTAATGTCCCTTGGGTTGTAATCCACCCAAAAAAATGGGTATGTTATACATTGCTTCATAAAATTATTTCTATAATAATGATAGTGATGTTCCAATATTTCATTGCTTATCAGTTAAGAAATTTTTTATCTTGATGAGAAGTCGCTCTGAAATTTCAGGAGAAAATGGCAAAGGAGGCTAGGGTTTTGCGAATCTATGATCATCTATTTCTCGTTTCAATGATACAAGGCCCTGTTTCAAACATTGCTTTCGGATCCTGGTGTGGCGACATATTTTAGGAATATCTTGACCGCGAGGACCATTTTTCTATTGAAAAGTGGGCAACAAGAAATGCTAAATTTAGAATGTCTAAAAATAGCATGTCTAAAAATAGCAGTTTGGCCACTGAGGTCATTGGCCACCTTGGGTGAGAGGTCAAACTGCTAAAAATAGAAAGTTCTAAACATAGCATTTCTAGGTCCCTTCCTATTTATAACAGTCCCTGGTCTATCTATAGAAAGTAAAATTAATCTTGGTCTTAACAGCAGTTGGAAATATTAATTAATTAATTTGGTTGAGTTAATTAGTTAAGGAAGTTCGAATTTGAATTTTTTGTGAGCATGCACATGAGTTGTCCCATTGATTGAGGAATTTACCCTTAATTTCCTCCACAAATTGAGGGAATAAGTATGAGTTCTATAATGAGAGAATCAGTTGACCTAGTTCTAACTAGTCAAGTCTAGTTAGATTATTTTAACAAGTTGTTAAAATAATAAAATATAGTTTGTTAATGCTTGCATGCATGTGACAACTCTTATTTTAGATAAGTGAGGATTCACTCATGGATAACTGTTGCATGTCAGTTCTGTCAGAGACGTAGTTGAGATCAAATGAGGGATATTGTACTATCAGATGCTTGGATCTTCCCATGAAATATTCCTTGCATGCATGAGGAACTAGTGTCCTCAAGGATTGCGTAGTTGGACCTATGGTTGACAACAGGTATGATTTGGGGCCAATGCTCATATGTTTGTAATTGGACTCCAATCAAAATTGCGCAAGGAAATAGGGGATTGATGGATGGTTGCCTACATATTGAGGCATAATGAGTCTATCATCTTCATCTTTTGATTTTAGGAAGTACAGGATAGCTCTTGAGCTGATATTTTTTGTAAACAGAAGAGGATTTCCACTTGATTGATAATACAATGTTGGGGGTTTTATGCTGGTGCTTTCCTGAGTGATATATTTGTGTTACGTGTGATTATTTCTCTTGATCAGTTATATGAGTTTATGGTTGATGTTTCTCTTGAAATCGATTTTGCTTCCGCTTAATGATTTGTAGAAGTAGCTCATGTGTTTTTCTTTAGTACATTGCATTACCAGTTTGATCTACGGGTGAAATTTCTACATGGTATCAGAGCACAGTTAATCAAGCACGGAATAATATACAAGAAAGAGAAAGAAAGTCGAAGTTTATTATTCGGGATACAGATATCTAGTTCTCATCACAGTTCAGATTTCATCCAGATGGCCTTCACTAGGTTGAGGCTTGAGTATGCCCTTGATGGCAGCTCAAACTACATAGCCTGGAAAGATTGTATGGAGGTAGTATTGGAAGATAATGGCATTAAAGACTTCATTTATCGAGATGTCCCCAAGCCTACTGATGCTACTCAGGCCACAGACTGGAAGAAGAACGTGGTTACAGCTAGGAGAATCATCTTAGAGGGAGTTCGAGATCACATAGTCTCGAGCCTCCATGGGAAGGAGACTCCGTTTGTAATGTGGAAAACATTGAAAGATTTATATCAGAATAGCAGTGATCAGAGGAAGCTGGCACTGAAGGACAAGCTTCAAAAGATCAAGTGTGAGAAGGGCGATACAATCACTACATTCCTGAACAAGCTCACCCACTGTAGAGATGAGCTTGCAAGCGTAGGGGTCATTACCGCTGATGATGATGTGGTGAGTCTAACACTCCTTGGCCTTCCTAAGAGCTGGAATAGCTACCAGGACTCAGTGAATGGAAGGGACAAACTGCCAGATTGGGAATGACTGTGGTTAGATTTGATGCAAGAGGAGATCAGACGGAACACCAAAGATGGAGCTTCTTCATTAAAGAATGATGATGAAGAGAACTTGTCTTTAGCATCTAAAGCTAAGAAAGGGAAAGGGAAGGCATCCCAATCCAAGTCTTCTCAAGGAGGGAAGAAGTTTGACAAGTCGAAGGTGAGATGCTTTAATTGTCATGAGTTGGGTCACTATGCTACTAGTTGCCCAAAGAGAAAGAAGTCCAAGAAAGGTTCCTCCAAGGAATCTAATGGTGATGCATTAGCTTCACAATTTGAGATGGATTTCTCACTTATTGCATGCATGGTTTCATCCAGCATGGGATGTGTTTGGTACTTGGACAGTGGAGCTTCTTTCCACATGTCAGGTGACAAGACTATTTTCAGCACTTTGGAGGAGAAGGATCTCCAGATACGAATCAAGATGGGTGATGACAGAAAATACTATGTCTCAAGTGAAGGTACGGTTGTGTTTCAGAGGGAGCATGGTTCTCCCTTCTCTCTTTCTAATGTTATGTATCTTGTGTCTATTGCTATGCTTGAGGATAAAGGCTATGATGTAGTCATTAGTTTGGGAAAGGTTTTCCTAAGGCATATAGGCACTGGATAGACCAAATAGATAGGGATTCAAGTGAAGAATCTCTATAAGTTACAGGTAGAAGACTATGCTGCTTTGAGTTCCAAAGCAGAGGTGATGCATGGCCAAGATATTGGCGAGTTATGGCATAGGAGACTGGGCCACTTGCATCATGGGGCCTTGAAGATCATGCAACAAATTTCTACCGGATTACCCAAGTGCAAGCTGGAGCGAGTGAGCACATGCAAAGGTTGCACTTTGGGTAAGTATGCAAAATCTTCTTTTCATGATCGAGATGGTAGAGCAGGAGTAGTTCTGAAGCGAGTTCATTCAGATCTATGTGGGCCCTTCTCTACAACCTCCATTAGAAAGCAAAGGTATTATGTTATTTTTGTTGATTATTTTTCTCGTAGATGTTGGATCCACTTCATGCAAAAGAAGGATCAAACCTTCTTGAAGTTTTGTGAGTTCAAAGCTTTGGCAGATAAATAATCAGGGATGAAAGTAAAGGCCTTGCAAAGTGATAACGGTGGAGAGTATATTTCCCAGTAGTTTAAGGATTTTTGTGCTTCAGAAGGAATTAAATGGGAACTCACGGTACCTCATAACCCACAACAGAATGGGGTGGATAAAAGGAAGAACAAATCTATTGTGGGTGCAACTCAATCGATGTTGCATGACCAAGGCCTACCACTTCATCTGTGGGCTGAGGCATGTAATACAACAATATATCTTTAGAACAGAAGTCCTCATCGTATTTTGGGGATGAAGACACCTATGGAGGCTTTTTCGGGGAAGAGACTAGAAGTGAGTCACTTCTGCATCTTTGGATCACCAGTCTTCTGTCATGTGACAAAAGATGCTCGAAAGAAGCTAGACCCAACAGCTGAGTTGGGAATACTTGTGGGGTACATGGATACACCTCACAACTATCGTGTGCTTCTTCCTGCCAGTCAGAAGACCATAGTGCGCAGGGATTTGAAGTTCGATGAGTAGTGAGCCATGCGAGCATCACTTGAGAGGGAGCTCAAGTTGCATGGTGATGATGAGGAACTGTTAGTTCCTAAGGAGGAGAAGCCTCCCAATGATGCGGAGCAGCCGCATGTAGAGATTCCAGTTGTGGAGATCACCACTACTAGAGAATCTTCCAGAGAAGGGAGGAAATGCTCTTGAGAAGCTAACAGATTGATGCAAGATGCGAGAGAGAATGTGGGATAGCCATCCTCTCAGCACAGACAGAGAAGATCTTCTGATAGATACACTGGCTACATGGCCCTGGTTGGGGAGTGTGTAGCAACCGAGCCTTCTTCTTTTGAGGAGGCAGTGCAGTAGCTAGTTTGGGTGGATGCGATGGTATAGGAGAATGATTCTATCATGCGGAACAATGTATGGGATGTTGTTCCTAGACTGGGGGACAAGTCAGTGGTTACTTCCTGATGGCTTCACAAGGTAAAGCAGGCAGCTGATGGTAGTATTGAGAAACACAAGGAAAGGTTTATTTCCCATGGTTTCTCACAGGTTGAGGGGATTGACTATGATGAGACCTTTGCTCCTGTTGCAAGGTACTCATTGATTAGATCGATTCTAGCACTATCAGCATAGATGGGTTGGCAGATCCATCAGATGGATGTGAAGACAACATTCCTTAATGGGGAGATTGAGGAGGAGGTATACATAGAGCAGCCAAAGGGATTTGAGACCTTCGATCGTGAGTCACATTTCTGTTGGCTCAAGCGAGCATTGTATGGGCTGAAGCAAGCACCCCGTGCTTGGTATACCAGGATCGACACCTATTTCACCAGGTTGGGCTTCACCAAGAGTGAAGTGGATGCGAACCTCTACCACATCATTGTAGATGGTAGGCTATTGATTATTGTACTTTATGTCGATGATCTAATTTTGACAGGTGATGATCAGTTAATCAAGTCTTGCAAGGAGGATTTTGCAAGAGAGTTCGAGATGAAGGACATGGGCCTCATGCACTACTTTGTAGGCATGGAGGTGTGGCAAAGAGATGGGGAAGTATTTGTGTCTCAAGGCAAGTATGCCAATGAGATACTCAGGTGCTTCCACATGGAGATGTGGAAGCCCATGGAGACTCCTCTAGCAGGTAACTAGAGGAAGGAGGATGCTACTTCAGGTGAGGTAGTAGATGCTACTATTTATAGGCAGCTTGTGGGTTCACTCATGTATTTGGTGAACACACGACCGGATTTGTGCTTTGCGGTGAACCAGCTGAGTCAAGCTATGGTTCAACCAACCAAGTTATTTTGGAAGGTGGCAAAGCATGTGCTGAGATATCTCAGAGGCACTACATAGTATGGATTATGGTACAGGCAGATAGAGAGAGTGAAGCTCCAAGGCTTCACAGATGTAGATTGGGCAGGTAGTCCATTAGACAGGAAGAGCACTTCTGGAGGAATCTTCAACCTTGGGTTAGCTGCAGTTTCTTGGTATAGCTGGAAATAGAGATCAATTGCACTTAGCACAGCGGAGGCAGAGTACATGGCAGCTAGTCAGGCTGCATGTGAGGCCATTTGGATGCGGAAGATTTTAGTGGGATTGTTTGGTCAGATGATGGATCCTACCGTGATGTATTGTGATAATCAAAGTTGCATTAAACTCTCTAAGAATCCAGTGTTTCATGACAAGTCCAAGCAAATAGATATCCGCTATCATCATCTACAGGATTGTGTGGTCAAGAGGATCATGATGTTGCACTACATTTCGACTGAGGAACAAGATGCAGATATTTTGACAAAGGCATTGTCAAAAGGCAAGTTTGAGTTCCACAAAGACAGGATCGGGGTTGCTGATAATCCCTTTCTTGTTGAGAGGGAGTGTTGAAAAGTGGGCAACAAGAAATGCTAAATTTAGAATGTGCTAAAAATAGCATGTCTAAAAATAATAGTTTTGCTAGTGAGGTCATTGGCCACCTTGGGTGAGAGGTGAAACTACTAAAAATAGAAAGTTCTAAAAATAGCATTTCTGGGTCCCTTCCTATTTACAGCAGTCCCCAATCTATCTATAGGAAGTAAAATTAATCTTTGTCTTAACAGTAGTTGGAAATATTAATTAATTAATTCAGTTGAGTTAATTATTTAAGGAAATTTGAATTTGAAGTCTTTGTGAGCTTGCACATGAGTTGTCCAATTGATTGAGGAATTTATCCTTGATTTCCTCCATTGATTGAAGGAATAAGTATGAGTTCTATAATGAGAGAATCAGTGGACTTAGTTCTAACTAGTCAAGTCTAGTTAGATTATTTTAACAAGTTGTTAAAATAATAAAATATAGTTTGTTAATGATTGCATGCATGTGACAACTATTATTTTAGATAACTAAGGATTCACTCATGGACAACTGTTGCATGTCAGTTTTGTCAGAGACCCAGTCGAGATCAGATGAGGGACAATGTACTATCAGATGCTTGGATCTTCCCATGGAATATTCCTTGCATGCATGAGGAACTAGTGTCCTCAAGGATTGCATAGTTGGACCTATGGTTGACAGCAGGTATGATTTGGGGCCAATGCTCATATGTTTGTAATTGGACCCCAATCAAAATTGCACAAGGAAATAGGGAATTGATGGATGGTTGCCTACATATTAAGGCATAGTGAGTCTATCATCTTCATCTTTTGATTGCAGGAAGTACAAGATAGCTCTTGAGCTAATATTTTTTGTAAACAAAAGAGGATTTCCACTTGATTGATAATACAGTGTTGGGGGTTTTATGCTGGTGCTTTCCCCAGTGATATATATATGTTATGTGTGATTATTTATCTTGATTAGTTATATGTGTTTATGGTTGATGTTGCTCATGAAATCGATTTTGCTTCCGCTTAATGATTTGTAGACGTAGCTCATGTGTTTTGCTTTAGTACATTGCATTCAATTTGATCTACAGGTGAAATTTCTACATTTCCCCCTTCACCTTTGTTTTCAAAAGATCAACACATGATTGGAAGCCAAGTATGTCCGATTGCCGAGGGAGACTGCAGGAAAACAAAGCATCGAAAAAATGATGAGCAATGGGGATTCATGCATCACATGATGGGGGGCTTTTCAAAGTGGTATGCAATACACAACCCCCTAAAAAATTTGTCTCGACCTCCCTCATCGTAGGGAAAGAAAATGATGCCCTCAAATCAGAAAAAGACACCAAATACTCTCGGCACATCAAGGAGGACAAGATGGAACATATGTGAAGTAGTTGGGAATTCCAAGCGAGGGTTTCCTTTACCACAAAACCCTAGAGCGATTTTACCTTGTGCAACATCAATCGATCGAGATAAGTGAGGGTGAATGGTCTTCACCAGGCAATATTCCTTAGGCTAAAAACGTTGATTTCTCTGTCACTCATTAGATCTTGCAATTTACTGAAGAAAGGGAACTCCAGCAAACAATTTAATTTCAGATCTGCATACCTTCAATCAAACACAAATACTAAATCTTTGAATGTGTTAGACTCAACAGATCCTCATAGGGGTTATACAAAACACCATTATTGTTTATCTGAGCATCAAATCTATGAATGTTGTCCCAAAGGTATAATATATCTACCGTGGGATCTGCGAGATGGACATGGTAATGCCCTTGTCTCACAGCAAGAAGAGAAGGTAGGCAGAGAGTGTCGACCAATTGTGATTAATAAAAGGCTGGATCTTGAAAATCAAATACTAGATCTACCTGAACGAGCTTTGATCCAAATCTTTATTAGATCATTAGAAGGGAAATCAGTTTGTATGAGAGTCTAGAATTGGGAATGGATAAAAAACCTCAAACAAAAGATTCAAGACAAGATGGGTATCCCAGCTAGCCTACAAAATCTAATATATGCAGGGAAAGCTATGCAAGAGGAATACAAGTTGTAGGATTATGACATTGGTCCCGACTCAACCATCATCCTTAACATGAGACTTCCAGGAGGATGTCCTGGAACCAGCTCAAAAGGCCCAGCTTTGTTCAAAGATGCAGTCAAGGGGAAGGCGGAGCCACAAAAACAACCAGAACAGTCTTCCACTATTCCTGGTCCCTACATTGTGGAGAAGTTGACCCAGATGCCAACTTTGACAATCAATTTGCCTGAGGTAAATGAGATTCATGATGAATTCCATACTAGAGAAATTATATGTAGATTCAATGGTTTTTGGCCCAAATCAGAGGCACTACACCAATGGATTTATTCTACTTGGACAGAAAATTGTGATATCCATTTATGTTCTAGAGGTTTTTTCATTGTCAAGTTTGATACAACTAAAGACAAGGATTATGCATTAAACGAGGGTCCTTGGTTTTGGGGCAACACGGGTCTATTCATGATACCATGGTTTCCATATTTTGACGCAAATACCATGGTGGTCTCCAAAATGCTTGTGTGGGTAAGGTTACACAATCTACCATTGCATTTTTGGCATCACAAAGTACTAACAGGAATTGGGAATTCTCTAGGAAAATTTTTAAAGATAGATGCAGACCGAGCCACAAAGTGCATTTTCACCTTTGCCATAATCTATGTAGATGTAGATCTTAGTAAAGGATTACCTGATCGTATCCTTCGACTTCACAACAATCAACAATGGTCTCAATCCCTTGACTATTAGAATACGACATTGTGTTGTCATACATCCCTTCATACTGGTCACCTACAAAGTGCTTGTCCTCAACTTAAAAAAGAAAAAAAAAGTGTTAACCACAAAAAGCCAAAAGGATGGCAGTTTATAGAAACTCAGGAAGCAGAAACAAAAGGATCATAAACCACACACAATACCACAAACATCAATGTACAAAAAACTTAGGAAACTGTGCAGAAGGACGAGGTTGAGCATAAATCCGCATTAGTTCCACTGCCTTCGGAACAACAACAACAGATTGAGATGATTACATCTGAAAAAGAAATAAGTGGTACCAAACAAACTCATGCATCATAAAGTTTGGATTCTGACAAAGAAACCCCAAATTCAAAACATAATTATATGATTATTGTATCATCCACACCCAACTCTAATGGTTGGCAGAAAGTGGAAAAAAAGAAAGGTAGGAAAGAGTAGTATAGGGTAACTCTCTGATGATTTTTTTATTGATCTTGATTATGAGGATCTGTGTCTTTATGAATATGTTTTTCAGCATTTACAATATGTAATTTTGTTCATAATGAATAAAATTGTGATTTTTCCTTGGGGAAAAAAAAGATAGTGATGTTCTTGTTAGCATTATAGTTATATGTTTATTTGTTTAACCTCTCTCTTTTAAATATATATGGCATGGGCTTATATATAAACATGTAATAAATTGTATTCTAGAATTATTTTTATGAAAGATGTAAGGACAATATATAAAAATGTAATGAATTATTTTAAAATTATTTTGTTTGAGCGATGCACGTAATATGCTTGTTTTTCTAGTTTTTTCATCCCTTCATTTATGTGACCTTTTCATCATGTGTGTCAATGAGAGAGAAATATAGAGAAACCACAATAATGTTTGATATGTTATGAAGCATCTTATTCAATATTCAAATTAAATGTAAGATTGGTCCATAATAGTGTCATGTTATAAAAAATAGAGAAAAAGCACAATAAAATTTGATATGCTATAAAGTATCCATTTTAACATTTAACATTAAAAGCAAGGATGGTCCATGATATTGTCAAGTCTCCTATATGCTACATTAACAATAACATTCATAGTGATATAAACACTATTGAAAAATAAGTAACAACTTTGCACAAACATTGACAACTTATTGAGCCTCTCAATAATACTATCCTTAATCTTAAAATATATGGAGATTCTCATTTATTTTTTTCTAATACATCAAATGTAGAAATACCTTTTAGTGTTTCTTAACATCCTTTAGCCTTATAGATGATGTTGACAATAAATACTTAAGCAATATTTCCCATCACTATAAAGTCCTTTTTTCTAGATGCTCAAGGCAATTCACTTTGTTGTAACAATTTTGTATATGGAAAAAATTCGTCACTATTCTTTACATGTCTTAATCTTGTGGGCTTGCTTTGATAAAGATTAAGTCACCAAGCTTCTTGTGCATTGTTTTACATCAATCTCAATGTAATGATAAATATGTCATATACATCTTTTAACATTGGTAGATGCTTGCAAGAGTTGGATTGTTTATAGGACTAATGAACTCTCTACATGAAAACATCAATGGGGACAAGACTTGGTTTATGTTATGATAATTAGGAGAGGGATTAAAAGGCTTATTGCAAAAATATGACTAAGGTATTAATGAGATATCATTACATTTAATCAATTCATGTAATGCTTGAACAATCTTATTGTGATTGATACATTGATTATTTATGTTTGTTTTAATCACTTGTTATATACTTTTAGTGATGAATATAACTCTTCTAAGACTTGTTGTTTTAAGGATGAATCCTTTGCCAAAACAATGTGCTCATCATACCACAATGTATCTTATTACCATATATAACATGTAAGTGGGTTAGGATCTACCTAAATTCATTGGATGAGATATTTTAAAGTATTGTTTACAATCTATTTCATGCAAGCTTCTTCAATCCATCCTGGACTTGACAAAGGAAAGGAGTGATTTGACCTCTTCAAATTGTTTAGATAAAGCATCAACTACAACATTTTCTTTACCATTATTATATATGATCTCATAAGCATACTACAACATCTTGGTAACCCACCTATGTTTCTCTAGTAAAGGAAACCATGGTTGAAGGAAGTACTTTAGACTATTAATATTGATAGTCTCATTGGTCTCCAAATTTAGTAGCACCTAGTTGTTAAGTTTAATGGTTCATAGGACCAATGCTATAACCAAGGGCCTAAAACTAAAGGTGTTAGGCCTATCGGCTCCCCAAAACCATTTGTGGTCCTTTTGTTCCAGCTCAAGGAAGTGAACAAGCTAACGATGATGATGGCAGTAACAAACTTCAATTGTCATGAAAGGTTCTATTTTTCGACCTTGTTTGTTGACAAGGCCGCCCTAATTCTTATCGACGCTTATAAATTTCAACACTTCTACATTAGGCTAGTAGTAGGTGATGGAAGATAGTTGTCATGAAGGATTTATGTTTTCCTGAATATGTTAATTGACGGGACCACCTCACTCTTTTTTCCACTCCACAACCTTAAGAACTTTCCTAGTAGGGTGGTGGAAGTCGAAATAATTACAATTGGAATTAAATGTCTCATCTACTAGTCTTTTTAGTTAAAAAAATTGCCTGAGATTTATCATATCATAATGGAAAATATGTTTCATCCAAATCTTTCTAACCTCCGATGGTCAATGGCCAGTTAATGGGAAATGAAGACGGGAAGTTTTGTCAGTTGGCGTGACCACCCAATGATTGTCGAATTGGAGCTCCAAGATTTGATTGGATAACTTTTATGCTACCTCCAACAACTCGATGGCTAATAGATGGAAAATAATATCCAACCTCTTTGAAATTCCCTCATCCCCAACGCAACCATGCTGCCAAGTGGGGGCGATGGGGATCAGGATCACATCCTGAAGGCCATGTGAATCCCACATCTCCGAAAAGTAAGATGAAAGTGGATCTATGATTGATATTTTCCCCCAAATTTCTTCATTCCCCCAAAAAAAGTTAAGGTTCCCAACAATGATCAGAGAGTCCAGCCCTAGGATGCCATATTTTGATACCATATCCTAGAAGTTTCTTCTTCCAGAGTATAGTGCATAAATGTTTAGGATGTGAAATTTGTGCTTTGACCTCGAAAGGTGACCTGAAAGTAAAATCCCAGCAAATGAGGTGAATGCATGCAATGTAATGGCCTTAGGGTTTCCACATAACAATCAGGCCATTAGAATGTTCAGTGGCATTAGAAGTACAAACATACTAATCTGGGCAAATGGATAGCTATAAATCCCAAGTCTTATCATGTGAACACATGGTCTCTTGCAGGAGGTTGATAGTCAAGTTGCGCACCTTAATTAAACCACGCAAAGAGAAAATTTTACGAGACGCTCCTAGGCCCCTTATGTTTATGGACATCAAATTCATGGAAGGTCCCTTGTAATGGGATTTCCCGCTCTAAGGACCTGAGAGTCAGTTATATTATCTTCATAAAACTTTAAACTTAATGGCATCATTTTCTCTTGAAATCCATTCGCAGGTCTCCTACCTAGCTATATGAAATTATAAATAAAGATATTTTTAAATTTAGGGGTTTTATTTTTCTATTTATGGTCGGCCTTCTGGGGAAGAGATTTCTCCTTGGCTCTGGATGAGTGAAAAAAAAACTAAACAATCTGAAGGGTTTCGATATCTGAGGATGCATATTGTGAAAGAGAGATTAGGTCCCGATTTGGGGATAAGTCCAAATAAGCCCCAACATTTGCTGGCTACAGGTGACGAGGCCCTTGCCTCTATGTGAAGAAGGCAGAAGATTCCTCTTTCTCAAAAATAGAATGAACAGTCAGATTAGGATGGTTCCCAGAAACCCCAAGTAATATACCCTCAGAAGATGATGCCAAAGGAGGTTTAGGGGGGTAAATAGGTCTCGGTGGGGATATGCCTGATACTGGGGACTCATGTAAACAGGACAGGGAATTTCCCCCTTTTGGCCCATAGCCCACAGAGAAACACATTCATTTTTATCAAGCATAGATGACAATTTTGGTAAATTTTGGTTACTTGGGGAAAGAGGCCAAAATGGGGAAGTTCCGTATGTTGGATCATCATCCTTATCCTCTGAAGAATTCCCATGAACTTCCCGTCGTCTAGCACAGCCCCAGAACGAGTGCATCTTTGGGCATGCTGAGATCAGATGTCCTGTCTCATGGCATTCTAAGCAGCGGAAAGGCACCCCCCATAAATCCACATTGAGCCTTATTGCAGATGTACCCCATCGTAATTCCAGTTCTTCCAGCAAGCCTTTGCTGAAATCCACTTCCAACAAAACCCATGCCATTCTCTTGTCAAGCTGACCAAAGTTTCCTTCATCCCAGTAGTAGAAGCATCCCAAATGATTAGCAATCACCTTAATTTCCATCAGATTCCATAATTCTAACATAAGTCCACGTAATTTTTCCCAAATTAATTTCTCTTGCATGGTTCTATGAAGGGGTCAAAGCCCATCTTCCATTTCTGAAGGGTTATAAAACCTCTGCCTTTTAACCATGGAGTGTCCAAAATCTACTTTGTATCCTCATGACTGAGGAAATGAAAAACCATCCACCCGTTGAAGAGGATGTTAACCTTCGGGAGGTATTTCAAAAGGGGCAGCCATTGACTCTCCACCCATGTTTTAACCTGTTCACCAGACATCTGTAAATGGTGCCACCTTCCCACCAACTCCCTATCTTTGAGCCTTTCAACGCTCTCCAAAAAAGACTCGGGTTCTAGAGTTAACGGTTGTCCATTGATCACCGCCTTGAGAGGTTTTTTTTACCCTTATGATTGCCGAGGTGATTCTATGGGAAATTATGAACATTTCCATTTCTTGAAATCACTTCAACCCCTGCATTAGTATTTCTCAAAATAGGAGATGTGGAATGTGAAAAACACTTGTGAGTTTTTGCCTCTCGTTCAACCTATACCATGAAATCAATCACCTTCTCAGGGGAGTGTGAGCATAACTCTTGCATGTTGTATAGATGCCCCATCCCGAAGTCCAACATATGGAAATGAAAAGCCTCCACGACCCCCCTCTGATAGTGCAATCCGACTAGACAAGAGAGCCCAAGATTAATTCCACCTCAGCCCCTTCTGAAACTAGCAGGGCAATGTCACTGAATGTGGTCCCTCAGAAAAAACCTCACAATGACTAGTGCACTAGAGAAAGGAAAGTCTAATGGGAGTATGCCTCGAGCCTCCCACCTAGTAAATGTGGTGCTCTCAAGAGATTTTGAGATCTGATCCAATATCCTACCTACCTACTAGTGGATTAAATTCCAATTCTCAATGGCTATGATGACTGGGATCCATGCAATTCAAAATTAATCGTAAAAAGTCCCCCCTAATCTTGTCTCCTCTGGTTTCATATGATACTGGAGAATTGATTGAAAATCTCTGGGAATTATCCCCTATATCACTCAAAACTAAAGATTGAAAGCCTAAAATTCATACCTGTGGAAAACATATTCTTCAAATGTGAATTTTCTTCATGCATGTGTTGTTAAGTATCTTTGTTTTGTCTCCCCTTGCTCCAAAAAAATATTTGAAGAGTTGTGATAGATTTTGAATTGTATATGTTGTTATTCTTCCTGAATTTCTTCAACCTTTGGCTACTATGGCCTCAATAGGAAAATGATTAGTAAACCTTTTGAATTTTAAGCATCTCCTAGAGTAATGGTTTTTTACCTTTCTGGCTCCACTCTTCTTCTTTCCACTTTCATTCCCTGGAATCTACCTGTAACATTCAAATGTGAAAAAAATATCATTTGTAGTAGTGTGTGGCACCTCTGGACCCAACGTCTCTTAGAAACATATAACTATGTGATTCACTAAATGTTGTCTCCCCTCTCTTACTGATGTAAAGTTGTAGTCTGTGTGTTAATCACTGTAACAATATAAAAAAACAATCTTAATCATTATACATTGACTCCCAGCCTCGAAGCAGTGGGAAATGTTAGTTTAATAGTGATTTTTTTGATGAAAAATTGGGGTCGATTCTTCCTATTTCTATGTCCCATCCTGGCTGCTCCTCCACCTTTAACTTGCATATTGATTTATATTATTGTGTCGAGAGCATAAAGTATATGTGTAGATGTAATGCAGATGTAATGTAAGAAAGTTTGTCAAATAATTTAAATGTCTATATATATATATATATATAGATATATATATATATATATATATATATCTAGAGAGAGAGAGAGAGAGAGAGAGAGAGAGAGAGACAATATATGTCGGCTTTATATGTTTTAATTGTGCCAAGAGTGTAAACAAAACAATCTTCCATGTCCTTTTTAGTTATTCTTAGTGCAATAAATAGGTTTGAGCCAAATAATAAAAATAATAAAATTTAATTTTTTATGTTTTTATTTTGTTTTTATTAATAAAATTACAAATAATTTTCTAGATATAAGAAAATCATAATACCATGGGCCTATACCATGGTTTATCAATACCATGGGTCATGTAGGCTTTTGATTATATGTTATGAATCTAAGATTTAAATTATTCAATTACAATACCATGGGCCAATACCATGGCTTATCAATACCACATGCCAATAAACCATAACTTATTTCACAATCAAAATAAATATTTTATTTTAATTTAATTTTATGACATTTTTTAATTAAATCTAAAATGGAAAAGGTTGTAATTACTTTTGAGTATATCTAAACCCTGGATCCCTCCATCCTCACGACTACTAAAAATATTCCCATAGAGATTAAATCGAGGTTTCAATGAAATTAAAAATTAGAATACTTATATATATGTGTGTGTGTGTGTGAAATTTATATAATATAAATAATATTATAAAGAGCTGGGATAGATGCATCTTAACCAAGGATCCAAGCAAAGAGAGAAAGAAAAGTGACTAACAATGATAGAGAAAAGATAGTGCTTCACTCTTTTAATTTATTTATTATTGTATTTTCTTTGACATGATTGATCCAAAATATAGGTTTAATATTTTACAACCAAATATGTTTTTTTAATTTTTATTTTGATACTTTATTAAATACCATACAATGGGATTGTATTTAAGAAACAGAGAGACAGTGAGGTGGAGGGTGAATAGAGTGGGGGAGAGAGAGACAAAGGTGGGAGAGAGAGGAAGGATGAGAGAGAGGAGGGGGGAGAGAGAAGGAGAGAGAGATGGATTTGGAGGGGGAAAGAGAGGGAGGGAAGAACAAATACATTCAAAGATAGAGGTGAAGAGAGAGGGAGTGATAAGAGAGAGATGAATATGGAATGAGGGAGAGACGAGGGAAGAGAGAGAAAAGGAGAGGATAAATATAGGGAAAGAAGGGGTAGAGAGATAGAGGGAGACATAGATATGGAGGGGGGAGAGAGGGGGAGAGAGAGAAGGAGAGAGTGAGGGAGATAGTGATATAGTTGGACAACGGAGAGAGAGAGTGTGATGGTGGGAGATACAAAGGGAGGTGGGAGACAAAGGGATAGAGACAAAGGAAGACAGAGGACTTAAGAAACAGAAGGAGAGAGAGGGGTCGGGGGGAGAAGAGATGGATTTGGAGGGGGTGAGAGAGGGAGGGAAGAAGAAAGACATAGAGTGAGACGTAGTGACAAGGGAGAGATGGAGATACAATGAGTGAGAGAGAGAGAGAGAGAGAGAGAGAGAGAGAGAGAGTGGGAAGAGAAAGAGAAGGGGAAGAGACAGGGAGAGGAAGAGGGAGGGAGATAGAGATAGATAGATATGGAGAGAGTGTGTGTATGTTTTTGGGGTGAGAAGGAGAGGCAAAGGAGGAGAGATAGGTGGAGATAGAGATATAGATGGAGGTGGGAGAGAGGGAAGAAGAGAGAGGCAAAGAGAGGGAGGGAGGAAGAGAGATAGATATGGAGAGAGAGAGAGAGAGAGAGAGAGAGAGAGGGAGAGAGAGAGTGTATGTTTGGTGGGGGAGATAGAGAGACAAACAAGAAATAATGGAAGATAGAGATATAGATGGAGGGGGCAGAGAGGGAAGAAGAGATAGACAAAGATAGGGAGGGAGGAAGAGAGATAGATATGGGGGGGGGGGGGGGGGAGAGAGAGAGAGAGAGAGAGAGAGAGAGAAGGGTTTTGAAAAATGTAACTAGGTTCATACTTCATAAATGTATTTATCAAAATAATTTTTATTATTGTTACAATGACTTATTAAAGCATGGTTTTCATGCTTGGGTCATCATTTTATCAGTCAAAGTCCCTATTGTGGACTCCTAGGATTAATATTGAGTCATTGTATATTTTATGAGACCATTCTTGGGCTTTCGAATGATGTAAAAGGAATTATTTTTTAGTCAAAGATAAATTATGTAACCTCCACACCAAGTCAGCCTCAAGGAGATCAAGTCGGCCTCAACTAGGAAATTCGACCTCACCAAAAGCCTATTTATTGGAAAAGATTGAATTTATTTGGACACACTCTCTATCACAAGTTCGATATCCATGAAAGAGTTGGGAAAAGTGTGAAGTTGTAGAAGGAGGCTAAAAGGAGTGTGAAATTGGTCAAGAAGGAAGGGAAGGACAAAATCGAAGTTTTGGGATCTCTCCCCCTCTCTCTCTTGTGTGGGCTACTTTAGGAGATCGAAGTCTCTTTGTCAAATTTGAAGTTGTTGTTGCACCCAGTTGCTGCCTGTTGTTGCTAGGTCGAAGTTTGGATCAAAGAAGGAAAGGATGACTTGGTGTGGAGGAGGTATGTGTCTAGGTTGAATAGTCTCAAGAAAAACTATTGAAGGAAGAGAATTTTGACTGGGTTTTCCCCTAGATAGGGGTTTTCCCCTGATAGATGTTGGCATTTTGGCACAGGTGTGGCACTATGATACAGGTGTTGTCCTTGATGGCAACTCTCTTTGATGTCAGATCTCCGTTCAAACTACAGAATGAAGAGAAATCTCATATACGTAGGTTAATTAAGTCAAAGTTGCGTATACACGCTGGTGATATGCATACTAAGTCGCGTATACGCAGGAGAGCTATATACGAAGGCGCGTATACACGCAGATGTATGAACAGAAAAGGGCGTATATGTCGGGAAGTTTCCTTTTGGTCCATGGTAGTTAGTCCTCGGTACTTGTGCCCATGTCTTTGGACCAAAGTACCTCGACAGACGTGTAGATCTCTAGTTTTGAAGTTGATGGTTTTGGATTTCTATGGTTTTGGCTCTTGGTATTGAGCAAGACCTAAGGCTATATAAGGAGAAGAAGATCATTAGGCAAGAGCATCTTTTGACAAGGCTTGAATATCTGAAAAAGAAAGAGATCTGATATGCAGGTTCTGGGTTGCTTGATCTAAGCTAAGGAGAGATCACATCGGTTGATGGAAGACTAGATCTAAGGATAGATCGGGATCTAATGGTTTGAAATGCACTATTATGATATGGTTGATTATGCATATTTCTAGATCTGCATACAGTCGCAATATTATGTTCTGGGTCTAACTGATGTCTGGTACAGCTGCAAGTTGAGAGAATTTACTTTTAGATATGTACGCAGGTTGGCTTCGGTAAAAGCGCGTGTATACGCGGGTTTCGCTCATTGAAGTGGCGTATATCTTTTGAAGCTTGATTTTTTGGGTTTGCAGTTGGGTCTGACTGTTATTGCAGAGTTCTGTAGACTGCTCTGTGTTCTGGTAACTGGTGATTGACAGGGTTCAGTGGTTCAGTGATTCAAAGTTTGATGATTCTAGTATTGGTTGTTTTATGCTTCAATGATCTGTTGTGAAAGTTGAATGAATTGTGGTCTACAGATTGTAATGTTGTGCTTCAGGAATATCCAGTCTGAAAATGTATGAAAGGTGGTACCTGAAAGAAAGAAGATTGTAGGGCAGCACCTACGTACTAGTATCTTAGCTAGTACAAGAGCAAAGGGGGTTGGAGCTACCTTCCAAGGAAGTTTGGAGAACGAGAGAAGGTTGTAGCCTTCTGCAGGTTGTAGCCTGCGTACTGGTATAAGGCTGCACCAGTAAAAAAAGATTGTAAACTGAAGTTTCATATTAAAGAAAGATAGAGACGACTTGCAGCAGGTGGTTTTCACCCACATTGGGTTTCCACCTTATATCTTGGTGTTCATGTGTGTGGTTTCTGTGTGATCTGTTCTACTGCATCTGCTTACTCTTAATATGGTGAATAATGTCCTCATGCACTTAACTGAAGATAAACTGACTGAATTATAAGATTTCTAGTTATACGCTGTTTTCTTTATACACAGTTGCGTGTACACGCTGGTTCACTTAACGAAAGTAGCGTATATGTTTCTGAGCATTGAAAAAGTTTTATAGTTCTAATAATACTGATTCACCCCCCCTCTCAGTATTATTTACAACAATTGGTATCAGAGCAGGTCCTTCAGAGAAGCTTGATCGCTTGAAGGTAGATCGTTCATCATGAGCAACTACGAGAGAGAAGCATCAATCAGGCCACCCGTTTTCGATGGGACAAACTTCAATTATTGGAAGGTAAGAGTTACTGCATATCTTCAATCTCTTGGTACAGAAGTTTGGGACATTGTAGAAACAGGCTATGCTTTTCCTTCAGCTACTCCTACAGATCCAGCTGAGAAAAAGAAGTATGAAACAAATGCAAAAGCAGTCAGTACTCTATTAGGAAGTATATCCCAAACGGAATTCATGAAGGTAATGCACTTTAAATCCGCAAAAGAGATATGGGACAAAATGGTCACAAGCTATGAAGGAGATGAACAGGTAAAGCGTGCTAAACTTCAAACTCTCAGGATTCAGTATGAGACTCTCAAGATGTATAATGATGAAAGTGTGGCTAATTATTTTCTTCGGGTAGATGAGATTGTTAATTGTATGAAAAATTTGGGTGAAGAAATAAAAGAGGCTATAGTTGTTGAAAAGGTTCTAAGATCATTGTCTCCCAAGTTTGAATCTAAAGTATCTGCAATAGAAGAAAAGGAAAATCTCTGAATTCTCACTATGTCTCAGCTTCATGGAATTCTAATTGCTTATGAAATGAGAAAGGGAGGTCCATCAGACAGAAGAGAAGCTGCCTTCAAAGCTTCAGGCAAAGAAGATTATTATGAAGCAAATCATGTGCCAAAAGATGAAGAAGAAGAATCAAATTTTGTCAGAAATCTTCAAAGGGGTTCTGGAAGGTTCAGAGGTAAGTTACCTTTTAAATGTTTTGCTTGTGGAAGAGTAGGTCATTATGCTGCCAAATGTCCTCACAAAGATAAGAATGACAAGGGAAAGGAACCTGTTAGATGGAACAAGAAACAGAATGAAAAGAAGAAAAGCTATTACACTCATGAGGATAGTGATGGTCTTTCAAATAGTGATGAAGATGAACAAGGTAATAGATATAAACTTTTAATGGCTTTTTAAGATGATGACTACATGGATGCTATAGATGTAGAAGGCTTTTATGAAGAAATGAAAGATCTCAAAGTTTGTTTAGAAGAGAAGAGTGCTATTATTGATTCTCTACAATGTCAACTAGCTGAAAAGGAAAAACATCTTGAAAAATTGGAATGTGAGATTGTTTGTCTTAGAAAGGAGATTGAGAAAACCAAAGCAATTAATCTTAAGTTTGTTAAAGGATCTGAAACCTTGGATGAGATTATCAATGTGCAGCGATCTCCTCTGATCAAGACAGGTCTTGGATATAATGGAGAAACATCTCAAGCCTCTACCTCTAAAAGTTATCTTGATGCAGCAAGGAGAAGCGAGCAAAGGCCAAATAAAAGTCATCAGGTGAATCAGGGACAGTTTATCTCAAGAACAAATAAAGACCATCAAGAAATTCAGGGACAAACAGCCTTAAGGACAAACAGAAGCTACAATCAGCCACAGGTAAAATCTTCCCAATTTGCTCCAAGAATGAATAGAAGCTACAATCGGTTGGATGATAGATCTGATTATCACAGAAGTTTCTTTAATGGCCAATGCTTTTCTTGCCATAACTTCGGTCACAAAGCAGCTCAATGTGTTGCCTACAAAACAATCATGACTAGAGAAGCTCAAAAGCAAGGGAGAATGACTGGAACCATGAAAAGGACTTATAACAATTTTTCGGTTCTTGAAAATGAAGTTGAATGCTCTATTTGTAATAACTTTGGTCATGAAGACTCTGAATGCAGGAGCAGATTCCGGAAGACAACTCAGAAGGAACAAACCTCAAATGTTAGAACATGGAGAATAAAAGAATCACAACCAGAAAGATGTGGGATAGCCTTTTATGCAGAAGGTCAAGAAAGTCTATGGTACATTGACAGCGGATGTTCGAAGCATATGACAGGGGACAAAGAAAAGCTTGAGTCATATACCGCATTAGAAAAAGGGAAGAAAGTTTCTTTTGGGAACGATATCTCTGCAGCCATAAAAGGAAAAGGTGTTGCTCCGTTGAAAGAGAAGGTCAAAGCAGGAAATGTGTTATATGTTGATGGATTGAAGCATAATATTCTAAGTGTCAGTCAGATGTGCGATCAAGGAACCGAGGTAATATTTAGATCAAATGGATGTTGTGTTCGCGATCTTGATACAGGTAAAACAGTGATCAAAGGAAGAAGGACTCCAAATAATCTATATACCTTTGAGGAAGGACAACAATGCTACTTAAGCAAGGATGATGAACATTGGCTATGGCATCGGAGGTTGGGGCATCTAAGCTTTTCACAAATAAGGAAAGCATGCAAATATCAGGCAGTTCGTGGTCTTCCAGATATCAAAATTCCAGACAATACCATATGCAAATCTTGTCAGTTTGGAAAGCAAACCAGAACTAACTTTCCAGAGAAGGAAGGATCAGCTAGCATGCCTCTCAAGCTAGTCCATACAGATGTATGTGGTCCATTTAGGAAGAGGACACCTCGAGGAGAAGAATATCTGATATTATTCATTGATGATTTCTCCAGATTTGTTTGGTTAGGGCTCATGAAGCACAAAGATGAAGCATTCGAAAAATTCAAATCCTTCAAAGCCTTGGTTGAAAATGAATCAGGACACAAAATTAAGTGCCTCAGATCTGACAGAGGTGGGGAGTTCACCTCAAATGAATTTTTCGATTTCTGTGACGAACATGGGATAAGAAGAGAATTCTCTACAGCTAGAACTCCTCAGCAAAATGGGGTTGTGGAAAGAATGAACAGAACTATCCAACAAATGGCTCGTGCTATGCTCGATGAATCAGGTACTCCCGCAACCTTCTGGGGTGAAGCTGCACATGCTGCTGTTATTATTCTTAACAAAACAAATGTCCGAGTAAACAGCACTCAAACACCTCATGAGCTCTGGAGTGGTAAGACTCCTTCGGTGAAGCACTTCAAAATATTTGGGAGCAAATGTTATATCAAGAATACTGATGAGCAACTTGGCAAACTTGAACCAAGAGCAGATGAGGGCATTCTTCTTGGTTATTCTCCACATAGCAAAGCATACAAGTGCTACAATAAAAGACTTGGCATAATTGTTGACAGCATTGATGTAGTGGTTGATGAGAAGGGATATATTCCTAAGCAAGTTCATCATGAAGACATTGAAGAAGATGAAGGCTACCCCCAAAGGCGGAATGATGAAGAAGAAGAACCTCAAGAAGAAGAAGAACCTCAAGAAGAACCAGAGGAGCAGACAAGAATAGAAGAGAAGACTCCATCCAGATATGTTCAAAAGAATCATCCAGAATCTCAGATTGTGGGGCAGAAAGAAGCAGGAGTACAAACAAGAAGGAAACTTGCAGAAGCTTCAAGCTATTTGGCATTACTCTCCTCCACTGAACCACAAAATGTGAAAGAGGCATGCAAAGATGAATGTTGGGTCAAAGCAATGGATGAAGAACTTGAGCAGATCGAAAAGAACAACACTTGGGAATTAGTTCCTAGACCAAAAGATAAAAATGTAATAGGAACAAAATGGGTCTTCAAGAATAAATTAAATGAAAATGGAGAAGTAATTAGAAACAAGGCCAGACTTGTTTGTAAAGGGTATGCGCAGCAAGAAGGAATAGATTTTGAAGAGACCTTTACTCCTGTGGCAAGACTTGAGGCCATCCGAATGTTCCTTGCTCTCTCAAGCTTTCAAAACTTCAAGGTATTT